>JAINUG010000065.1:4259418-4985525 GCA_029706075.1 Aldrovandia affinis | reverse complement strand
AAATTTCCCCATCACAAGCAAAGTCTGTTATGACTTTTTGTGTTTTGTGTTTCTTTCTTTTTTTCACATGAAAGAAACGTTTGTGAAGCTTAGTGAAGCATCACGTAAAAAGAAGCTGCTCTGTAAAGAAACAAAGATTGGGATGGGGGCAGATCTGCCCTGCCTTTGAGTGTGAGATAACCACAATATCCCCTCGAGGACTGTATTGATTTATGAGTCCACCTCCCCCTGCCAGGGATATTGATTGCTTGCGAGTCACATTGCTTCTTATTGCCACCATTGATTAGGTAGTATTTTAGAATGGGAGGCTGGGACTTCACGCACTGTTTCAGATGGCCTTGTTGTCAGTCACTCCAGTTTTGGTTGAGCCACTGCCACTCTGGTGTATTGGAGAAGCCAAATCGTCTCTGTGAGACAGTGCACGCACTCCCATGCTGGCAAATGGGTGACTGAAAAGTGTTGTTTGTGTGGTAGAGGTGTGTTGGCTGACAGAATACACAGTCACAAGTCGGGTCTCCACACCAGGAATTCCAGTACATTGGTTTATTCATTTTGTTCCCACATTACCATAAAATGTTCCATTGAAAGGTGTGTGTGTGTGTGTGTGTGTGTGTGTGTGTGTGTGTGTGTATGTGTGTGTGTGTGTGTGTGTGTTTGGTAGTGATAGTTGTGCATGGGAGACAGGTTCTGCTGAGCTAGATTTTTTTTGCTGGGGATGACTATGTCTATGAAATATACAGAGAAAGTAAAATTGGCTTAAAAGCTGACTTGGCATAAGATGACTCATTGTTATTGCCTTCACCAATTACGTACATTTAGAAATAAAATAACAAAACTTTGCTGCAGGTAGTGTTATTTTCTTTTCCAGATTAAAAGTGCAGACAATAGAGTTTTGGAGGAACTGTCATTTTAGCAGTATAGGATTGCGGACGCAATATTAACGGTCGAAATAGATTTGCCCGTGACAACCAGCGGGCCCGACAAGAGCCGCCCCAGTGCATTTCGCACCTCATTTGTCGAAAATGAGGCTAGGAGTGTAGCCTCTATGTAAACGGCAGAGAGCAACCCACAGGCAGCTGGGCTAGTCATGTGTCCTCCACACCCCTCCCCCATCGGATGTGTGATTCTGGACGGGTGACAGGTGTGGCAGGTGAACCCATTATCCGCACAGCCGGCCCGCTGGGTCCACCTGCTCTTCTCCCCCTCCAGCAGGTGACCCGGAGGGTCAGTTCGCTGCTAGGAGAGGCGCAAGGCCAGCAGAGGGAGCCCTGGGGGAGGTATTTAGTACCTCAGGAGTAGCGGGGTCCTGTCAGCACCTGCGCATCGCCCCCTGAAGGCCACCGTAGGACACCGCGTCCCATCTCCTGGCTTATGCCACAGGCGACCTAAAAGGTAGATGTTCACACCTTTCGAAATTCAGCTGCGGTTGGCGTGTGAAGACAAGAAAGCGCATGGGAACATGCCCACACACACCCACACATCTAGACAAACACAGAAGCACATAACAATGTCAGTGTGCTGGTTTCAGTAACCTTCCTTAGCTGACAGCTCACTTTTCATTTAAATTATGTGTCCCCCTCCCATGCTATGTGACACCAGAGCCAGTTAGGATTCAGAGTATGTGATAGGGACAGAAAGATTTTAGGCACATATGGGTGTTAGGCCCAGCTGGGGAACAGCAGATGACTAATTTAGAGTGTTCCAGCCGTGAGATGATGCGAGTGCAGAGCACATGCCCCAGACTAATCTAATATCCCCAAGTGGTGGTGGCATCCTTCAAAACTGCTTGTGGACAGACATAACGTGCTGCACATTAAATCTCTGCAGTGGGATGAAGAGAGACAAGCAAACTCCATTAAAGAGGAAAATTGGGGCCTCCGATACCGTAGCGGTCTTACGCACTTGTTTATGAGTGTGAGCTGCCTATCACGGTCGTGGTTCGAAACCCGACTGTGCCAGACTGGCCCTGGCGGGGAGCCCTGATTGGGGGCAGCGTTTGGTTGTCCACCCCAGGTGATACGGGAGGGTGAGCCAGCACAAACTAGCTGAGAAGCACGGAAGCGTGTCTCCAGAACGTGGGTGGGAGAATTCCGTCTTGAAGGAATTGAGTTTGCTGCCCTCTGAGAATTAGCTTGCCTTGTAGGGACGGGCGGCAAGTTCTTGTGGGGAGGGAAAATCTAAATAAATAGAGGGTATAATTGGCCACTAAATTGGGAGACAAATGGGAAAAAATCTGACATTTTTTTTTAATTAAAAAGAGGAAAATTTCATTGCACATGAATAAATTGTTTACACAATACATTTTAAATAGCAGAACTTCAGTATGTATGAATGCTAAGCAAGGCTTTCTGATGGGAGGACAGCATTGGATGCAAATCGTGTTGCGCTAAAAAAAAGGCAACGTAAACAATCGTGCATTTCGTAGGATTGCACTCAAAGATGGGGAACCCCCAGCGCATCACTGTTATGTCTGTGGCTAGGCCTCTCAGTGGTCATAAAATGTATGGCAGCCAATCACTTTCTCTCAGCAAAATATACAATTGCCCAGATTTACTCTACAAGAGCGCACCCATTGGCTCAGAGAGGTAAAAACAGCTCAATTCAGTTTTGAAGGGGGCAGGAGACAGTATGGAAACATTTGAATTTGAATATCAGAGAACAGTGGCCATGAGAATTGTTTGAGACATCCTTAGAAGATTTAAAAGGAAGCTGGCTTGGCAAAACACTTGATAGAACCAAAAATATCGAAAAACATTAACAAACATGAAAAAAGTGCCATTTGAGGAATATTTCTATTTCACTTGAGCTTTAGATATAGTTGCCATGGTGACGGGAAAATCTCCCGAGCATCGTCATCGCTCTGGCTCCTCCCGTGAATGCTGGGATAAAAATAGACACAGCAGAGAACAAAGAGCTATTTAAGAAGAAGAAAATGGGCAGGAAAAAAAAAAGATTGCGAAAAGGGGAACACACATATGTGCCTGCAATGCGTGTGTAAGTTCGAGGGGCTTCCCCCCCGCCCCTGTAAAATAGAGACAGATTGACAGTGGCCAGTTGTTTGCACCAGGAAATCCCTTGATTCGCCTCCCCATTTTTAAAGCAACAGAGCAGCTGTCTGGACTTGGGACTTCAGCACTGTACTTACACATACACTCACTGCAGCAATGACGTATGATATTTATTTTGTGTCGTATACATGGTCTGTGACTGCATTCGGCTGTCACACATAAAGACAAATTCAAACATAGTACTTACTGTATATGTAATGTACGGAATCTTGTGAGGGTGAGTTTAGAATCTGAAAGTGTAGACACAGTACGTGTTTGTGCATATATGTAGGGAGTGTGTGTATGTGTGTATGTGAATAAGTATGTGTATGTGTGTCTGTGTGTGTGTGAGAGAGACAGACAAGAGATAAATAATGTGTGTGTGAAAGAGAGAGTGCATGTGCATGTGTGAGAGAAAGTGTATATGTGGAGGAATCTGTGTATGTGTGCGTATGAGTGTATGTGGGGTGGGAGGGGGAGCCTGTGTGCATATGTGTGTGTATGTTTCTATATGTGGGGGAATGTGTGTGCGTGTGTGTGGGGGGGTTGCTGGGAGTGTCTGTGTGTATGAGGGAAGTGTGTGTGTGGGTGTGTGTGGGAGTGTGTGCATGGGGAGTGAGTGCATGTGTGGATGTGTAGGAATGTGTGTATGTGTGTGTGTATGAGTGTATGTGGGGGAATGTGTGTGTGAGTATGAATGGGGGGGTGTTGTTGAGTGTTTATGTGTGGGGGAGTGTGGATGTGTGTGCGTGTGTGCATGGGGAGCGTGTGTGTGTGTGTGTGTGTGTGTGTGTATAGGGAGTATATGTATGTGGGGGTTTTGTGGGAGTGTGTGCGTGTGCGTGCGTGTGTGCATGAGAAGTGTGTGTGTGTGTGTGTGGGTGTGTGCATGAGAAGTGTGTGTGTGTGTGTGTGTGTGTGTGCATGAGAAGTGTATGTGTGGGTTTTGTGGGAGTGTGTGCGTGTGTGTGTGTGGGTGTGTGCATGAGAAGTGTGTGTGTGTGTGTGTGTGCATGAGAAGTGTGTGTGTGTGTGTGTGTGTGTGCATGAGAAGTGTGTGTGTGTGTGTGTGTGTGTGTGTGCATGAGAAGTGTATGTGTGGGTTTTGTGGGAGTGTGTGCGTGTGTGTGTGTGTGCATGAGAAGTGTGTGTGTGTGTGTGTGTGTATGAGAAGTGTGTGTGTGTGTGTGTGTGTGTGTGCATGAGAAGTGTGTGTGTGTGTGTGTGTGTGTGTGTGTGTGTGTGTGTGTGTGTGTGCATGAGAAGTGTGTGTGTGGGTGTGCATGAGGTGTGTGTGTGTGGGTTTTGTGGGAGTGTGTGTGTGTTTGTTTGTGTGTGTGTGTGTGTGTGCATGAGAAGTGTGTGTTTATGTTGCTGGAGTTCCTGCTGTGAGGATCCTGGGGGAGGAGGCCCTGCTCGGAGGCTCAGAGAGTGGCAGCTGGGCTGGCCGACGGAATGCCACCGATGGGACACTCAAACCCATCTGCTGTTCCCATCCGTCTCCCCCTACTCTACCCTGTCTCCATCCCCATCCCTGTCCCAGTTCCTGTCCCTGTCTCTGCCCCTGGGATTCCACCCGAGCCTCAGCGAAGCTGCCACTCACAGCTTTGTTAACGGCCGCCCTGTGGCGCCCACAACCTAATATGAATGTTCACATCGCAACATGCCCCCAGGGAACCAATCACTGTGAGAGGATGTCTTATTTCAGCCTAAGCAATAATCAAATATATTCAACTGTGTTTAAAACCATTCCCCTGCAAGAGGAAAGTAAGCATACATTTAATAAACCTGGTTCTCTGGAAATGAACTATGGTGGATATTATTATAATTTTATAGTGATGTACATATTCGTACATTAGGGTTACATATGTTTATTTCCTGAATGTGTCCTCTTTTTTGGTTTTGATCCTTGATCCTGATTCTTTAAATATCTAAAAATGTCCAGGATTTTGCCCTGCGTTGGTATGATTTGGTTGTAACCCATCATCCCACTCAACAATAGCCTTGCATAATGTACGATTACCCCTGCACACCACTGCCTTAATAATAAACCTGTTCACAACATTATTGTTATACGGAAAACATGCTAAAGAGAGGAAAATAAGAATCCAAGTACCCCCGTCACATAATATGATCATGCCCCCTGACAACCTTTTTTTTTTAAAGTTCAAATATGGTAACAGTCATATCCATAAGCTTACCTGATGCAGTTATGTGGTTATGTTAAACTTACTGTGGAGTATATATCATCAAGATTTATTTTTTAAAAGGACCTGAGTGGGACTTGAGTCTTTAATTTTTTTGATAAAAATAAAATAATCTAAATATGACAGTGATTTTTTTATAAGGCCTTATCACTTCTTAATAAACACCTCACCATAAAATCAATAATTTATCACTGACCTACAATAGTGTAGGATGCATTAATTACAAGACTTAATCTCATTTATGTTACATGAAAAAATATTTCTTTTTCCCTGTGGCTGCGTATGACGGGTTGTTGTCCTTCGTGTCCTTTTTATCAGCCATAAATCCAGTGTGCATGCTAGGCACCCAGAGTTATGATGATAATCCTTAAGTGTGCACAACACTTAACTGCCTTATCTCCCAACTGCAAACCTGTTTCAAACCTACTGAACAGCACCACCTGCTGGTAATTTTACAAACCAACATGTCTGTTCAAAATCACCAGCCTAAATTAAACATAGCCCCTTTACCCCCTGTGATCCGCAGAGCTGTCTCAAGCCCTCTCCCTTATCTGACTATTTATTTGTTCTATATTCACCTCACACATTTGGCTGCATAACATCCAGTGACTGGAACCACTGCATTTTGAAGAGTAGTCTGCTCCTAATTTGAGCACTGCCCAAAGCTAGCCCTCTGACTCCCACTACTTGCACAGGGGATGAAGCTGCATGACTGCAGGGCAATCCCATCACACTGGCTGTTTTTGAGGCCACTGTCCCTTCACTGAAGTCAAGCCTGCTCAATCCAAGATGGCAACACCTTAGTTTGTTTGTGTCAATGTCTGTTTTATATACTAACCCAAACAGTATGTGCTACAGTTCAACATAATTCCTATCTACAGTAACAAGCTAGATTAGTTGTGATTTATTTATTTATTTATTTGGATACGCGCTGATGTTTCTATGGACACTTCCTCCCCCATGGAAGCTCCACCTAAAGTGCACGTTTGGGATGTGTTTACTATTTTTATTAGAAACAGCAAGTTAAACAACGGATTTAACAAGTGCTTTGCTTGCACAATCATGTATCTTCTATTGTGCTCGTTGCTGTTTCTAAGCATACCTAGATTACCTGAGTCCAACGAATCTAAGCGAGTGAATGAATTTCCCACGCTGCATGTTTCCAACTCGTATTAGACCAGCCAAGATATGAGTGCGTTAGACCGCTACGCTATTCGCCGCCCGATCCTCGGATTCTTTTAAGGACATTTGTGTTTCTTTGAATCTTACACAACTGATCACCTCCCCAACTCGACCCAACCCCAGAGCTTTGAACTTTGATGAGCAAGCTTTCCTACATGATTTATATCACAGTGACATTGACAAAGTTTCCTTCATAGTTGATGTTGATGCTGCTTGGGACTATTTTAAGATGATATTTATGTCTATGTGTGACAAGTATGCCCCTGTCAAATCGTACAGGATCAGGGGAAGAGATAATCCCTGGTTTTCAGACAACATATCAACCTCCCTTGATATGGCAAAGAGATGCTGCTTGGGAAAAGGCTAGGAAATCTAATGCCCCTGTGTATTGGACCTCTTTTATATACATCAGAAATAAGTGTGCATGGTAGAACATCAAAATCAGAATTATATCTGAAAGCTGTCACTGAAAATTTGAACAATCCCACAACATTTTGGAAATGTATTAAATCTGTGTCTGGTACTAATGCTTCTGCTACCCTTCCTGACCACCTTAAGATAGACTGCAGTGAAATCAAGGATACAAATAATATTGTAGGGATTTGTAATGAGCATTGTATCTCTGCTGGTTCTGTTTTTGATCACTCTAATGCTGGGTGTTCTGTGGGAAGGGCTCACCACCAAGTTCTGTGGGAAGCTTTATTTTTAATTTCAGTCTTGTGACCAACTGTGGAAGGCTGCTTATGTCCTCCCGTTATCAAAATGGGGATCCCTCAGATGTGAATAACTATCACCCCATTTCTAAACTCCCTGTCCTGGCCAAAGTCTTTGAATCCCTGGTGAATGCTCAATTAAAGCAGTTCCTACTGGATAATAACATTCCGAGTGAGGTTCAGTCAGGCTTTAGGTCAGAGCATAGCACCATAACTGTAGCCATGCTAGTGGTAAATGACATTAATAATTCACTTGACAAGAAACAACACTGTGCAGCACTGTTTGTTGATTTGCCAAAAGTGTTCGACTCCGTGGACCATGAGTTACTGCTGTATAGATTAAGCAATATTGGTCTTAGTCAGGGAGCAATAGGAATTACCTCACAGACAGAATACAATGTGTATTTTCAGAGAACTACAAATCAAGTTTTTTTAATATTAACAAAGGTGTTCCTCAAGGGTCTGTCCTAGCATCGGTTTTATTTTCTGGTTTTATAAATGATCTGGCCAAAGGAATCCTTCCAGCCAAGCTGCATTTTTACACTGATGATACAGTTATTTACTCAAGTGCTCCCTCCCTTACACAGGCAATTGAAGAACTTCAGTCTGCCTCTCAATGTCTTCAGACCTCTCTTAATCTTAAACTAGTCCTGAATGCACAGAAAACTAAATCCATGACCTTTTCAAGGGCTCACTGATGTAGAAGTGCTAAGAAGACAACACAATATAACGCAGCCAACAGATTTTTACTTAAAGGGGGCAGCCATAGAAAAGGTTTCATCTTACAAGTATCTTGGAAAGCTCTCTTTCACATTGCACATTGAAAATCTTGTAAAGAAACAAACTGAAAGTTGTTTTTTTCTTTTGCAACAAGCAATGTTTTTCTTTTGAGGCTAGAAAGAAACTTGTTCAAGCTACATTCCTGTCTGTAATTGACTACGGTGACATAATTAGAAACATGACATAGAAAAAGGTTTCATCTTACAAGTACCTTGGAAAGCTCTCTTTTAAGGTGCACATTGAAAATCTTGTAAAGAAACAAACTGAAAGTAGTTTTTTTCTTTTGCAACAAGCAATGTTTTTCTTTTGAGGCTAGAAAGAAACTTGTTCAAGCTACATTCCTGTCTGTAATTGACTACGGTGACATAATGTACAGTATATGCATGCAGCCTCCTCTCTACTAAGGAAGCTAGACTGTGTTTATCATGCATCTCTCTGCTTCATAACTAATGCCAAGTGGCGTACTCACCACTGCATGTTGTGTCAAATGGACTGCTCTGTATTTACGTAGGAAGCTTCACATGTATATCTTTATACACAAGGCCATCCTAGGGAAGCTGCCTCTATCTCTGTAGCCTACTTTGCTTTGCCTCTAGTAGCTACCAAACCAGGTCCACTAGGTGGCTACTCCTCAACATACCCAGAGCACTCACTGGACTAGGAAAGACCACCTTCTCTCACTATGCACCACTGGCATGGAATGGGTTACAAGAGCTTACCCATTTAGATACCCTGATTTTGCTTAGTGAATTTAAATCCCTGATACAGATCTCTTTGCAGGAAGTGTATCGTTGTTTTCTGTAGACTGAGCCCACATTGATAACATGTTTTATTACCTCCAATCAAAGCACTTTATTATCATGCAAGTTTTTTTAAATGTTTTTATGCATGTTATACTGTATGTTTAATTGCTGCTGTAGTCCTGGCCAGGTCTCCCTCAATTAGAATTTCTGGTTAAATAAAGGTTAAATTAAAAAAATGCGGACCTAAATCACAGAAGCAAAGTCTCGCTGTGAGACATTTGAAGGGAATCCTAGGATTTGTATACAATCTGGTGGAGTGATAATTTCACATGGACACTTGCCTAGCTGGGATGTCCCTAACAGTAATAGACACATGGGGAATGCAGTCCAGACACAAGCTTAGAGCTTTTTGTGATAGATGGAGAAACTGAGCCAAGTATGCCCATGTATGGAAACAGAAATGGAATTTGACCCATTTAATATTCCTACTGCCGTGCGGAAAAACATTGCTTTCCTTAGGCATTGTGATAAAGGAATTAACAATAAACAAATGCACCTTCAAATGCTAAGTAGTTTTTACATGTAAAAAACAATAATAAAAATATAGCTGCAAGTAGTAATTTTGGGGACGAAGCACATCAACTAGTCACATGACCAAGCTTCCAAACACCACCTCGCATTATAATTTCAAATGTAGCAAAGAGTGAAAAAATATATATTTCACTCACTACTAATAAACAATATATTTTGACAGTCTTGTTGTGGCCATGTTGTATAAAGTTTTACCATAAAATATTTGGATATGTTAAAAACTATATACACACTAAATTTCATATTGACAGATCCAACAGTTATTCTGTTATATATTTGTACCCTGATATACCTGGTTTGTATATATTAAATGCAAATGCCATATTGGTTGTGGTGGCCATATTTCTTCACAGCAATTTATTTTATATAATATTTATAGAATATATATTTTATTTATTTGCATTTTTTATTCTTATTCTTCTTATTGCACTTTATTTGGAAAGGCAAATCATAATTATAGCCCTGTCCCATCACTGCAACATCCCCAGTCAGCATAAGCAGGTGTGTCCTGAAATGCGTACAGCCACCCTGCAATCAACCAGCTGAGCTGAATTACTGCACCAAAGGACTGCACCTGCAACTGATGCAGCTGGTGCAAGCGGATAACTGTTCCGTGATAACCCAGAGGAGTCACTGTTGCTCGACGAGGTGCAGAAAACCTTGCCAACTGAAGCCCCTCCCTCTCTTGGTGACAGCATGACCTCACCCTGGGGGGACTCCTGAACATAGTCAGCACTGACACAGTGAGGATTCAATCCAAACTGTCTGCAGCATGACTGCACTGAGAGAAACTGTCCCAACTGGATATGCCAGACGGGATATGTCACCCTTTTAATAGTTTTTTTAATAAAAGAGCACATTTAACAATTTAGTGGAAGTTATATATCAGTATGTCAATTGATATGGGAGCAGATGTAATTTATGTGCTATATGTAACATCCCCAAAATAGTGGTTTTATACCATATCACAATGAAATTTGGAGTCATGTTCGGATGCGTTATGATGTGAAATTGCAAGCAGTGCTGACATTCCAATTGGTTATTGCATCTTGACCAATTTTGCATATCATGCAGAAATGACATATTTATTGGTTGGTGGCCATATTGTATTACATAGCAACTTTCTTTTGATTACTTTTGTAGAGGAGCGTCCAAGGAAAAAATGAATGTGAGCTGCATTTCAATATTATAAATGGTCTCAAAAGGTCATTTAAGCATTCTAAAAAAATACAAAATGGAGGAAAAAACAGTGTGGCGGAAGTCAAAAGTATAATTCGTTAATGGTCAAACCAGGTTTCAGACCTTTATAGTGTACGGAATATTTGTAATGAAGGTTCAAACATTGGAAAAAAATGATCTATCATGAGGCCAAATTGATGCCATATTTGGTTATGTGGACTACTTGCCAAGTAGTCCACACAACCAAATGATTATGTTGCTTACTCCACTGTCAATATAACTAGCTAGCTAACAAGCAAGCTAAATCAATTTTTCAACCTTATAGCTTGCAAGCTCAAAATTATAAAAAAAATAGCTGGGCAGCTAGCAAATTAGATACCTAGCAGTCTTTGTCTGTTTTCAAACTCATTAGCTTGATATTTATATTAACTGGTGAATATGGTTTCACTGTAGCTTGCTAGCTAGATAGATCAGGCAACGAAGGGAGAAGGAGCTAGCTAGCTGCTGTGCTTCCTACACAAGAGCCACCATTCCATTTTCCCAATCAATGACCTTGTAGGAAATTAGTAATGATTAGATTGACCAGTGACTTGACAGTCAATGATGCCAATCAATGATATTGAGTAAGGGGATTTGATTGGTGGTGTAGGCAAGCTAATACATTTAATCCTGTTTCCTATTGGATGGAGTTTTTAACACAAATGTAACACTGTCAGTTTTGAGTGAGCAGAGCAAAGAGTTTTGCCAGCGAGGAGGTGAGGGAGATGACCAAGAAACATTACAGTAACTAAGGAATCCAACTTGAGTGAGCACACCGTCACCTGTACACGCAAGGCCACAGTTGTGCACATATTATTTTCTATTTGCAAAGACAAATTTGTTTGTGGGTAAATGTTATTTTCATTTGCACAAATTTTGAAGTTGCCCGCATCCATATCACTAGATTTACCAGTGCTTAAATCTTCTTTTTCTGCATGTAAATTCTGTCAGGAAAATAATGGCAAAATACTTATGTTACCATTTGGGAGCACTGGCAGGCAGAGTGCAAGCCATTGAGACATATTATTAACTGGCCACAGCCTCCCTATTCTTCAAAGCAAATGCTGGTGAAGCACCAGAAATCATTCACTTTGTGTGCACTGCGCAAGTGCAGACAGCCTGCCTCTCATAGCTGGTGGCAGATGTTTCACTCCATTGGAACCCATTATAAATGGTCCAGTTTTGATTACAAAAATTAGAAAAGAAATTCGGATCACATTTTCAGTATTTTTTGCAATCGAATGTTATTTTAAATATCCATGAGTTCCTTATTTTTTTAAAGCCATCTGAAATAACTTTTCTTCCTCTCTATATAACCCATTAATGAGCTGATCTGATGTCAGCTCTTTGTACTATTGTTCACGAGAGCTACCTGGGCTCGTCCTTCAAAGTAGGCTTAAAATAAATGGTTTATCAGCACTGAGAGATTCCAAACCTTAACCTGTATTCATTTTCAGTAGTGAGCTATCAAAAGCTCGCTCACACTGGTTATTTCCTGTATGGAAAATGACTCGTTACTCAATCACAAACAATTTAATGAAGTATTTAGCTAAGCTATTACTGCTACCGTGTGAAAGAAAAATATGACCTGACTAATAAACTAATAATGAGCAACAATAGCCCAATAACAGGCAGAGTAAACCCCAAATTAATCCAAAGTCACTAAAAATTTAATTATGTAGCTATAGCATTAGCGTTTTTACATACAAACATATTGTAGTGATTGCATGTGTAACAGTGAGAGTCTCACACATGCAATCAGATAATTTGTGGTGGTGGTTCTGGTGGGGTCAGAGCTAGAAGTAGAGTGCTTGAGGAGAAAATAAGAGAGAAAGATGTTCTTCTTGGTTGTCTGTAATATGGTCTAATACCAGAGAGGAAAGTTGGGTCATCACTGTAAAATTAAAATGTCAAAATGAATATCGAACTACAACTCGAACAGCATGAGGTTTCATAGTGGTTGGCGGGATTTGCAGTTGCAGTTATTGTTTGTACTTTTTATGCTGATTACCTAATTCCTTAATAATCATCACAAAATAATTCAAGGAACAACCCTTCAGTGTTTTAATTGTTATATTCTTTTGAGAAAGGAAAGTTTGTGTCCAATTGGAGATGAATGGCTTATGGTATAGCGTTTTGTCCTGGAAATTCCTATTACCAGGGCTATTGTTAAATAAGTGTCACTTTTCCAGAGTATATCTTAACAAACCAGAAATCGAAATTGTCCATGTAAGAGCACCTTTTTGATAAAGGAGTCCACAACAACCCCCTGAGCATTAGGATCCAGGGGTCGTAAACGTAAAGTACTGTGTGAGACTCATTTAAACTAACCAGGTAGTTAGTTCAATCAATCAATCAATCAATCTTTATTTTTGTATAGCGCCATTTACAAACAGGTTGTCACACAGCACTTCACAATTGACATTTTCCAGAGGGAATCGAAAAACCAGAAAACCATTAGAGTCAATGTGGGAAACTGGAAAATTATTCCCTGACCCCTTAAAAGGTTCAAGATCAAGATGAACTCCTGGAAAATGATGGGATACAGAGAAAAATACATAGTCCTTGAGGCTCTTGCGGCTTAACAGACCACCGGAAGTTAGTTTGTTTAGTTTGTTAGTTTGCCAGTTAGCTAATTAGTTAAGATACAACTATTACATTCTACTATTATGTAGGCATAGCTGGCCAGTTAAGGTGAAATTATTATCATTCGCTAGCTAGCTCATTAGCTACTCTGGCTGCGCCATTGTCTTAGCTCAACCAAGCTACCATTCTTGTTCAAAAGACTCAAAAGAGAGCAAGGAAATTATCTAGCTAGGTAGTATGCAAATCCCAACTTAATTATAATCTGTGTATTGCTATCTATGTGATCAAATAAATGTGGGAAGATACCCAGTAAATATGCACAGCTGATTTGCAGAAGGACAAGCTCACATTGTTTTGTTGTTAATACATATAATGTCTCATTTCACACATTTCAGTCAAGTTAATTTAAAGCCTACTTCTGTTGCTTGTTTGTTTTTGGATACTTTCTTATTCAGAAATATAATTTTTCAAAATAATAAAATAACCTTGGTAGCTAGTTGACCTCTCCTGGTAAGGTTTCCTTCTGCAGTTTATGTGTGGCAAAATATTCCCAGTGATGCACTGTACATTTCAGACCAAATTTGGACTGTGCCAAAGGTGACTGTGGCCTGGAGATCAGTGTGGTGATGCAAAATTGGTTATAGGTTCACCCAGTAACAGAGGGTTTCAGTTGGCAGGGTAACCAATAGTGATACCTATGAAATCTCCTCCTCTAGAGTAAAGGGGTGCAAACAAATAGATGGGGCATTCTGGATACTGCATACAGAGAGGAACAAAGACCAATGGGTTACTGTCTGTTTCATTCAACATTTTACAAAACAATAACATCCTTGTTAAAAAAAAGTAAAAAAAGTATTAATTGGTCTAGCACAGCAATTTGTACATTCTCTGAGATTATAAAAATACTCACTTTTAGCAGGTAGCCTCTTTTTCAACTCTTTTCTAATTAAGTGGAGAAGGGCAATGTAACATAAATGGTGAGTTCTCTGCCTCTGAGACAGTTTCATGCTCTTCATTTGGATATCCACTCAATCTAAAATTTACAGTACAACATAAAAAAATGTATTTCATTCAATTATTTGTTCAAATAATAGGTGCTAAACAATACAATGTTATAGTAACATTAACCATTTGCCAGCCTGTTGTGACTCACAATTAAATGCAAATTAAATGTAATCATTTTCTTCACAAAGACAGTTTGGCAAGTTAATTGTGGTGATTGCTGAACTTACCAAATTATGTTTATGAAGAAAATAGTGAACACTTGTATTTAATTGTGAGATAAAGTTAAGGACAAATGTTGGTTGAATCCAGGCCTGTGGCTCTGGCTTACTTGGCTAAGCAAATTTGCCATTTTAGCATTGCTTTTGGCATTGCCAAGCAGCAGCATTTGGACTGTAATGCACTAACCAGTTCTTGACTGAAATCTATGTGCTATTATGAGTACTGCAGCAAACACATTGGTACAAGAAATAACATTTTCTCTTCCGGCAGTTTTTTTCCCGGCATATTTGATATAGTCCCTCCACAGTGGATGTTAAATGAGCACAAATTAAATTACACAGTAACTTTTAACTGTTTGTCCTGTGACTAATTGTGTTGTGGCTTATTTGCATTCTATTCCTATTTGCTAAATTATCCACAGCACAATTCTTTGAATGTTAGACCTCCAGGTTTATAAGCCATTTATATTGGATTTTCACCTAATGGTTCCAAGAGAACCATTGTTGAGAAATGTTGATGTTTTTTTAAAATTAAAAAACAAAAAGGACATAAAAATGAATTGAAGTGAAACAATGGAGCATAAAAACATAAACCTTTTGTCTTACCAGTCATCCATATATTCTCATATATGCAATGATTATGTTACATCCGTTAGAATTAAATTAGCTTAAAATCCACAGTCTTTGGCGGCAGATAGCGTAGCGGTCTAACGCATTACGTTTTGGCTGGTCCGATGTGGTGTGTGCTGCCTGTCAGGGATTTGATTAGAAACCCGCATCTCTACCAGACTGGCCCTGGTTGTCAGCTCCGATCAGGGGCGGCATTTGGCTGTCTGTCCCAGGGGAGGGTGAGCAGGCTCGGGTTCGCCGTGAAGCACGTTTCGAGTCTCGAAAACATGGGTGGGCAAATTCCGTCTCTAAGGAAGTTCGCTGCCCACGGAGAATTAGCTTGCCTTGTAGAGATGAGCAGCGGACCTGTGTGGGGAGGGTAAAATCAAAATACATAGAGGACATAATTGGATACTAAATTGGGAGAAAATCTGGAAAAAAATCTGAAACAAAAATTATCCACAGTCTTGTGTTTGGTTGTCTGACACTTGAGAGTCTTGTAAGTACATTTTAAGAGTATATTTTTATTCTGGTGAAAAATTCATTATGTAAAAATGTATTTGATTATATGTAGTTTACAGCTGCTGTATGAAGTGCAAAACTGTAATATAGAGCATATGAAATACTAGATGGAATCTGTTATTAAACCCAAAAAACTGTTTTAAGTGAGAGATAATGGTTGGTAAAAGCCAAAAAACCCATGAAATTCACACAAGCGCCTCAAATTTGATCTTGACCTATGCATTGACAAGTCTTACAACACACAATGCTTTGATGCCTGCTACGGTACTGTCACTGTGTCGGTAAGACTTCAAACAATGTACTCACCACTGGACAGGCTGCTGAAGATTCAATCAAATGTTTTCTTTGAATCAACAACCAAGTGGATTATTTTCAGAGGAATGCAAGCCTTAAGGAAATAATTAGGTAAGCATTTGGTATTTGATATATGTATAAGAACATAAGAACATCAGAACATCAGAATACATAATGACAAGAACGGGCCGCTCGGCCCATCTAGGCTCGTCATGTCCTAATCTAAAGAGTATCTAGTACTACTTCTAGCCTGGACTTGAATAGCCCAAGTGTTTCTGCCTCTACTACCCGACCTGGCAAGCTGTTCCAGGCATTGACAACTCTCTGTGTAAAGACAAACTTCCTAATATCTGTGTGGAATTTGCCTTTAACTAATTTACACCTGTGGCCTCTTGTTCTTCTGACCCCACTTATCTTAAAAAATAAGATATTTTGGTATTTCACTTTGTTAATCCCTTTTAGCAATATTGAATGTCATCTGCCTTGTAGCTGCCCATTTTTGGATTTTGTTTAAATCATCTTGGATTACTTTAGTCAATTCCAAACTGTTTGCCAAACCCCCAAGTTTAGTATCATCTGCAAATTTAACTATTTTGCTACTAATGTCCATATCAAGACCATTTATGTAAATAAGGAAGAGCAGAGGTCCCAGCACCGATCCCTGCGGGACACCACTGCCCACAGCACCGAGGTCAGATACGGCCCCACCTACTGTTACTCTTTGTATTCGCCCTTGCAGCCAATTATGAACCCACTCTGAAACTACTAATGCAATTCCTACTGAATTCATTTTAACAATGAGCCTCTCATGTGGTACCTTGTCAAATGCTTTCTGAAAGTCAAAATATATATCATAAGCCTGGTTCAGGTCAACACACTTTGTAGCCTCTTCAAAAAAGTCCAGGAGGTTTGTAAGGCATGACCTCCCTTTGAGAAAACCATGTTGGCCCTTAAAATACTATTATTTTTCAAGAATGATTCCAACTTATCCCTAATAATACATTCCAGCATTTTCCATGCGATGCAAGTTAAACTGACAGGCCTGTAGTTCCCTGGGTAAGTACGGTCCCCCTTCTTATATATTGGAATTATACTACCCTGCTTCCAGTCATCTGGTATTTCTCCAGAGATTATGGATTGAATGAAAATATCTGTCAATGGTTTATATATAATTTCCCCAAGTTCTTTGAGTACTCTGGGATATATGCCATCCGGGCCTGCTGCCTTATTTGTCTTAAGTTTTTGTAGTTTTTGTAGTACTTCTACATCTTTAATCTCAAAATCCTCCAAAACATTCTGTACCTTGTCTATACATTTAGGCATATTTATAACCTCTTCTCTAGTAAAGCTCTCAACAAAGTAACTGTTTAGTGTGTTAGCAATATCCTTATTATTATAAACCAAAGTTCCTTCCTTATTCTTAATGCACTTAACCTCATCCTTAACTTTCCTTTTTCTACTAAAATATTGAAAAAACCTCATAGGATTACTTTTTGCATCTTGGGAAATTTTAATTTCAAACTGTCTTTTAGCTGATCTTATTTCCTTTTTAGCCTTAGCCCGCATATTACAATAATCTAAATTGTTTCTCTCTGAGTTATCTTTCTTCTGTACAGTGGCTTCTTTTGTCTCAAAATCTCCCGTAAAGATTTAGTCATCCACTGCGGAGATTTTTTTTCATCCTATTTTTGGGATGAATTTAAACTGTACATCTACAATAACCCTTTTAAATATAGTCCATTTTCATTCACAGTTCTGCAATCTAGAAGTTTTACCCAATATCTATATTACCCAATCTATAAGTATTTGTATATAAAATTGACCAATTATGTGTCTTGTTACTTTCTTGATAATTGTAATAATTTATTGTTAATTGTCTTGATTTGCACATGTTGAAGTAATGCAATTCAAAAAACGCTTTAATAATATATTAATTGATAAACTGTATACATAATGTTTTCAGTTATCCTTGCTATTCTTCTTCCCAACTGTTTTAAGTTATTTGTTTGGCTCAGTCTCAAAGCATACTATATGAAATGCAGTTCTTTAATTACAGGACAAAGCTGACAAGCCCTGGAGGAGGTTTTGTAACCTACACTATATGGCCAAAAGTCAGTGGACACCCCTACTAATTATTGAGTTCAGGTGTTTCAGCCACACCCATTGCCAACAGGTGCATAAAATCAAGCACATAGCCATGCAATCTCCACAGACAAACATTTAGAATTCAGAATGGTTCGTAAAGAGCTCAGTGACTTTAAACGCGGCACTGTCATAAGATGCCACCTTTGCCACAAGACAATTCATGAAATTTCTGCCCTACTAGATGTGCCCCGGTCAACTGTAAGTGCTACTATTGTGAAGTGGAAGCGCCTCGGAGCAACAACAGCTCGGCCCGAAGTGGTGGACCACGCAAACTCACAGAGCACATACCGCGTAAAAATCGCCTATCATCTGCTGCATCACTCACCACAGAATACCAAACTGCCTCTGGAAGCACCATCAGCACAAGAACTGTGCGTCGGGAACTTCATGGATTGGGTTTCCATGGCCAAGCAGCTGCACACAAGCCTCACATCACCATGCGCAACGCCAAGCGTCGGCTGGAGTGGTGTAAAGCATGCCGCAACTGGACTCTGGAGCAGTGGATCACGCTTCACTATCTGGCAGTCTGATGGACGAATCTGGGTTTGGCGGATGCCAGGAGAACGCTACCTTCCGGAATGCATAGTGCCTACTGTAAAGTTTGGTGGAGGAGGGATAATGGTCTGGGGCTGTTTTTCAAGGTTTGGGATAGGCCCCTTAGTTCCAGTGAAGGGTATTCTTAATGCTACAGGATATGAAGACATCTTAGCCAATTGGGTGCTTCCAACTTTGTGCCAACAGTTTGGGAAAGACCCTTTGCTGTTCCAGCATGACTGTGCCCCTGTGCACAAATCGAGGTCCATAAAGACATGGTTAGATGAGTTTGGTGTGGAGGAAACTCGATTGGCCTGCACAGAGCCCTGACCTCAACCCCATTGAACACCTTTGGGAGGAATTACAACGCCGATTGCAAGCCAGATCTTCTCGTCCAACATCAGTGCCTGACCTCACAGATGCTCTTTTGGCTGAATGGGCACAAATTCCCACAGACACACTCCAAAATCTTGTGGAAAGCCTTCCCAGAAGAGTGCCAGCTGTCATAGCCGCAAAGGGAGGTCCAACTCCATGTTAATGCCCATGGTTTTAGAATGGCATGTCCAACAAGCTCATATAGGTGTGATGGTCAGGTGTCCACTGACTTTTGGCCATATAGTGTATATGAAGTAAGGTAAAGTAATATATTTGTGTAGATGTATAATGCTAATGTTGATTTTCTATCTTTCAGAGATGTCTGAGTAATCCATATTACATTTTGATTGGGTTTTACATGAGACTCATTGTCAGGAATTCTTTCAGCAACGAAAGCTGTCATCTTTCATGAATGCATTTTAGTTCAAATAGAACAGTTTGTCTGACAGTTTCACATCATACACTGTCTGGACAATTCTCTTCCATGGAAGATGATTATGGTCAAAATCGGGGCTGCTGAATGGCTTATCCTGTTAAGACACTGTTCTAGTGTATGGATGAGCTCCACAATCTGGTATCGAATCCAGGGGAAAGCAAGCTGTGCGGGAAGGGCGTGGCGTGGCCCCTTTGTTCCTTGTTTGGGTGATTTCCGATTTATTATTTATATTTTTTGTTTTGTTTGCTTTGGGGAAGTTTTTTTCATTTGTTTTATTAGTGGATGTGTGTGAAGGACTGTGTGGTTTGTGTGATGGTGGGATACCTACCTGGCGATGGCAGGTATGCAGGCGGAGTCCAGGGACCTGGGAGGGAGAAGGAACACAAAGGCAACGTCACTTTTGTTTCTGCGGTGGAGTGGCTATGGACTGTGGGACAAACCAAAGCAGACGGGAAGCCAGGAACCAAGGGTGGCGTTGGCGCTGATTTGGGTGATTTTTCACAAAATTCAAACCATGTTTTGCAGATCTGACTGGGGCAAAAGGGATGAGAGCTGTGGCGGAGTTGTGAAGGGATCTGCAAGCCAGGGGAACCCTGTGTGGAGGTGGCGCCGTACCTCTTCGTGGACCAGCCTGTAGTGGTGGCGACCCTTCCCTGTGTGTTGTGTGGAGTTATTTTATTTTATTTTATTTTTTTGTGCCAGTCCCCCATCAGCAATGAGGCATGGCTGGGGGCTCCACCATATAGTTTTTTGACATTCCATGTTGTGTCTATGGCATTGGTTGGGTGGTGTAGTGTGAATGCGCCCAATACGGGTTTAGTTCTCCCTCTTGGAGTGACAAGGTGGGCCGAGCGGTAGGCCACCCGGGAGGCTAGTAAATTGGGTGTGTAGTGTGGACATGTGTGCAGAGTGCCTCCTTGCATGTAAAATCAAGTCTCTTCGGGCGTGTGGTTATAGTGTGTGGTGTGCGGTGTGTATGGGCACACTTACCTGGGGGTGGGGGGGGGACTTTTGTACTGCCTGGTGGATCCTGGGAGGTTGTGCAGAGGGAGGGGGAGGAAGAACCCTGAATTGGTCCTTTTGTGCAGTGTGCTTTTAATTAATTGTTAAAATAAATACCTTGTATTCCATACTTTTACTTGTGTGTCGGTGTGCTGTTTGGAGAGTGGTGGTTTACCTGCAAGAAAAAGGGGAAAAGGTAGATTGGTTCATGTGAGGGCGCTCACAACCCCTGACATATTCCTCCGACTCATGTCTGTGCAAACTTATTTTGTGAACTGCGGTGTAAAAAGAAGCGGTGGCTGACATCATGTGTTTTGGAGGAGAGAATGTGCTTGTCTACGTTCTCCTGAATTGACAGTAGAGGTTGCTGCGTGCGCAGCTTAAGAATATGATTAGGCATTTCCAGTTTGGGGAAAAGCGGTAAAAGCATAAAAAACAAACCAACACATTGCTGTGATTTTTAAAATGACGCATTGAGCTCTTTGATGGTACAGGTGCAGTATCAGTATACCTCTGAAATAATTGAAGTACTGTAATGCTACAGCGGTTTCTTCAAACATAATAATTGAAGAAATGCATGTGTGTTTTTCAGCATTTTTTTCCTTTTCTCAGCAAAAAAAGGGATCTCACTTGAGATAAGACTGTCATTTCAGACTATGGCCTGGATTCAACCAACATTGGTCCTTAAATTTGGTTCACAATTAAATTGAAGTGCTAGCAGTGGTGGTCCCTTAAGGCTTTCAATATGTAAATCTCATCTTATTATTTTCACAGTAATTACATCTTAGTTAATCTTTTCTTTTTCTTTTTTATTACTTGTTTAACAAAATGTAAAAACATTTTAGAAGTGTAATTTACTATTATTTTCACCATAAACCAGTCATATCTGGAACAACAGGGAAAGGGTTAATCTGTCAAGCTTCTCATTCACAATTTTCACAGACTCTGTAAAAGTACTCAGCCATCTCCTCCCACCAAGGCCTTCTGTGACCTAGTTGCAGGCCCCACTCATTTAAACGAAGTGCATTTGGATTTGTTGTGGGTGGGGATAGAATTTGTTGATATTTTCCTCATTTTCCACCATCTAGAATGTCTTGGTTGATGTTACTGCCACTGGCTTATAATGATAGCTATTATGACAGCTAGGCTTAAATAACTAGCAATAGAAACTGGTGGGGAACAACCCAGCAAAACGGATATTGTTGCAGACCCATTGAGTTTTCTTGCATTGAGTTGCTTTTTCAAGGCAAACTTTCAGTGAAAATTAAGAAATTATTGAAAGGGCCAGACCAACACCAAAGCTCAAGGGATGAAAGTAAGCTTTTTTTTTGCTGGAAATGCCTGTTTCAACACAGAGGAGGGCACCTGGAGCAGCACACGTTCTGGCTCTCTTTAACTTAGGCTGCACAAAAACACCAGGCTTTCACTGGGCATCTTTGTGCTGTGGTCACTTTGAAAACATTTGGGTATATGTGTGGTGGATCCATAATTAACAGAAAGGAAGAAAGAAGGAAATAATTATACAAAACGAGTGTGCACAATGAAAAGGTGCACAGAAGCAGAAAGATATTCAATCACCTCATTGAGTATGTGGTCATTTTAGAATAGCAGGATTGCCGTTTAGAGGATACGATAAAGGCACAGATTCGTTAAACCGGGGTAATGACTTGGAACTGCTTTCCCTGCTGGATGAATATAACAGTGATCTACACTATCATCTGACCACTGCTACTGTGTTCACAGGAACATCTGGAAAGATTGAAAACGATCTGATTACTGCCATTGCAGATTAAATAAACAATTGTCATTAAAGAAGAAAACACAGTATGCGGCACGAGTCACATCAATGCACAATAGCAATCCTTCTCAGATGTAATTCGTCCTCAGACACGTACGAGACAAGTAACCACAAATATATATTTTTTAAATTTGATAATGTAACTGAAAACAAAAGTTCAATTAAATACATCGCAACATTGATTTTACCTTGATTTTACTATAAATGCAAGTCTAAATTAGTGGTCAATGTTACTGGTGCTGCTATCATGACATTCAATGGGGTAGTCATGTGGGGATGGTCAAAGGAATCAATTGACCAGCCACTGTTTGCGCATTGTTATGCACACACTTTGAACCTCATAATGCATCTTTTTGCTCATCTTTGAAGGTTGGATTTCCGTGAGCAAATTGAACATGAGTGAGGACAGTGGGTGAGCCGAATATCGCTGCAATGAGGAGAACCGTTTCAAGAGATGTCTGCTCTCAGTATAGAGAACTGCACAACAGCATAATTGTAAACATTCTCACACAAATAAGCAATAGGTTCAAGGACCACGACAGACTTTCATTTCTTGCACTGCCTTACCCTCAACTTTTAACCAGATAAAAAAAATCCTTCCCTGTAACCGAATTCACAACCCTGGAACAAAACTATGGAGGGCACTGTGACATGAGCTGGCTCAAAACTGAACTGACAGTTATGTATGTACTCAATGTCAGATTTCCAGGGAAGGAGTCCAGGTGATCTACGATCTTTCTCCCAATTAAATTACCTTGTTAGAGCATGCCCCAATTGTATCCTCTTATGTGGCTGGTTTTGATGATTCCAATGTCCACTGCCTAAGTTGAGTGAACATTCCCCATTCCAAGATGGATTAAAACAGCAGGAATACAACGGGACCAAGCTATCTGTCAGCATTGGCTTCCATTTCAATGAAAAAGGAGCTTCTCATTCAACGGAAGCATAAAAACATGACTGCATGACAAGGTGATTCATCGTTTCATCCAGAAGGAAAGAAGAAGAAGGATATATTTTGTTTACAACTGACAGGCTTCGGTGAGTGCTACCACTTCATTATTAACTCAAGACCATGTACTTGGATGAGATACCTGATGTTATGTGACGGAGTTGCATGTCAGCTTTGCGTGTGATGTCAAACAGTAGCGATTCGTCGGCTTGAAATAAATGAGGCTGAAACCCATACCTTGAGAATTACTCTCAACCTGTTCCTGTTTACATCCCTTCATTATCAATAAACCAGTTAATTTGCTGAATAATCAATACCAATAAGTATAGCTTGCAAATGTTATTTTATACAAGCATTTTTCTTTAAGTAGGCCTACTAAGTTGTATAGCATTTTCTTACATTTCACAAATTAACAGAATTTGCATCAATTCAATCAATACTGACTTCGTAAAAAGTTTTCACCAAACAGAAGGAATGTATGGAATTTAAGTGGAGCCTTTTCCTTAAAATGATTCAGTTGATTTTTAGTCAATTAAATGTGTGAATGTGTGACTTGCTTCTCTGGGATGGTAGCTAGCTAACATGTTAGTAATTGTTTGTATCTAGGTAAACAGTGTTCTGTTTTGCCACTGGCTGTATTTCCATGGTTGTTGCTTTTTTTTGTTGGGGGGTCAGGGGGTCGGCAAATTACGTTTCTGAAGGCCCAGTTCTAGATCCCACGGTATGACACTGAGTGATAACATGCTCCCCAGACCGGACACGAGTGAGAAGCAATGATATCGTCGCGGGCAATTGTCGCATTTGTATGCCCACATCGAAAGTGATCAGGACATGAGTGTAAACAAACATTTGTCATTTTGTAGAATCTACCCCATATGTATATTTTTGTACTATATGTACACTAAAATAATAATCATTCATTCATTTACGAGCAGGCAAATGTGATTTTGCACCTTTTCTGCCCAGTAGTCTTCTTCTACTGCCCTATCTGGTTATCTCTTCATTCAAATGTTGTCTTTGTAAATAAGATCTTCATGTGTTTTGTCTTAAAAAGTCTTCATTCTCTTTTACACTAAAATAATACTAAATAAAATAAATAAACAAATGCATGGCCACACCATGTGAAACATCTATGTGGCTAGCATTTATATAGCTAAATTTAACTAGCTATCTAATGTGTATGACAGTTTTCCTGGGAGGTGAGCATGTGTTATAATGCACTGCAATACCAATGAGCCTTGAAATCTCCCTCCAAACAGCATGTTTTTGTTGTTGTATCCTTATAAAACTTTGACCGAGGGTCGTACAAGGCTGGGTGCTTTTTGACTTCTATGATCAGTCTTTCCTCGTCCGCATGGTTAAAGCACGGTTTGTTTAGAAATTTAGCTCCGGAATATGTCGGTTGTGAAAGCCTAGATGGGAGAGGCAGGACTGCCTAGAGTGCCGTTTCTCAATTAAAAACGGACACGGCGGACGTTGATTGGTGTAGGTACATGATTGATTACAGTAGGCGCGTTAATCATTTTTGCATCCATTGTGGTTTGCATGCTAGTCTTACTGTACGCAAACACAGCTGTTCAGTTTAACAATCACCAAAGGTAATTAAAAGAGTTGTATTTGCATCGAAAAAAGTAACACTGGCATTTGTCTGAAAGTCAAAGTTATGGGCAAATGCTGATTTAATTCTGACCTATGTTTCATTCCTATAAAGAATATTTACAGTCAGAGAATAGTGTTAGCATTCTGTTGATTGTTTCTGGAGAAAAACTGCAATGACAATAATCCTCCCATTCCTTTTTTCTTTCAGTTTAGAATCACCAGTTACACCATGCTCTCGTACCACAATTATGCCACCAACGCCCACATCCTCGCATGCACTCCTCTGATACACTTGCTGTGAGCTAGAGACGAGCCAGACAAAATACTACCATAGAGCCATAGTAACCCCAGTTGGAGGAGAATTCCATGTCTTAGTTAGATTGTTTTGATATTAAATGAACCTGTACTCAGCTGGTGAATAGTTAGAGGGTGCTTGTGCAGCTGTAACAAAGGAAGCCTGCTCAGCTTTAGCCTACCCTATGATGGTACTCTGGTAGGATGAAGCAAATTGTGTTCATCTACTATGAACTCCGGGTCATAACCCAGACTCAAACTAGATATAAAGCTCAGTCTGTGCTTGTGGTTAGTGCCTTTACTGACGGAGCTACCTGGCAACAATTAAAACATTTTTAAGCATCATCTGACTCTGTAATTAATGCTTAATAATAATGTTCTGTTCTCCTCAGAATTTAATTAAACAATGCATCCCAACAATAATTTATCTCTCCAATTTCCTCTACAGCATGGGTCAAGCAGTGAAAACCTCTATTTTTAATTTGTTTATGCTTTATGCTGTTTTGCTTTATGCAAAGTTGAATGGTAACACGAGTTCTCTGAAAGCCTTCTGCTGTCCAGATCTTGTTCATAATTCCCTTTGATGCAACTTGTCTGATAGCAATGATCTGGAGTGGCCAAACACCTTGTTGTCTGATCCATGTTTCCTGTCCCAGGGAATCAGTGCACTGGTCATTTGGTCTGATGCCCTGATGGTTAACCTGCTGTCTAGTCCTTCTGCTGGTGATCTAGACATTTTGGTCCCACTAAGCTTTCAGGGGAAACATGTTTATGTTCCTGGACTCCTTGCTCTGACCATCTACCATACTGTATGTAACAGGACTGGCTCATTATGGAAAGGAGTTGACGTCACTCCCTGCAATCTGTGGAAAGTGGCTCTTGAGCCTCTCAAGGCCAATCCTTGGGTCTTTTGGCATGGTGGGATGAGCATTTACAATCAAATTGTTTGTGTCATGTGGTAAGTCAGATTCAAGCCCCCGCTTGGAGCTAGCACTGTAGTATACTGGACTGAACATCAGAGAATGAGGGAGTTCAGAATTGGCATCTTCTGCAGTATGATTTGGCCCAATGCACACATGCAGTTTTTTTTTCTTCTGCTCCCAAAAGAGGAAGAAAAAAATGTTTTGATTTTTCAAAAATCAACCTGAACACAGAATTGTACACTTCAAAGGTGTCAGTTGTACTGAGAATTCTTTATTGTTGTGGTTTGAGGTGAATGAAAAGCTATCTGAGAAAATAAATAAAAAACACTCTTTCTGGAAAGGTCAGTTCATGTCAAATCTTGAGAAATAAATTGGGAAATAAAGTAATACGTGATTATTTAATTTTCCACTTCATGTAGAGCATCAGAAATGATCAAATTACCATAATGTCATATCTCTACTATGTTGTAGCCAGACAGACAAACAGACAGACATTGGCAAGCCACAACAAATGGGGCACATTAGATAAATTAGAAAAATGTATGGGCTCCATTTAAACCAAAATATGAGTATTGTGGGGTTTTTTGTGGGTTTTTTCAAACGTATAGTCACTATAAAATTGCTCATTCATGCAAATTCAGACCTTTGAGGCAAGTGCTAAGAACTGAAAATGCTTTGGGGAGCAACAAGCCAATGTGGGTTATTTGACATGAGAAAGGAGCATTCAGTCAGTCGGCAATTGCACACAACCATTCAGGACGCACATACAAGCCACACGCCTGTTCTGGTTTCCTCTGCATTGCCTCACATCGCAGACCTCACTTTGTATTCAGCCTGCGTGTGGCGATGTGATCACATGGTCATGTGGGTTAGGCTCCAGCGAGACGTTTGGAGATAGTGATGGTGAGGGCGAAAGAAAAAGCACAGAGGTAATCAGTGGGAATAAATAGGCTAAGGTAATCCTCAGCATTTGAGCTCTGAATGGGCAGGGGTGAACCCTCACAACATGCCCTAGAAAAACTATTGAAAATCCTATGAAACGTTCTGCACCTGCCTTTCCTTTACCGTACAATATTTTTTGTCAGCAGGAATAACCATTTTTTAATCGGAAATCTGTTCAGAAATCCTCAAGGAATACGAGGAGGCCCATAAAGATTCAGAAGGGAAAAAAAGCTTGATGTGTAGTCCCTCTTGTGGAAGTCCTGATGAATATATCATCAAGGCTGACAGTGTTGGTAATTCAGCATGTGCACAGTTTTCTTTGTTGTGTTGTGAATGCAGAGCTGCAATGCAGAAGCAAACCCAACAGGAAAACAGCCAAACCAGTGATTTCGAAGGGCTGCGGTATGAAGTCATTTGCATAAGCACCCTTTTATCTAAAAGACAGGAGGTTTTTCAATTTGCTTTTGTAACTATTTATTGGACTAGTATATATATATATTTTTTGACCTAGGAAACAATAATTTAGCTTTTTTTGGGTACATAGCTGAGACATGCTTGGGCCAATCAGACCAATGCACATAAAACTGCCAGCATTTCACCGTCTCACAGTCACTCAGGTAAAACAAGCGACCAAGGACCATTTGTCACTGCTTTTGCCACAGTGTTGATGGAGTATGTGAACACTTGGCTGATGCTGCTCATTAAATACACCCCATTCTGCAAACGTTACCCATTCCTCCTCCTTTCCAAGAAAGTCTGGCTCTGCTGTTCCCATTCAACATAATGAATTAGCCTGATGCGAGTGTATGTTTGCGTGCGTGAACACATTGCTTCTCGCCTGTCTGGCAGATGATGCCCTCTGGCGCTCTGTAAATATGTGAGGGTTTCACTGCCATTCAGATCTCCAGACCAGTCTCTGGTGCATGGGACCAAGCCCCAGTGGATATACCCTCGGTTGGCACATTGTTAGTGTCCACTCCACTGAGGCATTGGAAAGGCAGGGAATTCAGGTATGAGCTTTAAGCTATCAAATCCTCTGCTTTTCTTTTATCACACACCCCTACACCACCCATCTCTTAGCCCCCTGCCAGTGGAAGCACTGTTTATGCCTGCCTTAGAGGTTTGGTATCAATTCAGACATCCTGGAGCTGACATTCAAACGATGAGTGCTATGGTTCTTGCGCTGTCATACATAATGAAGACTTGAGGGTCATGCTGTTGTGCCACTTAGCCTCTAGCTGCCATTGTTGAACAAAATCAAAAGTTTTTCAGAGATCACTGCAAAACAGAAAACCCTGCTATGCTGGCCTTATTAGCTTGATTACTGCCAAAATACACTGCATGAGTCTGACTGTATTTGATGATGCACATATTTCCTTATATGCACATAAGAAAGATCACAGTGTTATATTTTTTGCATGGAGGGCAGATGTTATATAGCAGAGGCAAGTATATATATATATATATATATATAATTATATAAGATAATACTTTGTTTGTTATTATATACATTTGCTTTACATCCAACTATTGCTTCATCTTGTGCATTGTCACAACATAATAGCCCCTACTATATGCTGTAACACAATGCATATCTCTTTAATACTGCTGGCTAGAGCATATACAGTACCTCTCTGCAGGGTCTCTCAGCTGTGGGGGGTTGTGTGGAAAACAGAGCAGCAGGAATTTTCTGATACCCACGGTTCACTTGTCTAACACAACCTGTATGACATGCCACTGGTCCATGAAGTGGAGAATTAAGTTGATATAATTTTCAGATTGATATGGTGAATTGATCTAGTCTGCCAAGACAATTATAATTAAAGCATGTTTGTGTCAAATACAGCTTCAACTAAGAAGTTAAAATGGTGCTCATAATTTATCATAAGCAACTGGAAAAAAATGGCTGATGATTAAAGCAATGCAATATCCCTGGCAAGGAGGGTGCAGATTATATTATTTTAAACAAACTTGACTTTATTTCAAATCACAAGTGCTGTGCTGGAATGGATTGTAGTACATGCAATGGCTCTGACAGCACACTGTCATATCACTATGCATTCATAATTGGTGGTTATACCTCACGAAGCCCAGAATTTCGAGGAATGCAACTGTGAATGGTCAATTTGGCTTATATTTTTTCTTCTGTAATATTCTTTGCTCTGCTGTGAAATACTAGCAGCTTGCTTCTACTGGTAAATATATTATGGCTTGGCAATGATGTATGGAACATATTAAATCAATTCTTGAATGAGGTACTTTATTTAGAAAAAGAGAAAAAAGAGCACAGCACAGACCGCAGGGAATTCCTCCTATAGCTATGTTTAATTTACATCAGTTACATTTTCTTTTAATGTCTTGCCATTTCTGAGGAAGTAGCTTTCTACAGCGAATTGTCAGTGCTATACTATATGAGTTTTCCTCTTCAAATCCCTAATGGAACATTGCCTGGGCAGCTGTTCCCTTTTCCCTTGATAGCTCATGACAAATAATGTGGTTCTGAATTTAATCACTAACGGGTATATTCACAAAAAGTTTCTGGAATTTGTGGAAAGGAAAAATGTGCTGATATTACCTAAAAAACTGAAACTAGAACTCAGAACTGTCATTCCATAAATGGCCACAAAGGAAAATGCCCTTGTGTGGATGTGAAGTTGTAAAGTTCAGCTCCTGGCTCTTACCAAATAGCTGTATGTGCTAATTTATCATTATGAAAACATATTTCATTTGTTAGTCTACCTTTGAAAGCTGCAATTTACTCAATGGCAAAAAGGCATTATTCATAGTTGCAACATTATCCAAGCTCAAAATATATTTAATTTCCTTAATTGAGCTGTAGTGAGTGTTTATGTATATGGAAATAAGTCATAGCATTTACAGGATATCTGTGTAATGATGGAAAACACATATGATTACAGCATCCAAGAGGAGATGAAGAGTGGAAGGTGACCTTCATCCTGTCAGACTAAAAGCTGTTCTTAAGCACTTTTCTGATAAATGGTTAATGTTATAATCTATGTAAGGTAATAAGGTGGGTATAACTTTGATAAGAATCAAGTTATATTACCTGATCTCCATTCAAAATGCTCTATATTCTCAAATAAGCAAATTAGTAACACAGAGGGAAAACATAGATAAACAAGATCATTAATGATTGACCAGCCTTTTAATTCAACCAAGGGTATTTAATCTGTGATTTTTGATTATCTAGAAAGGTAATTAACTTCAATAGGTTAGTTGCACAAATTAATGCTACTTTTATTATTATAACGCATTCCATTAGTTTCCTGCAAAATTATAATCTGGAAAGAGGTTTACTATACAGTTTTCACATACAAGTTTCTGAGCATTCAAACTATCATTGTAACAAACTGTAGGATTTGATTGCGATAAACACTTTGTTACAATCACAGGTGTGAATAAATTAGACATTCTAAATGAAATGATTTGCCTGACATGGCACAGATCTCCTCTTGAACATTACACAATCATTTAGAATAACAGGGGGGTTAATTCTTCAATATACAGTGGGTATAAAAAGTATTCATCCCCTTTGGCATTTTTTCACATTTTATTTTCTTACTTCATGTGATCAAAATGAATTTAATTGGGATTTCTGGGCAAGTCTGGGATTTCAATTTAATTTGGTTAGTCTCTACCAGCTTTGTATATCTGGACATTGCAATTTTCACCGATTCTTCTTTACAAAAATAACAGGGCAATGACCCAAAGCATACAGCAAAAGCCAAATTGGAGTGACTTAAAAACTAAAAAAATCTATTTCCTGGTGTCAAAGCCCAATCAAATCCCATTAAGAATATGGGAAAGATTTGAAAATTGCTGTTCACCACCAGTCCCCATCCAACCTGATTTTGTAAAGAAGCAATTTTGTAAAGAAGTTATTGGCAAACTATCCAGATGTACAAATCTGGTAGAGACTTACTCAAATAGACTGAATAATTTCAGCTAAAGGTGCTTCTTCCAAGTATTAAGTAAAGGGGGTGTATACTTATGTAATCAATTATTGTCTGTTTTATATTTGTAATTAATTAAAAATTTAAAACTTTGGAATAGTTTTTTTAAATTTACATTACATTACATTTTCTTGACATTATAGACTATTTTGTGTTGATCAGTGGCAATAAATCCCAATTCAATCCATTTTGATTCCAAGAAGTAAGAAAATAAAATGTGTAAAATGTGAATGCTTATTATATGGATTAATGGATTTAGAAGTAAAAATAAATCCTGGCCTTTCTTCCTTAGGTTTGGAGAATAGTTTGTCCAAATGTTGATGCACTCAATGGATCTTCCAGTTATACACCAAATTCTCTTGGATATCACATATTACTATCATATGAATATAAATACAACTATAAAATAATATGTTTTATATACCTGCTGGCTATGTAAAACAGTAATGGTTCAGTGGGTTCTGTACTAGGACTTAACTATGCATCTTCAGGTGATCATTCAACTTGAGTAATACAGTGGAGAATAAGTTCTTTAACAGAGTCTTTTCCCAGTGGATACTGCTTTATGGTAGGCTAGTTTTAGTAGGGGGGGGGGTTTGTCCAGCAGTAGATCAAATTTCTTAAACCCCAATTTCCCCCTGCCTATGCTAGTGACTGAGACTTCTAGACTTCTGGAGCTAGGCTAGACTAGACTTATGAATGACCTATTAAAACACAGAAACAGCCATGCGCCTCCTGCCTCTTTAACATCTGGCCATTTTGCAAGTCATAGGTTTTGAACCCCATGTTCTGTATAATGCTGTTGTGTACTTTGAGAAAGGCTTAGATTAATGATATAGGCCTGTATTCAATCAACATTTGTCCTTAACTTTGATAAATAAATTAAAGTGTTCGATGTTTTTCGCACAGTTTTGTGACTTCAGCAATCACCAAAATGAAGTGAAGAAGAAAAACTAACACTTGTGTTTATTTGTAAGGACAAATGTTGATTGGGTCCAGGATAAAGTATTTTTAAAATGTGTGGAACATTGGAGTGCATTGGGGGAAGAATTTTTTTCAAATGCATTTTTGTGTGAAATGAACAAATCTAGTAAGATTGGTTCGACTTTATTCATAGTGAGAGTACATACATATTTCAAGACTTCCAAATAAGGCTGCCAGCACCCATCCAGGATTCACCTAGACAATCTTGTTTTCATTTTAGAACACAAAAAGTCTAGTTTAAGAAAACAAACATCATACGATCTTTGTATATCTTCTTTGTATATTTCAAATGCATTTTGTGTTACTAATATGTATAAATCTAGTATATTATATATATATATATATATATATATATATAATAGTTTTTTAAAATTAATTATCTTAATAAATAGGTTCATAATAACTTCACAGAGGAATAACTTCACATGTCATGGATGGAACAATGTATTCCTGTCATGTTCCAAATGGCTCTATATACAATACAAATTGCCTACCAATAACTCAAAATCTTATGGTACTATGAGCCTGACCAGATTGACATTCTGATTTGCAGCTTCTTCTGATGAATTTAGAAATAGTCCAGCTAAACTCCAGCAACAATTTTTTTTCCAAATTGTGTTCTCACAGACTGTGTTACTGTGACTGTTACTGTACATGTATCTAATGATCATATTCTCCCTGTGAAGCAGTGGTTGAAAGGTTGGCATTGGCAATAAAACACAGGAATCCATGGAAGGACACAAGACAGAAGACACACCAAAAACCCTCTAAATTTGGCAGGTTTTTTGAGACAACCACAGGAAAATAACAGATGTCAGTGGAAAACTGACTGCCAAGTACAATCGAGCATAGAGTTGTCTTCCAGTGGTGGGCCCCATAACATGGTAAGCCACTACTTCTCCTCAAGGTGAATAATTAAAGGACCAGCAGGTTATAGACATGAATTTGTTGCAATGTTATCAGCATAGGGATTATGACTCTTGATGTATGCTGCAATGCATAGGCCTGTGGCATGTACTGGATGTGCTAGCCTATGCAGTGGACTACCAAGATGAAATCCTGTTATATCATTCAAACTGAATACTATCTGTTCTTATTCTAGAAAAAGAGAATATACACTAAGCACATGCACACAGATTTTCGAAGGTTTTAAGTATGGTTTCCTAGGTAAGGTATAGTGGTTTGTTCAAATACATTTGTAGTGCTCCTGGGCTCCCAAGTGGCTTGGTCAGTAATGGTGCTTGTCATGAGCACAGACTGAGTCCTTTATCCTGACCAGTTTGATTCTGGGCTATGTAGGCTGCAGGGCTGCCAACTTTGAGAGGTGAGATTTGACTCTTGACATGATTTGACATTGGATGATATTGTTGAGTTGAGCGGGCATCAGTTGAGCGGAATCATCCAATCATCAGTTGAGTTGAGCGGAATCATCCAAAGCATGGTTTTGATGTCCACCCACCAAAGCATGGCATGATGTCCACCCACCACCTGAAGCTGAACCTGGGGAAAACAGAGCTGCTCTTCCTCCCAGCGAAGGGCTCCCCGATGATTGATGCGTCAATCACCCTGGAAGGCTCCATAGTGTCTCCGTTCCAGTCTGCCAGGAGTCTTGGGATAACCCTGGACAACCAGCTGTGCTTCTCGAGCCATATTGCAGTGATCACTCGGACCTGCCGATTCTCCCTCCACAACATCCGGAGGATCTGACCGTTCCTCACCCAAGAGGCCACTCAACTCCTGGTCCAGGCCCTGGTGATCTCACGTCTGGACTACTGCAATTCCTTGCTGGCAGGCCTTCCGGCCCGTGCCATCAAGCCACTGCAACTAGTACAGAACGCTGCCGCTCGTCTGGTGTTCAACCAGCCGAAGTTCACCCACATCACCCCTCTACTCTCCTCTCTGCACTGGCTCCCCATCACAGCATGCATCATATTCAAATCACTGGTGCTTGCTTTTCAAGCGGCTAGAGGTACTGCTCCCCCTTACCTTCAGTCACTCATCACTCCCTACACCCCTCCCAGACCCCTCCGCTCCGCCTCCTCTGGTAAACTGACTGTCCCTTCCCTCCGGGCGCCTGGCAGCCGCTCTTCGCAGTCTCGCCTCTTCTCTGTCCTGATCCCTCGCTGGTGGAACGACCTTCCGCAATCGGTCAGGACCGCGGAATCACTTGCGATCTTCAAAACCCACCTCTTCAGACTCCACTACCACTGAACTCTGACCATCTAGCTAAATTGTCTTCACCACTGTTTAGTTGTTCAACACTATACTCCTAAAAAATATATTTTAAAAATATATATATTCACTAATCTTTTCCTTCCCAGTGTTACAGGTATGGTACGCAGATGCCTGCAATGATGTCTATTGCTGTATTCCTGCACTGCTCTCGTGCGCTAACTATGATTGTTCCTACCATGTATTAATGCACATCTTGTAAGTCGCTCTGGATAAGAGCGTCTGCTAAATGCTTAAAATGTAAAATGTAAAAAAATGTTTTCATATAATACATACATTACCACGGACACATTACCATGGACACCTTTACAAAATTTGGTAACCCTAAGCAAATGGAAACAACATTCATATTAAGATGTGTGAGAAACTACAGGTGTGCTGCGAGAGCAAGTCAATTGCATGAGACTCGAGCTCAATGCGTGAGAGTTGCCAGCCCTGAGGCTGGTGCAGGGGGTATAGCAGTGACATGAGACCACAGAAAAGGGGAAGACTCGATTTAAAATGAGAGAAAGTGGTAAGATTTTTGTTTAAAAAAACCTTAATCCTTGGCCAGTGGTGAGTATTGAACCCCTTGCTTTTCTCCTCACATTATTTTTAGTTTAAGGCGGTAAGAATTCCATATACATATATAATATGATGAATTATCTCTTGAGTGCATGCATTATTTAAATGTATCATATCATATGTATATTGCCATGTATATTAAATGATTTTTAGGGAGGGAAGATGGCATGTAAGATATAAATTAGCTATGGTATTGACCCCGAGCCTTCTACCCTTGGGAAATGGTTACGAATGATGTAAAAAAAAAAAGTAATATTATAACAACACGTTGAAGTGATACTGACAACTGAAATGAAAGTTGTGTGTCTTCACTTTTGCCCTTTTAGAGGAGATGTGGTGGCAGTTGACATTTGGCATATTTACCCAACAATCCACTGACATATGCAAGATGCGCATCTGCACATGTATTAAGTGTAAAATGCAGAGCCTTCACCATGATAACTTGGTATGAGTTGTGGACAGTTCCTCACCCTCAGTGCTACACTGTCAGATTGGACAGCTCTGTACAAGTCAAGGTCATGGTTGTGCTTAGCCACAGAAACAGATGGCACACCTTCTTCCAGGCAAACGCAAACTCCATCCAAGACTGTCAGACACTGATACAATGAAACTTCACAATGAAGGGACTTCATGTCTCATTTCAGACCACTGTAATGTGGGTCATGGTGGAGATGGCTGAAATAGACTAAGACCTAGAGGCTATCATGACATCCTTTGACATTGTTTGCATATCAATGTTTGTATGGTCAAATGCATTGTGTAGCCTTATTTTTATGTTACTAGTGCTTTTATGACTATTGCTTCCCCTAAAATGTGTTAAAGCAGAAGTATAATGCAAATATGTAGCATTTTGTTGCCCATTCAGGAAAATCACTGTGGCATGATTAAGCTGTTTTGGACGTCTTTGGACGTGCCAGCCTGTGAAAGAAGTAATGCAGATCACCAGACAACGGGCACTTGATGAACAGGATGAGTGCAAAACAGATGACAATTTTTTACACAGAAACACGTGGAAAATACCCTCTGCAAGTGGTGCATAACATACGTGACAGCATGAACACGGAAATTCTGTGCGTTCTAAGTGGATATGTTCTCTCAGTGTTCTGGATAAGATGTGATCCGGCGCGACGGGTTTTAGGTTTTAAACCCTCCTCCAGGGGCAAATTTTCTGCCAGGCAGCACCAATCTGGACGGGGAAGACGGAGGGGGCGGGAGGACTAGTTTGAAGGGGGCAGACCTTCCACGATAACAGCGCTCTTCCCTCTCCCTTCATTTCAGCATCTTTAGCAAACACTTCAAAATCCACTCCTCAAATAAGAATCGCAGGGGAAGTTAGTGGAACGTACCACAAAGAATTGAGGCAAGGAAAGTCAACAGAAAAAGAAAATACGGAGCAGAAGCAAAAATACTGGTGAGGACTGTTTTTTTCTGCGTTCTTGGATGCTTGGTTGCCATAGATCTTGGTGCTAATTTGTAGCGTAATTTTCTGTGGGAAAAATGTAAAGGTTTGTGTAAAGGAAATAGACAGATTTGCCTCAACAAAGTAATGTCAGTATAATCCATTGCAATGTTTCATTCACTAGCAACCGTCGCTTGATTTGGTTGCGGACCTAAGTGTTTACAGGTTTAACAGGTCTTTTAACGTGAAGGCAGCGGAGGCATGTGTGATTTCTATAGAACGTGCAGGGCAGACAATGTGGTGATGTCAGGAGATGCAAAGCTATACATATGTGCAAAAGTATGGAATGTGTGGAAGAAAATAGGAATGTAACATTGAAAACCGTTTGTGTAGGCTATTTATTTATTTATAATGAGACATTAAGACCCAGAAAAGGAGTCAGCTATCCGGCTAAACAGTTCTTAGGACACATTCTCATATTTAACTGAGAATGCGACACTGGCTTTGCATTGACGAAGTACCCCAGTAAAATCATGGTTTTATTATTTTCATTACTTTTCATTACCCTGATGAATGAGTGAGATTGGGCAACAGTTTCCTCGTGATTCCAGCATAAACGACTGGAATGCGCAAAAGACATCAGTCTAAATGCACTTCAATATTGCAATGAATAACCTTGACTGAATATAGCTAAAACTAGTCATTTTTTCCGTTTTTGATTTCGGCTATGATTCATTTGCATTCGATCGTTATGGAAAAGACCAACATAATACTGAAAATTCAATATGTCATAAATCAGAAACTTGCTATCATTGCTAAACGAAAGGCAAATTCTGCTTAAACAGTAGCCTATACTCCACGCGTCTATTTATATTGCATTCAAACGAAACTGTATGTACATCAAAATAATGATTATATTCATTAATAATATTTAGGCGTTGTTCAGTAACGTTTTCAAACGAAGAAACATCGAACACACCTTGATGTGCCTTGCCTATACATTATGTCTGGTGTATCTCTCATACCATATTTATTGAATTGATTGAAACTGTTACTGCCAGACAGCTGCGTGTAACATTACTCACAGTATGAAGACAAAGGTTTCTGAAGATGATTGATAATAACCTAACACCAGATTTGCATCAATTATGTTTTTTGTGCCGTGACTCTCTCATGTTATCATGTAAATGTGTGTGTGTGTGTGTGTGTGTGTGTGTGTGCGCGTCTGTGTGTTTGGGTGTGGGTGTAGGAGTGTGTGATTGTGTGACGCATGGAAGAGAGAGTAAATAAGATTACACGTTAAATATCACAACACGAGCAAATCACACATAAAATGCCATTGATTTTAAAGTCTGAGGTCCACATGTAAGACAGAAATCACATGTGGAAGTTTCATGCACCGAGTTCTAAGATGAGCTATAGTAGGGTATGGCATAACAGGGGCTTGAGATCTGGGCCATGTCCCAAACAATATCCAAACGATACCTTCGCCCTTTCTGCTGCACATTTACCCTCAGAACTAAGGCTGAAAGTTGCCACCATTGCATTACTGTTGGTGCCCTAAAACTTAAAGATTATGAGCAGGTCAGCTGGTATATCTCCATTTCATGATGTAAGTGGACAGAGATGCACAGTTGATCAAATAGTATTTGTGATGATATCTCATCATTTTATGATGAATACCTGTAGCCATTACAGCAAGGTATGATTGCTTCTGCGATAGCTGATAAAATATATGGATTTTATCTGCTGCTTCCAATTAAATGTATAAATTTTTGTTCCTGTGAAAATAATTAAAATTGAGTTAGCCAGTCTTACTACAAATTGCTAGCTTGTTGGATGTATTGATTGCATAGAATTTAATTATTTAAATAAGCAAAGCAAACACAACTATACAGCAGATACATAGACGTTATCTAGTCATAGTATAAATGCTGAAATTTGAGAATTGTTTTAGCTGATGGAGAAACATGCTAACCATAAATGTGTTTGTTGTAGCTTGCTAACCAAATTGCAACTCATATCAGGCAACAAGTCACACCAGATAGTAAGATCCCGGTGCCCTGTTTTCCTCCTGTGCTACAATCAAGATAATGCTTTTGTGAGTTGCCTCAGTTTCAGACTGTCAGTGAGTTGTGTGTCGTTGCTCCTCCCCACCCTCACTCATCAGTTAAGTTGGCACTGTAATGTGAGTAAAGCATCCCTTAAAGTGTCCACTCACCCAGTGGTGGAGGGAGAGAGTTAATGGGTTGGGTAAGAGTCCCTCTCTTTTTGTGCACTGTCTCTGGTAGTGAACATGGCAGGTTAAGTCCTGGACACCTGTATATTTTCTCATTCACTCCAGAACAGAGCAGATAGTTGGTTCAGGTAGCTTGTCCTGTAGATTTCATTTTGCCAGTCCAAAGAGAGGCTGTGTGCTATGATGTTGTGCACTTGTTAATCTAAGCACTCCTTTTTAAATAATCCGCAATGCAAGATTCATTATCAAGGTTACGCTGCACTAAAATTCTGATAAATAATTTGTTTCACACCAGTAATAGGTCAGCTTAGCTGTTAATGGCATTTCTGCAAGATAACAGTAGGCCATTATGCAGTTGGTTACCATTTATAATGCTTCCTGCCAGTAAAGGTATTCAGTTGATTTACAGTACCATAAGGAATGTTTGAACCACATCACAGCAATTTATCATCTCATATTCAATATTTGTTTTCAGTGAAGTATAATGCAATTTGCAAAACAAACCAATAATAACATCCCAGAAGTTTGCCACAGTGACTGATGGAGTGTTGCCCGTAAAACATAATCAAGTATAGTGAGAAATATTAAATAAGGTAATTTTCCACCTAATTGCTACATTTTTAGTTATTCCTATTAACAACAGTCTGTCAGTAGCAACTGTAAAATACCCTCCATGTATCCCATACAGCTACCTGTAGTATTGATCTGTTCTTGTGAATAGTCAATTTGTGAATTAATAATATGTACAGTGGCTTCAGAAAGTATTCAGGCCTCTTCACTTTTTCCACACTTTGTTGTGTTATAGACTTAATTTAAAATGAATTAATTCAGAAATAAAAAAAAAAACAGAAATATGTTCTTTACATAAGTATTCAGGCCCTTTGCTCTGACACTCCAAATTGATCTCAGATGCAACCTGTTCCCTTTGATCATCCTTTAGATGTCTATAGAACTTGATTGTAGTCTACCTGGGGCAAATTAAATTGATTTAGCTTGATTTAGAAAGGCACACACCTGTCTATGTAAGGTCCCACAGTTCACAGTGCATGTCAGAGCAAAAACCAAGCCATGAAGTCCAAGGAACTTTCCAAGGCCTGATTGATGGAGTGCTGCAGAGATGGTTGTCCTTCTGCTGGGTTCTCCCATTGCTGCAGAGGAACTCTGAAGCTCTCTTAGAGTGGCCATTGGGTTCTTGGTCACCTCCCTAACCAAGGCCCTTAGAGTTTGGCCAGATTGCCAGCTCTAAGAAGAGTCATGGTGGTTTCAAACTTCTTCTTTCAATGCTTTAGCAATGTTTGTATACCCTTCCCCAGATCTATGCCTCAACACAATTCTATCTTGGAGGTCTATGGAGAGTTCCTTGGACTTCATGGCTTGGTTTTTGCACTGACATTCACTGTGAACTGTGGGACCTTACATAGACAGGTGTGTGCCTTTCTAAATCATGTCCAATCAATTGGATTTGCCACAAGTAGACTAAAATTCAGTAGGACTACAAGTTCTAGAGACATCTCAAGGATGATCAAAGGGAACAGGATGCATCTCAATGAGTTCAATTTGGAGTGATACATTTGCAACAATTTCTAAAAACGTGTTTTTGCTTTGTCATTATGCAGTATTGTGTGTAGATTTATGGCCAAAAAAATTTAATCAATTTAAAATTAATTCTATAACACAATAAAATGTGGAAAAAGTGAAGGGGCCTGAAAAATTTCTGAAGCCACTGTATGTTCATCAAAACTCAGCATCACCTGACGTTGTTTTTGTTTTTCTTCCCTGTGAGGGAAAGAAGTGGGAAAAGGAAAAAAAAATTGAGCAAGCCCACATATAACACACACAAAATCCATATTATACAACTCTCATATTATACGGCTTTTTGTGCTGTAGTTATCACACATGGGAAATGATAAAGTTAAGACGTTTTAAAGCACTTTTGCTGTTCACCCTTGTTTTCCCATTGCTTCTGTTCCAAAAGTAATGTATTGGTACAAGCTCTCCAAATTACTCAGATATCATCTTTAATGAGGAGGTGGGTCTTTTGTGCCGACCATGATATATCTAGCTTCATTAATTTGTGGAAATATAAAGATATGATATCAACACAACCACCTGGAATGAAGAACTGTATCTGCTGGTTTTGCCCTGAGTGTGTGATGCCTCATATTCCCATACGAAGCTGGCGTACTCATCACCAGAGCAACATAGGCAATTGCCTGGGACCAGGCCAGATCAGTAGGAACTACACCTGTCATGAGAAACAATATTCTGCTAGGATCTGCCCCATGGCAGTGCAGGCCATGATTTGTTTTATTAATCTGTCTGAAAGCACTTTTAGTCTTAAAGAAGCATGGAGACCACTCTTAATGGAATATGGAATTAAAGCACAACGCAGAACAGCGCTAGCTGGTGCGTGTGTGTGTGTGCATGTGTATGCGTGTGTGTGTGTGTACATGTGTGTTTGTGAAAGCTACAACTCCATAACAGGTACAGTGGTACAATAGGAAATCATGAACATTTTAGTATATTAGCACAGCTTATTAGTAAGGTCCCTGTTTAGTATATCCTGGAGATGCCCGTCTGCTCCAAGAGTATAAAACAGCAGATATTCAGGGCTCCCAGGTGGGTCAGTTTTCAGAAAGGACTTTGCTTGGAGCATGCATTTATATTTTTAATAACATTTTAACAACATCCATCTAGGAGAATTTTAATCACATCCTGTCTCCGTTTTTTATTATTTTAACAATATACCTGTTGTGCACAGTAGTTTTCCATGGTTCTTAGACCTCAGAGACTCTAATCACAGCCCAGCCTTGATGTTTGAGCTGGCCTCTGTCCTGTCTTTCTCCTTCTCTCTCTCTCCTCCCTGCTGCCCACATGTTGCAGGACCCTCAGAGGACTGACTCTGGAGTGTTACTGCTACATGCCTTGTCACTGCCAAGAAAGTAGGCTTTTCACAGCTGCTTCAGCTCTTGAGACATATGGAAGAAAAAAACTTTTTCACAGTGTGTGGGTGTCGGAGAAAAGCAGAACATTTAGATTGCAGTCCCTATAGCAGAAGGTAGAAAAAATCACAAACAAATACAGTCTTCCAAAAGAACTGTGAGTATTCTGTTCACCCTCATGACTCAGCACATGATACTGGTGAAGTGGCATATTTGGGCGCTCTCTGTGGAATATGTCCGTTTGCTTGCGCGTATGGAAATCGGGTGAGGGGAAAGAGACGGCTTGTATTCATTTGCAACAAAAATATTCAGCTTGTGTCAAGAAAATTAGGCTATTCCGTGAAAGGTATCTTCATTATAGCAGGAAGTGTGAGGTCTGAGCAGGTCGATGTATGTAGGCTACCCTCTCCGTCTGACAGGCAAGTCAAATTCCCGCTAATCCCCGTTTGGAAGAACACGCATGCTGAGGAGGAGTGTGCAGTGAATGGTCTGTAATGAGCCTGGCTCCACCACTGGGATCTGGAACAAGATTCAGAATCGCTTTTTGCAGGGAGGTACTGTGTCAGTGGGACTGATGCAGTGGGACAGTGAAAGCCTATGCAATTTGACAATAAAGACATGTGACATGAGGTAAACTGGGAGAGCCTTTTAATGTTGTGAAACCGCTGCAAGGGCTGATTTTGAGCATGTCGCTCGAGACCAGTGGCAGTGGAAAGGGGAAAACCAGGAAAGAGAGGGAAGGCTTTGGACTTCAATGTTTCCATGACAGATAGGGCACCATTTCTGAGGTTTAATTCTCTTTTAGCCTGGCTGAGCTAGAGGTTGGGTTTGAGTCAAGCGCCTGTGCTAACATGACTGGAGAGGTATGATAATGAGATCAGAGGCATTGTTTCAGGCGGACGCCGCCGTTATTGCCCATTTCCGTCTGCATTGCACAGCTTTTTTTCCCTCACCGAAGAAGTGCTAAAGCTGCATCTGTAACATAAACACATTTAGGCAAACTGCTAATGTGAAATGTTTCAATGGCTCCAGGGTATTTTTTTAAACTTATTTATTTATTTTCGCTTCTTCAAATGAAACAGCTTGACGCAGCTCTGCACTAACCAGCCCTCTGCAGACTGATCGCGCTCGTCCAATCTCGTCTCCATAAACCCAGGTGGTGACAAATGGATCTAATGAGTCCATTTTCCCTGTGAGGTGCTCCTTTTTCCCTGTGGGGTGGCCCCTATTCCTCTTCAGTGCTTTCAATCTGCAGGAAGGTTCACCCCACGACTAAAGGAGCCCCTGCGTGTCTCCCCCGTAAACAAGATCTCCCATGCCACCAAGTGCCATTGACACTGAATGGATGCAGAGGAACTGGAGGTCAGCTCTGGGCCTAGCTGGAGTATCCCCCGGACTCTTCCTCGGCTGGTAACGCGACAGAGACATATTCGGCCTCTGAAGGCACCTAACACAGTTCCAGAGCTATTCTTATGGGACACCCGTTGCAGTTGAAGGGACTTCCGCAGGTTTGGAGGCTAAACCTGTGCGAATTGTGATGAGAGCGTGACAATAACGGGCTGGGATCTACCTGTCATGTGAGGAGCCGGCGTGTCTTTGCCACGGCAGTAACGCAGAGTGGCGTTTGTGGCAGCTGATTGATAGAGATGATAGGGCCAAGGGGTCCTACCAGATCCTGAGCGTCTTGTATTTCGGTGTTCCCTTTGGAGGGAGTCATGCGTGAGACGAGGTGGTGACACATTGAAAGGGGGGGAGGAGCACTTGTGTTCTCTCCCTCTTTTGACAGAGTTGACAGAACACGGTGATGGCTGGTGTTCTGGAGAGCGTTCAGGTTGCGTGCCCCCGGATGGTCAGAGTCAGATGTCGTCCCCGTTGATCGCGCGGTCATCTGCCTTCATCATCCGCCAGAGCAGAAACAAGCTCCCAGCAGATGGGTCCTGTATCATCAGGAACACCTGCCACTGGATTCAATCAAAGCTGCTGCTTATTTAGCTCAGTAAAACATTAAAGGTTATGGTCCTGTAATCATAACTGGAGAGAATGAGAGAGACAGAGAGAGTGAGTGATAGAGAGAGAAAGAGAGAGAGAGAGAGACAATAAATTAGCCACGTGATGAGATTCCTCTCGTGATAGCACTGATTGAATCAGGGGCCTTGCCTTCACTCTGCCACGGTCACTCAAATCACAGCAAACAGGGACGTGCAAGCCAGCCACTACGTCCTGCTCCCTTCCTCTCTGAAGTTTGGGAGCGGAGCGGGTGTCCCTCTGTCACATTGTGGCTTGGCTCCGTGGCCCTCCTTCTGAGCGTGCTTGATGGAGTAAGCATTTCATGTACTTCTTGACATTTGAGAGCCGGTGTGTGCCTCCCTCCCCCCTCGCCTGTCACCCTTGCAGGCTTTCCTGAAAGCTGTGCTGATACTGCAGGGTCTTGGGGTTGGCTAATGTAGAGGCTTTGCTGGGTGAAAGTAGCTTTGCATGATGTACATTTGGATCTGTTTTAGAATTAAAACGCTGCCCGTGGAGACCTTTGCTTTCTGTTTTTTTTGTTTCCCCTTATTAATGGGATTGCATTTTTCAGCTTCAGCGCTCATGCTGATATGATCGCCTGAACTTGAACAATGGGGCAGTTTTGCTTTGACATTAGTTTGAAAACTGATTGTTATTTGCTTAAAAGGTCTTGAGTGAGCTTGCTCTTTTAACACCAATAAACAGCTTTCATTGTTTAGTTTTTTTGACAATTTGACTTAAAATCATTCTTAAATCAGTCATTCTACCAATTACCCCCTCATTTATCACCATTGGGAAATAGTACAGTAGGCAATAGGAACTAGGCTGAATGCTAAAGCGCTGATTCCAAAATTGGTCTGCATGTTTACTGTGAATCTGGTACTGTAAGAGATGGTAGATTTGCTGCTGCTTATTTCTGTGTCACTAGTTCGTCCTGGAAATGTCTAATACCACTACTGCACTCTTGCATTGTTTTTGATGCCTTCAAGCGTTAATGTAGGGACAGCCCTGCGGCTGTTTTGCATTTTACTCACAGAGGATCACAGTTAAGGTGACATTCAGTAAAAACAAATATACCTAGCTAATAGGGCAGTGGCACAGGTTGTCTGCTAAAGCAGTCAAGCAAAAGAAACAAGAAGATTCAGCATTAGAATGTTATGTTCTTTACTTCTTGGGATACAGTTACCCTGCATGTGGTATCCCAGAAACAAGCTAATGAGATGCTGCAGATGGTTTCTTCTGAAAAGCAAAGCTAAAAACATAAATAGTGAAAAGTCAGAATATAAATCCAGCCTCTTACAAATGGTAGTCATCTTAACCTTAGAGGTTTGGAGAGAGCGGCGCAATAAACTACTTGTCTAACCTATGGAGGTCAAGCTGTTGTTTCAGTAGAAGGAGCTGGGCATTGATGTATTGGGCTCTGGTAAATTCAGGGCTATGGATGCAACTTATAATGAGTTTTTTATACTTTTAGTCTAGAAGAGGGAACAAAAATTCAGTCTTTTCTGTGCCTGAGGCTTTTCCATAACGAACCCCGGAAATACAATTTTAAGATGGCCTTAAGGAGATGTCATACTGAATCAGTAAGAGATGACAAACTTTTTAGTGTCGGTGAGAATGACTGAGATTTTTCCTCTTTAACATCCCTTTCTTCCTCGCTAAAGCTTAGTGCCGTGTGCTCCTTTGGTGATCTGCACAGACAAACGTTACACGTCTCTTAAAGAAATTGATTATCTAAATGAGAATAAAAATAATCATAATGGAAAAGAATGGATGCTCAAAATGGTGCACAATATATATACGAGGAGAATGAGAGAGAGCAACCTTGACCGTGAAACATTTATTGACAATAACACATGCTTAAAGCATCAGTTTCATGGAGCTAATAAAGCTCAAAGTCAAGGCAGAATAAAACAAAATGGCTCTGATGTGTACTTCAAAATTAGTATTCTTTTCTGTATCTGAAGGAGAGTGAACATTGTGCCATGATACTTCATAGCATTTACTCCAAAATTTCAACTCCAAAATTATTCACACCTTTTATGAAGGTGAGCAAAGAAGGCTTTATAAAATAAACATTAAACAATATGAGTAATGGGTCTATATCGTATGTTAAAAAAAAGGACAATTATATTTTATACTATTACAATTGCTCAGAGAATTCTTTTTGTGAATAACAAGGAATATTATTGTTATCCCAATAAGATATGTATGTGTCACAGTTATTCACAACCCTGTTTTCAGTATTTTGTGCACCCTCCCCTCTCAAGGATGTTTATTTTACACTGCCTTTTTGCTCATCTTTATCAAGGGTGTGAATAATTTTGGAGTTCACTGTATTTATTAACCTGTTAATCTTCAATGTAAGAATCTTTCAAATTGATATTCTTTTTGCTTACGTATATTTTGACATGATGAATCAATATTCCATCCATCCATCCATTATCTAAGCCGCTTATTCCTGGTCAGGGTCGCGGGGGGGGGCTGGAGCCTATCCCAGCATGCGTTCCGGGCGAGAGGCAGGAATACACCCTGGACAGGTCGCCAATCCATCGCAGGGCACACACACCATTCACTCACACACTCATACCTACGGGCAATTTAGACTCTCCAATTAGCCTAACGTGCATGTCTTTGGACTGTGGGAGGAAACCGGAGTACCTGGAGGAAACCCACGCGGACACGGGGAGAACATGCAAACTCTACACAGAAAGGCCCCCGGCCTGGATTCGAACCCGAGACCTTCTTGCTGTGAGGCGACAGTGCTATCCACTGCACCACCGTGCCGCCTTGAATGAATCAATATTTAAATCTATAAATGTTTTTTGTATAGTTTTAGACAGTGATATTATGGCTTTCCATTTTTATGACATTCGACATAAATGGTACATGTGTTGTCTAACTGCATGTCTGCGTTAATCAAATTAATGATAGCGCTAAAGGCTGCAGTATACGTGCACCTACCACCTCTTTTTACTTACTTAGATACACGTGCACACACAAACACATTCATAGTACAAATACACCAATAGTGGCAGGTGGGGAGATAACAGTTTTTGTACATGTTTATTCTATATCCAGCATATGTGAAGACAGATATATGCACATCAACTCCACACTGAATAATTCTCCTTTACGATACGCTTAGGGGGAAAAAAACATCTTGCATGACAGAGCCATCCTTGACAAGCATCTGTTGTGATGGGCTGACAAGCGGCATGCTTGGCGTCTAGCACTGTCACTCCTTCCTGAGGACACTGGTCATGTCAGCAGGCAGGGGAAAACTTTGATCTCAGGAATAGAGAGGATGCTGGGAGGAACACCACTGAGAGATGTGGGTGAGCTTCAGTCCACTCCCTGACAGGACAAAAGAGTGGTAGATGCAAACATCGTTCCGCCTCACAGCAACTCCGGCCCTGACAGTTCTCTCTCCACTAGGTGCTGAAAGACTATTGTACGCTGCATTTGTGAATACAAGCAGGCTTGTCATGCTGTATGGGCCGATTGTGGGGATATGGAAAACACCAGAGATGGGTGAATGAAGTATTATGACACCAAGGGTGGGTGGAGCTACCATTAATTCACTGATTTGGACCAATCATTGTGATTTGTACTGAAGAGCAACACCTTTTGATTGGTCAAACTAGTCAGTGATTGAAAGCTAATTGTAGCTCCACCCATGTTTGGTGTCATGATACCTCATTCTCCTATCCCCAGAAAACACCATATCTTGGGGTAGCAACACATATGGTAATATTTCCTCCTTACTTTCAGCTACATTCATATGCAGGAAATCATCATGTGGAGAGACATCAATCTCTCTTTTTCTCTGAAGAAAAAAACATCAAGAGTTCTCACCAAACGGAGATATGAGTATACTACCTAGGTATTAGCTACATCAGTATATATGTTTATTACAGTGTTATAAGAAATGCAGATAATGACATCTGTATGTACTGGTACATCATCTCCAGTCCAATCATTCACTTTTTTATAAGGCCCCCCTGCACATCTGCTCCATTGTGAGCAGGGATATTTCTTGTCTTGAATGACTGATGCACTCAGTTGTTGCTTGACTGACATTATTAGTATTGTGATATTTCCTTGTCTTGAATGACTGACATCAGTTTAGAAGCCAATGTTCGAGAGAGATATAAGCTAAAGATCAAAAAATGTAATGGAAGAGATCCAAATTGTATGAAAAGGAATGATTTCTTACAATAAATGAAAGGTTTGCCCACTGTTGAGTCTGTGGATATAGCTAACTATTCATTCTACAGATGTTGTTTTTCTCAATTCACCACCAAATATTTTTTGGGCTTATTGTGTTTATGTTACGTACGTATGTTAGGGTTGCAAACCCTAAAGTGGCCATACATGAGAGCCTTGCAGCTGTCACTTGCAGCTGTCATGGAACTGGGATTTGTGAAATTAAGTTAACATTGATTTAAGTTAAATACAAATTCTGAGCAGTTTTAATATGTAGACTTTGTGCTACCACATATATACAGTATGTTCAGTTTATAAGTTCCTATTAATGTTCTAGCAACATAGAAAGCAAGGCTAACATAGGAAATGTGAGTATCACAGGCTAATCATATGAAATGCCTAAAAAAAAAAAGTCTGAGCTGACCGAAAAGCAAATGAAACAACAACATTGCTTACATAGAAATAAAAATCGCAAAACGCTTTGTGAGATTAGTAAAATATCAACATCTTTGAGCAAAACTAGCATAGCAACAACTAGCAACTAATGCTAGCAACAACTAACAACACAACATAACACATCAACTCATCACCGTTGATGTTTGTTGTTGTTCAGTTCCAGGGAAACAAAGCTACAACAAAAACTGGTAACGTTACAGAATAAAGGAAAGTTTAATATTTCCAGAGGAAAGGCGCAGGCTTGCTAGCCATATCTCCCAGAGTTTTTTTTTTAGTTTGTTTCCATTTTTCCCCTTTATGAAGAATAACTTTTGGTACTCAATAAAAACGTATGTTTCTTTCTTGGTTAGATTGATTTGAACAACCATGAACAACGCAACCATATGGCTTTTTTATGTGTGACTATACCTAGATTCCACTACTCTTGTGTTTACCTGACCACCATATGGAGGTTGCGCCACTGCAGCAAGGAGACGTGATGTCATCAGTAAACTACCTATTGAATGCCTAAGAAGAAACCTGTATTCCTTTACAGATGTAATGCAACAGAGTACAGAAGGCAGATGCATGGTCATGTACCCACTCTCATTCCTGAAGGTTGTAATGATTGATGCTGCTGTGAATCTGCTAAAATTAGGTTGTAACCCCTGTCCAGCTTCTCTCATAATCAGCCAATGATTTATCATATGGTCGGCTGTTGTGGCCCATATCTCATTTGAGAGATTACACATTCGCCTTCCTCGTTGGTGTATTATCTCCGGTTCTTCCTGCTCATGTGGGCACCCCTTCCTGTTTGGGTTCCAGGTCGTCATCCTTGTCTTTCGTGCCTTGCTCGTCTTATTCATCCTCGCTCTCTGACAAGCCCCATTGCTCACTAGCAGCTATACATTCACCTGTAGCCTCTACTACTCATGATTAAGGTCTGAGTGATGGAGCATTTTAGCAGTTTGCATTTGCAAGTGAGAGGCGTGGGTCAATACAGTAGGAACTGATTATTTTCAAATACAAACAAATAATTTGATTTTGATTACCAGGAGCCTTTCCCATGCAGGTTATAGATGTGAAAACAACCACAAATGGCTTACATTTAGAAAAAAAGAGAAGACAACAGTTCTGCTGTCCAATTATTTGACCAGTTTATCATAACTTGAGGTAAAACTGTAATGCACACAAGCGAAGCAATAGCACACTGGAAGTATTTCATTGTAAATCATTCCTATTCTAATATTAGAAATGAGATAATGTTTTGAAGTGGACTATATACAATTAAGTACAGAAATAATTCAGTCTATTCCTCAGCAGTATGCCATATGCCATATAAAGCCAGCTTTACAGGAGGGTATGATGCCATTCCCAGGGACCAACACCCCCAAACAAACAAACAGTAATCAATAAATATATAATGAATACCTCAGATGTCAATTAAATATATAAAACATGGGTATAACGAAAAACCAATCACTCGAATGACGGCCAGGTTAACTGAAATGTAACGCAGAGCTTCTTAAAATGACTGGCTTCCATATCTGGACAAATTCATGTGTCCTGCACTTGCCTTCCTCTACTGCGCTTTATGAAAACGATTTCTTCCCCACTGACAATCCCAGACTAATCTAATGCAGGGGACTTTTGTACCATCATTCAGAATTGATTTAGACTGCCATTACCTCCATAAAATATTTTAAATGGATATTGAGACTGCTTTAGAACATTTTCACAGGTGAACCTTTGCTGCTAGACTTTGGTCTAATTGAAGAGTGTTTTTCCAAAACTCACTCAAGTCCTTTGATCAAAAGTGGACTGAGTGATTTTTGGAAAAGCACTCTACAATTGATCTAAGTGTGGGAAATAATCAACATTTCAAGTGCTATAGATTGTTTTCAATGTTTGCAATTGCATACTGAAAGTTTGTAATAATTTTAAAAAGGCAAAAGTTTTAGAAAGGATAACATGCTGTGGTAAAACTGATTATTATGTGAGAATACACAAAGTCAATACATGTCATATATTTAGTAGCATTGTGTTTAGCCATGTGTTTAGACAGGCTATGTACAAAAATAAAAAAATAGTTTTCATGTTGGAATCTGTAGTAGCTAAATCTATGAACTGTTCATTCATTAATGAGCTAGCTAATACATTACTTATCTAAGGATATTACGCTATCTAGCTACATAGCTACTGTATATTTTACATGTTTAGATTTGTATTTACTTTGTTAGGAGCAACACATATTGCATCTAGCTACCTATAGTAGTTAGCAGGGCTTCCAAGTCTCACTCACTGAATCTCACACTTGACAGAAAGACAAAATATTGAATAGAATCCCCCTCTGCTCAACAATGGTACACACCTCCCCAACCCTGCTGCTCTGCTGGGGTCAAATGTAACAAAATACAAATATGGTTACAAAAAATGTTTTAAAAATATTTTTCAAAATATCAGTAAATCTCTTGTCCGACCTTGTTGATGGCCATTTTGCATATCAAATAAAATAATTAAAATATGTATAAATTCATTTTTTTAAAATAGTTTGGTTGATATATGTGTCCTTTAACGGTGAAGCCCTTGTTTTGCATTATTCATTTATTATAAATAATATTAATTATGCACTTAAGTTGTGTCCCACAACATGCATGCAACCCTGTTTTCCGAAACCTATTTGCCCTGCAAAAGGAATAGAAAAACCAGTAACTTGCATGATAAAGCAGGAAATTGCATCATCAAGACCCCTTCTAACAGCATGGTCAAAAGAAAGGCCAGTCTCCTCTTGTATTTGCCATATTTTCTTAATGTCTTCAGCATTTGTTGACTTCGTTCAGCTTAGTTTAGAACTACAGCTGCAAATATAGCTCTGAGTCCACCTGCAACATAGCAACATTTGAACCCAGTGATGGTTCTTGCAGCCAATACAAGCAGAGAGGACATTTTTCCTCTTTACTAAAGAGCTGTTTAACATGGGATTCACTGGAGGCACGTGGAACTACTTCGAAGCAAGCCATGGAAAAGGTGTCCCAGATGACGTGGGCGGATCACTTAAAAGAACCGCAGACAGGCTTGTCAGTCAAGGGAAAGACATTCCCGATGCTGCCACTTTCTACAAGGCACTGACTGAATCGGAAACCACCATCAAGCTGTTTTATGTGGATAAGAAGGCCGTCGAGGAAGCTGTTTAAGAAATGCCAGGAGACATTCCATCCGTACCAGCAACCATGAAGCTCCACCAGGTGGTCACCCTCACGCCTGGACAGATGAAATACCATGATGTCAGCTGCCTATGTTTAACCAGGAAAAATCTGGATTGTGAATGTTATAATATGGAGAGCTTCAGTTTCAAGTTCAGAGGTGGTAGGGAAAGGGTGTGCTCTTCTTTATGATGGCACTCTGTATCCTGGGATCATCTGTCAATGATCATCTCATCAAGCCAATGAAACACACTGCCAAGTTAAGTGCATGCACCCAGTGGATGCAAACAGATACTTTTGGCCACTCAGAGGACATTCATTGGTATCAATTTGAAGACATAGTGTCCTTAATTCCTGCCCCAAAGCCAGTTACGTATCTCTCATATGGTCCACACCTGTTTCCTATGAAAATATTTGATGAGTAGCCACAGTACTGCACACTATCTGTCATTTGTGGCTAAAATGATGAAAATGTCCAGTCCCAAAGATGAGGGCTTCAAACGTAATTGTTTATGGTTATTTGAATTGTTCATAGAATGTTAAATCATTTTTTACTTGTTAAAGAATAATTCCTGTTGTTGCCAAATGCAGTATGATTTTTTAAAACCTGTCCATGGATCCAATTATTGCCAAAGGCAATATATATATACGTGTATATATTTTACTGTTCAAGTAATTCCTTGCATTGCCAGTTTTTTCACATGATTCCTCTCATTGTCAAATGTGATATATTTTTCACCTGTTCTTTTTTTAATCTGTTTTTACCTGTTCATGGACAATTTCATTGTTGCCAAATGAACCTTTATGAACATGTTCAGACATCATTTCTGTCATTATTAGAGATGTGCTCAATCAATTTTGATAAAGATTGTATTAAACAAAATTCCACTAGTGTTGGATTTTTATTCATAACATTTATGTCATACTTCATTACCATGGAAAACCTGTAAACATGACAAGCAAAAGTAAGGTATCCACTCCACTCTGTTACTGTGCACAACCCTGTCACCCTGCTTTCAACTCTATTACTTTATTTTTATGGAAATAATCTTAAATAATCTTCTTGACTCAGTTATGTTTAAGGTGTTGTAACTTTAATAGTTTAAATGATTACATACAAAAATATATGTGAGCAGGGGCGGCGGATGGCGTAGCGGTCTAACATGCCACACTTTGGTGTGGTGTGCGCTGGCTGTCAGGGACGCGGTTCGAAACCAGACCAGACCGGCCCTGGTTGTCAGCCCCGATCGGAGGCGGCATTTGGCTGTCCACCTTCGGGGGAGGGGGGAGGGTGAGCCGGCACAAGTCCGTTGAGGAGAAGGTAAAAGGCGTCCGTGGAAGAATTTCCGTCTCGGAAGAGGCGGGAACAATCGGCCCGGAATGAGTGTCTTGCCCCGGAGGACGGGCAGCGGACTCGTGGGGGAATTGAAATAAATAGAGGGTATAATTGGCAACCAAATTTTGAAAAAATAAAAATTTTGTATATATATGTGAGCAAACAGCTAGGTATTTTTACTGAAATGGGAAAAAGGATATGCGTCTGTTACGATGATGGTAACTTATGTGACAAAAGTTGTCGTGACAAAAGATGGAAAATTATGTGACAAAAGTTGCTTTGCCTCATGTAATTCAAATCTGATTGGAAATTCCATGAGTATACATGTAAATAGGACTTTCCCTTGCTCAATGATAATGGACTTATTTGAAATAAGGTTTTAAATGATACTCATTCAGGTTCCCCAATATTGGTAACAGGGTTGAACCAAGCGCAGAACATGGCATATAAAACATGTCATAAATAATGTATTTTTACAGGCTGAGCTGGCAAAATCCAGTTTTGGCTGGTTTAATACCTCTACTTTATAAATACACAGCAAAAAACAAACAAACTAAGTAAATATTCGAAGACTGGTGGAATGTCCCTGGAACTAATGAAAAGTAGCACTCAAATAAAAAAATGGATATGCCAATGTATTATAAAATATATGCCAACATACTAGCAAATATTATACTAATATTTGTGCAAAAAGCCTTGTGCTATTGTGCTGAATGTTTTCATATCATGGATTGTGCACAGTAAATATATTTGTAACAATAACAAGATAAGAATAAAAGGTTCCAATGGAATTCCCATAGGAAATGAATAGGTGCCTCCGAGGCCCCCATTGTGGAGTACATGACATTTCAAATAGTCAAATGCATTTATTGTGGAGATACTGAAAAACAAACACTATCGGCCTTAAAATATCCCACTTGTGTATCTAAGGGTTATGGAGTTAAGTTTATCAACCATTTCAAATCGCACCTTTCATTGCACCACTTGTGGTTCATCATTTCTGGCATTGTGGGAGGGCATTTACCTATTAAACCACTCACCCCCCACCACCACCAAATTCAGCCATCTGCCCCACCCCATCACCTCTACTGTGTCAGATATTTTTTCTTAATGTAGCTAAGAATTGACGTGCCACTACTGCACAGCACTGTAATGTAACTCAGTGGACTCAGTAACTGTTTATTGAACCTCAACCCATTTCAAATGTGTATTAAGGCTGTGTCTAATAGCCTTGCAAATGAAATAATGTTTTTATTGCATGAGTAAATTGATGGCTGTATTGAACATATAATTTGTTGATTTCACCTGAGTGTTTGTATTTTATATCTATAGTCTATACTATTTCACTTCAGAAAACAGCAGGGTGCTGTAGATGGTGGAACAAAACAACACGCTTGCAGTTAAATAAAAAAAAAAAAAAAGACTGATTCAGAGTTGAGCTTGTTGAAAATTCTGCAAGGGAAATATTGCATTTAAGTGATGAATTGCACTGAGGTGAAGGCAGTTGATGAACTGACACTAGGAAGAGAAGGGTTCATAACAGAGTTAATCGCACTTAGAATAGTTTTCAATTCCTGAGAAGAAGAATTCATTCACAATAGTTTTCATTTTTCCCAAAAGAGGTCTTCTATGTTTTTGTAGTGCCTCTCGAGATCCATCTCGGCAGTTTACATAACAGAAAAATATTTAGGAAACTGCAGGTAATAAAGTTTAGTATATTATAGTGTAACCATCATAGGCCAACTTCACACAAAAATCTACACTTCATGTTTTGTCCATCTTTCCATGATCTATTCATGAAAACAATTCACAAGTCACCATTTCAAGGCAGCCCAGATCTTGTTCCGGGAATGTTTCTCACATATGGTGTAATTTATTGAATGCGGATCAGGAGAGAGAAAGGCGTAGAGAATTGTGTCCAATTTTACAAATGCATATTGTGTTAGTTGCAATGTGAGGTCTCAAAGCACCAACAATGCAGTGTGCATTAAGCTATTCATTTATCACAATGACAACAGCAATATGTTAAAGCCTGTTAAATTTGTCATAAAACAGATAGTGATCCTTCATCCCAGCAAAGAGATAGGTATTTGAATGGGTGTTCTGCTTGTATCTGCAGCAAGATCGCAATACAGGGTCTGATTATATGTGTGCACGGTTGTCCTGCATGCACTAAGCCATTTAAATCACAATGACCACATCAACATTTTGTTACATTTTACGCAAGACAGACAATCATCCATTATTTTCTTTTCCCCACTGCCTCATTTTCTCAGACTGCAATGCATGGTTTTTGCATCGTTGTGGCCGCATGGGGGATGGTAGTTTCAGTAAGATGAACAGGAATGAATAGAGAAAAGTATTGTTGTGCTTGTTTTAGGATGAATGATTCTTATACATTCAAGACATATATGAATGCACTACTGCATTCGTACTGCAATAAGGACACATTTCATATGGATAATACTCTTATAAGGCGCAGTACAGACAGTTCAAATGAAAGGTGAAACAAAATTTCACTGGTGCTCACTGCAAATACAGATGAAAAAGAAGGTATACTGTACTGTAGGAAAAGATTAAGGGAAGAAAAGGGTCTTTGAAAGGACCAAGCAATGACATTTATGGTTGAAATGTTGTTGCTTCATTCTTGTTCGTTTGACTGAAGGCACAACTTATGAATCACACTGTATACTGAGGCTCTGAGCTCAGAGGTTCACTTCTTTAGCTTCAACATTTTGCACGGGCGGGCATGAATTGTCACATTTTTGTAACCGCGTTGTCTTACCCGGGTTGATTTCCCACTGAATAAATAATGAGGAGTATATGAAGTGTATGTACATGTCTGAGAGCTGGGGACTGTGCACACGAGAGGGGGAAATGGAGTTTCTTCTGCACTGTGAAGAATTTTACTTGGATTTGGATGTAGTCTGGCAAATATTGCTTTTAAATTGATTATTGCATGAGGAATCATTTTAACTGACAATCCAAAGAGCAGAATGTAGTGCAGGTCGAACTTGAAATGTTTTTTGGGTGAAACGTAGGTTTTGAAATATTTTCAAGTAAAATACAACACTGTCCAAATGTGTTTTGTTCTTAGGTAAGCATCTTTCAGTCTAAAAGGAATATCTGGAATATCAGTCAAAATCAAATGCTCAAAAACGAGTGTTCAAAAACGAATCTCTCGCTGAACACATCACATAGCCTTGTGATTTTCTGCACACTGACAAAAAAAGGAGTGAAAATATTTATTTTAAAACTAAACTAAAAAACGAAAAATTGCCAATCAAGAAATAGTAAAGGAGCATATTTAAAATCTTTAAATGGTTAAGAAGGGAAGAAAAATGTCAATCCTACTTGACAAACAACCAGATGAAGCAAGTGGAAGGTGCCGTGTGTCCAAAGCATCTCACAGTTACTTGTGAGGTCATCCTTTTCATTGTTGTCTTCATCCCTGTTGTCATCCGTCTCCTAGAAGTGGATGTGTCCTCACCTGGCAGCTTGGAGAATACAGACAGACATCTTTCTCTGCTCCCAGGACAGATCTGTGTCTGCCTTGTCATCCAACTACTTTTAAGCAAACAGTCCCCCTTTTCCACTGAGGCAATGTCTCTGCTACAGAGAAGTGGTTGGTCTGAAGTTGGTCAGATGGTGTGGGTGGGACTGGGCACTTTCTTGTAGACTACATAAGCTCACTCCAGTATTTGATTATTTAGTCTATCTACGGGCTGTGTCGTAGAGTGGCCTGCAGTGCGGAGCATGTTTTTTTGAAATACCGTCCTTTAACTTTGGAGCCATTTTTTTCTTTTTTTGCAACATGACCCAGTGCATCAGTGCCAGTTTAGGGGCCTTTAAAATGAAGTATGATTTATAATGCCTATACGCACCAGAGATGTTGACCTCTAAGCAAGCAGAATGTGCCTGTTGAGAGAGCAGAGAAGATGTCCTGACATTAGAGATGGCAATTGCAAACAGATATTAAAGGGCACGGGAATTAAAGGGTTTTATTGGCAACATAAAATCTCTTAATGTCTAATGATCCAGAATGTTATCCCATCAATGGAACATGATTAAATGTCATTTAGGAAGGCTCCATGATATCCATCAAATCAATGGGTTTTATTTTAAATGGCAAAGTCATAAAATCTCTTAATGTCTAATGATCCAGAATTAGTTTTAATATAGGCCCATCAATACATTAAAAAGGAACATGATTAAATGGAGTCATTTAGCCAGGGCTAAACTGGAATAAAATAGTTTAGCAGGACATCCATGTAATTTATTTCAGGCTGTGGGAGGGCTAAATGCTGCCTCTTTTGGCATTGTGTTTGGCGTCAGTATCATCAAATCAATGTGGACAAACACAGGGTTAAAAAAAAAAAAAACAAGGAAATAAAATCAATAGCATAGACTGTTGCTGGCAGATTGCAAGCGTAAACACATACATACGATATATTTTATAACATTTTACGCTGTTTGAAAAGTATTTTGTGTGCCTATTGCAATTTGTTACGTTTAAATGTGCCTATTAAGTCCTGTTTTATGTTGAAGTGAATTTACGTAGTTCCCAAAATAGCTCTGTGATCATTAATGTTCGTTTCATTAAAACTGAAACTATAGCACCAGCACACAAAAATATTGCCCTGATCTATTTTGGCAGTCGTCGCATCACCTCCGTTCTTACGTCACAGTAATTGAAAACTTGACCCCCTTAAAGAAAATCAATGTCTGAACCTCGATCACCATGGAATGGCAAATGCACTCAAGCAAGACACAGTGATTGGTTACTTGTGTCGCACAGTGATTGGTTACTTGTGCACTCTCCATTACCCAGGCTGTAAGAGCAGAAGGAGATTCATCACTGGGGGATTGGAGTGTGATATGGATTCACAATATAACCCCCCCAACCCACTTACCCACCCACCATCCTAAGAAGTCACTTTGATGAATAGGGCTACAACCGATCATAAAAATTATAAATGGAAAAAAGGCATGAAGTGTTATAAAGTATACATTAATATTATTGTCCTTTTTGTCCAGCCAGACTGCACATCAACGGACAGCAGCGCTAGAGAGTTCAAGCGCAGACGCTTTCCCCATGGAGATAAAGAGAGCTGGACATGGTCGACTTTCTCTCAGCTCTGAAATTAATAACAATGAATTAATAGTATTGATTAAAATTAATACAATGCACACATATAGTAATTAGAGGATGTGGGCTTTTGTTTCTGTGTCACTAACATTCCAGCGTAGGGCTGTTTTCAACGGCTTCTCTGCACGTGTCTAAGAATGATCTTATATCTCTTCATATGCAAGGCTGCACCGGCACATTTATTCAGTGTTCGTTGATTTAGCTGTTGAATCATCATCTGGCGACCTCAAAAAACAGGTTGCTGTAACACATACCACCACTGGCAGGCTGCCGTCATTCTCATTAAAAGAAAGTTCTCTTACATGTGTCAGCTGATTGTGTGCCTTATGCTGTTTTCAAGTGCTGGAGAAGCCATAAGAAAATGCAGATGAAACTCATTAACTAAGCTCCCTGCCGATGTCTCCCCTTTCCTAGCTGCCTTTCTGGATGTTTGCTCCTACGTTGCTATATCGATGATCGCTTGCATTCCCATGCCCCCAGCATTTTATTTATGTATAATATGTACGTTTGTTTGATTTCACTAATTGCATAAAGGTTTTCTCCTCGATGGCCAGCATGTGTTGTTTCACTCAAGAATGGAAGATCACAGCTGCATTAGAATATGACTTCGGAAAGGAAAGAGTGCGCCACACATTGCAATGGCCTGCTGGTAAGACACACATGGAGCGGAGATCTTGTCGATTTAGGAGCTTAAGGAGCTGTTCTGTGTCTGTTCAGTGTAGATTTCACTGATTTATTTCAACAAAAAAAAAATAAAAAATTCCTGATGGTTGGTAGAGAAACAAAATGTCCCATGTGTAATTTCTTGTCCCTGACACTTCTTAAATACAATCTGCAGGTGTTGAAATATATAGTCTGTCTTTCAGTGTTTTGCATTACTTGCCTATTTATGCTTGGCTTAGGAGGGGCCCGTACCCACAGTGACTTACAGGGCTTACATTTTATGAAGCTGGATATACACTTGGAAGTCGGAAAAAACTGAAGTTGTATAAATTCCGGGACGAAACACAATTTTAAAGCCATTCATTTTCAATGAGATGCCAATTTTCGTTTATCATATCGAAGAAAGTAACAATTAAAATGCAGAAAAAAATGCTTGGGGGCTGTTAAATGAATTATTTGCTGTTAATCAACCCCTTTCATTAAGGAATCGAGCGATTACCTTAAAAGTAAAAGGCCTAAATTAATATTGAACTACCGTTCCTTTGAGAGCGCCACATTTCATAGTGACTGGTGGGACCTGCAGTAAGTAGTTCAATTCGTTTTTACTTTGATCACCCAATGTCTAAATAAAAGGGTTGATTGGAAACAAATGTCTTCCCAAATGCAGCTTCATCCTGGAAGTTCCTGTTACTAGGGCTGTAACTTTCAGCTTCCCAGCTTGACTTACCTATTCATATTTACTGAATAAATTCAAGTCCAGCATCCTGTTCAAGGCTACATCAGCAGTGGCCCACTTGGGAATCAAACCTAGAACATTTAGGTTACCAACCCACTGCTGCCACATCAGGTGTTTGCATAATAGACAATAATAGAGTAGCTGTGTGAGTAGTGTGTACTGTCTAGATTGTATCCTACTATGAATTTTACCACAGCACCATCTCTGAGGACATGTAAACCTGCTACTGATAAAACCACAAGAGAGTCTTATATTTCCCATGCCTTGGGGGGAAAATGTTGAACGGTCTCTATTTAATGTTGTTACTCACAATGGATTGCTCTACAGTTTTACAAATGGAAAGAGTTCTCCTGAACACGAAATGCATTCAGACCCACGTAATCCCTGAATGCGTTTCGTGGAATTGTGCGTGTTGAATGGCACTGTCGTGCACAAGGTTGCGTAGAACATGCAGCGTACTCTATGTTCACAAAATGAAAGTGCGCTGCTTTGCTGTCAGCAAAGCATGAATTAATTAGTCATGAGTTGAATTTGTCAGTCTAATTGTTGGCTAATTTGTTTGCCCCTTGCCCTTCCCCCTTTCCACCTCTCCTGTTTCCATGCAGGTCCTTGAGCAGATTTTGAAATGGCCGGTGCCCTGCGAAAAATCACAGTGCCCGTCCCGGGACTCTGGATGGTGGTGATGCTCCTGAACCCCTGTGCACAGGCCGGGTACGATGACTCACCGTACTCTCTCTCTTGCTCTGTTTTATTCTCGCAATGTTGAGTCTGCTGGCCCATGCCGGAGATAATGCAGTCATTAATTATGTTCTATTACTGTAACCAAGCTTTACGATCGGCAAAATGCTGTTAAAAGTCGGACTTCACCAGGTGTAAAACGCTTGCAGAGGTGGCCAGGAATTAGATTTTTTTGTTCGTTTTTTTTCTCTCTCCAAAAAACAGGCCATTACAAGAGTGAGTCAATAAACCTGGAACGAGACTGAGGCAGGGAACCGGAGGGAGGGCGAGACAGAGGCTTAGCACAGATTGCCTGGCAGTTGTGCCAGTCAGCTTTTACTGCCTATTAGCACATTTGTAATTTTATCATTGTAAAATGACTTTTAATCTTGAGGTCCCCAGGCATAGCCACAGCGATTTACCCCCAAAAAGAGTGATATTAGTTCAAAGGCCCAACTGAGTGGTATGTTTCTCAAACCAAAACAAAAAGATCAGTGACTCTGTGACCAGGAGCGTGTGTGTGTGTGTGTGTGTGTGTGTGTGTGTGTTTTTGTGTTTGCATATGTGTCCATACCTCATATGTCTGAGTGTGAGTGTGTGAGGCTGCATGCTAATGGGAAGAGACAATAGTGATTCATGTCTTCATCATACCTGCTACTATAAGGGCAATCAGTCACAAATAAACAAATAAACGCATAGATTGGACGTTTCCTGTGAGCAAAAGCAGTGGAAGAGAGAAGAGTGGAGGTGGAGACTATGGTCAGCTCAGTGCTGGGTCACATGCATATGTTCAAGAAGAATATATATTTTGTAAAACAATTCCTTACTTTGAGAGCAGTTATTCATTTTATACTGTGTCAGCAGAGAGAGGAGGAAATGGCCTGAGTCTGATTTAATGCGACATCACAGAACCAGCTCCCTTATACTTTTTTTTTAACGTACCTTTCAGATAGTCTCTCCCATGTGAAGTGCATTATCTTAGCATAAAATGAAATATGGATCCTGCATTTTTTCGCTAATACTGATACTGGAACTGTGGTCCAAAATTGAGTTCTGTTGTTTATGTTGGATTGTAGTCTATGTACTACATGTGCGGGTGTCTCTTTCAAAGAGACATGCAGTGTATGCTGTGCTTGATGATGGTGATGGCGATGGTGATGGTGATGGTGATGGTGATGGTGATGGTGATGGTGATGATGATGATGATAATAATGAAGCGTTTTTACTCAGATGCTAGTTATTACATAAAATAAGGATAATTTATTTGTAAGTATGTATATAGAAAAATATTACAAATATATAGAAAAGACAAGACAATAGAAATTAAATCAATTGAGGCCTTGCAATTGTTTGCTTCCCAAAAGCTAACTTTTATAATATATACTGTGTATACTATATATATATAGGTAACTGACAAAATAAAGGCAACATGAGTAAATTAAGGATTCTGGTGGCTCTGTTATGGTGTGGAGTACACATTATCCTGGCATGGCTTAGGTTCACTCAACCCCATATAGCGCAAGGTAAATACCAATACCAATGTCATGACCTTCATGCCATGGTGAAGAATTTCTATCCTGATGGGAGTGTCTTCCAGAATGACATTGCCCCCATCCACAGGGCATGAGTGGTTCCTGAATGGTTTAATGAGCATGTAAACCATATGCCATGGTCATCTCAGTCACCAGATGTCAACCCAATTGAACACTTATGGGAGATACTGGAGCGGTGCCTGAGACAGCGTTTTACATCACCTTAAACAAAAACAAAACACCAAATAATGGATTTTTTCATAGATTAATGGTGTTGCATCCCTCCAATAAAGTTCCATACACTTGTAGAATCTAGGCCAAGGTGCATTGAAGCTGGTCTGGTGGTCTGGTGGTAGCCCAATGCCCTAATAAGACACTTCATGTTGGTGTTTCGTTTATTTTGGCCGTTAACTGTATATATGTATATTTGACCTGAAGTTTATCATTTTCCTAGAGAAAAATAGAGACAGGGCAATTGATTGTGGTCTTTGTGTGATGCTTTGATAGCATGAAGTTGGTTAAGAAACTACAAAAGGAGCTCATATTCATATTCAAAATGCTGTGTGAATGAATACATGTTATAGTAATGGAAGGAACAGTAGATTACACATTAACGTTTTCAGTGAAGTTAAGTGAGAGAAATAAACCTTGTTTATTTGGCTGACCCATTTCTCTCTCTATCAGCACTGGCTCTTTCTGTGAATCTGAAATACTGTGGTTTGATAAGCCTTCCTCTGATCCACAAGCCCTTTGTTGCTTGGGTTCTTTCAGACTAAGTTTACTTTCAGCCTCCCCGGGGAATGACAAATAAACCCTATTTTGTATTATCAATATGACTATGCAGAGCCTTTGCGATATCCGGAAGAAGAAAACAATTTTGTACATTACTATGTTGGCATCAAGGTCAGCTGTGCTTGGTTAAAAATAATGTTCATCCACGTCGTAGCAGAGATTAGTTGCGCATAATGTTATTCAAGTGCTGTTTTCTTCTCTCAGAAATTGTGTCAGATGTTTCCAAATGTTCATGCACATACATTATCACAGGTATGCCACCATCTATCTTCCATGACACTGTCCAAGAGAAGTCATTCTGTAGCTATATTAGTGTTTTCCTCCCTCTGATTGTGGGGAGGGGGGGTATTTCCTTGGTACACATCAAATGTATCCCCTACAGTGCATTTTCGTCTCATGAAACCACATATAGTATATGACCACAGATCTGTTTAAAATGTGTTAAAACTGCTAAGACTGCTATATTGCCTCCAGGTGCTTAAATGACACTTTTATAGCAGTAGACCAAGCCAAAGCACACATATTATTGTACACATAAGGGATGCTCTCCATCACTAGAAAGATGAAACAACAACAGAGAAGCGCACACACCCTGCAGTTCACATGTGCACGTTTTATTTCATGTGAAATATTGCCACGCTTTAACTTGTGCCTCGTTGTCTGGATCTCATTGTGCCTCTGTCTCGGTGAATTTGCATCTAACTGAAAATGTAAGTGTGCAACCATAACAACCATGGCAAAGTTTGTAAATAATCCCCTTAGCCTTCAGAGCACCAGAGTGCTTATACCTCCAGAGTATCTCTCCACATCAGCAAAGCTGTCTTCCCCAAGTCCTGCTGGCCCCCTGATACTCAGTGATACCATCGCTCTGTTTCAAATCGGCTTTGCTACAGTGCAGGCAGGAGACTTTGCTAATGGATAAAGTTGTCACAGACAAATCCCCTATATTAGGTTCTGTCGCTCCGCGCATCGCCGCAATCCCTCACTGCACACACTGCTGATAGGCAGGACTTGATTAAACTATTACTCACGACGATCCATCTTTTACATATGAATGAGCAGAACGCATTAATTTCCATTCCGACGCAGGTTGACACCGTTTCCTGCTCACCTCCAATCCCGGCGCCTTTCCCGTCCTCATCGCCCACTGCCCAATCACGGGCTAACGGGCACAGACAGCCAAACCCCATTTTGTTGTCTGTTTTGTTTGGAATCGGTTTCATTGCCACTGGTCAACGTGACACAAAATCAATTGCTGCTGAGCAGGCTGTTGTACATCGAAATCAGCCCTTTTGTATAAGGGTTGGGTGTGTCACCAGCCAAGAGGATTGTGGCACTTTCAGCCGTGACCCAGCTAACAAATAACATTCAACTGTTGCTGTGACATTCCTTAAGTTGCTCCGGGAACTAAACATTGTGAGAATGAGATTTGTTAACTGTGAACTATAAATCCAAACATTGCCCGTTGCATCTGTTCAACCCTGATGTCTTTCTGAAATATAAAAGTATATGAATGTATTACTATAAAAATAATATTTAATACTACTACTACTAATAATAATATATGTTAATAACAAAAACTTTTAAAAACATTTGTTAAATATGTCCTGTAATAAAACTATAAATTATGTATGAAAATAAACCATGACAGGGTGATGTAATGCGGTCCTGAGGCGAAGCTGTATTCATATACAGTATACACAGTAAGTAACACCTGTACACTGCATATACTGGATATTATATCTGTGTTTTACTCTTTTTTTATTATCATATATTGGCTGACACCCTCAATACGGACTATATAGATAATATTTGACAGCTAATGTTATATACTGTATATGTTATGTTAATGTGTTACACTGCCATACCTGCCTTTTGACAACTAAATAATAAATAATTATAATAATTAAATAATTGGTGATTATTGATGCTTCCTCTATTTGAATGCTACGATCTGACACACAGCAAAGGACACACTAGTTTTACCCTTAAATGTATGTCCTTGAAAGAACATGCTTTTTAAAACATCGGACTGAGCCTTCATTTTTTATGTGAAAAGGAAATTGAATAATATGTCATTGCACCATCACTAAATCACTGGAGGGAGGGGATCTCACTGTCTGCAATAACAGATCTCACTGGGTTCATCCCATATTTAAAGTTACAGCGTCTTTGAAAAAAATATGCATTGAAATCATCCAAGGCTATTTAGGTGTGTGTGTACACACACATTACACAAGGGTATTAAGAGTTTACATTTGATGGTGCCATTCCCTATATACTGTGTATACACAGTATGTCCTTATATACTGTGTATATATACATCGTATAGTATTATTTGATATAGGGCTGCAATAATGACCGTATTTTATACAATTTTCAAGTTTCTTTCTTAATGCTATATGCTGTGCAGGACTTATTGATCATGCTACTAACTGCCTGGATTTTTTGGCATAAAACTAATTCAAGCATTTTGTAAACCAGTTGACATATAGGATAATAGATCCGTCAGGTCTAAATCTTTTAACTGGTGTACATGGAATACGATCTTGATTAATTCTTAGTTAACATCCCTGGAATCAGTTTGTAGTTTCAGAATACCCTAGACGGGACAGGATTGAGCAAATCAATCATGCTAATTAGCGATCTCTCCTTATTTGGGAGATTCTCTGTCTCTCGGCAACAAATCGTTTGTTTCGTTAGATGTTTTATTGAATTAATGACAACCTATGGCACATGGAAACAGAACTATCCTGTTTTTGCGACTGGCTCGAGAGGTTGTGTACTCACATCATAACTGGTAGCGGAGATTGTCTTCAAGAGCTGGTGGAAACTATGTTTAAATGTTAAGAAATGTAAGAACTTTTGGTTTATTATTTATGCTGTTTCTCCTGGGGGGTTGTCTAATGTTAAACTGTACAGTGAAATCTGGATTAGACCTGCCAGAATCTGAATCAGAATCAGATATTTTCACCTCTTCACATTTTGTGCCACTTATTTTCTAATTACAGCATAGGAAATGGCAAAAATCTTTTATTTTCTAACCAATCAGAGCTCAACCCAATGGAGTCATACTACAACACCTTGTAGCCTTTTTGCTGTGAGATAAGTATGACCGAGCCTGGTAAAGATGGTTGGTAGATGAATGGTAGAGGATGAAGAAAACATCTTTCAGATCTTACTTAAGCCACGATTGCACTTAAAAGGACTGTCAATGCCCCATTTCCCAGACCAAATTCAAAAGCTGTCTCTCTTGATTGACTGGCAGCCTCACTTGATTCCTACACATAAACCCTTATATGCAAACATTAGCATGTCTCCCGAAGGAACCTTTACAAAGAGAAGTACTTAACTGAACTACCTGGTTAACATACGGTAAATGAAAAAGAACAGGGTAGTATTAGAGGATAATAATAATAATAATAATAATAATATTTTTTATTTGTATATCAGCTTTCTAAAAAACAATGGAAATTTTATCCTGAAAAAATCTCCTCTTTTTAGTTTTCAAAAATATATTTTCGATATAATCAAGCAGCTGAAACAGATCTAAAACTCACCAAAGACGTCATAGTTTCATAGCATTGCTTTTCAAGTGGCAGTGATCATAATCCGATGTTGTGGTAGTTTAATAATCTTTTCATGGCCAATGTAATAATTTAGTCAGAGGTTTCTTGCCTGTATTTAAATTGTTTGTCAGATGAAATGCCCTGAGAATTTGTCAAGACTTACAGACAGACAGCAGTGTGGTCCAAGATCTACCAAAGCAGGGAGCCTGCAGATTAGGGCCTGTCTGTGTTATCAGTCTGGGGGGCTGAAGTCTGTCTGAATGTACTGGAATAACACAGCTATCTTTCCCATAATCACTGTAAGTGTCTGTGTCCTTGTAGCAGGGCAAAACCGTACAGAAGCAATGGGGTCAAAAGAAAACCACTCACAGCCATAAATAATGTACCAGACTGCGACTGGAACAAGTCCATTTTTCATGTATACTTTTATTTTCTTCCTTACTTTACATGTCATTCATTTGTTCCAAATGTTATAAATATTTTGTTTTTGGAAAGATTGTTTTCTACTTTTTGTTGTTGAAATGAGTTATGATTGGACTTAGAAGCATCATAGATGCTAAGCCAGACTGGCTTTTGCTACAATATGTTGTCTAGAGAGTCACTTATTTTATTTTCACTTGAGTAGAATGCAGCATTTCTTGAAACTGTCAGGAAGAATACAGCATTCAGAATAAAAGATCAGTACAGTAGCCTGAGCAGACACCAGAAGATCGCAGGTTCAAGCCATAAACTATTCACCCCAGAGGATTCAACTGTCTTGCTGTTTGGCATTACAGCAGTGGATTGGGATAAGAGCCTTCTGACATACTGTTCAGGAGACACAATCAAGCATCAATCTGTTTCACACGACATATATAAATATAAACTCGGACTCGATGTCAAGGCTTAGATACAGCTTCCAGATAAGTTAGACTCAGACTTCAGACTCTGCACATACAAACTTCACAATATGCATATTATTAATAGAAAATGTTATGATAATATTTTTTATTGTTTTTAAGTGTTATTTCCCAACGTCTAGGAGCTACTTGTCAAGTGCAGTATAAATACACAATTGAACATGTAGCTATTTTCCTATCTATTCATGTCTGTATATACAATCTGCAGCCAGCAGACTACAAGTAATTGCCAAAACAATGGCAACACTTAAGTAAATGAGGGATTCTTTAAATGGGTTCAGTACCACAAGTGTCCGTTGGGGGGTGATATGGCCAGTACTGTGAGTAAGCCTGACCCTTCTGCCCCCCACCCCCTCCCCTACCTGGCTAGGCCTCTCCTCATTTGAATGTCAACCCTGAGGTTACCAAAGTGTTTCCTTTATTTTGGCAGTTACCTGTAGTCTGCTGCCTGCTGATTAATGGCTTCTAATGATAGAAACTAAGCCCAGTATTTTAGGACACCCGGGGGGGCTGGGGGTGGGGGCAATTTATGCAGTTGGTACAGTGCTTGTCTCTGTCATCTGATGCTGTCTCATGTTATGCTAATGTGAATATCAGCAGCAAAACACAAGAGGATATCTAAAAATAAGTAAAGAACCAAGGTGAGGCGATAAGCCTTGAAACAGGGAGCTTTGATAAAACAACAAAACTTCACAGATCTCTAAGGCTAGTCTGTTAAATAGCACTCACTTAGCAGGGTATTGGTTAAAAATAATAACAAACTTTTCCTACAATAATTATGTAGCTGAAAGGGGAAAAATTCATATGAAGAGAACCCCAGGGAATTTCCCTAGCAGTGAAAAATAATATTTTTTTCATATGCTGGTGTACATTTAATTTGTTTGCATCCACCTTGGTGAATCCTAATTGAGCCAATGTCACTAAACCAAGGACATATTGCGCTTTAATGTTCGAGGAACAAAAACAAATCAACTCAGTCTCATTTAAATTTGTGCATTTTTTTATGAGGAAGGACAAAAGAAGGAGAAGCGTGAAATATTTATTTGCAAACGTTTCATGAAAGCTTTTGGGTTGGCGTCAGATCGGAGGTGGGTCCCAGCTGTAAGCCTAGTGCGTTCTGCTCAGATGAGGAAGGGGGCTTTGAGTGGGATTCTGTTAAAGGATTATGCGCACAGCCGAAAGGGAGATGTAAATGGGAAAGTTTACATCTTTTTCAGAGAGCCCTCCAATCTGTTTGACTCCAGGCCAGATAACGGAGGAGTCAGAGGCTTGTGGCAGCTGTTCAATCAATGATGGATCCAGCCCACCGTGGCAGAGTGCCGTCGCAGAGGAATCAGGGAACGTTCTGGTTAGATATGTAACCTTGGTTCTTGGAGTGAAGGGTATTGCCAAAAGGCAGCAGTGAGGGATATTGCCAGAGGGCAGTATTTCACATAGCGTGGGACATTGAAGCTCTGTACAAATGGATGAGAGGCAAATCTGTACGGCTAGACAGGTGCATGCAGATGTGCGCAGCTGCCATTGCTCGAGTGTATTCAGAAGTCGGCCGGAAAAATTGATCCCTCAGCTTTAACGCCTGTGAATTTCTTTTTTTTTTACTGACTAGACTGCACATTATCCAACACTCAGAGAATCAAAGGATGTTCAGCGAACTGTTGCTTCCTCTGCTGTAAAGGATATCGCCAGAGAAAAGTATTCCTAATGCTGTGGGGCCCTTGTCTCAGGCACTCCATAGAAATTCAAGGGCAACAACCTTAGCAGCTTGACCAGACCCTTAAGACGAGATTGCCTGGAGTAGGGCCTAATGCCTAATGGTCAACATTGTTCCTGTGGGCCCCCTAGCACTGGATCAGATTAGAAGCTTGGCCACTGATAGCTCTTCTGCCCTCAAGATGAGCTACCACTAGCACTAGTCACCTGAGGCCCATGACTCCAACTAAAATCAAATCAGAAAACAAACGGCGTAGTTCCAAAGAAATGAATTTCTCCTGACAACTATCTTCAGCTGAACAAGGTTCTATGCCAGGGCCATACGGCTGCCCCATCTAGACATCGGGCAGCCATCAGGGGAAGGGCCATAACACAGTATTCAGGAGCAAGCATGAGTTTGCTGACCCACTCTAAACTGACAGATAATGCCAGACCAGGGGCAGGCATGTAGACCTGAGGGGCCTGGGAGGAAAATACCTGATCCAGCTAATCGCTGCACCTGGAGACAAATGCAGCCATGCGATTCGGCACCTGCATCCACTTCGGAACCCCGCAGCCCGTGACAACCAGGAAAAAGGAAGTGAGGTGGCACAGCAAGCCCCCGGAAGGGTTATGTTGATGGACACAAAACCATGGGAGCACCCAAGGTCACTGTGTCCACTCCCACCACAATTGCACTTTGATCTCAGAGCCGGGGGAGAGTGCGGAATTCTCCCCTTGGCAGATTCACTGGGATGTTTGCAGGGAAATAGGAGGGGGAGGTGGAGGTGGCCTCAGAGGGTATGGAGGGCAGGGGTGCGTTGAAGGACGAAGCCATGGATAGCAATGTCCCTCGGAATGTCCAATGTCGCTTGGGATGGAGAAGGCACATGGTCAGAAGGCACGTGCTGTAGAAGGACATCAATATGTCATGGGTAGACTGTAGCCTCAGCCTTCTCTTCACTGAGAACAGCCATTCGATGATATCCACCGTTTACATTAATGGAGGGATGACTCATCGGCTGCAAATTCCTGTCACATGACAGTTCAGAAAAACTGAATTGGAGTAATGGTGATTCAAATTATTCAGACAGGGACATTTTATTGCCATTTTTATTAGAAATAGAAGCTGCCCTGATTTCTTTTCAATTTATGCCATATTTAATCATACAAATGCTTAATTTTTTACTTTGTTACCCTTATGTGAGTTGAATTGATCAATTAATTTTAATGATTAGGCTCTTTAAATCAGCATCAGTCAGATGTGCACAATCTGACTTCCCTAGTGTTTTTTCAGTGGTGTAAATTTCAAAAGGAAGCAAAGTCAGTGCCAACAATGCCATTGTTTCCTCTGACAACACGCAGTGAATTTCCATTTCAAATAAAAAAACAATATGATGCCATGACCAAACCATTGTCTATGAAATGTCAGAGCGGACATTGAAGCGGAAGGATCAAAACAAAAAGTAACAAATTGTCACCAGTGTTGCCTCATTTCAAAGTTGATGTGGCTACGGGGGACTGAGGCAAAATGTTCCAGTCTTTTCTGTATCTGATAATGTATGCTAATGGGAGTTTTTTAAATGTGTTTTTGTCCTCTCAAGGGCAAACTTTACTGTAAGAGTAAGGCATACAGTTCTTAGCGATTTCTTCTGTTTGTCATATTGTCATTTCTCTTCTTTGTCTTTTTTATTTCCTGTTGTATCTCTTCAAATCCAATTGCTTCTCTGTTATGCACTCTGTAAAGCACTTTGTGAAAATCCCTGTCTTAAGAATTATACTGTATATTAAAATGAAATGATTGACTGAATATGAAAACAGACTCTATATATATACATATATATTTCTCTTTCTCTGTCACTTTCCTTCTATCTCCCTCGCTGCTGCTCTTGCCCCCCTCCCCCTCTCTGTTAATGAATCGTAAATTACATTTTGCATTTGGTATTTTGCGTATTGAGAAACCCGCTCAAGAGGCACAAGAGTGGACCTGGGATGTAGCTGCATGAATCCTGCTAATAAATGTCTCATTTGAGCTTCAGAGCATCCCTCTCCAGAGACAAGGGCTTCCAATGAGCTCTCATTAGTTTGCAGTTGATAAAAAACATTACAGAGAAATGTCACGGGTTACTGAGGCAAGACATGGCGTCCATCACCCCAGTCAATCAAAGCGTCATTATCTTCCATTGTTCGACCTGTTCCTTTTCTCCGCCATCTCTTATCTCCTGTGAGCACAGACAATTGAGAGTGGCGGGGTGGGAGGGGGGGTGAGAAGCGAGGTAAACCAAAAAAAGTAAAAAAATCTGTCATGTTGTGGAAAATTCCGCCAGACATCTCTACCTCAGGACAATATGATGCATAATATGCAGTGTATTCAAATCTGGGTGCATCCATACAATAAATGGGGGGTAGGGTGGAGGGGGTGGGGGAGAGGAATTCCAGAAAAGATAAATGGGTTGAGAAATGAATCGAGCCAGTGGGGCTCTGCCTCGTCCTCCTCTGCATTTTTCCGTTTTAATTTTCCTCCTCATGACAAATAAACTAATGAGCCCCATAGCTGTGAAACACAGGGGATGTTATCAGCTTTCAAAATGTCATCTCCTCAGTGGCTCCGGCCGCCACTGCTAATCCCCTCCATTCCATGCTAGCGGCCAGCGCCGGGAAGAGACAATGGCCCGCTGTCACATGGGCTTCAGCCGCCCCAGCACCGGGACAGATATCAGCTCCTTATCGGTCAATCAGTCTCCCCCTAAGCCCCTTGGACACTCCAGTCTGACTGCACCTGTGCGAGGTGCCAATTGCTGATGCAGGTCGTGTAAGCAGCACTCTAAAGCTCCCACAATCGAATTAGATATCAGCGGAGCTATGCCCGACGATGCTGAAATGCTCTGGATGGTCCCGGGTCCCGCTGCCGCCTGCGTCTGCCAGACCGTGCTTCATTTTTAAGCGGTCCAAGCCCGCTGTCGGCGGGCATGTGAACCGAAAGGGCACTGGGCATGAAATGATCTGAGGTGTTCTCACCCTGAGGAATGACATAGAAAAAAAAAGTCCATTTTGTTTTGAGGCCAGCAGGCACGCTGGAGGATTTGTCTTTGGCCTTGTTATGTCTGTACCTAATTCTGGTGTCATGTGTGAACTAGATTTCAAGGCCAGATTCTAGACAGCTACACCTCCTGTAACTCTCTGTGCCCGAAACATATAGCCTTGTTTCCTAATCTGCCCATTGTATGTTTCCAACTCTCGCTCTCTCTGTCTCTCTTTCTCTCTCTCTCCCTGTCTCTCTCCTTGTGTGTGTTTGTGTGTGTGCGTGTGTGTGCATGAAATTGTGGTTGTTGGAATTCCTGTGTACCACTGTTTATAGGGGTCAGCCCGGGATTGATGAAAGGCCAGTCCCTCCGAGGTCCTTGGTTTGATTGAAAGTGGCACTTATCATCTCATCAGTTCATGCCTAATATGTCCTTCATCACGGTATGGCTCTGCTCACAGGGGATTTGGGGCCCAAGAAGAGATAATTGCGATGCATATTTAAGGCAATTAAGAAACTGGAGGTTGAATGCATATTCAAGACCTCATTTGCCGCTTGCGAGGTATTATGCAAAACACCATAGCAGAACTGCTGCAGAGTCCTACATACCTGTATGTTCGGCCTCACTAATCATTTTGGACTTCAGCCGATTGTTTCTGCCTTGTCCCTTGTCTGTTCTTAGTGTCATGCAATGTTGTACATCAAACGGGAGCCTGGCATGTTTGTATTTGAATTAACACTACATCCCGGTCTTTCTAAGGTGAATAAGGAATGAGTCCACAAAGCGCACATCCACAAAGCTCACGCATCGTTTCCCAATAATACACACTCATCTGCTCTTTCACAGCCTTGCAGATCTCTATACTTATTTTGCTTTGTGGGGTTCATATGCTTTGTGCTTTGTGCTTCTGTTTCACTGTGAAGGCCCCGTTTTTGTGTAAAGCCACCGACTGATTGCAGCTGACATTTCCGCCTGAAGTACAGCAGCTGAGATGGTTTAATTTCTCGTTCTCCTTTTTGTTACAGCCGGCCTCTCTCTCTGTCTTTCGCTCTCTCACTCTCTCTCTCTCTTTTTCCTCTGTCCTCCTTCCCTGCAGGACAGTAGTGGGGCACAAAGAACCGATTCCAGGCGACAGTAAAGATAACATCACCATTTTTACCAGGATTCTGGATAGGTTGCTGGATGGGTACGACAACCGCCTTCGGCCTGGCCTGGGAGGTGAGCCGGGCATCTGTGCGCTATCAAACAGGTCTACTCTGGCCTTGCTGACAAACCAGTGTGCTTGTCATCTCTGACATGCTGAGGCGGTCTCCCAACTTTCCTGGGCCCCTGAAAACGATCTATATTCTCGGCTGGGCATTCTTGCTCAGAGGTTTTGCAGATCTGATTTCACAAAGCAGGATTAATTAAGCAATTAGCCGACTAACTGTGGTAAATATTTTGAATTGGGTGAAATTCAAGAATATTTTCTAAATATTTTCAAAAGTTAACCAGCTAACTCTTCAATATTGCTTTGTGAAATACCGCCCTGGAAAATGATTGAATTATTTATGCAGTTATGTTTATTAGCTGTAAAACTTCAAAGCAATATACGATAGCAAAGTATCTGTGTAGACCCGTGTGTGTGTTTTTTTTGGGGGAAAAAGGCCAGGGTCATTAGCCATCTATGACTGGGAGTCTGCAGTGGCAGGACACACAGTGGTATTGAGTTGGTCAGGATTACTTGGATTACTGATGAATTAACAACAGTTGGCAATTTGCTGGGTAGCCACAGATTGTCAGTTCCTCTTCTGAAAATCGGCGCTACTGTAGCCCTTTCCTTTAGTACTGTGTGGCATGTGCGCATGGGCTGTAGTCACATTTTTGGACAAATGCATCAGAGGAGTGCATACACTTCAGGTGCAGTTCTCCTTGCACAGGTGTGGGTGCAGTGCACAAGAGGCACAGTTGGCAATTCCAAATTGGGGAGAAAACGTGGAGTAAAACACATATCTATTCTTGTTGAATAAATGTGAACAGGCACACATTACTTCCAGAACCTTATACAGCTCCAATAAGGTGAATGCTGGCCAGGTTCCATCAGCACTGGGGAATTTAGCTCAAGTCCTTTTTACGCTAAGTGTCAGTCTAAGACAGCACTGGCAGACCGCCCACTGGCCATGCTATATCAAATACTTTCATTCCCACTAAGTTTACAGATGCACTCATTTACATTCATGCATTGATTAAATCAAAGATTAATCCCAACCACGAGTCACTAATTGCAAAAGCGATACTTAAAGGTGCTTATGCTCTTGGAAGAGACCAGTCAAAAGCCAGCAGCAGATTTTTTTGATTAATTATTTTAAGTAGTTCGGAGACCATGTCCCAATATTGATTTAATAAATAAATAAAGGATATAATTAGCAAAAAGTCTACTTTTATTCAAACTTCCTTTAATTAATTTCAAAAAAATGTGCAATTACGACTCGGCGGGCTATTAGGGGCGTCTCTGAAATGGAGTATCAAAAGTTTTCCTCAATTGTGTCATGAAGAGAGTTGCCACAAATTACTTTCAACTCTCAAGCGGTTATCTTCAGTGTCAGAACGTTATGAATTCAAATGCTGTGACTGGCACTTTATTTCCTCCTCATTTTCTCCCTTCTCTCCAGAGAGTGTGACAGAAGTGAGAACAAACATCTACGTGACCAGTTTTGGGCCGGTGTCAGACACAGACATGGTGAGTCAGCTCCTCTTGCTGGGAGCCACAGTGTGTTTAGGGTCTAAAGCCGTCCCCACAGGACTATGTGGATGCTGTGCTCCCAAAGGGGTTCTGGAGAAGAATGCAGATGTCATCTCTGTCAGACCTCCCATGCAAAAGTCCCCAAGCTGAATCCTACCTTCTCAATCACTATAGTTTCTTGTGTCATTCAGTGTATTGCATGAGAGAAAGCATGATTAATTATGTAAGGAATTTGGTAGAGGTATTTTAAAATAAACCTAAAAGGGAGCTGGGTGGCTCATCCTGCTAAGGCACTGTTCTAGTGTGTGGATGAGCCCCACACTAGAGCTCCACACTAGTATCTAATCCAGACCGTGCCAGTGCTGACTGTGGCCAGCAGCCCTGCAGGGTGATGCATAATTGGCAGTATTGTTACCCAAGGAGAGAGGGATCTAGTCGGTTGGGTTTTCAGTGTCTTGTTGCACACCAGCAACCCCGCTGATCAGTCAGGCACCCACTGCTGGTACAAAGCTGCACACGGAGTGTCTTCCTTTGACCCATGTCTGTGCAAACTTAACGTGCATACTGCAGTGTGAAAAGAAGCAGCAACTGAGTTTAGGAGGAGAGCGCGTGCTTGTCTACGCTCTCCCAAATTGACAGCAGAGGTTGCAACAAGCATGGCTTAGAATTAAATTGTGCATCCCAAATTGTATTTCCAAGAAAAAGGGCGAAAATGCATTTAATAAATACAAAAATAAACCTAAAATATTTTTTCTACTTCCATAGACATTAATCCTTATTTATTTTCCATCCTGGATCCAAGCTTGTTGAATTCTGGCTGTAATATGATTACCCTTATGGCATTGACCTGTCTAGCTGCCTAGCAACATCTTAATTCCTCCAGTACCATGCTCATTTCGTTTATGAAAAAAAGGTAAAAGCTGACTTTGTGCTGTCTCTTCCCCACTCGGTTACATTGTTTGTCTGACCAAGTTTGTCCAACATAGCAACAGTAACCACGGTAGGCTTGGCCCTATGCATAGTTCAACTGGAAACCTTTTTGAAGGAATAGGTCTCTCCTGGGTGATTCAGACCTATTGAATAAACTTTGGAATTCAGTCAATATTTTCCTTGTGATTCTGAAAATGCTGATTTTGTATGTTTTTTTAAATGGGGGGGGTTATTTAACAATGTTTGCGCCACTCAGGATTCAGTTACTCAGAAGATACAGTACTGTCCTCTCTTCTTTTTCTTTGAGTGTGCAAAATGCAGTATTTTAGCACATATGCTTTATAAAATAAATGCACTGGCTACAAGGCTATATGGTGGAAATGTATGTGCTTTAATCATACACACAATTTGCTTTGGCATGTTAGATTAAACATCAAAGCATCGCAGCTGTGCTGTGTATGTGTTCTGCGTGGAGCTTAATTTGTGTGCAATGAAAGTGAAATGAAAACAGACCACAGTTGTGTTGTACTATATGAAGCATAAATGGAACTTGAATTAGAAAGGAATAGTTAGTTAGCTATGCTAACATTAACGTAATCATCCTTTAAATTTTAATGGATTTTGTGAGTTGCTATAAATGATTTATTAATTATAGAAAGTAATACCATTTTAATGCCTGGTAAACAGATCAAATTAACACAATATTACATGATTTCTTTTCACAGCAGACACCCACACCCAGGGGAAGTTAAAAAGCTTATAAATGTGCATCTCCGCACGTACCCACTAATGCAATAAAAGCACTGGATAATGGTATCTGACAAAAAATGAATGATTTGATTCATTTAAATATTAATTTGTTAATGATACAGTCAACAATAAACCATGAACAATATACCATACATTCTGTAACCCTTCCATACTGCCGCTAAGGGGTACAACCACAGAGCTCCACCTTCACCCCCTTGGGGGCGCGTTAAGCCTGCGCTGTTGTCTTTTTTGTCATTAGTCTTGTGACACAGGCATTTTATATACTATATGAGAAATGGCAAAGAGAGTGAAGTCTCCCCAACGTTGGCCATCAGCCAGAACCAGGGCAACTTCTCTGGCAGGGATCTTGTGGGCAGGTCTCTTCACGCGCTGCGGTGTTATCATTAGAAAGAGCGATGCACACTTCCTGGCAAACAGTCATTAAAATGTGGGTTACTTAGGTGAAGGCTGGAGCGGAGCGCGGAGGTGCCTGCCTCTCCGTCCAAGGCGCGCCTTTCCAGCCCTTATCTCTGGAGGCGTGGCGTCCCATTTGTTCCCTCGTCTGAGCTGTCACCGGCCATTTCTCCCGCTCTCCCCTGGGTGCCATCCGACAAGCCCGCCGTAGTGAAATTGAGGCCAGTGCAATCTGCCCCAGGTGCTTCGCGGAGCCCTATTTGCGGGGGGGCAATGGTATGTGGAATCTGGGGGCAGCCCCTGCACTGAAGAAGCTCAAGTCTCATCTCAGTATCCATCGTAAAGGAAGAAAAAAAAAAAAAAACTCGAGAGACTGGTAGTTTCCGAGAGCCTGCATGGCCAGGGCAGCGCTCTTATAGGCCTTTATCAGGTAAAAGCTTATCACCTTCTCCTCACCCTGAGGGTTTTCGTCTGAATTATAGGATCTATCAGAAGATGTTTGCCTTTAATTGATATTAGCCCATTCAGAGCCCCACAGAGAACCTGAAGTAGTTGTGATACTACTCTGGAGCCCTTCAAGCTTGGTTTTGGTGTGTGTGTGTGTGTGTGTGTGTGTGTGTGTGTGTGTGTGTGTGTGTGTGTGTGTGTGTGTGTGTGTGTGTGTGTGTGTGTGTGTGTGTGTGTGTGTGTGTGTGTGTGTGTGTGTGTGTGTGTGTGTGCGTGCATGTGTGTGTGTTTTCATCTGCTGTATTTCAGCCTTTCCAAGTCGTGCTGTTTTTTGTTTTTTATCTACAAACCTCATTCCCTTTGTGGCTTATTTGGCTAAGGTGGCGAGGTAGTCTTTTTCTATGGCAAGCAATCTTTCTTCTGCAGTAATTGGTCCCTTTCACTGCTTCACAGTTGCATTTGTTTTGTAAGGTGGAAGAAGAAAAATAACAACAGGAAACCAAACGGAAGCGGCGGAAAGGTCCTCTAAACTAACAAATTACAAGATGGGGTAAAATCTTTTGTCATTGGGCGAGTGCGGGAATCCTCCCTGCATCACTCTGTCCTTGCTCAGGGGGATTCAACGGCCAGATTATTTATCCCAAGGAAAACAAAGAAAATAAAGGAGGGTGAGGAAAGGTTAACTGAGAATTGAAAAATTACAATTAGGGGACCATTGTTTTGGAGAAGCTTGAAAGAAAGACTGCCGAAGGGAAATTCCTTATTGCCACAATAATTTGCTCTCTCTTGCCTCAGCATCTCTCCTCTGCCATGCACATTTTAATTTCTCCCTTTATCACAATATGACAAACTGCAGTTCAGGATGAAAAATAAGTATTAAAAATCTTTGCCCTGTCTACAGTAGATCACAGCTGTAAGTGTCTGAGTTGGTTTTCAAAATCATGTATATTTTATGTGTATTGAGTATTAAATGTACAGGTAACAGTTCATTAAATGAGGAATACAAAGTATATTGAAAGCAGGTGCTTCCACACAGATGTGGTACCTGAGTTAATTAAGCAATTAACATCCCATAATGCTTAGGGTCATATATAAAAATGTAAATTGAAAAAAAAAACAATTGTACATATGGGAGAATCTGGAGCGGGGCCTGAGACAGCATTTTTCACGACCATCAACAAAACACCAAATGATGAAAATGAATGTGGAAGAATGGTGTTGCCTCCCTCCAATAGAGTTCCAGACACTTGCAGAATCTATACCAATGAAGCTGTTCTGGTGGCTCGTGGTGGCCTAACACTCTATTAAGACACTTTATGTTGGTTTCTCCTTTACCTAGGCGCTATCACTACCTACCTGTATCAATTTGGAGTTTGGATATTTATTCAATGTTTTTACATCAATTTTATTATTTGTGACTGACAGTGGTAGTGTTGGTGTCAATACATTCAGTGTTGACAGGCTTGGTGTTGAAACATTTAGTGTTCAACGCTCGGTGTTGATATGGTCGGTGTCGATACGATCGGGGTTGATACACTCAGTGTTGACACACACTTAGTGTATGCTATAAAGGTGATGAGACTATTTAATTTTCAGATGAGACTGATTGAAATCAAGAAAGATTTTTGCCATCAGCTTGCTGTCTGGAACATTTGGCGATGTGTGGCGATTTCCAACCTGGCAAGATGCAGGCTATCGATGATCTGGTAGTTTCTGAGTCACAGCACTTCACCAAGATCGAGACATCATCCTGCCACGTCTTTGGGATTGTTTTCACACTGCCAGTACCATTTAATCAGAAACGGCAGGCCGTAAAAACAATGTCCACGTCAGTGTGTCAGCAAGCTGTCAGGTCAACATCAATCACCATTAGTTGTATTCTGCAGTGACGAGACACTCCAGCCCAAACCGTCACACTTGAACCTCTTCATTGATTGGTCTGTTGTATACTGCAATTTGAATATAATTCTGTACACCTGGTACGCTCAACCACCGCTGTGGTCTACAAAAAAAATCCTGATTCATTGATAAAGAGGACTTGGCTCCCTTGCTGGTGAATCTATTTTGAAGGTGGTTTCTGGCACCAGCTCATTCTACTCCATCCATTAGCACACTGGGCGTCTGTGGAGTCATGTTGCCTGCAAAGCGATAACTGCGTATCCACTGCAGTGGAACTGCTGATGTGCTCGGAGTCCCATGCGGTGGAACTGGCAGCGCAAAACTGATTCTGAAGCCGGGGCATGATGAGGATCTTACGTTGACATTTCTTTATTTAGCTGATGCTCTGGCCCTGAGAGAGTTACATCTTTGACCTTGGCAAGGCACTGCGACGCGCAGTCTCCCAGAGTCTGCCTACCATTGACAGACAGTGTTCGGCTGCCAGGATGGAAATCCTCTGCCAACAGTCATTCGGTCATTCGAAGCATATTACTGTCAGTTGTAAATGCTCCAATTTTACTTTGAAAAATACATTTAATCAATAGTCAAATCTCTCCCTTTACTTATCTTATAAGAACATGCGAGCACAGAGGAATGTGTTCTTATTGATGCTCAGCATAATTACAGTGGTGCCTAATGGTCCAGACCCCCAGGCAGCTCTCCAAATTGTGCAAAAAGACAAAGAAGGCCTATCAGTCAGTAGCACCAGATTTATTGACCAGTGTTGAGACCGGAGCGATCTACAGCCATAGGAAATGGATGTGGCACAACCAGCAAGAGGAGTATAGTTAAATATACTGCTGTTCAGTTCTGTTGTAGCTATGCTTTACCAAATGCTATATTATCTCAATTCTGTGTGATTTCGATAACTGTGATAGCTCTTGTTTTTATGTTATTAAACATGGGAGCAAATCGTAGGTACTGTGATCTAGTGTTATAAAACGTGGAATCTGCAGTTTTAAAAACAAGATTTGTTTTGTTATTAATGCGTGCAGTAAGCACAAAGCCGATACCTAAAAAAATATGCTGTTATTACTTTTGTAAGTCTCAATAGGGGCTATTGATTGCAACACTCTCTAGGCAATATGCATGTTCGATATGATTGCTGTGATCAATGAAATGTAATGAAGTCGCTTTACGCGCAGTGTAAATGCAGTGGTGTATCTATGCAGTGGTGTTTAACTTGTGCTGAGTTTGTAGTAAAACCTTGCAGACTAAACTCACACATTTTTGTGGAAAAAATGGAGATGTTGGCTTGAAACAGACTGTTTCCAAATGTGTTATGCCTCTGAGGCAGAGTGGGAAAGCTGTCCAAACACATATGACAACGTGTGACTGACAGCACGTCACACATTGGCAGGTCAGACTGCTGGCAGAGAGAAAGAAGGAGAGGGAATGAGAATGATAGAAAGACAGAGAGAGATGGAGTGAGAAGACAGAGACAGAGAGATTGCTGTTTCTATGTTGTTCCTTAACTAGTGTGGCAGATGGCCGGGAGAGGTGAGGGAAGTAGTAATAGAAGGGAAGTACCTGACAGCATGCTGGCTCCACCCTCGAGCCTTATATGGACTTCCTGAGGCAAAAGATTTCTCTCAAAGACTTCTCTCGTGGGACACACCTGTGAATCCTTAGCCACTGAGGGCTCGGGTTTAAATGAGGAGTCTGGGACTCTGCCTGTTTGCAAAGTACCGTAAAGGAAACGCGTGTGGAGCTAGAGAGTTGAATTTGATTATTATTATTATTATTATTATTATTATTATTATTATTATTATCATTGTGACCTGGACTGCCTGACTAACCTCTTGTGTACCAAACTGTTTTGTGTGAGAACCTGGATTGGACTTTGGAAAATGGACAAAAATTACGAGAACTGATGGTGGATTTGGATTGTTTGTCTGAGTTTTCCATGTTTTCCCCCCTCTCCATTTAGTGTGAGTTTCCCTGATAAATCCCTCTTTGTTCCATTTGAACTTCTTGTGTGTGTTTTGTTATTTAACTTGGTTGCATGTGTGGCCACCAGGAGGCGCTTGCGAGTCCCACTGTTAGTTTGGTTGACTATGCCACTTCCACTATCAGGGGTGGGAGAACCCTGTTAAGTATTTCAAGTAAAGAGCCCCGCACAGGAAGTTTTCATTGAATGAAACAGGTGGCAGCTGATATATAGAAAAGTAAAAATGACTTTTATTTTGAATTCAGTTTTCTTTTAAATCTGTAATAAATGGAGTCAAACACAGTTAAAATGGCTCACATGCCAAATAGACACAAAGATGATAGACACAGTAATACATTTAAAACATAGATACACCAAGGTAGGGCAAGCATTCACTACCACCAGGGCTAACTTTCCTTAACAATACCAGCATCAGGCTATAAAGGAAATGTTCAGGCACTAACGTGAATTTCAGTAGTGAGGCAGATAGTTGCTCTAGCACACTTATTGTATTTCTTCACCGCACGCAAATACAATATTGCACTACACCCAGAAGTAAGAATAATTAAATGCATTAAGAATAAATAAGGAAGCCACACACCATTAGAGGCACAAGTGTTTCACTGCAGTCAATAGTGGAAGGTCACACATCAGAATACACAAAAGCTAAATCTCCCCGAATGATATTGCATGCTACCCAAAGACTAGCTGAGTAAGGATACATTTTAATGAATTACTGTGGTGGTAGTGACTGAAGGTGTATCAAGTAATATATAAAGTAAAATCAAGTAACATAAAAGTAATATATATTGACAGTTGGGGTGCCCCCTTCTCTCTCGCTGGAGCACCCACTCCCCTATTGCACTTAACCCCAATTTATTACCAAGTTAAAAACACACAAACTCTTAACACACACCAGCAGGGTAAATGGTAGTAATGTACATTTGTAACAGTTGTTAGAATGGACTATAAATATATGTAGGAAAAACAGTCACACTAGAGAAGGCTCTTTTGAAACGCTAGTGGCTGGGACACGTTGAATGGAGCACTTGTCCCCAAAGCACACAAACAATGCGTTCAGATTCCCGGAGCCAATTATGGATGGTGTCTTCATACACAATATAAGGAGCTTCGCACACGAGGCAAGCAATGCTGATTCATATTCAATTGGGCCAGTTAAGAATGGTGTCTTCATACACGATATAAGGAGCGTTGCACACTGAGCAAACAACCACTAGGCCAATTAAGGACTACGGCTTCACACGACCAATATAAGGGGCTTCCCCCATGGAGCAAACGACTCGGTCTAATTCCAGGCACTAGATTGGCATCTGTTCCATACAAACACGAGGCATCCACAGGAAAGGGGGAGGTGCCATTATATGCATGCTGGTAGATACACCCTACTTGTTAGTGTTGCTTCTGGGTCCTGGGTCCTAGGTCCTGCCTGTTACACATGGAAACCCCACAACCCTGTTCCTGCTACACTAAATTGCCATTTTTGTTGTTGTTGTTGGCCTTTTTTTTCGAAAGACCAATTTTAGAGAAAGAGAGAGAGAGAGAGAGATTTGTAATATGCTAGTTGTTTATTGTGCATTTAATTCCACATATGAAATCTTACGGTTCTCATTACAAATCCTCTTAAAATATCTGTGCTACGAGGTTAGGAGATCCTAAACTGCACCATCCTAAATGAATGGAGTCCTCCATGAGTCCTCGGGAGTCACAAAATGATGATGTCAAACCAACCCTGTTTTCTGCACATATTTGTTTTATTCTATTGCTAAATATTGAATGTGAAAATGCTTGTTCAACACTGAATTATGAGGATAGAGGTCAAACAGGACCATGATACAATTATTATGAGGGGTGGTTTTTGACTGCAGAGTTTAAAATTATATTTTATGGAGCGTCAAATAAACCCATTCCATACATTAACGCTGATGGCGCATGACTAATTTGGAAGATGTTTGGTGAATACTAAATATGAGGCAAGATGTCAGATAAAGCCCTTTTACCAATTAAATTTGCCAATAATTTCTGGCTGTTTTCAAGCAGAAGGTGTCTGATAAATTCTAATTCACAGGGAAGGAAGAGAATTGAGCCCTCTCTACACATACTATTGCTCTCTCACTATTTTCATTAACATTAACTTGTCCGGCCATTGTGAGGGAAGATTTATTCAGTCCAGCCATTTACAGTCGTGGCCAAAATTATTGGCACCTTTGCATTTCATGGAGATGATGTTAAATATCTTCTGAAATAATTGGAAATTAAACTTTTTAAAATTTAAGGGTGACCGATCATAACCAATATAAATTTTTGTGCAAAGGGGATTTTTAAGCAGATAATAAAAAGCAGATCATAAAATTATTGATGCTCATTATGGACTATGGGAATATTCATTTAGCATTTAGCTTCATGTTCAAAATGATAAACACTGGATAACCTGTATAGAACAGGTCTTGGTTGTCACTATCAAACCCATCTCTGTGTAGTAAAGGCCACAGCTACCGTGGTTAACCACCTAAAAACACGTCAGATTGCAGTAATGAAGTGTAATTAATTATCTTAAAAGAAGCTGAAAGCAACTGCTTGTTCAAAGTATGCAAGTGTACATAATAAACTTACAAAAGTATTTTTGTTTAAAGGCATCTAGTGTTTGAGCCTGCCTGCCCATCTTAAAGTCATTACACATGTTTATGCAAAATACCATGTTACATTATTTAGAGGCACTGTGTTCTTGTTTTTAAATGAGAAAAGTTGAACTTATTGAGCATGTTTATTTTGTCTTTTTTAATCTCCCAACATAAGACCCCTTCCAAAACAATTTTACTGAAGTGGTGTATCCTGTATACCGCATCTCTAAACAATTTAATTAATTAATTCCTACATTTCTGAATTTCACTGACTTATTAATTGATTAATGAATGCCATATAGTCATGGTTGAAGTTTAATGTTACATTAAAAAGCACTTAGCCATTATTGAACTGTACAGGCCTGTTGACTGAAAAGCTATTCCCCTTTGGTGGTTTATCTGGTGTTCCTCCTACATACTTTTTATCACCTTTTCCAGTGCTTTGCCTGCACGGTCATCAGGGAATTCAGACTCCTTGTGGCATTGAAAAACAAAAGGGAAACAAATATTTTTGAACAAACACTGTTTGAAGGGCAGATCTGAATTCTTCCCGTTTTGTCCCGTGTCTCGGTTTTTCCACTGTGATTTAGAAATAGAAAGTCTTCTTTAACCTCCTAAGAGTTCAGGGGACATATCCAAATGCATGAATTTAAAAATGCATAAAGTCTTCTTTAAGAAGACTTGCACATGCCTCAGCCCCTTAGCCAATATGCTTATTGTTTTACTGACTCTCAATCCTCCTGTTAAACTGATTTCATGGGCCTATGTAGCTGCTTAGCTAAGTGTTTTGGTATGGCAGGCTAATTTGTTCTTAGCATTGAGTTCTTAAATCAGAAGGTGGGTTAATGTGGAGAGGAGCAAAGTTAGTCTCTCATGGTTACTTAAGACTGTGAAATCAAAAGCAGTGTGAAGTAGTATAGACGTAGTATAACTTCCCTGAATCTTTTGTGTTAAATGTCTGCTTTCATTTTTAAAATGTCTCACATAATTTCATAAAGTAAAACATGTGATTGTTACATGTCATTGTTATGCCTATTGTTATGCCTAGGATTTAGTATTTGTTTAGGTAGTTGCACCTACGTCTATATATTAAATGTTTTGCCTTGTGTTGTAACTTAATAAACCAGCAGCTCTTAATTTTATTTTAATTTTGAGTTGTCTTTTTTATGAAGGTTGATCCACCAGATTGCTCTGCCTATCAAAGAATTTGGCCATTTAATTTCTCATTGGAACCCTGTGCAATAATTATTAAATTAAATGAAAGTGAACAGGAATCGCATTGAGAATTTCAAAACTGTTTGATATCCAAGAGCCGCTCAGAAGGTGCTCGCTGGATCAATTACCGTTGTTCATACGACTTAGCATGCCACAAGATTTAAGGTGCCACCCCATTCACAATTTCATATTCATGTGCTGAATTTCACAAATAATCAGGGCAAAAATTTATCAGCGGTTAAAATAACTAAATTGGGGCTAAATTGCATAATGTGTGAGCTTAGCATTAGATGTGGTTTTCCTGATGAAGAGGGCTTCCTCTCTATCCTCATACAGTAGCCAAGGCTAATCTTTACTTCACCTGCCTGCAGCATTGTCCTTTACTGGCCGAGAGCCCTGCTCCCAGGGGTGATTCGTTCAAAATGCCCTACTGTTGAAAAATCATGTGCGATTTCCAGCATGAGACCCATTTCCTCCCATTCTCCTTATCATGAGAATATACCACTCCACACCCACCCCTGACTCATGCAGTGTGCTGGGGTTGCCAAAAAGACCAAAGGATTCCATCTCATTGGTGCTCAGAATTCAATGAGAGGAGAGAGTTTGGAAAAGCCCCAGCACTCAGAGGAACATGTGTGCCTGTCTTTGTGTGTGTGTGTTTATATTTTCTTTCTGAAGCGTGTTGATGAGGAATCAATCATTCTCCCCCTGGAGAAGAACCAGCAGGCTTAGTGCTGGATTTCCAGCTTGGGCCTCTGAGGATTGGCTCTAGTTCTTTGGATCATTAAATTAAATCCCACATTGAATCAGTACTAATTTACTTGCCTTCATTAAAAGAGGTATGAATTTCTTCTCCAGGAGTATTTACTCTTCGCAAACCAACCTGGCATAGACAAGCTTTAAACAATATGTGAGTTTGTGTCTGTTTTAACTATCTTGTTGGTTTAAGTTTCGATAGATGAATGGGAGCTGGTTGGGGTCAATGGAAAATACTTTTGTATAAAAGCGTGACACATCATTATTACTGGAGACTGTTGAGCTTTGAAGTCAGTGATTGCATTGAAGGGTGTAGTATGATGGTTAGGGAACTGGGCTTGTAACGCAATGGTTACATATTCAATTCTCAGGTGGGGCACTGCCATGTACTCTTGAGCAAGGTACCTAACCTGAATTGCTTCAGTAAATATCCAGCTGTATAAGTGGATTGTATGTAAAGAAATGTAAATTGTTTAAGTTGCTCTGGATAAGAGCGTCTGATAAATTCCTGTAATGAAGTGCTTCCTTCAGAAGTGGTACAAAATGGAAACAATAGGCCCCTTTTTTCTTTGCACTGATCTTAAACTATTAAATTAGTTACTGTTACTCTCCCTCCAAAATACAGATGCATGTTTTTCATTTCTTTATCAATTTTTTTTCCTTACTCGAAAGCGATTTAGTGTTTCCACTGGGTTTCTATCTTCATAATTAGCACACTCCATGCGCTATAATTAACACAGATGAATGACTTAAAAGAAAGAAACTAAATTCTTAAAGGATAGTGAAAAAGTCTAGGGAATAGGTGGGCACAAATTGTGTACAGGAAGTGAATTGTAATTAAGCCTCCCAAAAAAACACCAGGCTTTAACATTGTGCAATTAGTGGAGAAAGGACCCTAATATGCATATTGGAACGTAAAGTATGAATTTGTAAAGTAAAAATACCTTTGTTCATGGGTTCTTGAGATTTTTATCGCCACATATTTGGCAGGATAAGCTTAGACTGGCACAGATGTCCCCCCAGTTAACTGTTTAACTATGAATCTGCACGAGTGAGATCTGCTTATTCTTATAGCCTCCAGAGCTACAGATGTGGGATGGGACATATGTGGTCCATGTTCATGCTGCCTCGTCTCCCACTGAGTTTATCAAGGAAGATAGCAGAAACGGCACAGAAATCTGCATCTGACAAGATGCGGAGGGCGCAGCATTGAAATGAAGAAGCTGATGATGAAAAACAAGGCTGATGAAAGCAGCGGGCTGAATGCGCTAGCACGGTAACAGCCTTCTCCCTGAGCTAGAGCACAGTCGCTAATGGGATACAATCATTTTACGTCATGCACAATGGGAGTTCCATCAGAGCTGGAATACAGTTACATTTGACTTGCATTAAACACAGACCTATGTTCCCGGAAGGCATGGCAAACAGCATAAGGTCGCTGGAGCTGGAGGAAATAGCACTGATGTAGCGGTGTTTACTCACGGAGACCTCAAACAGTGAAAAGTCTCCTTACTTCCTGCTTGGTTTTTTTTTTTTTTTACAGATCGGTGAGTTGTTGCTGTCTTGAAAACACATTCACCACTGCTTAGGGTTGTTAGTTGTGATAAATAGGTGATCCCATATTCTGTTTTTTAATGATTGCTGAAAAGGTGGGAAAGGGCCTTTTCATATGAGTGCCTGTTTTCCGGAGTGGGCCATCTATGCTAGCAATTAGTATGGCACACCCCATGACTTTTTGTATAGCAATTAGTATGGCTCATCCACAAACAAACTTGGAGGACGAAATAAAGCAAATCAAAAGAAAAATCATTTCAAATACAATTTACTTTGGCTGACAGTGTATTCAGTCTTCATCTCAAAATGAAAGCTCAGCTCAAAGTTATTATTTGGTTTTTTTCTAGACAGGAGGTGATTCTGTTTCCCAAAAAGGTTTTTTTCGCCGCTTCCTCTCATTCTTCTGAGCCTGAGACACATTCCTCGACTCATGCTGTGTGCTGGGATGCGGCCACCAAAAGGCTGTCTCTCATCGGTGTTCAGAATTTGTCGAAAACGCTCAATGAGAGAAGAGAGATTGGAAAAGCCCTAGTTTTCAGAGATCCCCACCTGCAGCTTTGCCTGTTAGTTTATGTGTTTATATTTACTCAGTTAATGGGTGTGTTAGCGTGTCAATGAGAAATGAGATCATGCTAAATATGTTTAAAAAATAGATATAACCACATTTTGATATAACCACATATGTTACAGTGTTTGCGAGACATAAAAACAAATCCAGTAATTGTAGTGCCACTGTGCCAAAAGAGCATTAAACCAAAGAGCTACAGCTACCTTAGGGCCACAATTGTAAAGCGTATTTCCGTCTATGGTCAAAAAAAATAATCATTGCAACTTCCGATTTTTCTGTTATATCTTCACAATATATGGACGGTTATTCTATTAAGCAATAACAATGAAGGGGCCATTCAGTCCACGCAAAGATTGAAAGGCCCTCCTTCATTGTTATTCCTTAGCTGAATAAACACTCTCTTATCTGCAATCAAAATGTTTGAGATATTTGAATAATCTTTAGGGGTGAAAAAAAAGTCTGGGCCATGTCCTCACTCTGCCTCGCTGTGTATTTGAACAGCAGATTATGAACTGCTCCAAGCGACATGCATCTCCTATATTCAGCATGAAGACACAACCCTGACTCTCCTCCACCCTCAGGGCCAGATCAAAGACCCTTTGAACAAGATGGCCCACTTCTGCCATATTTCCATGATTATCTTATAGGGGTAGTCAGCGCTAGGCAAGTGCTAGGTGTGAATACATTCTACCCCCCCTTTTTCTGAAATGGGGCATTTTCACAATGGGGTATTTCAGGTTGCTTCGTGCTTGAGGAACACTTAGTTCCTCTATGAAAATGGCTTGGTTTGAATATGGTTTGGATGCTTTCATTAAAAAAATTTAAACAATAAACGCACAACAAATGGCATCCACCCCCTATACATTACCAAAAGCAGAGGTAGACTCTGGGTTTTTTCGATATGTAAATAAGGAAATAATGTAAATCACAGCATATGTGATCTACAGTTATCTATTGCAAATGGAAATTGTTTTTGTACACAGAAGGTGATTCCATTTCCCAGAAGGCTTTTCAGCCCCACCTCCTTTCATCTTTCTGAGTATGAGAGTGAAGCACCATAAACATGTATATATAACTAGACTGTAAAGCATGCAGCTAACTTGAGAATAGAAGCCTCAGAAGTAAACCTGTACTGCACATGTCTGCTGTGTGCGCAGAATATTAGAGCTGCTCATTGAAACCAATGTAAAATCATGCGACTGAAGAACAAATGAAAACTTCCCCAATGGTACTCTGAAACTCAATGTACTAAGGCTAGGTTTAGGTGAAAATATTTTTCATTTCTTTGGCAATTTTAAAGTAAAACATTATTTAATTTCTGTTTTCCAATATAAAGTACAAAGTCAGTGCAAGGTATAGAAATTTCATTTCAACTAGATTGGGATGCCTGCTTTGACCAAGTTGCATGAGTGAATCATCTATCTCCCTGCGTACTGTATTTAATTGTATTCATAATTTGTTTAACAGAGAAGGGAGGAAGCTGGCTAGTTAACTTTTTGGTGTGCAGCACCACTCAGGGCATGCCAGGGGTAGAACATGACAAAATCAAAGTGATAATTGATAGCTAGATTACTTGCTGCTGTTTAACTGGAATGCTAACTAATATGGTCCAGTCAATACTTAGCTAGCTAAGACATCTGGCTAAATCTAAAGTTTGAGTCATGCACTATTGTAATTATATTGCTTGCTAACAAGCTTCAACTGGATTTGAATAGGCAACATTGCCAGATATTGAGTAGGCCTATTCATTCCAAATATGTATCAAACAGCCTCAAGTCTGAATAGGCTAATGTTAGAATGTGTCAAGTTCATTTGGCTAACGTTACTTCTGTAATATGCTATATGCAGGCCTACCATTGACACATTATTCCCATTATATAAATTAAATATTTAGAGTGCATTTTTGTGTCTGCTTAAAGTAAAATTTTATGTAACACTAAAATGAGAAACAAAACTATACGATTCGTACCGTCAGTTTGCTCAATTGTGGTTTAAATAATAAATTCACTTTCATAATTAATTCCTACACTGTCTGTACTGTGTTATATTGCATTTGATCACAAGTATTTGTTCTGTGTCCCACAACATTATATTAAATGTTCACTCTGCAATCAAGCTTTTTATTCCTCAATTGTATTATAATTATCATCGTCAAATTATAATTCAAAAGAAGATTCAATATTCATTCAATATTCATTCATTCATCCAGTGTATGGATTAGGTTATGAATTTGAGAATTCCAATTAGTGAAGAGGGTTCAAATGAATGTTTTTTTAAGTTAATCTACATATAGATCATAAATCATATTGTGATACCATATGGGTTTATTGTACATTGTACCTGGGGTGCTTATGAACAGAGATTAGTCTATGAATTGCTGAAATTGTGTAGCCTACCTTACTGTCCTATATAGAACCAATGTATTTGCATCATATTAGCTAGATCTCTGGGTGAGATTATATAGCCAATCTAATCTAGGCTATAGATAGACTATACCTAGCCACATTCCATATTTACAATTTTTGAAATCACTAGCTAATTAACTACCTAACTGACCAGCTAACGGTAGTTATCCAGGACCATATACATTTATTAATTAACTGTACAGTTAATGCCAGTCTTTTGACCCAAACACACAGAGACCACGCCACTCATCACAGTGAGAGTTCTGGCAACCAGCCCGAGACATTCCACTCCTTCAGTGAGAGTTCTCGGGGTATTGTCCAGAAACACTCCACTGCCCAAGTGCAAGGTCTCTTAACGCAAACGCAGAGAGAGGGAACCGGACACTATTTCAGTGCAGCCTCTCTTTACCTTTTCCAGACACACACAGGAAGCACTCTACTCAGTCACTTTTGACAAAGACAAAGACACAGAAAGACAAAGACAAAGACAAAGACAAAGACAAAGACAAAGACAAAGACAAAGACTCCATGATACACACATCAATGACATGACAAGACTAATTGATTCCCCACTCACCCCACCTGCTCTTAAATAGGCTTACTTTCTGCCTGGCTCAGGTGGGACTTGTGAGGCAATCACCGGTCTAACATTCACACACCTAATCACAAAACACCAAACAATTGATAGACCACACCCACTCACATTCTCACACACAAACAGGTAAGTGAATAATCACTTACCAATTAACATAAATTGAATAATAATTAAATCAATTGTGGCCTTTGGAGCAACCTTCCAGGCAACAGTTCACTCTCACACCCTGTGAGATTGCCAAACCTGCTCCTGGGAAGTCTCACTGCTCCAAAGGCCTCCACAACATGGAACAACCAAGGCAACCCTGCCACTCCCATGTTGCCGAGACCGACGCCCTCCACATATACTGTATATACTGTATATATATATATTTTTATTTCAGATTTTTTTCCTGTTTTTCTCCCAATTTGGTGGCCAATTATACCGTCTATTTCTTCAATTCAATCTGGATAATTGATCATAAATTAAATAAATATTTCACCAATCTGAAATCTTATTCGTATAACATATAAATAGCACAGGCAAATGTAATTATTTGTAATTTTGCCTCTCAGAAAAGATGTGTTGCATGGTAACCTTCAGGCAAGAAGGTGACTATGTAGGCTGAGGGTGACTATTTGTGCAATTAATTGCCCCTACTTGTGTATGATTGTATTTGAAGCAAACAATTAGTAAACAATTTAATATTTTTTTAATATTAAAGATTAACATTGTTGCATTTAGAATGTGACCAGCATGTGAAATGAGTTGATGTGATTGAATTATATGAGCACCACTTACAAATTCTGGCGCCTCAGTTGAAGAGCTTCTGTGGACATGAAGCTGTTCTTCTCTGAACCTCTAAAGGTTTATGAGGGACACTGCCTCTTTTTTTGGGTCGGCAATATGTTTAGAGAGATAACTCTTTGAAAAGGCATGTCTAAGCCCACTGGTGACAGCTGTGAAAGTGCAATCATTCAAGTATGAAAATCGAAGGGTGCCTTAAGGATGCTACATTAAGCAGGCTGCTTTCTCCTTAAAATCAAATCCATGATAACTTATTGAGGTATGCTGTAGAGAAATCTCACCTCTGTGTACCAGAGGCCATGAAAGGTCAACAGGGCAAAGTAGGATATCATCCTTAGTGTGTTTTGTCGTATTTACAGTTTTGAGAAGAGTTTTTCCATTCATTAAAAATTGATTAAACAAATGTATAAGCTAGTCAGATAAATGAATCTAGCAATGTGTGTAATTATTCCTTTATTCCCTTACTCACCCATACGTTCTCTCTGTCCTCCAGGAGTACACCATCGATGTCTTCTTTCGTCAGAGCTGGAGAGATGAGCGGCTTATGTTTGATGGGCCCATGAGGGTCCTCCCCCTCAACAACCTGCTGGCCAGCAAGATCTGGACCCCAGACACCTTCTTTCACAATGGGAAGAAGTCAGTTGCCCACAACATGACCACACCCAACAAGCTCCTGCGACTGGTGGACAATGGAACCCTCCTCTACACCATGAGGTGAGCCCCCCCCATCTCTGTAAGCATTCCCCACAATGCCTCTCCTACAATGCATTGCTGTGTGTTTCACAGCCTCTGGGCCATGCTAATGAGCTTGGTATCACAGGTATCCATGAAGATTGAGCACAATTTATCCCACTGAAAATATTTTTAAAACTTGGAGACTTGGCCCCGGTGGAACAGGGGGAAAGTTCAAGCATAATGTGTTTTTAATGATGGAGATTAAGTCGAACTTTGGACAGGCAAGCGGCTCCAGCACAGCTCATGTACTGACTCACTGTACTGTACACGCAGAGGTGCTTGATGAATAAGCCTAACCGTTGAATTGTTCCTGCAGTAGTCAGGAAATGTTCAAGATAATGTCCCCAGCACTCAGGAACAGGTCTGGCGACTCCCTCGGACCCATTTAATACCCATTTCGGGAGCCGGGGAAGAAATAGCTTTGGTGAAAGGGGGGCCTATTTCGTTTTCTCAATTCTCTCAATGAGGATTATGGGTGTATTCCATAAAACTATTAACATAATTAAGGCACAAGTGCTCATGAACAATATTATGTAGCACTCTTGAAAACATAATTTTAACCGATACACTTACTGTAAATCAACACAGTAAATTCCTTCATTTTCATTGTATAGGCAATGTACCCTGTAACCCGTTCATTATTTTTTTGTTCACAGTTTTCCCCCATTCAAACCAAACATATTCTTATGTAAGCTATGTTCTCTGTAAAAGAAATGACCTGTTTCTCAGGCATCCATTTAAGAGTGGCCTGTAGTATAGTTAGATGCAAGAAAACCTGCCAATACTTGCATCAAAGCATACATTCACCTTTATTCGTAAAAGCTTAAACAGACAGCATTTTTAATGTCAAATTTCATCCTTACAGACAGTATTTGTAATGCCAAATACCTGCTGATGTAGGTAGCTGTAGAGCGTAGTGAGTAGAGAATTGGGCTCTGGACCTTAGGGCCACTGAATGTTAAGAAGAATGCTGCTGTTGTTTGCTTGAGCTTATTGTACCTCAATTGTTCCAGGATAAAACAAACAACAACATTTAATTATTTGTTTTTAAACATGATATGGGTGGCCATTAAGAAAATAAACGAATACATTTTTCTGAAATATAATCTATCTTCTGATATATCTCCTTCTATAAATGTTGGTGTTTCTGTGTCTACGGAGCACCATGGGCAGCAATTTGTCAGAAAAATACTGTTTTGCTTATTCGCCAGCCCAGAATCCTCCCCCCCTTTTCCAATTTCGCTGCAGACCGTTGAATGTAGCACCTAATGTATTTCTTTCCATGTCAGTAACATTAACACTTTGCAAAGATTCAATCTGCAATGGTAAGCACTTTTGCAGGTCCGTGAGGAAGTGAGGAGAGGAAAATCAATATGCCAAGACACAAAAGAACAAGCAAGACGCTCTCTGCTGCTGTGTTTACGGAAACAGACAGTGTGGGGCAATCTCGTCAAAGCTGGGTCTTAAAGGCACGCTTTATATCAGGGGCAAACCTCTCATCTGCCCAAAGCCCACACTTCTGTTATTTATGCTTATTTCAGTGTGCAGAGATAGGCTCCCACCAGACAGAGCCACGCATGTTTTGGATGATATCTGTACCGCTTGTTTGGCACTGCTACTGTATAAGGATATAAAATAAATGATCAAAATGTTTTGAGGAGGGCGGCCAGCTCTCTTTCCCTGAAGGTGATGCTCTGCTGCCCTGCAGTTCCTCCCTGTCCTCACACAGTCCCAATTGCTCCTTCTCTCTACCTCCCTTCACTGGGCGTCGATGCAACTGGTACCCATTTCAAATGTTCCTTGGATGCCATGCCCACACCTCACAGCTCCTTGATATGGTGCCTACATATCATATTTTATCTGATCGCACCTTTTTCCATGCCTGCCCCATGGTAAGAGCTTGCCCATTTCTTTCAGTAATAAAAGAGTTGGTTTAAGAATAATGAATTGCCTGTGGGTGTGGTAAGGGTTTGGTGCATTATGGCCAGATCATCTTTTTCTCTTTAACACCTTTGATATAACGTACTGAGAATTTTGTCATGTCAAAATCAAGCGCCATGGCTTGCAACAAGCAGGTTATGAGACTTGCTTTCACTGCAATAAAATTGAGTACATAATTGGACAGAGTATCATGTGGAAATATTCAACTAAACTAGCGTGCATGTGTATCCATTTCCTACTGAGAAAAGCCCCTTCAAAGGAGGAAGAGGAAAAGACAGAGGCTTAGTTTAGTTTAGCTTGTGTATTTCCATCAAAGCCACATATATTAAAATGGGTTTATTAACAATATTAACTATGTTTAATTTATGCACTTGTGACACTCTGCATAGGGTGACCAGCGGACGTTGTCCCTCATAATAAAATATATCCACTTATTTTATAAGTAGTATCTGTTACCCCTCCACTCAAAAATATTATCACCCCTGTGAGCAATAAATGCTTTTTCAGAATTCTCTCGCTTCTATTTAGACTGTTATCACATTTTAAATAAAGTACAAACTTCTATGTATATAAAACATGGATATGATCCTCCATATCGCTTCATTATTTTTTGTTTGTTATTATTCCTCATTATAAGGTCCCTCCTCTCCCGTGCAATCACATCCAACTTCCAATCGCTCTGAGTATTGTTACATGATACACCGACCAATTATGTAGCCTACATTTTAGTGTAGTGATGGTTTAATATTTAACATAACAGAAACCACTGCACATACATTCATATATTTACTTTAAAAACATGTATCTCACACAATTATATGGGTGTAGAGACAGTCTATCTCATTCTCAAAAAGTAAAACCAATATGTATCATATATGTCAAAAATCGGATTTAGATCACTTGAAATGACCAGTGTAAACGTAGCCTCATAGGCCAGGATAAAAATTCTCAATCAAAATTTTTACCATAACTGTAAATGCAAGCATTCATCCCTCTTCTTCACAAACACTGTTTTGTGATTTCAGCAATCACCAAAATTAACTTGGCAAACTGTGTTTGTGAAGAAAAAATCAAACACTTGCAACCATATTCCCCATCAATAAGGTCTGAAACTGTACGAAAGTGATTGACTTAAGTTGGATTGTTAGCTCTGTGGTACATAAATGTGTTTTGAAGATTTTTTTGTGGCCGATTTTGAATATTGTTGAATTCTTTCTAAAAATGTTCCTAGCAATAAAATTCATGGTATGAGCATATTAACTATAGAGAGAAGTGAGTAGCGAATTGGGCTCCGGACCTACGGGACACTGATTTATCGAGTAGCTCACAGAACTGAAGGGTTGCTGTTTTTTTTAAAAGTGCATACATTATCGTTGTGCACAGGTCAATCATAGACTTGAGTAATGGTAGATTGTTGTGGTAAGTCAGAAGCACAGGCCTGAGGTAAAAAAAGAAATGAAGGTGGCAAAACTGGAATATGACCAATGGAGGGAAAAGTTACGTACAAGGCTTTGTATTTCCTAGATTGGGGAAATTAATAGAGGATTTGTGCCTCCAATTCACAAGGTTTATCATCCCTGCTGCTGGTTTGGTAGCAGGTTATTTTGTAGGCCATAGGCCAGGATTCACTCAAAACCACTAAGTCAGTCTACAGATAAATGCAATCATATCAACATTTAAGCTTGAGCCAGATTCAATCAAAGCAGCCTCATACTGCAAAGGATTATCTTCCTCATGAGGGCTAAAAATCCAGGAAAGCAGGAAAAAGTGGGAGCCCAAACTGGAGGCAGGAACGTGAGATTCTGTCTAAAGATATGTTTGCCTTTCACCAACTTTCCAATCACTACTCTTTAGATAAAAATGATATATCATATCATAGAAAAAGAGTTTGCGAGCTAATAATATAAATCAAATTATAAATGTAATAAATCATGATTTTGACTTCAATATTTGGGGCATATAATACTGTGACTATAATTGTGATTTAAAATTAATACTAGGAAGTCAAAATAAGTTGTTCACAGAGTAAAACTATTTCAGCTGTTAATAACATTTCCCAATAAAATATAGTATGTTAGAATATTCCACTCAGACTTCCAATCACATTTTTATTGGTATCTCAGGTATTATGTGGCAATGCTGTATCCCCAAGTGTTTAGCACCACTGTACTGGCTTGGTGCCAGTCAATGTAAATCACAAATAACCATCCCTGGGCTCTTTATGTTGTAATTTATTGTGATCGAATTGCATTTGTCCTTAATGTGGCTCAGCAGTTTTGATTTAAACTAGGCCATAACATCTAAATAGCTGGTTACAATAAACAGACCTGTATTCAATCATAATTTGTGCTTAACTTATTCAATTACCTCCAAGTGTTACTTTTTTTTTTTTTTTTTTTAGAAAAACACAGTTATTGACAACCCCTTTAGGTCACTGTTTGGCTGTGATAATTGTGCTGATATTTCATTTCCAATAGTCTGTATAAACCATGGACTATGCAGCTAACTAGTTTTGACTACCTAGTCAGATATCTGCACCTCAAACTTCACTCCCAATTATTAATAAATAATAATAATTATTATTATTATTATAAATAATATCAGAGAAAGCTTTTCATACAGCCCCCCTCCAATCCTGTGGATGTGCTAGAGGAAGCATCATCTATTACGGGGCTGGCTAAGCTGACAGCGTGGGGAAACACAGGTGGCTCAGCTACAGCCCCTTTGGTTCCATTTGCACACATATGCTCAGTGTTGATCACAGTGACATGATTCCCAACTGGATGGCTGATGATTAATTGAGGCCCTGTTGAACAGTTGGAGGGGGAAAGGAACATCTTTTCAGAGATACTGTATGAATGTCAGATTAAGCATTCTATTCATACGCATCCTTTGCATGAAAGCAGATGAGTAGGGCTTATTTTAAAGACAGCAACTTTCCACCAGGTCAAGTATCATGTGTGAGCTGGTCAAGTAACAACTGCTTAGGTGCCACCAAACTGCCCAGTGAATGTGTTTTGCTCCAAATTGTAATATGGACATTGATGTTAAATTCAGCTAGGTCTTAAATCAGCCAGGTTTCCTCTGTAGCACAGCTGCTTTAGCTCCTCTGATGGGCACGCGAGGCAGCTACAGGCTACCCGTATTTGTCAGTGAGAGCTGTGCCTCTCTTCCGATTGCCGCTAGCCACCCTGTAGTAATGTAGCCTGTAGTGTGAGAAAATGCTCACTCGCTCATGGGAGAGTGCAGCCACTTAGGCTGCCGGGCTCCTTGTGCAGGTTCAGGTGGCATGAGTAGCACAATCTTCGATTCCAAATCGGGAGGAAAAGATAATTTTTGGGGGAATTTAGAATTTCATTAGCGAGTATGTACTGTATTAAATATTGTAAAGAATATATCCAGTGTTAAATTGCTCAGATAAATAGGATAATAGGATACTATAAGTGTGACATTATGGAACAAGTATTTTTTAATGCAACTATATACTGTATGCCATTCACACAAATGCTGTTTATATGTGATATTAAACAATGAAGCTTGAATGAACAATGAAGCAATGAAGTTGAATAGTTACAAAAAGCATATGATCAAGGTACTGTGTCCAAGAATTTTACATTTGCATATTTTGCAAAACTGCATACTCTAACGAATGCACTCTAGCAACATGAAGCAACATCTAGCAACATTATTGAACTCTAGCAAAGTGAAGACCTGGCTGTGTGACTATGTTTGAAAATGTAATTTCAGTGTTTTGTCTCAAGATGAGGCTGCGAGATCCGGATTGACTGACATAGCTTACATGTTATCCATTAATGCGGCTGCATATTTACTGAAGTAATGCGGGTTAAGCGCCTTGCTCATGGGTACAACGGCAGTGCTCCGGGGAAGGGAACATGCAACCTTCTGTTTATGAGCCTAGCCCCTCTCCCACTACACCACCCTTTGTGAATTATTTTATAAAGATGCCCCCACCCTCCCCTTGCTTTTTCTTGAACATGAAGGCTCCCTTAAAGGGAGCAAATGCTTTGTATTACAACCATATGCAGTCCAAACCTTTCACTTTATTACAACAGCTTTGGCTGAAAAAATGCAAAAAATAAAGACGTTTATTACACAGTTAATTATGCATGCCCTGTTGGAGAGGTGTGAAATGAAGAGGTCCCTGCACATGGGGGTTCTTTTGAACTACTCCCCCCAGCAGCGACATTCGGATTCAGCCACGGTTGCAAGTAACTGCAGTTTGTTAGCCCCAGATTAGCCCTCAGTGGACTGCAGCAGTCAGGGCAGAGCTGGGATTTCACTCATTGCAACAGCGCGGCTTGGCCCAGGCCCAGCGTTCGATACGGGGCTGTTCAGGTTAGGATTTAATTGCACGTTGGGAGTTATAACAGGCGCTCTCTTGGTATCTTCTGGCAAAGTGCCGTCACAAAGCCAATAGTGATGTTTCTCCTTTCATGGGGGGGAAAGTCACAGTTTTAAGAAAGCGGTAAATGGGGGATGGGGGAGGGTGGGTGAGGGGACAGGGTTATGGTGTGGGAGGGGCAAGGAGACAGCGGGCATTTTAGCTTGCTGACAGGTAAGGGTGAAAATGATTATTAATCACTTACTATGAACAATTCTTCCAAGGAAGACACAATATGTTCTTTATTTTGTCCTTAAAATGTTTCCTGTGTGTGTGTATGTGTGGGTGCCTGCATGTGTGTTCTGGAAGTGCTGGTGTCTTAACTCACCTACCTATGACATCTTGGTATGGGATGACAGCGTGGAGTTGTGTCCTTTGATATCCCTCTTACGGCGCTTTTGAGAGTGACGGGTGCCCTTGAAGGATTTAGATTGCAGCTCTGTCTGAGTCTGGAAATGACTCACTCCACATCAGCTTTTACAACAGTATTTGTTTGATTAGGTTGACGGGGTACATACATGTATGAAAGATGTGTATATTTCAAGAGAAAAGGACAATCCCATTTTTAACATTATCATTTCACTTTGCGGATGTCTATTTTCCGGTTTGGTTTAGCACAATGGTATTGTAACATCCTACGGGGTTTGGTTGTAGGTGTTACGTGGTGTAGTGCAACCCAAGAGACAGATCCACGGTCAAATGTAACAAAAATCGTTTTAATTAAAGGAAAAATCCACTCATGAACACAAACAATGGGGAAGTCACTCAAATGGTGCGAACATTTAAACAAACAGTCCAACAGAATTCAAAATCTCTAAACTTAAACAAAATGTTTCTTCCGCTCTGGGGAGCTAACCCCTTACCCAAAGCCTCTCAAAATCCTGGCTGGTCAACAGACGTCACGATTGGTTGATTGGGTGTTGATTGGTAGATTAGTTGCAGGTGGCAGTCGTTTTGGTCCTGCGAGGTCGGGGTGTGACCGGTAGATGGCACCCTGCACATGGCTCCGCCTGCCAGGTTGCCACAGTATGTATGATCATTTCAGTGGCTTTGATATAGAATGTCCTCCCCAACCCTAGACAGTGGTGGGTTCAGCTGTGATACTGGCTCTGTGGTGATGTGCCATTCCATCTCAGTTGTACATGACACTGCTTCTAACCCCAAAGCAAAAAAGAAATATAATCTGGATACACTCTGAACCATTCAAGCCACTATTGTTTTTCCTTCCTTTTCTTTTTTTAATCTCTTGCACACGGGCTTGTGAGGTACAGAAACCACACAGCTCAGCTCTCTCTGATTTATAGCTAAGTCTGCAGACACTAAATGAATGTTTTTTTTATATCACTGCACTCTCTCTAGAGAGAAAGAAATCATTTTATAGATGTTTAAAGTTGAGTCTGACCAAATAATATGTGGTTATCCCACATTCTCTTATTAGGATTTGAGGAGGAGGATTTGGTTTTGTTTACCAAAAATGGCTAGTGCCAGCTAAATGAGACCTTTTCATTTTGGTGGTCCTTCTTGTGTTTATGTTTTAAGCTTGTATAGCATAAAATATACCTTAGAGCAACAGAAGGACTTTGGTAAGAGATAATGTATCTCATATCAAGGAAGGATTTGCAGGGAATTGCACTTGCCAGTTAAATAACCAGGTATTAGACAAATGGTCATTTATTCTCAGTGTAGACAAATATCCAAAAAATGACCTTTAAGTCCATTGAACAGGGAGGAAAACAGCAAGCTCCTACTATTGTCATCTGAATGTGGTCTAATGAGAGCCAGGGCTTCAAGCTTAATGATGTCACTTTTCCTACGCAGAGGTTTCACATCTAACTCCATTTACCAATTCACCACTAACACCGTGATAGTAATGCTTATCACATGACATAACAAACATAGTGATGTAAAAGAAAATATGCCAATTAACATAAAATGAAATGTTCTTTGGTCATACTTTAATTTACACAGTCCAAAAACCTGGCTGTGCAAGGACGCCGAGACAGTAGCTGCAGATTCTGCTGCGCGTCAACCTTTTGTACTGAACCACGATACACAGCCTGCCGTGGCCATTATACTGAAGCGGTGCTGCACATAGGCATAGAATCATGTTGGCGTCACACACATGCATGAGTGTTTCTGGGGGTCTGGAGGTGAAAGAGGGTGGCTAATGAGACCTTTGAAGGGGGGGTGGAGTGGCTCAGAAACTCGTTAACGCAGCATGGGTTCCATGATGCTCACCTCATTTGGCCAGGGAATGAGTGGCACACACACTGTGGCTCTGTTCAGTGTGCAGTTATCTCTAAATTATGATGGCGGCGTGTTTTCAGCCGAATTCATTCTTACACGATGCGAAGATTTTTTTTTTAATACCCAACCGTGTTCATTAAAGGCTTATTCCTGGCCTCTTGAACACAGACCGGATTCATTAATGGTCGAGAAGATGTTGGAAGAGCTTTGGAAATGATTGAAGTTTTTGTTATTGCTGCATGCTTGTGTTTCAGCACTGTTTTCAGCTTGAAGCTTAATCATTCTGTTTCTGGCTGTTCTGTACCTACTACACAGTATTTTCTGGTTGAAATGTGCTTTTAACATATCTTATCACACGGGCCTTTTAAATTGCTGTGAAAAATAGTGCCTGCCAAAATAAATAAAAAAGAGTAGTAAACAATATTTGCTGGAGTGAACTTTAATGCCATTATATAGCACTTTCATATCTTCAGGGCTGTTTTGAATTGTGCACCTTCTCTATCTGCCTACATAAATAAAACTCTTTACACCACGTTTAGTGTCTCTGTTTCAAGGAATTTGGGTGGCAACTCATCTTTTTGTGATTATGTGATTATGTTTCATGAAGTATCAGCTTATGTACTTGCATTACAGTATACACATAGATCTACCATTTGTAGGTTTGTTTTTAGCTAGATGTAGGTAAATAAAATAGAGCATTGTGCTATAAAATTTTAAGGCCTTTTTTTGTAAGAGCATCAAGTAGATTTTTGCTCTTTGAACTGGGGTTGAACTGACCAAACAAATTAGTCATAAAGAAATGGTTTGTTGTCAATATAATGAATGGTCAGATGACACATACAGCATATATATTTTTTGCTTTAATTCCAAATGATACAATATACAATATCTTGCTGCCATAATTAGACATCATCTCTCTTGGTATCTTCTGGCAAAGTGCCATCACGAAGCCAATAGTGATGTTTCTCCTTTCATGGGGATGAAAGTCACAGTTTTAAGAAAGCGGTAAATGGGGGATGGGGGAGGGTGGGTGAGGGGACAGGGTTATGGTGTGGGAGGGGCAAGGAGAGAGTGGGCATTTTAGCTTGCTGTCAGGTAAGGGTGAAAATGTTTTTTAATCGTTTACTTATAATAATAATAATAATAATAATATGCCATTTAGCAGACGCTTTTATCCAGAGACTTACAGTAATGAATGCATACATTTTTTACTATATCTGGTCCGAATGGGAATCAAACCCACAACCTAAGTACTTTTCAGCGCCATGCTCTATCTGCTTAGCCACACAGAACCACTACTACTTCAAACAACTCTGAACTACTTTGAACTACTTCAAACAATTATTCTGAGGAAGACATAATATGTTTTTTATTTTGTTCTTAAAATGTTTCCTGTGTGTTTGTATGTGTGGGTGTCTGCATGTGCGTTCTGGAAGTGCTGGAATTGTCTTCATGGTTTAACTCACCTGCCTATGACATCTTGGTATGGGATGACAGCGTGGAGTTGTGAACTTGATCCTTTTTTTCAGGATACGTCCTTTGACATCCCCTCTTACAGTGATTTTGAGAGTGACGGGTGCCCTTGAGGAATTTAGATGGCAGAGTCTACAAATGACTCACTCCTCATCAGCTTTTAAACTTCAGGCAATATTTGTTTGATTAGGTTGATGGGGTACATGTATGAAAGATGTTTATGTGTCAAGAAAAAAGGGCAATCTGATTTTTAACATTATCATTTAACTTTACGGATGACTATTTTCCGGTTTAGTTTAGCACAATGGTATGTATGATCACCTCAGTGGCTTTGATATAGAATATCCTCCCCAACCCTAGACAGTGGTGGGTTCAGCTGTGATAATGGCTCTGTGGTTGTGTGCCATTCCATCTCAGTTGTACATGACACTGCTTCTAACCCCAAAGCAAAAAAAAAATATATAATCTGGATACACTCTGAACCATTCAAGCCACTATTGTTTTTCCTTCCTTTTCTTTTTTTAATCTCTTGCACACGGGCTTGTGAGGTACAGAAACCACACAGCTCAGCTCTCTCTGATTTATAGCTAAGTCTGCAGACACTAAATGAATGTTTTTTTTATATCACTGCACTCTCTCTAGAGAGAAAGAAATCCTTTTATAGATGTTTAAAGTTGAGTCTGACCAAATAATATGTGGTTATCCCACATTCTCTTATTAGGATTTGAGGAGGAGGATTTGGTTTTGTTTACCAAAAATGGCTAGTGCCAGCTAAATGAGACCTTTTCATTTTGGTGGTCCTTCTTGTGTTTATGTTTTAAGCTTGTATAGCATAAAATATACCTTAGAGCAACAGAAGGACTTTGATAAGAGATAATGTATCTCATATCAAGGAAGGATTTGCAGGGAATTGCACTTGACAGTTAAATAACCAGGTGTTAGACAAATGGTCATTTACTCTCAGTGTAGACAAATATCCAAAAAATGACCTTTAAGTCCATTGAACAGGGAGGAAAACAGCAAGCTCCTACTATTGTCATCTGAATGTTGTCTAATGAGAGCCAGGGCTTCAAGCTTAATGATGTCGCTTTTCTTACCCAGAGGTTTGACATCTAACTCCATTTACCAATTCACCGTTAACAACATGGTGATAGTAATTATCACGACATGACAAACATAGCGACATGAAAGAAAATATGCCAATTAACATAAAATGAAATGTTCTTTGGTCATACTTTAATTTACACAGTACAAAAACCTGGCTGTGCAAGGACGCCAAGACAGTAGCTGCAGATTCTGCTGCGCGTCAACCTTTTGTACTGAACCACGATACACAGCCTGCCGTGGCCATTATACTGAAGTGGTGCTGCACATAGGCATAGAATCATGTTGGCGTCACACACATGCGTGAGTGTTTCTGGGGGTCTGGAGGTGAAAGAGGGTGGCTAATGAGACCTTTGAAGAAGGGGTGGAGTGGCTCAGAAACTCGTTAAAGCAGCATGGGTTCCATGATGCTCACCTCATTTGGCCAGGGAATGAGTGGCACACACACTGTGGCTCCGTTCATCATGCAGTTATCTCTAAATTATGATGGCGGCGTGTTATATTTTCAGCCCAATTCATTCTCACAAAAAAACAATCACGTCTATTAAAGGCTTGGACGAGTCCTATTGCTTTAGCAAACTCCCACACAGGCTTTCTGATCGATTGTCTGGACATTCATTTTGTACCTTGACAGGTCTGCAGATGCGCTGCCTTGTCTGTATGAATTTGGAAACCTGATTGTACAAATGAGTAGTTCCAGTACTGAAGCAACGTTGATTTTTATTTATGCAGCGTCTGTCTTTTGGCAAATTAATATGGAGCTTTTTTCTACAAGTCAGAAGTATTTACCTGTGTGTATACATGATATATACGCATGGCTCTTAGCAAATCACAATCGAGTATTCATCCAAGCTGCGGTATAATGCATATATATATATTTTGTTTTAACTCCAAAAGATGCAATATACAATATATTGCAGCCTTAATCAGACATCAACTTTTCAGATAATTGATGAAAATTTAACTTTGAAAAGCCACTAAGGAAGGTACATTTTTTTGTTTGTTCCTTGTTAAAAACAATGTATTTGAGATCCACATTTCAGTTACATGTATGGTAAAAGCCATCTTCCTTAAGTTGCATTAACATATTCATGTATTCCTCAGAAGAGAAACGTGACAATAGCTGGCGACGGCTGTTTCCAGGCAGAAGATGTTTTTTCTCTTGAATGGAGTACTATTGTAAAAGGCATTCAAGCTGCTCCTCAAGTGGATGTAAAATAAGGCCCTTCCCATGGTTCCTAAGCAACAAGACCCTGACGCAGATTAGTAAAATGTTCGAAGCACAAACCGGTCCAAGCGCCCATCGTCCTCGCTGTTTATGCTGCTCCTGTTCAGGACCGTATTCATGAGTGGCCATGAGGTTTGTGTCCTAATTTCTACCCTTTTGCTTCACCTTGTCTTACGTAACAATACATTAATTGTGAGTTATGCACCTATACTGTGTAATTCATGGAATTTCTAAGACATAATTTTATGATTACTGGAATTCTCTTGCTGATGTCCATGTGCATTGCACTAAATCCAGGGCCTTGGTAGCACGTGGCATTCAAATCACTCTGAATGGCTTTGTCGAAATGTTATACTATAATAATTTGGTGGCACAGAAAAAGCAACGCAAACTCAAAAGTTGTTTTCATATTATGCCTTGAAGAGGTTCCTTGTGGAACATCCACAGTGAATTAATTCCTATAGGTAGATTAGAAATTAAAGTGCCCTTTGCTGGTCTGACATATACATCCCTGGGGACATTTGATTAAACTTGAGAACCTTTTCAGCAGATTTTATTTTCCTAACTCCTTGGGTAGGCATTAGATTCCTGCCCTCTACTATCTGCATGGTGTCTGCTGTCCAGCCATCCTTGGGTTGCCCTGTTATGGCCACCATCCAACCTCCCTTTGCGAGGGGAGTTTTGACTGTTCAGCCATCATTGCAGTTGAATACCACCATTCCATGGGGTTCCTGTCTTTTAAAGAGAGAGAGCGAAAGGTATTGAGAGAGTCATTGATCAAGTTCAGAGCACTCAGATGTGAAGATAAATATGATAAATGACTAACCTGGACTTGGTTATAGATTTTTCACTTCTCATAGGGCTCTGTGATCCTGGCCAGCGGAAGATTGGTCAGTGAGAGAGCCAGAGGTCAGAGCCGGATACATTTATGTACTGTGCATTTATTTTATTTTTTATTTATTTGTCGGGCTCAAGCTCAAGGTGTCAGCTGCGTTGCCCTGAACACCTCTTGTGCACATCGCTGTGGGTTGAAGCAGGGAGCAGGAGAGGTGGAACGCTCGCAGGCCTTGCTTACTGGCAGAAGAGGAGGGTTCAGGAGAAGGATGCGCTCACATGGGGGAAGGCTTCACCGCGAGACCCCCCGCGCTCAAACAGAGACACGGTGCTGTGAGCTCAGACAGCGGCAACATGGTTGATGCAGCTGTTTTTTGGGAGGCGGAGGCAGTGAGAGGGGGCCCCATGGGGCCTCTGGCAGCAGTTCCCCCGGCCAGCAGGCCACACGGAATCTGCAGGATACTCATTAATTAATGTCAACTGCAAAGTGTTTCTTTCCCTTGGAGTGCAGTTAATTTGCAAGGCCAAGAACATCATAGCCATCATGTCTGACGATTACCCACGAGGTAAAATGCTTTATCTCATTAAACACTTAAGGTAGCTTGGTGGTAGCATACAGACTTTTGGACAAAAATTGCAGACACTCTGATGGCCCTGTTCTGAATTGCAACGTCACATGCCATGGTTATTATTATTTTTTTTACTGTTTCACATGCGAAACAAAAAGGATAATGTATCAGAACTCATCACTAGGTTGCTGGATTGGTCTGAAAACATTTGTTTAGGCTCACTTGTCCTTTATTTTGAAACTGTCCAGTACTTTAAAAGATAAACTTGAATAATGTCCAAATGATGTTCACTGTGCACCCTGAGAAAAGTTTTGACTCAAATATTCAAATATTCATGCATACCATGAATGAAGTGTCTGATGAAATGAATAAAGAGATAACAAAGTTGACATCCTCTGGGATGGGGAGATATGCAGATATAGTGAAATGCTTTCTAGCAATTTCCCAGCATGCATTTGTCTCCTGTTTGGAGAAAATACAGTTATATTAAATAAAAAATATATATAAAATATATATATTCCTAAAAAGGGACATTTCTTTTTCTGACACATTTTTTTTCCTATATGCATATTTTTGTGACTGCATATCTCATCTCATCTCATCTCATCTCATCTCATCTTCAGCCGCTTATTCCTAGTTAGGGTCGCGGGGGCTAGAGCCTATCCCAGCATGCATTGGGGCGAGAGGCAGGAATACACCCTGGACAGGTCGCCAATCCATCGCAGGTGACTGCATATCCATGTGTTATATCTAAGCAAACCTTTATAAGTTTATAAAGCTTTCTTCTGTGAAAATTACTCTACATAAAAAAATACTGAGTTGCTTCCGGTGATGACTGTGAGGGGAGATGTCCAATGCAAAGTGTATCACCTAATGTAGATGTATACTAATCTGTGGTGAGAAAGTATAATGGGATTAATGGGACAATAGTGTGCACTTGAAAATGAGAAAAGTGCAAGAGGGCTTCTCTACTGGGAGGACAGAGTTACAGCGTAATGCTTGGAGCAGACAGGAGACCCCTGCCGTTCTGGGTTGATTTGCTGAGATCAACCAGGAAGCTATATGATGAGTTTCGCTGGGTCAATAACTAATCAACCGGAGTGGGTAGAAGTGCAGAGCATTTTCTCTCCCTTTTATTTGATTTTTTCACAGAAATCAGCTCAGATGTCGGGGGATGGGCCGACCCAGGCCTTGGTGATGTGAATACGAGACCTGCTGACCATGAAACTGACAAATCACTGGCAGCAGAGTCACGACGGCCCCGGGAAAGCTGGCTGTCAGGCGATCACGGCCACACTGCTGCACTGCACATGTTTTTTTGTTGTTGTTGGGTTTTTTTCTCCTACAAAACTGAATGTCAGCTCGGTCCTTGAGCCCGAGACCATCTCAGTGCACAATGTTAATGCTAAAGCAATTTGTCAGAGCGTGCCAGGCGTCTAAACGTGATGGGGAGGGCATGGTCGTGAGCGGTTCTCCGGCAGCCCAGAGCAATGCAGACCCGTGGGTGGAAACAACATTATGAATTGTCACCTGTGTTTTAAGGAGCAAAACCACTGAAAGACATAAGTGGCTCGTTGGCAGATGTGCATGGTATATACGAGGAAAACTAGGTCACTTATTGAAAAGGGTGAATGGTATAGTTGACTTGGACAGTGAAGCATAGAGAAGCAGCCATGATTTCACCACTAATTCACACTGCTGGAGTTGTCTGCTTTAATAAAGGTTTTTGTTTTGTCTTTTCTTTTTTTCCTTCTCTGCAGGTTAACAATCCATGCTGAATGCCCCATGCACTTGGAAGATTTCCCGATGGATGCTCATGCATGTCCTTTAAAGTTTGGAAGTTGTAAGTGTCAAATATCTTCCAATTCAACATCTATTCTGTAAAGTATGTCATACAGTATCTACACTATTTACTAAATCTTGGGTCTATGCTGTAATATATACTTTGTATGGCAGCTGTATGTGTCACAGCATATGGAATGGCCAAACCCTTTACTAGTAGTTCAAAATCCAGTGCGTGGATGCACCCTAAGGTCTGGTATTGAATCCTCTCTGAACAGTGCCCCCTACAGGGCATTGTACATTTGCATGTAGGGTCACCAAGGGCGGGAGAGTTTCAGTCAGGATTATCGCAGTCTCATTGTGTATGCTTGTTCGATTAAACTGCACCAGCTGCGCATTAAGTGTACCCCTCTGATGTAATGTCTGTGTAGCTGAATTGGTGTACTGCAGAGAGAAAATAACATGCTTCAAAGGAGAAGAGAGGTGTGCTTGTCTGCGCTCTCCCAAATTAACAATGCGACAGGCCTACAATTCCAACTGGACACAACTCCAATTGATTGAAAAAATATATATTGTGGTACTAAAACACTGTACTAAGAATGGGGCTTAAACTGTAACCAGCAACATTAAAATATATGAAAATGCAACTGTCACACGCCACGTGACAATCCCTGGACTGGAGCAGAGCAGCTGATGGTAATAACTGGCAGAGGAGTGGGGTTCTGCCGGTCTACGGACCGGATCTTAAATGTTTTCTGTCTCTCCCCCCAGACACGGGAGAGAGACAGTGGGAGAGCAGGTTAAAATAAAAATCCTCACCCTACTTGCCGTGAAGCTTTCTGGCAAAAACAATGAACTAAAATAACAAACTAAAATAATCAAACCATAAATGAAAGCCCTGCCTCCTCCGAGGGTAGAACTCTATGCACTGTCCCGACACACACTTCTCAACAAGACACCGGGAACACACAAACACAGACAATCAGTGTCTTTCCACACCGCCTTCATACATTCACATTAAACACACATCAACACTCACCGGGACAGGGTAGAACTCTATGCACTGTCCCGACACACACTCAACACAGATCTCAACAAGACACCGTGCCTCCTCAGACCGGACCACATATCCAGTGACTTTTCAAGTGCTTCCCCAAACCCATGCACACAGAGACACTTGAACGTTTCAGTCCGAGTTCTCTTTAATCACAAAACACCAAATAATTGACCCAAACACAAAGAGACCCATCAATTAAATAATAATTAAAGCCACTCTTTACAGTGAGAGTTCTCTGGCAACCAGCCCCGAGACACTCTCCACTCTTTCAGTAAAAGAGAGTTCTCGGAATGAACACTGTTGTCCAGAAACACTCTCCACAAATGTACAGTAAAGATTTAGGAGTTCTTTCCCCTCTCCTCCTCATCTTCGTTTACATTAATTGAGTGTGAGAAGATATCAATGGTCAACTCTCCATTGTTTGCTATGTTAGACATTGCTGACCTTTTCATTGTGTGTTTCGGTAAGAGAGAGTTATATTTAAATACTGTCTGTTGTAAATAGCAGCAGATGTACAATTCAAATGTCTGTTTTAGGATAAAGTAATACACTCCGTAACCAATTGCAATTAATTAAACATTAGGTAGCATTAAAGATAATGCATCTCAGTTTGATATAATTCATGGTCTTCCAATAGATTAAAACAATAACTTATCTCTATTAAAAATGAATCCTCAAACTCCAGGCTGTCATCTGAATTATATTTCTTGTGGTGCAAAGGTCTCTCTGCTTACAGTTTTATTGCAATAAAAGGTCTTCCCATTAATTTATTTTCACATTATCTCTTGCCCTTTCTCCTAAAGTATGTCTTTATGTATTCCAAGGAAACAACTATTTATTTTATTAAGTTTATCGTTTACTCCTCAAATAACACTGATTTGGAGGTACGTGTGTACTGTGCGTGCTGCTCAAAGTACGCTGAAAAATTATGGCATGCACATGTTGAAAGAAGACAATTTTCTCTATTACAATCCTGGTTGCCATTAGCATCACTAGTCTCTGTTGTACTCTTACCCATATGTGTTCCCCCATCTAGATGCCTACACCAACAATGAGGTGGTTTACCTATGGACCAACGGGCAAGAGACGTCTGTTGCTGTAGCGGAAGGTGGCTCCAGATTGAATCAGTATGACCTTGTGGGGCTCGTTACTGGCGAAGAGACTATCAGCTCCAGCACAGGTACTTCTGCTGAAGCCATATATCTATGCATAAATCTTTAGCATGCAAGCCACTTTCATTTTTATAAAATAAAAATAACACATAGACATTGATAAAGAGCTATATATCGAATGGCCTTTTAACACACAGCTCCCCTTCAAATCACATTTTTCTTTTCCTGTTTCATCAAGTAAGGACCTGTGTGTGAATGTGTGTTTGTGCGCGTGCACGTGCGCATACGTGTTTGTACTCCATTGTGTGTGCACCTCAGATTACACTTGCAAATTCCACGTCTGCTATTTATTTTTGTGATCTGGGTTCTGCCAGTATTGTTGGGATAGAGGACTGAGACTTGTGCTATATTGGTGAAAGCTCCCATTGATCAGTCCATCCACACAGTGCATCCCTGCGAGGGACCGGTGAGTCCATATTCAGGAATGCCTCCTTCGCCCACTCTATCAGAGCCAACAAAGAACCCGAAAAGACCGGGGAGAGGGAAATGTCCAAGTTCTGCAGCAGTTCCTATATTAATGCCATTCACTTTTAGAGTGCAGCAGCAGAGCACTGGTTTGCTTCCATTTCTGAGAATATTGTAAAAGTGTAGGAAAGATTTTTTTTCTTCTTTTGCAATAAGATATTCTCCAAAGTGCAGTATAGATGAGGTCTGTAGAGGTAGGAGGAGAAAAACTTCAAGTTCTGAATCAGCTCAGGCCTTGAGTTTATTACTGCTGGCAGCAAATTACAGACAATATAGAAGAGATAATCCTGTGCTAGACACATTTACTTTATGTTGCATTCCGTGTGCATATTTGCTGAAAAGACCATTTAACTGAGACAACTGCAATACTGACTGTAGTTTTGCTTGTGCCGTTTTTTTTAGTGCCTTTGTCTTGGGCGATTGCTTTGCTGTTGGGCTGCTGCAGATGTGCTGTCTCACCTTGTGCCTTGTGGGCATAAAATCACAAACTATTTTATCTCGGTAGATATGCATTGTTCAGGCTGGTTGCACGACTACATAAACAGAGGCCCTTGTTCTCCAAGAAACAAATTGACAAGACAAACAGTGAAGGCATGGTTGCCTTGAACTGCAGCCTGTCTCCGTGCTGAGCTGTGGAGTGTGTGATAAAACAGCCCAATGTGAATTTGGCATGACACGATAAGGATGCTTCATATTGCCTTATGATGGAAGTCTTCTTTTACGCGCCACCGCTTCCTACACCACAAAACTCAAATTGGTTAATGCTCTTTTTTCCTGTTGGGTATTCAAGACTGAGAGCATCTGCCTTTTTGTCTAGTTTAATTTTCCTGTCTCCCATCTAGCTTTCCAGCAAACAAAAAAGCTCTTTTGAAAGGCGCGTATGTATTTGTCATTTCTCCTCTGCTCATAAGCGGAAGGCATTCAGACAATCACTGTTCAGCACTTTTAAGGTGACACAGAAAATAGGTAAAGCTCAACAGTTTTTTGACAGGTTTGTTTTATCGCATCATATCATACATCAGTTTAAAAGTGCTGTGGATAGAAGTGAGTGCTTCACCCATGAGTGGCTTGTTTGCCCACTCATGCCTTGTTAGTGGTGGAAGACTCTTTGTTTTAACTGCAATATCTAAAGGCAAGCAATCTATCGATCCCCACACAGACAGATTCTACAGTCTGAAGGATCTCTTTGATATTTGTGTCAATTGTTTTTGTAGTGTATACCACGAGCATGTACATTGATGTATTAACTCTCATAAATAAAGTAATCTGCATATTGAATATGTTTCAGCTATGTGCTTGTATGCCTGGACAGAACATGAGCTGTATTAATAATTCATATCTCTCTCTCTCTCTCTCTCTCTCTCTCTCTCTCTCTCTCTCTGTCTCTCTCCCAGGAGAATACATAGTGATGACAACACATTTCCATTTGAAAAGGAAAATTGGCTATTTTGTGATTCAAACGTATCTTCCCTGCATCATGACTGTCATATTGTCTCAGGTCTCCTTCTGGCTAAACAGAGAGTCAGTCCCTGCCCGCACTGTTTTCGGTGAGTCTATCATCTACTTTAACCTTAGTATGACTGAACAATCATTGAACCACTACTATGATACAGAACAGCAATGAAGAGTGCATCAGTGTACAGCAGCAGGGTATACATACACTTTCATTTCTGTCAGATAGGAAAGGCAGGTCAGAGCCACAAGGTTCGTTTAATGACACAGAGAAGCGACTTATGGCTCTGTCCTTGGACTGTGATGAATTTGGATTGAAATCTGTGCTTGGATCACTGAGTTCACCTGTAATTATCTTGGTCAGTGAAAACCACTTAATTAATTACTGATTAGTATGGGGCAAAGTTGGAAGGAAATGAAGTTGGAGAATTGAGGGGCAATAAATTGATGCAGTGGTTTGCATCTCTTTCTCAGGATAGGATAGGAGTGCTGCAGAAAGTTCAAGCCGACTGGAGTTCGAGGGATTATTGCTCATCGAGCGTTATATATCTTTGGCAAAGTGACAGCGACAGGCCTTTTCAACACTTCTCTGGGAAAGCACATCTGATCCTGCCAAAACCACTGTGGAGAAGTATGAGGTGCTGAGCGAACCTCCTCTTTCTTGTGATCCAGATTCTTTGTGGAACCCAGCCAAGTGCCAATAGGAGCTAAATCTGGCCTAGTCAATGTCGTTTGGAGTCAAGGCAAAAAAAGGAAGGAAATGATACAGTGTGGCAAATTCATTATAGTTGCATGAAATGTTCCCCCTTGCAAAGCCATTTAGAGTAATATCATTGCAAATATAAGAAAGGGAACACTTCCTTTGTGTGTAACTCCTTGCCAAAGCAAATAATAACTGAACCCCCCACTGAGCTGCACTGTAACAGCACTGCATATATTCAAGAAAGTCCTCCTTTTACTCTGAAGTTGATCAGATTGAAGGCCCTGCCACCATACTTACCCACGCACTCCATTACATGACAGTATGTAATGTGGGCTAATATCATTATGGTTCCTCAATTTGGGACATGCCAAATCACATCTTAAATAACCTCCGAGTTTGTAAGGCATTGTCTACCCAGGAATTTCCAAATAAATATATGGGAATTATACATTTCAAACATACATCAGAAATGTTTGCAGATCACATTAAAGTAGATTTAATAACTGTTTAGGCGCATCTAAAACACACAGACAAACATGCATTTTTATGCATGAGAATCCATGTTGGTAATTTACATGGCAGATTTATGGATGTTGATGTCATTTATCAGACATGATTTAGCTTGTGGCTCTCCACAAGTGTATGCAAATATAGACTGCTGGGAACGTCATGAGCAGGATGATTTAGACTTCCTCTAACAAAGTTTCCTCTATCTCCCTCTCGCACAAGTGTCTAAGCTGGAATGCTGTCATCGAGTCGATCTACCTCTCTCTTATGAGTCTGTGCGTTGTCTTTATTAGACTCTTCTTCTTCTGCTGTGGCAGAAGTTGGTTATGTTCTCAGCGTTATGGCGGTCAGAAAGAGCATCATCAGCCTTCAATATGTGGGCTTATCAGTGACACAGTGCAGCAGTGTCTGGTCGACAAATTTAACCATAAGGGATAAATGTGTCCCTTGTAACAAATAATCATTAATAATAACATATAATCATATATAATCAATAATTGTGCATTATAATCATAAATAGTCATTCAAATAAATAATAATTACTAATCGATGGATCTATCTATCAAATAATTAGTCATAAATAGGGATGCAAATTTTAAGGAATTTCCTTGATTGATTGCTGCCAGCCCTTATCAATACAACAATAATCGATTCATCTAAACTATTCATCTAATTTAGCTAAATATAGCTTATGACATAAAAAATACAAAATGGGGCCTCCCGCGTGGTCCAGTGGTTACAACGTCCGAAAGTCGGCTCTGGCCGGGAGTGCCACCAGGGGCGGCGATTGGCTGTCCACCCCAGGGATGGGGGAGGGAAGCCGACATGACGTTCGCTGCGCATAAGAGTGTCCCTGTAGTACTGGGTTGTGGTTGACGGCTTGGCGAGTGCCGTCTCGGAGGAGGCGTTACTTCGCCTTCATCACTACCGGTCGCAGGACTACGGCAGCAAACTCACATTACTAGACATGTATTGACATAAAATAACAGGTCTAATTGGCTACCAAAATGGGATAAAATGTGGAAAAAATAAATAAATACAAAATGCATTACATTTCCTCAATAAAAGCTTTATTGAAAATTTGAGAAATATGCATATTTTATAGCATAACAAAAATATTACAAAGGCCATTTTGGTAGGATAATATGGTTCGGGCAGTTGCGCTCTGTCTCTTCCCACGCAAATCAATGAACTAAAATGAACCTGCTATAAGAAAACAGCTTCAAAATATGACCCTTAATTAGGAACATAACATTGGAGAATGATGTAAGTAAGATAATGTCAGTTTTGCACTCGCCATCTCGCAGTTCAACAACATTAACAAAATGAAAAAGCCATGTAGCTGAGGTATAGTAACTTAAAATAATATTCCGTCTTGAAATGAAAAGGCTCCTCCCTCTTAACCGGCAAATCCATATATCTACTGATGTTTATTTAGGAATATTTTACATAGCCTGAACCTGATCGATCAAATTATTAACGGCAAATAATCGATCATTGATTAATCGTTAACATTCCTAATAATAAAATCAATCATTTATTTAGTTAACAGGTGATTCTCTTCACAGTTGATTCTTTTAACATTTGATTCCTTTATTCATTATTTGTGTGTATCTTCAATGTACTTTCAGCAGGGGGAAATGTTTGGGGGCACCAGGTTCTATCTGTGTCTCTGGTGCCTCTGTGCTGGCACAGGCTGAGGTCATAGGCAGCGCCCTGGAGACAAAAGTGTGGATGTGTTTATTATGATTGTTTTGTCAAGGTTGAGACTACATTCTAGATTCTGGGAAGGGAGGAATACCTCCCTCTCCTGTGAAGTAATGATGAAATTACAACAGTGTTTAAGGCCTTCTGAAAATGGCATTGAAGAGATGCCTCTTCAGACAACACGCTAATCCTGTATCAGCTGAGTGTCTCCCTACGCACTCGAATAAAGTGTTGCGTTCTAGACTCAATGCAAGCCTTATTGTCTCTGCTGATCTGACTTGAATCCCTGGTTTTATTACCAAAAAAGTATCTTTCCATCTGCAGCAACAAAGAGTATTTTTGGATGAAGAAAACTGAAGAACCCCTCCCCCCATGCTAAATGAATACAAAAGCACTTAACCATTTTGTGTTGCATACATGGAGTGAATTCCCAATGACAACGCTGTGACTTATACTGCCACCCATAAACCCAGATGCCTTGATATTGGAAATCAGGGTGGAGGTGGGCGCTTGGTGAGTTACTGCACGTAACGGAGCGACCAGGCGAGGAGACAGCTCTTGTTAAACAGTGTTTTCCCTCAGTGGCTCAGTCGAGCTGCAGGGCTCCCACAGAGATGGTTCAGTGGAGGAGTGGGGACATATATTGTATTCCAGCTACACCCATCTATACCAATGTGTTTAGTATACTTTGAATATGACAGACTTTGAAGCAGTTGGGGACCTTGCACAAGCTCACTGCTTCTTTTGCTAATATGACCACCTGTGCGGCCATGGGAAATTGACTCTTTTCAGCCCTGGAAGATCAGCAAAACTGTTTATTAAAAAATATTTAAGGAAACAGGGCTCAGTTGTTACATTAAATTTAAACCAATTTAAGCATATACTTATGTATTAGGAGTTCCCAAAAGTCACTTGAAAGCTTATATTTAATGAATAGTTAAATTCCTGAACATGTGCCAGAATTGCTCATTCCGCTGACATGACCCAATATTTTCTATGGATTATCCTGTTTGTAATAACCACCCACACAAGATTTATGGTTTGAGCTGACAAATTACACAATAGATGAATATCTGTCTTGATACAATAAAATCAAGGATGACAGTTCACTTAATATTCTAAATTTGGGGGGGTTTTCCAGGTGGAGATTAAGTCGTATGCAAAGTTTAATGGACAGCTTCACCATTATATTGTCATTAATATTATGTAAATGTATAACAATAATTTAAATATCTGCTGCTTCAGTTCCCAGGATAAAATGTCCTGATAATATTAGGGTTTACATTATCTACTTTACATGCCTTTTCCCATACCTTATATTAGTCACACAATTTGATATGCCTTCTCAGAACAATCTTTTGTAAATTCTTTGTACAACAGTGATGCAGAGCTTTATTATTTGTACAATTATTTCATAGTTAATCAAGCACCCAAGGATTTATCTTGTGGACAAATGAATAACAAAGACAAACCTGTTTTATATGTACAAATCTAGTGATTCAAATGAATAAACCTCTCCAGTTGTAAAATGGAAGGTTTTTTGTATTGGGGAGCGGGGGAGATTGTGGGGGGTTACCAATGAAGCAGGTGGGACCAGATCAAGCAGAATGACTACTTATATCTGCTTTGATGGGCACAGATTATTTTTATTGTCATTCCTTTCTTTAAATCCCAAGAAATGCAGAAAGTAAAGGCCAGTGCACAGCGACCTATGAAAGATTCCGATTTCACACAGCTATGATTCTTCTTTTCAGTCCTTTTTTAATGGAATTCTGCATTGTCAGTGGTAAATTACAAGAATATATGGAACATCACCCGTTTTAAAATGAGCAGATTAGCGCAGTCCTCTATGGTGAAATTGTCCAATTACCTCTTGGACCTGTAGTGGTTTTTTGATGTAGTCTAAACTTTCTCTGAGGGATTGTGGGAGGTTGTGGGATTTTTCTCCCAAAAGAACTTTAGCCCTACCCTATTACCACAATGCGCCATTAAGAATGACGGAATGGAAAAAAATGCTGATCTGTGCCCACCATCAGTGTCATAAAAGATTTCAGGCTCGATTCCAATGTTTCTCAGTATGGCTTTCTGGGGTCCCTCTGAGAGACCCCCCCTCAGACACACACAACCTCGAACCCAAACCCCAGCAGCAAGGCTGTGTCCATCTTGCTCCACTACACCGCCATGGTTCACTGACGACTCCACCTTGTCGCTCTGTCTCCTGTTAGTGTGCTTGCCATCTCTCTTGACAGATGGCGTGGGACTGATTTCGACCTGCCTGATGCCTGCGCTTTATCAATACCAGGATTATCACGTGCTATTTGACAGCCGCTATCCTGTGGGATGGAGGTTGAAGCAGCGCTGTGAGAGTTGGCCAAAACGTGTTGAAGCCCATTTTGAAACATGACATGGCTGCAGGGGGGAGTGGCAGGGTGGACACAGGGATGCACATACACTCTCATACATTATCTGTGAGAGCTGATTGATGTTAACCAGGCATCGAAATCAGTATAGGCAAGAGCAGGCTTGTCTGTTTGTGTGTGGCCGTGCTTCAGACATGTGTCGCTGCGATCTCAGCATGCGACAGTGTACAACAGTGGTTCCCAACCCACGTGTGTATGATTGTCCATGGGAACAGTGCTAGGGAAATCCAGGGAGCCTCTAAAATTCAGTTATAGGCTAGCATGTTTAGTCTTCTGGATTGAATGGGCAACAGAATTTCATTAACTAAGTTTTCATGCCTGACAGCAAAATAGCCACATTTTACATAGCCAGTATTGTATTTTACAGCTTAGCCAATGTAGCTTTGTTTCCATAATTTACACAACCAGATAATATATATACAGTGAGCACCATAATTCATTGGACAGTGACACATTTTTTTGGCTCTGTACATTTTTAATTTGAGGGTATTTTCATATCGGATGAACCGTTTAGAAATTATAGAGCCTTTTGTACATAGCCCGCCCCATTTTCAGGCACCATAATTCATTGGACAGTTTAACAGAATGTAGAATAAAGTAATAATTTTAAATATTTTGTCGCATATCCTTGAAGTGCTGCCCCTGCTTTAAGTCTGCAACGCATTGACATCACCAGACGCTGGGTATCTTCCCTGGTGATGCTCTGCCAGGCCTGTACTGCAGCCATCTTCAGTTCCTGCTTGTTTCAGGGACTTTTTGCCTTCAGTCTCCTCTTCAGCATGTAAAATGCATGTTCAATTGGATTCAGATCCGGTGATTGACTCGGCCAGTCAAGGATTTTCCACTTTTTGGCCGTCAAAAACCCCTTCGTTGCTCTAGCAATATGTTTCGGGTCATTGTCTTGTTGCATGATGAAGTGCCGTCCAATGAGTTTGGAGGCATTTGGTTTTATCTGAACAAATAAAATATTTCTGTAGACTTCAGAATTCATTGTTCTACTTCTGTCTGCAGTCACATCATTGATGAAGACAAGTGAGCCCATTCCACTGGCAGCCATACAGGCCCAAGCCATAACACCCCCTCCACCATGTTTCACGGATTAGGTGGTATGCTTTGGATCATGGGCATTTCCTTTTTTTCTCACCACTTTCCTTTTTCCATCACTCTGGTACATGTTAATCTTTGTCTCATCTGTCCACAAGACTTTGTTCCAGAACTCTTGCAGCTCTTTTAGGTGCTTTTTAGCAAACTGTAATCTCGCCTTTCTGTTATTCAGGCTTATCAGTGGTTTGCCTCTTGTAACGTACCCTCTGTAGTCTTCTACGTATGGTAGAATTTGACACATCTACACCTGCATCCAGGAGAGTGTTTCTGATCTGTTGGGCTGTTGTCAGGGGGGTTTTCTTCACCATGGAGAGTATTCTCCGGTCATCCACTACAGTGGTCTTCCTCGGTCTACCGGGTCTTTTGGCATAATTGAGTTCACCAGTTGTTTTTTTCTTGTTAATGATGAACCAAACTGTTGACTTGGGCATTCCCAGAGTTTTTTCAATGTTGCTGATTGATTTATTTTCATTTCTGAGCCTTATGACGGCCAGCTTAATTTGCATCGATGTTGTCACACCCCAACAACAATCTCCAAAGGCAATTGCAAAGTCTAGAATCAAGACTAGACATCAACAGCTCTCTTCTGCATTCACTAACGACACAAATGAATACACCTGCCTAACGAAACACATCTGTGAAGCCAATTCAACAAATACTTGTAGTACCTTAAAATGGGGGGACCATGTACAAAAGGTGCTGTCATTTCTAAACGGTTCATCCGATATGGATGAAAATACCCTCAAATTAAAGCTGACAGTCTGCAAATTCAAAGTGCTAGAGTACAGAACCAAACTCAAAGTGCTAGAGTACAGAACCAAAATAACAAAAAATGTTCACTCTCCAATGAATTATGGTGCTCACTACCGGTCAAAAGTTTTAGAACACCCCCATTTTCCAGTTTTTACTTAAATTTAAGCAATTCAAGTCCAGTGAATAGCCTGAAATGGTACAAAGGTAAGCGGTAAACTGCCAGAGGTTAAAAAAAAAAAGTTTAGGTTACCAAAAACTGAAAAATAATGTACATTTCAGAGGTTATTCACTGGACTTGAACTGCTTAAATTTCAGTAAAAACTGGAAAATGGGGGTATTCTAAAACTTTTGACCGGTAGTGTGTGTATATATATATATATACAGTGTCCCTTTAAAGCCTGCACCCTGTCTCAAAAATGTCACCTTTTGTTGCCTTAAAGCCTGAAATTAAAATATATTAGACTTTTCCACCTTTATTTGCACATTTTACCCGACAGCTTCCAAGTGGGAAAAAAAATAGAAACATTTCTGAACATTAATTAAAAATTAAAAACTATAATAACCCGCTGAGTTAGTACTTGGTAGAAGCACCCTTTGCTTGAATTACAGCCATGACTCTACTGTTTGGATATGTCTCTACCAGCTTTGCACACCTAGATTGGGCAACATCTGCCCATTCTTCCTTATAGAACTGTTCAAGCTCAGTCACATTGCGTGGGGACCATCGATGGACTAAGCTCTTCATTCCATTCAACAGGTTTTCAATAGGATTTTGGTCAGGGCTTTGACTAGGCCACTCGAGGACATTCACTTTTTAGTTTCAGCCACTCCACTATTGCTTTAGCTGTGTGCTTTGGGCCGTTGTCATGATGAAAGGTGAACTTCCTTCCCAATTTCAACTTTCTTGCAGAGGGCATAAGGTTTTCCTCAAGATTTTTTCTGTATTTTGCTCCATCCATTTTCCCTTTTATCCTGACAAGTGCCCCAGTACCTGCTGACGAGAAACACCCCCATAGCAGAATGCTGCCACCACCATGCTTTACAGTAGGGATGGTGTTCTTTGGCTGATGTGCCAATTATTTAAGCAAAAACATTTATATCTTGGTTTCATCTGACCACAACACTTTTTTCCACGTGTCTTCAGAATCTTCAGAGTGTGTTTTTGCATACCTCAAACGGGACTGAATGCAGACTTTTTGGAGTAGTGGCTTCCTTCTTGCCACCCTACCATACAGACCAGAATAGTGGAGAGCTTTCTGTATTGTTGACACATGCACACATTGTCCACTCTTTGCCATAAAGTCCTGTAGCTCTTTCATAGTTGCCATTGGCCTCTTGGTGGCCTCTCTGATCAGTCTCCTTCTTGCTCGCTCATCCAGTTTGGATAGATGGCCTAATCTAGGCAAGGTCCTGGCACCTTCCACTTCTTAATTATGGTCTTGATCATGCTCCAAGGGATGTTTAAGGCCTTTGAAATCTTTCTATACCCATTTCCTGATATGTGCCTTTCCAGAACTTTATCTTGGATTTCTTTTGAAAGCTCATTGTTGCTCATGGTGGATTCTTTACTCTGAAATGCACTACCCAGCAGTGGAATCCTCCAGGAACAGCTGATTGTATTCTGAAGTAATCAGAATCACTACAATTGAACACAGTTGGAGGCCAATTAGCTTGGTGTGTGATCTGGAAGGTGATTGGTTACCCCTGAGCTAGTTTACAATTGCTATGATTGAGGTATAAACTTATCAATCCTAGGTATTCTAGTTTTTTACTTTTAATTAATGTCCTGAATTTTTTCATTTGGAATTTGTAGGGTAAAATGTGTAAATATGTTTTCATTTCATGCGGTAAGACAAGAAAAGGTGACATTTTTGAGATTGGGTGTAGGCTTTGAAGGGGCACTGTATGTATAAACTTGTATTGTATTAGGATGCCACATTGATATTTAAAACCTCTATTACAAGTGAGATCTAGCCAAGAAAGGGCAACCACAGTAAAGTAGGGGAGCATGAAGCACAAACATCAAGACTAGCCATTTACAATTAATACAATATCAAGGGACATCATTCAATAAAAGCAAACTTATGCTGTGAAAGTAAAAAAGCTATTGTAAAAAGAACATGTAAAACAATGGGTAGGAGAGCTCAATAGATTCTGTTTGAAATTGTATAGTGGTATAACAATACTCTAGTTAAAGTTTTGCCTACAAATCATTCCAAGAATGTAATGTAATACATCAAGCTTTTCTTTCCAGCTTCAGTTCGAACACCTTGAACTTTCAACTGATATGAGATTGTAGCTATTCTGTACATTTAATACTAATATAAACTGATAATTTGCCTAAAATAGCTTTTTAAATGAACATATTTATCATATTTTGTGAGTAATACGTCTTAGTTGTGTATTAATTACATGTAAATTAAATTATATTAGATTACATATATTGTATGTAGCAAATATACATAATCTAATACAACTTTTAAGCCATACCTTGAAATGAAAACATGTTGTTCCTTATCTTTACAATTGTTGGTATCCATATTGAACAGCTTCCTTTATTTTCAAAACTAAGAACCTAAGATCATTTGAAATCCATTTTTTTAAACCATTTTTAACCATATTTTTGTAAATCTTTTTTTTTTAAACCATGTTTGGTCACTGAAACACACAAGGTAACTACTATAAATACTTAGCTGCAGCAAGGTACCATTATAGTCTACTCTTTTTACACCAAGCTAGTGTGTCTTATTCTGTGGAATGCTTATTAATCTCCATTTTAGCTGATTGCCACAGGCGTGCTAACAGGCAAAAGGGACTTGACCAACCTCACATTATATGGTCATGCATTAGAGTGAGATATAAATCCAATGCTCAATTCAATTCAATAGAGAGGGAGAATGTCACATGCCCATGTCAGAGCATGGTATTCTTGTGGAAGGAAATGTGACACAAGTTGCTTTTCAATATGCATGCCTTCCAAATCTGTAGGTTAAGGGAAAGGATATTACGTTTTAGAAGATGAAGACACCTTTTAAGTCTCCCACTAACAAAAATATTTGACTTCATCTATCATCATTCTTACATTATATCATTTTGAGGAAAAATACACTGGACCTAGTATTGGTATTCTTGCTGTATTTCTCTTCTTCTGGCTTTTGTTCTGTACACTCTCTTATTTTATAGATCCAAGTATTTGTTTTTAAAATCCCCAAATTGTTCTCAGAAGCAGAAGTGTCATGTCAGCAGTCTTACTTTAAAGAACTCTCGTCTGTAAATACTTTATCTGAGTAAGATGTTGCTGGAAAGTATATTACTACTACTGCTGAGTAATAGTGTTTTGGAATGCTCAAGACAGAAGCACGTGACAGCTTTCTGCATTAGCTCAATACTTTCTCTTCATTTCACACAGAAATAAATATTTGATTACTTCAATACTACAAATCATCAGGCATAAGAAAAAAGGGAATTATTCTGGCCTTTTATAAACTATTGAATTGTTCAAAGTCAATCAGAAGATTATTAATAACTTATTTATATGCTGATTCCGTCGTGATTGATGTAAGATGTAATTATTCATTAATTTGCAAATTCAAGGTGAGCAGAAGAGAATTATCATATGAATTCTTCATAGATTGATGTGACATTATACATTTGCATATTAGCATTAAGCTCTTACTATTCATTCAAACCACTGATCTGAAAAGTGCTAATCAGAATATTTGTGTGTGTGTGAGTTTCAGCATGTGCGTGTGAGCTTGCATGTGCATGTGTGTGTGTGTGTGTGTGTATATGGGTGCTTGTTTTAGTGCATGTGAGTGCATGAGCATGTGTGTGCATATTAGTGTGTGTTTGTGTGTGTATGAAAATCAATCACTCACACTCATACACATACACATACACACACACACACACACACACGCAACATGCATCATTTGACTCCAGTTAGTTGACTGTCTTTTGAGTCAAAGAGAGCACATGGTTGCCCCCACTTGAAGGAGGGAGAGAAGGAAGGGTTACTTTTACCAGTGTTTGAGATTAAACAGAGTCTGTCAGGAACAAACCAACAATAACATTACACTTGGTAAGGCTCACCACTCATTGCATGTGGGATCAGATAGACAATTCTTACATTGTTGGTGACTCCCTGTTTCAGCTATGGGGAGGGGGCTGGTCTGGTATCTGTGCCTCTTCTTTCCCTGTTGTTTTCTATCAGAGAACACCCCATCTATTTGTAACTAATTCCCTTTTCCTGTGTCCTTTTCTCCCTTCAGGTGTCACCACAGTTCTTACTATGACCACCTTGAGCATCAGTGCTAGGAATTCCTTGCCAAAGGTGGCGTACGCTACGGCCATGGACTGGTTTATGGCCGTCTGTTATGCCTTTGTCTTCTCTGCGCTTATTGAGTTTGCCACGGTCAACTACTTCACCAAGCGGAGCTGGGCATGGGACGGGAAGAGGGAGGGACAGGAGATAAGGGTGAGTGATGTCACAATTTCACTGGCTGTGAAATTGGCATAAAGACTCGTTGCAGTTGAGGCTTCACTTAACCCTGGTGTGATTTATCAAACCATAGGAGCCAGTTTTACTGGTCTCTCCTGGCTTATCACATGTGGGTTTGGATAAACTGACGATCATTAGAAATAATTACCAATCTGTGTGAATTAATTTTTCATCTTCTCTTCCAGCTCGCAGTAGATGTGTGAGAGACCCTGTTCTAAGGTACTCTTGGGTAGATTTTTGGGTTTAGCTGTTTGGTCGCACGGCCTCCTTGTGACGATAACCGTACTATGAAATGCCTGAGGCGTATTGAATAAAGCTTTTTGGATTTGTTTGCAGGCTTTGTTTCTATGGCACTGTTTCAGTTCAGTTTTTCTCTTTTTTTCTGGTTGAATTGTTGGTTTTGCTTATTCTTGATTATATGCTCTCTAGCGATCAACTAATGATGACCTCTGAAAAATTGTCCTTAAAGCTATCAGCTTGGAAATGTGGTGAGGAGAGCAAAATAGGGTTTCATATTGTTCTCTTAAGGTTTGGGTGACATTGTACTTGTGAAATACTGCAAGGAATTCCCATCTCAATCTCCCGCAGGCGATGCTGGGTAATCTGTTAAGAACCACTTTATTTACTGACAGTTCAACAGAATAAAAACTTCAGCTTCAGCGGGAATAACATAAAACAAGAGAGAACTCTCAAAAAGAGCTGAGCAAAAAAACAAAACAAAGTGGATACAGTATACAGCACGACAATCTAGTATCTCATAGACAGCAGTAAATGGGTTATACTTTTAAAAGAGGAACTTGTGATTTTTATATGAAGAATTGTTAAGAGGCTTATATGCAGTTTGACAGGGACAGTTTTGTATTCTCGGTGCTGGCACACAAACTGGTTGGTGTTCTGTAGTTGATATAAGCTTTCACCACTGTTCTTCTTTTGTGAAGCCCCTAAGAGGGAAATGTTAAGGTACTTTTAAACCCATGTTTGGCTTGGTTTCAGAATGCCATTTGTCCTTGCCAGTCTTCCTTTGGAACACGAGTGTCCCAGTCACTGGGGACATCCCTCGCTGGGCCTAGATGAGTTACACTTGATGGAGTAGAGGTCCAGACTCATTGCAATGTTGGTCCAATTAAGGGCTTCCATTGTTGTATGACTGATGTTGGTCCCTCTTTCGCTCTGTAGTAGTAACCTTGATGGTTTCATTTCGAATTATGCTTTACTGAGAAATATGGTGCCACTTATATAGGAGGCACATTAGAACATAGAACTGAATTTTCTCAGACCAATTTTGTGTTTCCATTCTAAAAACTCTATATATAAAACAAGCCATTATGGAAAACATGAGACATTCCTTCCTCCATTAGTACCCCGGTTATCCCTCTGGAGCATCTGGTAGTGAGGCTGTTGGTTTCCACCTTGTATTTCCCAAATGTTACCACTGCTGTCTATTTTCAGAAAGGAAAGAAAGTGTTTTGCTCTGTTTGCCCCGGGTGACCAGTCGGCCTACTGCTGTCACGTCTCCAGTTTCACACGGCATACATAATCACTTTATCAAAATTTTGACCCACATTAGTACATTGAAATAACGGGGGGAGGGGGAGGTGGAAACAGACTGTTGTGGTGCTTCAGTGATTTCTTAACCTCGCATTATTTCTTGTCTTGCGAGATGCACAAAATTGAAAATGTCAGCAGTGCAGATACATGGTGCTCAATGATGTAGCAGAATTGAAAGAGCCAAGCCAATGGGCCGCAGGCCTGAAGGATGGCTGATGAACGAGGGAGGTCAGCAGGCTCCTGCAGGGAGAGCTCAATTAACCAGTCCAAAGAGCAAAAAAAGAGGAATTATTAGACAGCGAAGACAGAGATGGTGATGATGAAAAAATAGGGATGGAAGGAGAAGACAAATCGCTGAATGAGCGCATCTCCACATTGTCTTTACACAGATAAAGAGCAGTCCTGGGAAGCTCTGAGTGTAAAAAGCAGTGTTATCGGCGCGTGTCTCTCCCATGTCAGGAAGACTTTGTACAGCACCAAACAGCACAGGCCAAGGTCACGGAGGTCACAACACTACTAGAGGGCAGCGCTGTGATTCTCCAGGGAACTGTGGTGCTCACCAGTTCACTGCAGAGTGAATTTCACTCCTTAAATCTGAATCAGTATGGCAGCCTTAAACCTGAGGTTGACCTCACTGGTCCCATACTTGCCAGCTAATTGGCCTGTCCTTAGTGATGTCACAACGTACAGAGCATGTTGTCCAACCCCATACAAAGAAACCTAAAACAATCTTTGGAATATATTTAGTCAGCTTTTTTTACATTTCCATAAGATAAATTATAAAAGCTAAATTATTATATGATATATATGGATATATGAAAATATGTGGTTGGGAGACATGTAATTTGAGCTGCAGGTATCCTGAAAGGTATTTTGTATTTCTGTGCTAATGTGTGACCCAAAATCATTGGCCTCTAGTACTTCTCTTTTCCCTTAGTTAGCTAGCTTCTCTTTAATAATAACTAGCTAGCTTGCACATTTGAGATGTCAGCTACAGTGCTGGCTTTTTATCTAGTTGTCTGAAAACAGATTAAAAAAGGCTTCAAAAGACAGCAAGTGGAACTGAGCATGAGATAATTGAAAATATATTGTTTTGTAAATAACAGTAACTGGATTATAAACACACTAGTTAGATGTTCATTTCTGATTTATCATCTAATTTAATTTAGGTTTTGTGTGGATCAGAAGACCATGTCCTGTCATATAATTATTGTATAGCTTGTCTGACAAAGCTTGTCCACCATAACAACATTAACCTTGGAGGACTAGGAGTGGGAGTTTTTTCCCCATGGATAGGCTAATTTATTTTATTTTTAGTAGCTGCAAGCTCTGAGCTACAAGCCCAGTTCCCTAACCATTATATTACATTGCCAACCTAATTGATTCAAAGCAACTAATATGAAGGTGTAACAAACACACTTCCCCCTTTGGTTTGGTGCTGTGCTGCTCATGATGTTTCTTTGTGGATGGGTGTGTTCTGAGGGGTATTATTGTGGATGGGTGTTGCGCACACAGGGGAAGGGAATGTTCACCTTGATTGGGGATTTTAAAGCATGTTTAATTCATGCTCACTTGCGGCCTGTAATAAACTCAACAGTAATGAGGCTACACTGCAGTCACATCCCTGTGGAGGAGAAGCTTGGAATGTTCCAGCTCAGATGCAACCAAAGGCATCAAGGCAAGACTCTCAGACACCTTCAGATACACTGTACCAAGGGTGTAGGTTTCATTTGAACATTGGGGGGCACTGTTGCCGTCCCCAATGTTAAAAGCTAAGTTATCATGTGTGGCTATATCAATTTGCATCTAGCTAGCTAGCTAACCAGCTAGCCAAGTTAGCTCGCTAAATATCAGGCCCAGCTCATATTCTTTTTGCTATATATAGCAGCATCCTGTTGGCCTTTTTTACTGCTGTGGCCTTAACCCTTTACAGTGCAGACGCATGTGCATAATTAAAATGGGGCTCTCTCAAACCCGACATGCACACTCAGCACAACAGGACTAGTCACAAAGAGAGCCCTCTGTGGCACAGTGCTATCTGTCTTGCGCTTGCTCAGCACATTCCACATTATAACCTCAGGCGACTCGATCCTGTCCTGTGCAGCATAAATGTATTCATTCATACTACATCATATCATTCAGGATATGTCGTGAATGTTCATGTCCACATGTGACAAGTACTTGTTTTGGGAATTGCAGTTTTATGACTACGTATGAATGTGAGTTTGTAGTGTGCACAGAGAAGACGTACATACAATACATACCATTGGCAGCCCGTCCATTGAGACAAAGAGGCTTAGCCTCCCTAATAAATCCTAGTTCAACCTTTTATCCCCAAGCCCTTAAATAAAGCCTTATAACTTTGTGATAATACACTGCAGAGACATGGTTGATTGCTGGTTGAAGGAAACATCACCATCAAGACTAAAGTTTAAAACCTATTAAATATTTGTGCAAACATTCATGGTATACACAAATTGCTTCATACTGTTATTTTTATTTGTATAAATTCCACATCATTCAGGGAGTAAATTAATGTACACAGTTCATCCCCAACATGTGTAGCACATGTGCAACACATTTGGAGCAGATCTAAAAACATTCAAATACTACAAGGATTTTTCCAACTCTGTTTGGGGTCTATTTTCCTCTGTCACTTTAAGAGAAGAATGTGGCCTCTTCACCCCTCCCCCAGCCACAAGTGTCTGAAGTGTTATTGACATCAGAGAGGGCCAATTGAAACCCTTACCTAATCCTCAGGATATGATTTGTCCCTTGAGGTGTCTTTCAAACAGAATCTCTGAAACAGGCTGCATGCACATCTTCACTCAACCTCACCTGAATAGAAAAGGTTAAACAGATATATGCTTCTCAGGGGTCTTGGATTGGTCCAACAACCTGAATTGACATGAAATTGAACCAATTGCTGCCCAGAGGACAAAACACATACCCTTCCCCCTGCACTGTGTATGTTGCTGTCAACTATAGTGTAGCTAATATTTTCATGTGACAGACAGGTAGTTTATGTTAACAAATGATTTTAATTAAACAAATTTACTAAATGGAAACTGTACAGAATCAGCAACTTTAGAAAATGTGTCCCTCCGAATCGGTGGTCATCGTGGCTAATGACGCTAGTTCATGTTCTTATCTTGATATAATATCAGTAAGATAATTCACTGGTCAACACGATTTTTCTTGCATGAATCTGCCTGAATGAAAAAAAGCTTGATGTGAACAGCAAATCTGATGCTCAGATTTGGGTTCAACAAAATGAGCAAAACCAGTTTCCAAAGTCCATGCAAGAAAGAAAAAAATTTTTTTTGTAGACCAGTGACTTTCTACATTTTTACAACTGTACATTTAACATTTAACATTTTAAATTTAGATTTTAAGTAAACAAAATTCAAAATAAATGGAAATATCTTCAAATCAGTAACATTAATTCAGGTGAAAGTCTGCCACCTTTACATAAATCTCTGTTTTAATCAAATTAAATCATCAGCAGGAAAGACTGTGTTGGAGAATGAGACAGACTGCTTCCTATTCCACAGAATATTCAACAGCTAGGGAATTCCAGAGAGGTCCATCATTGCATAGTTATGGTAGTAATCATTTTAAATATTTTTTCTGATTGCATTCATTTTGGCATATCTTGTTAGATTGCACTGACACATAAAATGAACATATACAGTAACTATAAGGTTTTCAACAAAGTGGCTACCAAACTGAAAACAGCTCACATACAGCAGGCCTCTGACAAATTGGCTATTTTAAGTGTGAAGAATAACATTTTCTTTCATTTGAAAGTCAACACGAATAAGTATTTATCTGTTTTTGGAAGAAAAAAATTCCACCAACCCCCAACTGCAACCCCAGCCTCCTCAACCATGTAGGATACCAGCCACTCCTGATACATTATGTAGGATAACATGTTTGAGCTAACATGGAGGTTTCACTAGGCAGTTCAAGCTTCTCTCTTTCCTTGAAAACGTGTTACTGGAGTGTATTCATTTTACAGTAACTTCATTACATTAAATGGGCTCCTAGCACAATATTTTATGTGGGAACATAGCCTGCTAAGCAAAGTAATTCCATACCTATAAGTCTTCTACAGCATTGTAGACCCTAATCAACATTAGGCCATTTGTTTTCCATTTGTTATTCACCAATGAACCAGCAGGAGGCATATTGCATATTGAACTTTAATATGAACTTTTTTGCTTCCAGTTGCTTTTTCTCTGTATTGTGCTTGTGCACATTCAAACAGTATTTTACAGAGCACTGGAGAGAATATGCCATGATGTTTGTTGAAAACTCTCCCTCCATTGCTGACATAAGCCTTGTCTGTGATTAAAGTGCCCAGGGCACTGTATGGGGAGGGATTGATGCCCTGTTAAAGCAGTAGAGTGGCAGAGGGGCACAGGATGTCACTGCTGAGAGAATCCTCATAGATATTTTGATGAGATAACTGGACATACCACTGCTTAAAGCTGCCTTTTTAATACGACCCCATTTCAAACCATTATTACCTTCATCAATATGTGTGCTGAGCTCTTTTCTGTGTATTTGTTTGTTGTGTGCTTTCTCAGACTAATTTCTACTTGCTGAAACTTGAAATTATCTGTGCCTGTGTGTGTGTGTGCGTGTGTGTGTGTGTGCATGCGTGTACACGTGCAATGTGTTTTTTTGTGTGTGTATTAAACGGTAAATGCAGATAGATGCTGCTTTCACTTTAAAGTCATTAGGATTAAATAAAGTGGAATAGAGTAGAATAGGTCTTAAATAGAATAGAATTAAAAATAGCTTTTTAATTCTCAAAGTAGAGCCATAAACCTGGGGACCTTAAACCAGTTTGGACTGGCATTGTAATATCTGCAGGTTAAAATGAATGTTTGTTTGTGGTCTTATATTCAAATGACTGTACTCTCTCTTCTGGTATCCCTGTGTCACTGCAGCAGAAATATAAAGGGGTTGCAAAGAAATTCAGCAACATTCATCTGTTTAAATATGACAGGATGATATGTAGTGTAATGTATTGGTAGACAACACATTATCACTTAAATCCATAGTCATCTACAGGAATGACCTTCATATCAAAGGAATAAACACCAGAGAAAGTGAATCTAGCCCAATGCATTGTTATTTTAGGACTTTTTTTGAAATGATAAATTGTGTGTAAGAAAAAGGTTTTGCTGTGGTGGGTATTGGTTGTTTAATCCAGTCAGAGAAACGTCCTCTTTAATCATTTTCAGAGTTATTCTCCTAAATTGTTCTGGTATCCCTTGATGTTAATTAGCAGCAAATGAATTATTAAACTGTGTTTGTATTGATAGAACAGGCCATTACAATGTTGATCTGAGTAGTTTGTGGTTGATTTATTTATTATAATTCTATTACTGTTTTAATTAGCTTTTTTGTACACACTATTCTACTTATGCAAATAAATAGGAAGAGAATGTGGAAGTGCAGGTTTCCATATATTAGTTTTAGCAAAAGGATGTCAGTGGAAAAGTACCATGGATGTGTGTATTTTGGTTCAGTAATGCTCAGCCATGGTTCAGTAATGCTCAGTAAACTTTTTATATTTTTATTGTGATTTATTTTTCTTTCAGAGAAGGGAATCTGCATCACTTTCCAAAAAGACCAACAACACGTTCAACATTGTTGGAACAACCTACGCCATCAACGTAGTGAAAGATCCAGGTTTGACCACCATCTCTAAGAGCGCCACCACAGCGCCGGTCAAGTTTTCCAGAATGGAGGAGCAATTTATTGACGGAAAAAAGTCCTACAACCGTGTCAGCAGAGTGGATCAGATCTCACGCATAATTTTCCCGGTGCTCTTCTTCATATTCAATTTAGTTTACTGGGCAACGTACGTCAACAGGAAGCCGACTATCATGAGGTCAAACCTGCAAAAGTGAACTAAGAAAACTCATAAAACCACCAAGCCAATTCCCTGTAAGAGGCCACGTGTTGTCAATGAGTTGCTATTGTATTTGTTTGACTTCATTTTGATATTTGCAAGGTTTCTCCCTAGGTTTAGCTACAGATACTGTAGATATATTTATATAGATTTAGACGGCCATTTGTTGTTTTTTGTTTATTTGTCCGATTGTTGTTGGGTGTCTTTAGATACGGTATGTTTTGTTTCCTCCCTAGCAGCAGTAAAATGAATGTGAGCAAGCACAGTTCTTTAATTCCATCCCTCTTTTAGAGATGATCTGTTTCTGCAGCACCTTGCTCTGTTCACGCTCTGTCCACGTGCTTTGAGATATGCAGAGGAGTGAAGCTGCGAAGCCATTGGCTGTCTCCTGCCCTAGCCAGCTCTTTTAGCCACTGGCAGCAAGTAGAGTAGTAATGGAGAGCATAACTAACAGCCATCAGTCTCTTCCTTTTACAGCGTGAACTCTCAAGACAGACTTAACGCAATATCATGAGGAATCTCTCGCGTTTCCTATCGGTGTTCCCCGTACATTTTCTTGCGCAGCAACACTTATTGTTTCAGCGACCTGGAGTGCGCCTGGAGAGAAAGAGAAAGAGGGAGAGATTAAATGTGCCTTTCTGAGTCCCATTTCAAGAATAATCTTTGGCACATGTTGATGTCCTTGGGGCAAGCCCTGCATGCAGCCCATCCCACCCCCTTCCCCCCGGCCCCCATCCAGCTGCCCCCTGCCCCCACCAGGCGCACAATGCAGTCACCAAGGTAGAACATTGTCATTAAAAATCCCTTGTTCAAAAACATACCAGCTTTGAGTCACCATAAGTTAAAACATAAAATGATGAATTCATTAAAAAATTTTCAGCAATGACATTTGCCATTCAAGGCTAACACACTTAAAGCTTCTGCAGAAGAGTGATATAGGTTGATATATCAGTGCTAGATACTGCTAGATGCTTCTCACATTCTTCTGATTCAGTTGCTTCATAATGAAGTTACCCAGCAAGATTTATTTATTTATTTATTTCTGCATTTGTAGCAATATACCCTAATACCTATGACCTTACATTATTATTATTATTATTATTATTATTATTATTATTATTATTATTATTATTATTATTATCATTATTATGGAAGAATATGATCATTCTGATGCCTGTGTTGTGGGTTTTTTGTGGGTTGGACATATTTTGTTTTTTGTTTGTTTGCTTGTTTGTTTGTTTGTTTTTTGCTATTGTGGCTTGTACCGTTAAGCTGGCAGATATATCCTTTTTAGGCATTGTCAGGGCATTGTACAGACATTTTACAGGCGTATATAAGTTCTATATAAACATATGTTGCCAACTGACCTATGTTGTTGCTGATCAATTTGGGACAGCCGTAGCTTTACAAATTAGGTCACTGAAAGCGGGCATGTGAGAATTTTATTTCAGCTTTGTTTCCTGTATATTTTCATTACCATAGGCAAACATTCCCAGGGCATTTCCTTTCAAAGGTCATATTTACAGAATGCCCTGAGACACAGTAATTATGCCACAGTATCCAATACACTGTTATCTCTGATCTTTTAAAATGAGAGTAGAGATGACTTTGACATGGCGAAAGAGCAATTTATTTTTATTTTATTTTGGAAAGGTACAAAAGAAGAGTATACATGGCCCTGTATCAAGCAGTGGGTTAATGCATGACAATCCTGACATTTGTATCTGTGAATACCAGTGATGGTCTTATCTTTCCTTCTGGTCTGGAGCAGCTCATCCCTGTGTTTCGGTGAGATTATCATAATCTGATCATTTAAAGGCTGGTGGGCGTTATACTGTCAAAGGGGAGCACTTCACAAGTGACACTCATGTATAAAAGCAAAAATATATATATATAAATGTAAGCTATATATTTTCATGATAGTCAAATATAGGATACGCATATCTATAGGAAATATACAGTCTACATACTATATAATCTTTACAATAATAAAGACATAGGTAGATAGTGGTAGATAGATAGTAGGTAGTAGACAGAGATATATGAAAATTATATGAAAGCTAATGGCAAACACTATATTTACATGTAAATCTACATACGCATATAGTGTGCATTTTTGTAGATATATTGTGAATCCAGTGCATTTGGAAAATAAATGGAAAATATCATGTCGGGCATGTCATCAACATATTAACAGGTGATGTTTCAGTTGTATTCTCTGATGTGACTAACCCTGATGTTGAATATTGACACTTGTGCTGCATATGTGGGGACACATTTAATAAATGTAGGGTTTTCCATTCAACCAAGTCAAGAAATAATTGGATTACAAATTACACACACTCTGCCCTGAATACTGCAGGGCTCATATCACTTTACTAGAGTACTTTGTGTGCTTTCTGTGTAAATGGAAAGAGGCAAACATGAACCTTGATGCGTTTTTCCAAAACACAAAATAATTGTATGGTTTTCATTTAACAAACAGGCAAAGGTCCAGAGTCAATCTAATTGCAACATGCTTTGTCCATAACTTAAGGTCTAAATTGTTAGATTGTTGTTCATTGTTAAATGTTACATTTTTATCATTTCTTACACAGCATCATATGTCTCTGTCAGTCGTATGTTTTTTACTTTTTATTTTTTTTACTCGTATTCACTTGGGTTGTGTCCCAGAGTCATTCCCTCCTTACCTACAGAAACATGAGAGTGGGAGTTCCTGGTCTGCTCTTATGTTTGCTGAATTACAAATGACAGTTGGGATTTCAAGGGCATTGTATGTGGACCTATCTTTTAAACTGTCATACAAACAGTTCAACAACAACAACACAAAATCTATCAAAGTCATTCGGTGTGTTGACAACTGGCTCATTGCAACATCAATCTAGCACCTCTCAGTTACCTTGGTTACCTTGTCTTTTGAGCTGTGCTTTGGAGCATGCGAAAACCTTTTTTTGTGGCTTTACACTGTGATGCAATGCAAAGGTGACAGTTTGAAGAAATCCTGCGTGGATGGGACACAATCAGCAAACACGTTTTTGTGCTGTGCGCTGCAAATAACAAGCAGCCCTGGTGGAAGTGGGTCGTTCTGGTCATGAATTACTGTACACAAATGGGGTGACAGGCAATGCAACTCTCACATTTATAAATAAACCAAGCTTTACACTAAAGTCAAGAAAACCAGCCTTAAGCTGAATTGCAGTCTGCAAGTTGCTTATGCAATATATGAAGAAAAATGACAGAAAATGCAGTTTGCTACAAACGTGTTGCTGTTTTTAGTTTCTCTTGTGCTGTTTCTGCCATGCATTTCAATTAATGCCAAACTATTTCCTGTGCCACATGACCTTTAAGATAAGTGTAAAAAACATATCCCCCTGAGGATATTGCATGATTGTGTGTAGTTTTTATAGCCACTCGGTTTGCCATTAAATGTTTCAAGGGCATTTATTAAGAAACAATTTCATACTGAACACAACCTGACTGAGATTACATTTGCATAAACCCAAACTGCCAAAACGTGATGAAACAATTTAGTGAGAAATTATCTTCAAGCAGGTTTTAGGTTATTTTCTGATCCCGATCAGCTCTCGTTCAGGAGTCAACCATGGGGTTAACTATCCCAATATATGAGTTAGCAGGTGATTGAAAGAGCAAAGTGGATTTTGGTGGCAAATGAGTAGATTTACTACTTAGCATAACTCAGAACTTTGGAATTGAATTGAATTGAACTGCATGCATAAAATGTTTTGTAACAAAAATATTACCCTGCCTTAAGTTGTTTTAATAAATAATTAGGGTCAAACCATAGTGTGCTTTCATTAAAGCCCCCTCCCCCCAACCCCACAGAGACTTTCAGCGAATTAGTATCTCTGAAATGCCCTATGAGTATGTACACTTAGTATGAACTAAGTGTTACAATATCTAGAATTTGAGAAAATTGCACATAGTAAACAAATAATTTTGTTTTAAATGATCTTTAAGTATTTCATATCTGAAGTTTTGAGTTTATTGTATAAGTTTGGTCAATTTTGCTCCATTTGCCATAACACAACTGTGACCCAAGTTCTAAAAACTAAAAGTAAATTTGACAACTTTAATCACAGTGACCCAGTTTCTGCAATCAGCACACTTGCACATTTAACCTGAGTAAAACTGTGCCTACAGGAGCTTCTACATCACAACATTGTATTACATCCTCAATAAAGGAATAAAGAAAAAACTGATCTATCGCCAGCATTTCTGAGATGATTTGATTGTTGTGTTTTTAAGATTATGAATCCCTGGGGTGTCGTTTTTGTAATACCACTTTGTATTGCTGTGTAAAACTGAAATGTTATAAGGTAATATACTGTCAGAAATGAAGTTGCTCTTGTTGAACCCTTTCATTTGAATTGTACTCTCTTTCTGTTGCAAAGGTTGGTTTGTGAGGGTGACCACAGTATAAAACATTGTTTTACCATCCATGTGTCAAGGTTTTGCTGTTATTTCAGTTAAATAAAAATGCAGTACTTTCATCCAGCTTCTGTGTGCTGATTCAAGGATATGTGCACTTGACCATCTCAAAAGCCTCTTTTTCTTTTCCCACTGGATTGTCTTGAACAACAAATATCATGCACAAATATTTAAAAACCTTATTAACTACCAAGTGTTTTAAGTGCAGGCAATGTATGGAGTACAATACAGTACAATAAAAAAACAATCTAAATAGATTAAATATTGATGGCGATATACTTCTACTGGTTGGTCCACATTGAATGATTGTTTGAAATTGATTCAAAGTCTGAGTACTGTGATTTAAGAATGATTAATCCATCTTCAACCATTTGCTGAGCTGGTTTATATCCTCTTGTCTGGATGGTGGTTTAATAGTGAGACTCGTACAGCAGGCAGAACATTAGGGTATCCTGAAAGGACCATCTAGCTTTGCTCTCGGTTTGTTATTTAAAATATGGCCCGCAGCCATACCACTCGATAGTTTTCAGCAAAAGTGGAAAACTAGCAAAGTGGGCCTGGGCTTGGTAAGTACTTTATGCCTAGTGGGTTGGTGACCTGGGAAAAGCAGGTTGCTTTTCTACTGAAAGTGGTCCAATGGGTGGGTTGGGGGTACCACATAGCTTTCTGCCACAAAATGGCATGTTTATATCACCATGGTGGGTGCTACACTTCGATAGCGGTTGAGGCAATTATTCTGAAACAACAAAGATGCAATCTAAAACAAATTATTATTATTAACATTATTATCATTATTGCAGCCTCATGTTCTAAAAATCTTACAATTGTTATGGTTTCTGCCATCTGCAGTGCAAATCCTTGTCAAATCCCTGTCACCATACCACTTCACACAAAAATATTTCTGTTATTTCAGAATTTTTGTCACTCTAAGATCAGCTCATTGCGGTTGAATTAGGACAGAAATTACACCCCCCCCCCCCCCTTCAGTTGTTCAAATGATAGGATCTCCCTGTGAGTAGCAGGCAAGCGCACAGGCAATGCTCAATGAAACTATAGCCCAAAGGTATCAATGGCACTGTGGTGCACACCCCTATTTTCTTGGCTAATTCTTCCATTTGAATTTTGTCATTGCACATTTCCATTAAAACTAGGGTAAGTAATGTTGAATATATTGTTACAGTGGTGGTAGGAAAACCCATTTCCTTCTGGCATTTTCTGTCCCCATATTTGAATAATAATTTCTTTAATCTTCCTTCCTGTAATCTACAACCAAGCCACCCCTCTTTTCTAAAACTCACCAACTCTCTCTCTCTCTCTCTCTCTCTCTCTCTCTCTTCTCTCTCTCTCTCTCTCTCTCTCTCACCTTCTCACATAGTATTGTGGGCTGAGTGGGGACAACGACAACAGATTTATGTCATGTGTATATATATGTGTGTGTGTGTCTCTCTCTCTCTGTGTGTGTGTGTGTGTGGTTGGAATTAATTAAAGTACATTGATAACATTTTTTTATATTTCTGTCTGCAGAACACTGCTCTGATTAATAAAACCATTTTTCTGCTTGCGTATGTAAAACACAACCATGATTTCAATGGAATGTGGGCACACTGACATCTCTCCCCGGTAGCGCCTTTCAAGGATATGCTATTTAACAGGAAAGACACTGACCCTGTTTCCAAGAGCAAATTAAAGCAACATGAATATTTACTGTCGAATTCTCAGCCCTGGCTGGCTTATCAGCAGCCCCACAGTTTATGAAAAAATCTGAGTTAACTTTAAATGAACATTTAAATGAACATTTTTAATTGGACTGTCAAAACTGTCTTGATGAGCAATACATTTTATGACCTCATTTTGTTGTGGCACAGGGGAGGATGGGCTCTTTCAGAGCAGGGAATTCAGTTTGAATTTCTGCTCTATGGAACCAAAATCCCTCAGAAAAAAACATGTACTCAGATACCCAGAACAAGTCCCTCTATATTAACCCTTTCCTAGCTGGATTGTTTCATTTTTGGTGATGTGTGAGTCACATAAAGAGTAAGTTATAATCTCTCACTTACCTTTTTTAATTAATCTCAGTTTTTTGTATGTCTTGCTGGCATAGTACATAGGACTAAAATAAGATTTAAAATCTGTAAACTGTTGTTTGCATAAATATAACCATTGATATAAAAACTATGGGGTGCTATAAACACAGTAAAACACAACACTTTTTTCATGCATTTTGTCTCAAATTTACTTTAAATCTGTTCATTCTTTCTGTCCTGTCTTTTTTCTATTTGACTGACAGGCAAACTACACCTTTTAATTATATGAGACTGATTAATTAAAATTGGTATTCATGTTGTGTCATATAGTACAGCTGACCCAAGCTACATACATTTCTATTATACTATTCATTATTGTCATTTTGATATTATACATTTAAATTCATGAGTATAATTGATAGTAAAATATATGATCAATCATGGATGCCTTTTACAGGGCCCAGCAACCTATTGTCACTGACTAGGACAATATGTATATTCCCTGCACAATCACAACCCCATCTTTTACGTATTTCAGCCAAATTGTGTCACCGAGTTCAGATCTAGAGTGAATTAGATGTTAGTCTTAACACTTGGCAGTTGTACACTACACACATCCACAACAAAACATACATTTCCAGGTCATTGTCATTATATTCTTTATAATAATTTAGGAGTTGTCGTTTTTGTAAGTAATATGTTACTCCTATATGTTACTGAAAGTTAAGGGTTGGAATGAAGATAGACCACTAATTCCCATGACCCCTCAAGAATCTGTGAGAGAGTAAAAAGCTGGCCCACTGTTCCACGGCCAGGATGGAATTCGCATTGTTCCTCCTGGATCTGAGGTTAACCTATCGGCCCGATCCTCCTTTCCAGCGCACTGGCATAGGCTTTCCCAGGGAAGTTGAGCAGTGTGATCCCTCAGTAGTTGGAACACACCCTCCGGTACCCCTTTTTGAAAATGGGGGTACTACCTTGCCCTCCTGAGCCATCAAATAGTTTACCAGAACTAGAGTCCTTCTCCATAGCCTCTCCGAATTCCTCCCGCACCCGGGCTTTCGCTTCTGCAACTACTGCAGCTGCAGTCCTTTTGGCCTGCTGAATCGGGAGTCCCTCGTGTCAAACAAGCCCGGAAGGACTGCTTTTTCAGCTTGACAGCTTCCTTCACCGCTGGTGTCCACCAGTGGGTCCATGAGTTTCCGCCATAACAGGCACCAACCACATTCTAGCCACAGCTCCTAGCAACCGCTTCCATGATGGAGGCTTTAAACAGGGTTCTTTTGGACGCCGCATCCTCAGCCTTAACCACTCGGGTTAAGTTATTGAACTCAGTTATTATTCACTCCCAATCATGCCCCTCCTGGTTTCTCCATCATTGCCCACATGGGTGTTGAAGTCTCCCAGTAGAACTGTGGAGTCACCAGGTGGTGCTTTTTCCAGCACCCCACCCATTGTCTCCAAGAAGGTAGTGTACTCTGAACTGCTGTTTGCGCACATATGCACACACAACAGTCAGAGTCCTCCGCCCTGCGACCCGAAGTCGCATTGAGGTACCCCTCATCCACCGGGTTCACCAACTCCAGGCCCCTCGGTTGAGGTCAATCTGCCATGGGTGACCCTACCAGGTGCTAAGGCACCAGACAGCATAGCCCCCAAGTTCACTGGGGCGCACAAACCCCTCCACCATGTTAAGGTCCCGATTCCAGGAGGGGTAGCTAACATTATTTTATATTTAATTTGGTCCATTTTAAAGAGGGAAGGGTTGTTAGCATTAGTAGCCCATAAAATTAGGGTGTTGGGGTGATTAACTGTAGCATTATTTTCATATTGTAAAAGATCTAATTTTTATCTGAGCTAGGTTAGTTTACCATATGCATTAAAATGCTTGCTAGAAATAAGCATCTTTTCTACTTCTACTATGCTACTACTTTCCTTTAAATTAGTTAATCAGCAGCACTGAATGGAGGGGTGAACTGTTAGGTTCCATTAGGAGACATTACCGCAGCCAGCTTGCTCAACACCTGTTTCAGTGCTAGCTAGCTAACAGTATTTTGGTTTGGTGAGAGAAGGAGAGTTGATGTTTGAAGTAGTATTGAGCTCTTCAGTGTGTAAAATACTTAATTGTTGCACTCATATTGTATGTAAGTCACTGCCATAAATCAATATTTATTGACTTAACTGCCAGGGCAAACCCTCCACTGTCATGTTAAGCTCTACACTGTCATGTCATTGCCATGGTAATGACATTTCCTAAGTAAAGAGTTGTGGTGAAAATCTTTAAAAAATAATATATTTCAAATCTGTGAGACCAGTATCAGTTTCGAGTTCCTGATTAAATATGCAAATATATGTGTGGAGGACGTCGGTCTTGGCCACGTGGGAGTGGCATTGTTGTCTGTGTCTTTACATGTTGTGGAGGCCTTTGGAGCAGGTAGACTTTCCGGGGGCAGGTTTGGCACTCTCACAGGGTGTGAGAGTAAACCGTGGCCCGGAAGGTTGCTCCAAAGGCCATAATTGGTTTAATTAATATTTTATTATTTAATTGGTGTCAATCAGTCAATTGATATGGAAGTCAATTGGCTGATTGGGTGTCTGTGTGAGTATGTGAGTGAATGATTGTGATTGGGTGATTGCCTCACGAGTCCCACCTGAGCCGGGCAGAGACTAAGCCTATTTAAGAGCAGGTGGGGCAAGTGGGAGAATCAGTCAGTCTTGTCATGTCATTATGTGTGTGTATATTTGAGAGGGAGTCTTGTCATTGTTGTGAGCGTGCACGTGCGCGGTATCGTGTTGTATTGTGGATTATTGTGTGATGTGACTCTTGTGCGCATGGTGGCGCGGGTCTGTAATCCAAGCTTCTGGGAGGCAGAGTCTGTGTGGGATGTTTGTGGAGTTTTGTGTGCGTTTGTCAAAAGTGACTGAGTAGAGTGCTTCCTGTGTGAGTGGGGAAGAGGGAGAGGGGGTGCACTAAGAGTGTTTGCCTCTCTCCCTCAGTGTGATTGTGGAGGAGCGAGAGGGTGCCCTGAAAGAGGGTCCGCCTCTCGCCCTCGGTTTTATTGAAAGAGAGCTTGCACTCGGCAGTGGAGAGTGTTTCCTGGCAACAGCCTGAGAACTCTCACTGGAAGAGTGGTAAGTGTCTCTGTATGAATGGGTAAGAGAACTCGAACTGAAAAGTTTGAGTGTCTCAGTATGAATGGGTGGGAAGCACTTGAAAGGTCACTGGATATGTGTGTGCCTGGGGAGGTTCCAGGGGAACTCTGGAGGAAGAGGCGCGGTGTCCCGTAAGTTATGATTATTTTATCTTGTTATTTTAGTTCGTTGTTTTTACCCGAAAGCTTCGCAGCGAGTAGGGTGAAGATTTTGTGTTTGTGTTTGTTATATGTTAACCTGCTACTCCCACTGTAGCCCATTTGTCTCTTCTCCATGTCTGGGGGGAGAGACAGGAAAAATAAAATAAAATCCGGTCCGTAGACCTACAAACTTCACTCCGTGTCTCCTGGCTGCTCTGTTCCTGTTCAGGGTTTGTCACGTGGCGTGTGACAATATGTATATATATATATATATACTGTATATACATACATATGCAGGTAACTGCCAAAATATCAATAGGCTAGCTATGTAGCTAGAATATACGTTCAGACACATGGCACTCTAGGTTAATACAACTAGTTAGCAAGCTAGCAATCTATGTGCCTCTACCAAGTTTGTTAGCTTGCTACAGCTTGGTATATATACTAAATATGCTAGCTAAAGCTGCCATGGGCAGGACTAATTAGAACGTCTTTTAAAAAATGTTAGCCCGAGGTAAAGAGAGCCATGGACATTGTCAGGCTCCTTCGCCTCATCATACCCTGGTGGAATACGTCAGTGAAATGAGGGATAGAATGGCCACCCTCTGGCCCACTGTACAGGAGCACATGCAGGAGGCACAGAATGCACAAGCCTGGGTGTATAACTGAGGAGCGCAGCCAAGGGAGTTCCAGACAGGGGACAAGGTGTTGGTGTTAATCCCCACATCTGAATGTACATTTTTGGCTAGGTGGCAAGGACTTAATGATATTATTGAAAAGGTAGGGGAAGTGAACTATTGGATCCGACAGCCAGGGGACTAAAATGTGACACAAATATATCATGTTAATCTGTTGAAATGGTGGAACTTCCATGAGGTACTGTACACTATGTCCCTTCAGCTGTCTGTTACAGAGACCACACCCCAGTGCAACTGGGGGAACAATTGAGCCAGGCTCAGGAGCAGGACCTGTGGGAACTGGTGGACAGTCACCAGAACGTTTTTTTCCCAGAAACTGGGATGCACAACGTTAATCCAACACCACATCATCACCGTGCCGGGCAAAAGGTGAAACTACATCCCTACCGCATACTGGAAGCCAGGAAAGAAGCCGTCAGGATGGAGGTACAGTTAATGCTAGACGTGGTGATAATAGAAGAGTCACATAGTGAATGATGTAGCCCGATTGTATTGGTACCAAAACCATACGGCAACATACGATTCTGCAATGACTTCAGAAAGTTAAATGAGATGTCAAAATTTGATGCGTATCCAATGCCTTGGATGAACTAATCATCAGACTCAGAACCGCCAGGTTTATTAGCACACTAGACCTGACTAAAGGTTACTGGCAGGTACCAATAGCTCCCAAAGCTTGAGAAAATACTGTTTTCACCAGCCCAGACGGCCTATTCCAGTACAAAACATTACAATTTGGTCTCCATGGAGCCCCGGCCACATTTCAACGGTTGATGGATCGTATCCTCCACCCCCATAGGGAGTACGCAGCAGCATACCTAGACAACATCATTATACATGGGAACAAGTAGCAGTCCCACCATGACCAGGTGCGGGCTGTGTTGCAGGCATTACAGGGGGCGGGGCTCACAACAAATCCCAATAAATGTCGGCTTAGTCTACAGGAGGCAGAATACTTGATTGGGATGGGTTGTATTAAGCCACAGGAAAGTAAAGTGGAAGCAATTTGGGAATGGCCCTGCCCCCTCACAAAAAAGCAAGTACACACATTTGTAGGATTAACTAGTTACTATCACCGTTTTATCCCAATCTTTGCCTCTTTAGCCAGCCCTCTAACGGATCTCACCAAAACCCGTCTGCTAGACTGGGTGGAGTGGACAGAAAGGATAGAGGAGGCATTTCAGGAATTAAAGCGAATGCTGTGTTCGGGACCTGTACTGATAACTCCTTATTTCACGAAACCTCTACTGGTGCAGATGGATGCAGTAATCAGAAATTGGAATGGGGGCCATCTGATTGCAAGTATAAGAGGGAGAAGAACATCCCATTGTGTACATTAGTCGGAACCTGTTACCAAGGGAACAAAAGTATTGTGGAGAAAGAATACCTAGCAATAAAGTGGGCACTCAAAATACTAAAGTACTATCTATTGGGACAGCATTTCAACCTGGTGATGGACCATGCACCGTTAGTATGGATGGCCAGGAATAGAGACAGTAATGCCCGTGTCACTTGGTGGTTCTTGTCTTTGCAACCATTTGTATTCTCTATCCTACACAGGTCTGGTGCGGCTCATGGGAATGCCAACGCCTATCCAGGAGGGATGCACTATGGTGTCAGACCGCCCCTCCACCCCGGTCGGAGCTGAGGAAGAGGGTGTGCGGCTGGGTTTCGTTATCTAACTTGGTTGAGTGGAAACCCCACACACCTGTTCTCACTACAATATATAAATTAAATCTTAAATCTTGGTTTTCAAAAACATTTCTTTTAAATATTAATTATTTAATGATTTAATTAATTATTTAAATTAAGTACATATACAATATGTATATTAAAAGTACTTCTATATTTAGATATTTGTCGATTCAATCTGATAATATGGATTAAAAGGTGTTAGCAGTTAGCAAGATTTAAGCTAAATGTTAGAATAAATGCATAATGAAAAAATTGCTGTGTTTTACTTTACATTTGGCACCAAATAAAAAAACATGAAAACAAAGTGGGTTAAGGGTTCAGCAGTAATACAATAGACCTGTACTAGACCTATGTGTGTGTGTACATGTGTGCTTTATGAGAGAATATATCTGATATTGAGCTGACACTCTGTTGTAACTGTTGTGTGTGTGGCTTGGTGCCCTTGGGGATTGTTGTGCGTGTCTTGGGGCCCTGTCCTCTGGGACTTGATATTACGGAGCAGAGCAAAGTTGTGCCTGACGGCCTAAAATAACATTCAATTGCAATGCATACCGGGTTCAAGGTCTGATTAAGATAGAGGGGTTAGATGCAGCACCAGTGAGCGCCACCCCCTGCTTAACATGGAGTACCACACCACAGGGTGGGCAATGGTAATGGACACCCAGCCCATAGAAATCTCTCTATCGATCACCATCAAGGACCAGTGAATATTCATGATGAAATTACCGCATGATGTATACTGGCACACCAGCTGGTCAAAATAGGACAATACAGACGCCATACCCTGCTCCTTCGACTCTGCTCTGGGAGTCATGCATCCTTCGAGTACCTGTTACAGTTCTCACAGGATAGATATGAGCAGACCAAGCTCTACCGAGAGGGTAAGAGCTGCTGCCAACTGTAATATAAGCCAGTAATATATGTTAAATGATTAAAGATCAAAAGTAGGATGTCCTATGCTATAAAATATGCCAAAATACATTTGCATATATTATAAAAATATACACATTGTGTATTTAAAGTGTTGATACGTCCTTGTTTTTAAAGCTTATATTATAAAATATGCTGACATTTACACACATGTAACTTAATGTGAATGATATTCTACAACATTTGGGACAAAAATTTATACAATTTTTTTACATTTAAAAATTAAATATCTGAAAATGTATTGTTTGTTATTATAATACCATTGTATCCTTTTCGATAGGGGTGGAAAGCTAATAATTGGCTACAAGCTTTATTTGAGCACAGCACAGCCACAACTCCAGCCTGTTGCATAGGTGGAGAGTTATCACCATTGCTGTGTTTAAAAAAGTATATTAATAAGACAAGTGATCTATTTGTAGTGACAATACGGATGAAGAAATCTTGAAACTACTCCAATACCTTTGGTGGATAAAAGTGGATGCCTGTTCTACAAGGAGCATTTGGGACCTTGAAACAAGAGATGGATGTGCTGCATTTGCAGGACCTGACAATGACAGTCCTTAAATCTCTACCATTCCTAACACGACACATGACCACTCACCAAGGCAATATGCCTGGGCACCCTCAGGAGAGTGTCAGACCTATTGAATTAACAGGTGAAAAGGAAAAAAAAAGATTAAAGGTTACAGAGCTTGATTGACTCTAATGTAATAGGATCTGCTCCCACTTCAATGGGTTCAGCCACAGGTAAGAATGAGGTCTGCAAAAAGCACACAAAAACACACACATGCACACATACAAGTGCAAACACACACACATACAAACAGCCAGCTCTAGCCTTTTGGGGCCCCCAAGCACAAATGGCTTAAGGGGCCTTTTGGGGTGGGGGGTCAACAATTGTATATGCATAAAAAGTACTATTTATTGCTATTAACTGCTTTGTTACTTTATAATGTAACAATAAATAATTGTGCAACAATAAATTATGACACAAATGTAACACAAAATATAGCAAAATATTGTGCACTATTTACAAAATAATATGAAATAACAATGTAGTGCAATATAAAACAAAGAAAGTGACAAACCATCACACTATTTACAATTTTTTCTAATTTAAAATAGTATGGGATGGAGCAATCGATTGCTATCTGACTAGCCAGCTATAGCACCACATAACTTACTCAAAACAAATTAAAAATAAAAATAAGAAAGTAGTAACAATCTGGCAAGTTATTATTAGCTCATCAACTATAGTACCAACTTGCATCATGTGCTTGTTTCTCTCTGTCTGTTTTTTTGCAGTAACAATGTGTGAAGAAATTGGGGCACCTTCAAGGGGATGCTCGGTTTTGTAGCATCTTGATTGACAGACAATCGACAGGTGCAAACAGGCTGTGCCCGCTAGGCATGGCATTGACTTTGTCATTGTGTACAAAAGTTGCATTTTACCAATCAGAGGGTTGTATTGGTAAAAATAAAATAAAGAAGTATTCTGAATTCTGAAAAAGGTAGAGAATAAAAAAGAAAGAACACTTTCAAAAACATCCAGCATGGGCCCCCCACTGGCTCGGGGGCGTGATGAGCATTATGAGAGGCAATGCACACACACACAGACACACACCACAAGCATCAATCCGCACACACAAACACACACACACACACACACACATACACACAGCAGTTCCCTGTCAAAGGCAAATAAAAAACATTCAGGGCATAACAACAGCCAGCACTGTTTGTGGGATTTCATGGAAACCTATTTTTGTGGCTACAAGGCAAACATTTTCAAGGAAGGAAATTAAGTTGGATTAGGGAGTTGGATTTCCCCTTTATCTACACATCAGCACTATGTTACTCTTTCCTGTTCTAACACAACAGCAAAGTCGATAGGCAACTCAGACTCATATCTTTAAATCCTCATCAAATCTCCTGCCACAGATATTCCTGTGGTTATTCCTGAATGCTCTCCTATGCAACAGTGCTCAGTGGCCAGTGAGTGGGTCCAAGTAACTTAATCAGAGCCCTCTCAAGGAGGGAAACCACTTAACGTCAGAATAACTTAATCAAGGGTGTGATCAATTTATTTTATTTTATTCATTACCTGCCTTGTTAGAGACTGCAGGTGAGAATGTTCCCATCCTTTTCCAACTGTTGTATTCTGTTTTGTAAGTGCCACATGCATCTGAAATACATGACCATACCCAATATGACATTTTCATGCACAGAAATACAAGTGCTTAAAATTCCCCAGAGCCTCACAGAGGGTCCATACAAGCATGGATGCTTAATTTGTCATGACAAAGGAGTGTGCGGTTGGAAGCACAGGTGCTTTTCCCGTTGATCAGTTACTGGTTTTCATGGCTTTAGAGTAAGGATGCTCCCCAATTCATCACAGCTGTCTTTACAGCGCAGACATTTTAACGACCCAAGACATGCCTTGATGGATTTGACGAGTCCTTTGATTTAGATGTTCGGGGAGGTCACAGCTGGGCCCCTTCCTTGCATAGATTACATTTCCAGGGAAGAAAGTAACCTCCCATCGTTTTGTCCTCTTTGCCACCCGCAGGAACACAGTGTTCGTCATCGCCTAGCAGGTGATCACCATAAAGATGATGAGGTAGAGACAGGTCCTCTAGATCCTGTGCCATCACATCCAGAGGACAGCTCGACTGCCGTCCTTGAGCGATAGAAACGACTCCGGCTGTCATTTCAAAAATTACAACTTGAAAGAGGTTGGGACGTTCTCACAGCTTCGGCACATGGCACAGTCACCTAGGCGTGACATTGTAGGAACATTTTCTCAGGCAGCCTTTGGAAGAAAAAAAAGAGAGAAGTGAATAAATCATTAATCACAGACAAGAACATCCCCTGCAGTTCCTTGTAAAGCACTTGTTTGGATTTCTTTTTACTTTTTTTCCAGTTTTTCCCTTCCTGAGGGAAAGACATCACAGTCAAGCAAAAGATGGCGCCGTTCTATGGTGACACAACATGAGCAACTGTACTTTCTCTCTGTCGTGTTTTATCATGTTATCTGTTACACTGGTTACACGCAATGCATCAACTATTATCACGTACAATTGGCAGACCTTACTAGACATGAGGATGAACGTATTTGATTCAAGGAAGCCAGAATTACTGAAATATCTTACCTGGGGCACGCCTGCTCCACCTGGCAGCCGCTGACTGGATCTGAGAAGGCAGAGAGTTCCAAACAGGTGTCTTTGGTTATCACATTGTCTGAAGCACCGTGAAAACTATAGAAAGATCCACAAAATAATACCAATACTTATAGCTTCACAAATTACAAATGAATCATTACATACAATCATTTGACAAAGAAAGTACATTATACATAGCTCTGTAAAAGGCCACCTGCTTCTATAAAACAATGCCATAACTAGTTTGGAACATGAGTAGGATACACCTTAATACACCACATATTAAATGACATTTGTAGGCAAACATATATTTGAGTTTACAGATAACATTGCGAGAAATAATCCACTGCTGCTTAACTAGCTAGCTTGCAGTGTTGCTAATGATACGAGCAAATCAAAACAGAAACTTTTCCTTTTACTTGCATAAACATAAATCACATTCTTTGACAGTTTCTGTAATAATAGTCAAAACAATCGATATGCACATACCTCGTTCCGCTTAACAAGGGTGTTAAATTTAAACGTTTTAAAGATTATTTTACAAAGTTCGCATTTCAGCATTCATATGTTGCGTTCCCTCGATTACCACATATTTCCTCATTCTGATCTCGCATTGACCTTTATTCTGACCTTTATGATAAACGTGAACCACGCACATACTTAAATAAATCGCAAGACAACCTGCATTGTGCTTTCCCAATAGAATGAAGAGATTGCAAAAGAAAACGTGTGAGTAATAAAATAAAATATTATTACTTCAAACCATAGCAAACACAGTTCTCTCTATTGATATGAATTATAGAACAGTAGTTAAACATATCAATTACTATTAACAATAGAGGGCGGGGATAATTTGGGATCATCAGAGTACTACAACATATGGCATTACTCATGATTGTAAACAATAGCCATATAAAGTGAAATTAAAATGAGCTAGCAGCCATTTACACGGACTAGGTGCCCGCCCTTCTCAGCCTCCCATCCCCAGCATTCTGCTAACTAACTAGCCGCATTATAGCCGCATCAGCTCTCAGAGGGACATAAGAGATTGCTGGGTTTTCTGTCTCACTGAGATTTAGCTAGGCCCAAACAATCCAGACAGGACTGTCCAGCTGGAGGGATTATCCATGCATTGCATGGACCACACTGTGACTACCACCGGTAAGGAGAAGGGAAGTGGTTTGTGCTTCTTAAGAACTCTTCAACACAGCTAGCACATATCTTTATGGACATTTTCAATATTTCCCTGTCACTGTGTGAGGTTCCCCAGTGTTTTAAAATATCTGCCATTGCACCTGTACCAAAATAATCTTCTGTCACTTGCCTAAATGATTACCGACCTGTTGCCTTACCCTCTGTGATAATGAAATGTCTAGAAAAACTGTTTACATCATTTATCAACTGTAATATCCCTGTAATTCCTGACCCATTACAGTTTGCATATCGTTCTAATAGATCTGTAGATGATGCCAACTCATTTGCCTTGCATGCAGTCAGTCCTAGAACACCTTGGTAGGAGTAACACTTATGTCAGAATATTGTTCATCGACTATAGCTCAGCTTTTAATACCATTGTGCTAAAGCTTGGAGTTCTTGGTCTGTCTGTTCCCATCTGCAACTGGTTACTTGACTTTCTGACAGGCAGGCCCCAGACAGTTATAATAGGAAACACTCATCTACTCTGGTTCTCAACACAGGTGCACCTCAAAGGTGCTGTCTCAGTCCTTTACTGTACAGCTTGTACACCCATGATTGTGTAGCCAAACACCAGAGTAACTGCATTATAAAATTTGCAGATGACACCACAGTGTCTAGACTCAAGACTCACCATGTCAAAGAAGACACCGGCTCAATTAACATTATGTGCCCCATCATGCCCCTGTAGCTCTCCTCCCCATTGCATATGACCTTGTCCAGCTGTTCAATGCTTTCTGTGTGATTGTACATACAGGACATGTCTGCACGCCATCCTGCCAGCTGTCATTCTATCAATCAAATCCCTAGAGGTCTCATAGGTCAGAGCAGTTCCAAATAAATTACTTGACATATGATTCTGCATAGGTTTGCATAAGTACATTATGAAGCAGGTGATGCAACAGAGCTCCACAAAGGTCTATTTGAGTCCTGACACAGATGAATGATCAGATCACTCAATGCAAAAAAAAGACATCTGAACATGGTTGTTAAAAAACTATATGTTGTAGCTCTGCTCTTTCAAGTACCCCTCTGCTTCAGGGTAATCTGATGTGCTGTCTGTAGACAGCAGCCTGCCTAGTTTCTGTTTGGAGGGTGACAGAGTTTCCTACTAACCTCTTTATAACTGAGCCAGTGAAGGAGGCGGTATGCTCCTAGTAGCCCCCTTGTGGGTTTGCCCCAGGGGAAGGCAATAAGGAGACTGGCAAAGCATAGATCAACAGAGAAACAACAATACAAGACCTAGCTGACAAAATTAAACTGATCTCTAAGCTGTAGGAAAGCATTAAATTATAAATTCATTGTGTCTTTTCAGCAGCATGTGGGAATCCCTTCTTTTCCGAAGAAGAACAAGATGCAGTGAGCAGTTAGGACAGATAGGGGAAGGGCCTTTCATAAATGTAATATAAACACAAATGCACAGGAAATCAGATGTCATATTGGGTGAAAGCAAAGTAAGCTTTAAAAAATCCATTGAGGAAGGTGGTTCTTATCGATTGACAAGCTAAACAATAAGGGTTAATGAGTGAACTGAAGGGCATTTTGTTCATTTATTTTACAATCAATCATGTCAAATATCAGAACACATGTCAAGTGGAAATAAAATAAACTTTTTTTTCTTCCTGCCGTCACCACAACAGTGAGCCACTGGTATTTCACTGCTAGGAAAAATCTGTAAACCACCACCATCTATCTTTTTGAAGCCATTCATATGCACACAAAAGGTAAAGGGCTCTAGTGTTGTTGTTATAGCGTGATGCACAGACAGTAGTGCTAATGAAGGACGAAGGCGCATTAAGCTATGTCCTTGTCCATTTCAGTAGTTTGAGTAATATATTCATATTAACAATATTAACTATGATTCATTGATGCACTTGTGATGCTCCGTATAGGGTGACCAGATGTCCCGCATTTGGTTCGCTGTCCCACATCCTGCAATGACTGACTTTTTCCCACATAATAAAATATCTCTGTTTCGTTATTATTTTATTAAGTATTATCCGTTACCCCCACCCCCCGCTCAACGATATCATCATCTTGTCAATATGTTGTTTTAAAATTTCTCACTGTTATTTGGGCTATTAGCCTACTGCATTTTAAATAAAGTACAAACTTTTACAGATATAAAATACTGGTCCCCACCCCACATCTCAACAATATCAGTAATCACTTCCTTCATTTTCATTCTTTATTCCTTCTTATAAGGTCTCTCTCCCATGTAATCATGTCCATCACCTCTGAAACTTCTCAGGGCATTGCCCCATGATACACCGGCCAATTATGTTCACTTACTGCATTTTACTGTAGCGAATGTTTAGAATCCATTTATTTTTAAAATACATATCTTACATAATTGCACAGGTGTAGAGACAGTCTCTCTCATTCAATTGCATTGAACCACTCCTTACAAGTGCAAAGCTCAAACACCTTGAACTGCTTAGTTGAATATATATTGTGTTTCAAATAGTCGTTTATTGAATGATTTGCCTCAGTGAGGTGAAATAGGCTACAGAACATCCACAAACAGTCTTTTGTGATGGGGTATTTATTGCATATCTGCCCTATCTGTTGTGCCCATTAATAACGTCACCAAACTAGCACATTATGCCCTGTGTTTGAATCAAGCTGAACAAAAATACCAATGAGTTGTCACACACAAGACTGGCACATCGCCTAATGTCTTATTATTGACACAACCATCATTACACTGCCCAACCCATGTTGACACAAATGCCTTTACTGCTGACCACGACACTACCAAACTGAGTGGAGGTGAGAAATATCCTGTTTGCAACTGCCAAAACGAGCAATTACAATACTGTTCAGGTGCGTTTTCGCTACCGTCTTCCCCAAACTAAAGTTTTGAATCTAATCTTGAATTATTTGTCAATTTAGGACTGATTGAACCCAATTTATCATCTGAAATGTTAATTTGTGGTTTTCTGTAGTTTCATTGAACATTCATTTTATTACTATCAATAACAGGAAAAAAATTGAAAATGTATCATCAATCATACGCTGTAAATCCTTTACAATTGCACCCCAGGATTTTATAGCTTAGTAATTGCCATCTTGTTTACAAGTACAACAGTGTTTTTTTGTTTACCACATACAAACTATGTAAAGTATATGAATATATTGGTTCAATGGTTCAGCATTATAAATTAAGCATTCCTGCATTTTCTACCCTATTTAGAAACCATGGTCACCACACGCTTTATTGTTATGTCCTGTATTGCTGATTCAGTACGTTGCAAATCTAGCAAGCGTTGTGCTGAGGCAGTGTAGCATACTCAAAGGGAGTTCTGCCTACTAAAATATCCCTAAGTGACCCCAGTCAACAGGACATAACCTGCTGCACCAAGATCACATATTCTGTCCTGAAAAACAGAGGAGCATCTGTGTACTAGGAACAAGCAGACACTCTTGCGCTCCTGAGAATTCATGGAAAAGGGAAAATTAAATGATTTGAAATTAAATGAAAGGACTTTTTTTCCCACCTGACTCCAATTATTTGTACTCTACCAATATTAAGAACAACCAGTCACTCACCTCTGTGAGAAAGGCTGTAACACAATGAAGGTTAAAATGATTCTGCCATGGTGAGGCAAAATATGCATGAGCATCCACCACTCACAGATGCATGGGGAAAAATAAAGTCAAGAGTAGAATAGATTGTACTTTGACACCATTTACGCTCGGAAGCTTCTGATTAATTGTTCCAATAACAAAGGCCAAACTCTCAACCATATTGGTCCAATGATGAGAGCCTTTGTGGTCAAAACATTTTCCTTTTGAGACAATACATCAGCACTTTTGGGGGTGTATCAAGTGTTTGATTTAAAGTAAATTAGCTATGGCTGGATGGGTAGCCCCTCTGGGATCTTGGGTATTGCTACCTTGATTTAAGTTCACACTTTTATAGAAGATGAAGGTTGCATTAAGGTAGCAATAATTGTAAGTGATGGAATGAGTGGTCTTTATCTCAATATGCCACATTTTATGTATTTACTAAAACATTAAATATCTGAACACCTAAGTGGATAGCTATAATGATGGGAAACCTTCAACCTCTGCAGAAGTCCACATTTATGTTTGCATTATGATCAAATCAACTACAGTATAAACCTACCTTTTATTTTGTTCATTACAGTTTGAATAACTACTTGACTCTTAAACTATTTGACTCTTTGACTATTAATTGGTGAGAGATTGATTTACTCCATCATGCCTTAGTAAAAGTGTAGTTCATCTGTTTATTTGTTTGCATTATTTGTTTGTCAGGGACATATGCAAGTGGCAAGGAAGTGTGACACCAAAGTCCTGGCACATTGCATTCTGCCTGTGGGCAAACCAAGTAGTGTTCACGGTCTTGCACAGATGTCGAGAGCAGGGAAAGTGTGAATAATTATCTTTCCTAAATGAATTTAGATTCATGCAGAAAATTAACAGAGGATTGTTTGTTTGGCCACAGAATACATACTGGTGCCAAGCAAACACGGAATGTTGCATTTTTAATGTTTTATTTCAAACAGAAAAGCATGGGTGTGATTAATTCAGCTCTGGACACTTCCTTTTGAGCCAGAGTCTCCATGGTACCCACCGCTTCGAATGGAGAGAAATTGACAGTCACTGGTGACAGCAGCACTGGGGACAGACAAGTTCATTTCTGATGAAGAAATTAAATGGAAAGCCAGGGCATCACGGGGACATAAATGATCATGTCTCTCAGATGTTGTAAGAATGACACACTCTCTGGAAGCAATATATGAATGAGACATGACAAGAGACTGTTTTTCCCATCCAGTTTCTTAGCAACAACAACGTTGCACATTTACAAAGCACAATAACTTTAAGAGAGTTATTCTTAGGTATGCAAGAGACTTTTCCAACCCTGTATTATAGCTTTGATGTTCTGCTTTTTTTCTAATCTCTTAGCCAGGTTTTCAAGCTCTTTGTCTTTTGTAAACAGATTGGTCAGGGAAGGTAAAAACTGCCAATAAAAGGAATACCATGCATACATTGATAATTCTGAGATGTTGTAGATTTTGAAGGTCAAATCAGTTTTTCTTAGAACTCTAATGTGCTCTAATCAAATTCTAGGGGGGAAAAACCTACATGCTGTCAGCAGGCTATCTTTCTGGATCAAAGCTGTGCTGAAAAAGGAACAAAAAGGATTGCATTAGCTAGTGGTGTTCCAGAAAGTTAAATGTGGCTCAGAAGGAATTAATGTACAGTGGGTATAAAAAGTATTAACCCCCTTTGGCATTTTTCACATTTTATTTTCTTACTTCATGGAATCAAATTGGATTCAATTGGGATTTCTTGCCACTGATCAACACAAAATACTCTATAATGTCAAATTATAAAAAAACTACTGTAAAACATTTTCTTAATCAAATACAAATAAAAACAGGCAACCATTGACTCCATAAGCATTTGCCCCCTTGACTTAATACTTGGTAGAAGCATGTTTAGCTGCAATAACAGCTGAGTCTATTTGGGTAAGTCTCTACCATCTTTGCACATCTGGACACTGCAATTTTCCATCGGTTTGGATGGGGACTGTTGGTGAACAGCAATTTTCAAATCTTTCCACATTGGGGTCTGGGCTTTGACTGGGCCTCTCCAGGACATAGATGTTTTTGTTTTTAAACTACTCCAATGTGTCTTTTGTTTTATGCTTTGGGTCATTGTCCTGCTGGAATAGAAATCTTCTCCCAAGTCCCAGGTCTCTTAAGACTGCAGGTTTTCCTCCAAGATTTGTTTATATCTTGCTCCATCCATTCTGCCCTCTATTTTGACACATTTTCCAGTCCTGAAGCAGATAAATATTCCCATGGCATTAGGCTCCCGCCACCATGTTTCACAGTAAGGGTAGTGTTCTTGGGTTGATGTGCAGTGTTAGGATGTTGCGCCAAATATAGTGCCTAATGTTGACGCCAATAAGTTCAATCTTGGTCTCATCAGACCATAATCTTCCTACACTTGGTTTGAGAGTCTCCCACATGTCTTCTGGCAAACTCTAGTGAGATTTCATGTCAGTTTTCTTCAACAATGTTTTTTTTACCACCCTCCCATAAAGTGCAGATTTGTGAAGCACCTGGGCTATTGTTGTCCCTTGGACAGTTTCTCCCATCTCTGCCATGGAAGACTGTAGTGTTTTCCCTCAGAGTTGCCATAGGCTTCTTGGTGACCTCCCTAAAAAGTATCCTTCTTGCACAGATGCTCAGTTTTGGAGGACATCCTGTTCGAGGCAAATTCACAGTTGTGCCATATTCTCTCCATTTCTTTATGATGGACTTCATGGTCCTCTTGTTCTTCACGGTTCTTTGTTTGTATATTTGTTTCATCTGTTGTAGGGGTAGGAGGTGGAGCTTCTCTTGCTCTCTGAACTGGTTCTGTAGTCATGCTGGTGGAGGTGAAATTGCGTGCTCACGCTCACAGGAAATAAACATCATGTTGTTTTACCAGCTGCCACTTAATAGTCCCTGTCATCCATGATTGATTTTGCTGCTACAGCAAAAATGGCAGCCTCATTTTTATTAAACCAGGTTTATATCAAGGAGGATTAACGGAAATCAGTAAAAAAGAAAAAAAGAAATACATACACATTGAAATTGTAATATAATGTAATATAATTGTAATTGTAATTTAATTTAACTTCTAATTGTATATATCTTTTTTGTTTTCATTAAGCATGTGAAAGTTGCTTAAATGAAAAATGTATTTGTCAGGACTCATTGATTTGATTTTGACACCCCAAAAAACAGATCAGCAGTCTAAGAATCTGTTTACAGCATTTTCTCAGGGTCTGTGCTGATGGCCTCAGGATTGTTAATAGAGGCTAAATAACAGCTACAGCAGAGCACTGTGCTTCTTGAGGCAACAGTATTGTGACATGCACTTGCCAATGCCACCAGTACTCAAAATAGATGGTCGAAACAAACTGTCCAATTAAGAAAAAGACACAGAGAAATTAAGAAATGCACAGTTTTATAGCTCATTGCCAGCACCATCAAAAAGAGCAAACTAATTAATAGAAGAAAAACATTGATTCAATATTATAAAAGGATATTAAAACCACAGCATAACTGTTCAGCCAGTAAAAGGTGGAAGGACATTTTGTGTTTTTAAATTACTGACTGGAATCAGAATACCTGAGATGTATAAGCTCTTGAGGATAGGTTCACTTTTATGACTGGGATTGGAATTAAGGTGTCTGACTAATTAAGCTGTTCAACAAGCAGTAATCCATATCCAATAGTGTGCAAAAGGCAGATAATATTGCAGATGCCATGTGTAATATTGAAAGCGTTATTTTAAATGTATTGATATTAATATATGTACTGAGTGCACTGACACCAAAAAAATTTGCCACTTGACCTACATTGTGGCAAAAATGGTAGATAATTAAATATGGTTCAGACCATAGGAACAATATTATATACGGTTGGAATAATTAGCGGAATGCTATTTTCCCTTTGACCAATAGTACGCATTTACTTATCTATTATTTAAACAAATCGTAAGTATACTGTACATGTATGGCTGATTAAGAACTGAAGGTGTGGTGAAGGTTTGTTAAGGAAAACTATTGTAAATTGAGCAATAGGGCAATGATTGTTTGAAAGATAAAATTTTGTGGGGCTCCGGGTGGTACAACTGGTAAAGACACTTTACCCACTGTGCAGGATTCCCACTGCAGCCTATGTTCGAGCAATTGGCTGCCCACCCCAGGGGCAGGGGGGAGGCATGAGTTCATCACCTGCAAGAGGCTCTGTGTGTCGGAGTAACAGACGATGGCTTCACGGGTTCCATCTCACAGGTGGCGGTTCAGTTCAGTTTATTCAGTCACTGCCGGTCCCAGAGTTGCAGATGACAAACTTGTAATATGAGGGAAAGAGATAGACGAGGATTTAGGCCACCAAATTGGCAGAAAAACTGGAAAGAATCTGCATTTTTTTTGTGCCCCTGTTGTCCGGGTCACCTGCCACCATTGATAATTTGGTTATATGCACAGTATGCACCATAACATTGCTACACCTAATATTTATGAGGTTTGTTTGTTTCTTCCTGTCAGCTGTTGTTCTCTTTTATGTCTAGAGTGCCTTGCAAAAGTAATGAGACCCTTTTGGCACAATTTCCACACTTTGTTGTTCTCAAGAACTAATATCTGTTATAAATACAACCTACTCCACACATTTGTAAAAAAAAACACAAAAAAACAAGTGAAATAAAGTACATAGATACTTAAAATGAAATAAAAATGGAAAAATGTTAATTGGATAAAATCATTCAAACCCTGTTCTCTGGCAACTATAAGTTAATGCATGTGCAAAACATTACCTTAATGAGCCACACAATGAGTTGATTGGCCTCTGTCTGTCTGTCATCATAGTGATTGTCATGATTTCAGGATTAAAAACAGCTGTCTTTGTGAGGATCATTGGTTGGGCAGTGAATTTGAAGGAAAGACAAAGAGGACAAAGAGCTTTCTCAGGAAGCCAGAGATATGGTTATTGAAAGGCACAGATTAGGAGAATGATACACAAAAATGTCTAAGGGTTTTGATATCCCAGTGATCAGTGTTGGCTCAATAATTAAGAGGTGGAAGCTGCATCATACCATCCAGACCCTTCCTCGAAAGGGCTGTCCCTCCAAACTCAGTGACCCAACAAGGAGGGGACTTGTGAGGGAAGCCACTGTGAGGACAGCAATGACTCTAAAAGAGCTACAGAGTTCAGTGGCTGAGAATGGAGTAATAATGCATCAGTCAACAATATCAAGAGCACTGCATAATACTGGCCTGTATGGCAAGAAAAAAGCCATTATTTAAAACAAAATATCTCAAAGCCCTTCTGGAGTTTGCTAGAGAGTGCGGGGAAAGTTTTTGTGGTCAGATGAGACTAAAATAGAGCTTTTGGGCCAAAATTCTAAGCATTATGTGTGGTGCAAACCTAACACTGCCTATGCCCCCCATAACACCATCCCTACAATGAAGCATGGTGGTGGTAATATCATGCTATGGGGATGCTTCTCTTCAACAGGGACTGGGGAAATTTCCAGAATAGGAAGAATAGTGGACAGAGCAAAATCCAAGCAGATACTACAAGAAAACCTATTTCAATCTCCCAAAAAACTGAACCTGGGGCAAAAATTCACCTTTCGGCAGGACAACAGTCCAAAGCACAGGTCCAAATCTACATTGGAGTGCCTCAATAATAAAAATATGAATGTCCTTGAGTGGCCCAGTCAAAGTCCTGACCTGAACCCCATCAAGAATATGTGGCAGAACTTGACAATTGCTGTCCATAAGTGATGTCCAAGCAACTTGAAAGAGCTGGAGCAATTCTGCTTGGAAGAATGGGTGAAAATCACCTCCAACCAGTATGCAAAGATGGCAAAATCTTACCCAAAAAGACATAAAGCTCGAATTGCATAAGTCTGAATACTTATGCAAGCACCATATTTCTTTAAAAAATATATTTACAGTATTTGCTGACATAACTAATTACTTCTTTATAAAAATTCAGTTTGAGCATGTGAGTTTTTAATAAAAAATATTACATGTAAAAAAATGTGAACATATCATTTGCAATCCAGCAACATTTGAAAACTTTCCAAGGGTCTGAATACTTTTGCAAGGCACTGTATTTATATATTGTCTTCTCTAGTTACTATTAAAAGCACTTTATAAATATAACCTATTATATACTGTATATGTATTTTTTTAAATGTACTTTTTATCCATTGTTTTGCAGATATAACATTAAACACAAAAAGTAGTTGTAGAACAAATACATTCTAATTATGTATTTTGTTATGACAGATGTATAAAGGCCTAAAATATTGGTATTATGCTTCCCCATCATGATATTTATAAAAATACCTATTTTTCTCATAATTGCCCCCTATCAAATGTTCTGGTATTGCACACTTGCAGGAGCGTTAAAAACATATTTCTGTGGCAGATTGTTAAACCCATTAAAATAAAGTAATTTTCTGCCAATCTCCACCCAAAAATGGTTCAGCCTCTGTTACACCCACTCAGCAAATGTACTAAGAAAAGCAGGTATGGAAACAGCAGAGTATTTGAAATAGCATTTTTGCCATCTGCACCAGTCTAAAATACCCATTATTGTGCACATTCTCCCAGAAACTGTCGGCAAGACCATTTCTAAGAACAAGTATTAATGATTGCTCCTGACCTTGCATCAGTGGCGATTTCTTTAAGACAACGAGGCAACCTCGACTTCCCCTATAATTTTGGGGGATGGGAAATATTTTTTCAATACAACATTAATAAACATTTTTATTTTATATCTAATTAAAAAAATACAACAGGTATTTCAATTCCATGGTATGTCACTTAGACTGAAATGTTTTGTTTAAAACAGCACTACCTATCACCTCACGTGCTTGAAGCTGTCAGTGGATGCTCGGCTGGTCTCGGTTGTCTCTGGGTTTCTATGGACTTACTGTATTTAATGGAATAACATGTGAGGGTTTTGGGGAATTTAATTGGACAATATTGACAGGCTCCATCCCTGTCCAATAGAAGATAGGTACAATATTTGCAGCTTGGGCACAGGAGTTTTTGGGGAGTGATGTCTGTTACAGGTCAGATTGGCAATAGTTTGAATTATTTGGTCTTTGTTCCTCTATTATTATAATTTGGTATTTTAATTGAACTGTTAATCATTTCTATTCTAAATTGATCTTGCATCAAACATGAGATATTAGCTAGCTAGCTAGCTAATTAGCATGGTGTTTTAGAAGAGAGACTTTGTATATTCAACATGTAAAATAATAAGCTAAAGTTAGCTAATAGTTAACATTATCTAGCAAATAATTCTTCTCTTACATGTTTCAACTGAACTGGGCTAACATTAGCTAGCTAGCTAACTGCTTGATATTGAGGATTGTGAAGTCGGAGAAAAACCCTCGTCGTGTGAGATTGATACTGTAGGGCACTCTGTCAGAAACAATGGAGAGTAGAATTTGCTTACAAGGTAAGGGGACAGCCCATAATAATTATTTTGATATATTACAAAATTAATGTGTAAGCTTTTACCTTAATTAGGGAAATTATTTAGCTACCATACCCTGTATTGTTTCTCTATAAGAGTTATATTTAAAGGTAAACAATTTGTGAGGCTAGTATTGCCAAGTGTACCAAAATGTATTTACTGTTATGTTGAATAACATTTGTAATTACCTATGTTCCAAGTCTTTAATAAACTGCCAATTTATCTCTTTATTTGTTTCTAATGTTTCATCAAAGTACTAATTTGATGAAAACAATGTAGTATTTTGTTACTGAATGAAGGTGATAGGATTGTCTTAAATTATATTATGTCAGGCTTTTAATATGAGGATAATCCCTGTATTTTGAAGTAGTGAGGCAGGCAGCCAGCATCATATCACCAGAGCAGCAGAGGAGGTCATGGTCAGATCAGAACCCCCCTCCCCATGCCTTGCATGCACACATTTGTTCATAATTTTGATACTCTGAGTATAAGTGGGCCCACCAATGGCAATACTACAAAATGTAAATGTGTTGTAGCTAATAAGAATTCTTAAACAAGGAACAAAAACTTGAACTTAAAATTAAACACGATTGGCTATATTGTCAACTTGAAGTCTCTAGGATAATTGTGAAATTAAATTAAATAACCATAATCATAATGCTGTCATGAATTTCAAAGCGCACGCATTAAGTAGGATAAATATTTCAGAACATGACATCTGTAATAGGCTCATCTCTGTGTGAGAAGGAATCAACTCATCTTATTTAACCCAATATGAAATTGGCCTCTGCAAGAGGGAAAATGAACTGTAAAAGTAGACACAACGTAGGGCATGCTGATTGCTGTCACGATCAGGGACAATACCATATATTGAGATCTCCCTAATACTGCTGCCTATTCTCTCATCCACTAGTAGTCTGGGACACCCTCAGGTAAACTGTGTGGGTCTCTAATGTGCACTGGTATTGGGGTTTTTTTTTGCATCCAGCTAGGAGTCAGACCATTTCTTATTTTCTCTCAGCATTCAACATAGAGCTAGCACTGTTTACAGAAGCGGTGATTTGTTGTTGAGCTGAAGTTTTGGCACATGATACCTCACAACCTTTTCAACTTGTGAAAATACAATTTTACAGTAGCAGATCACAACCAATATCTGTATACAATCAATTTACATGTATATTTTTTTCCTTTTTTCTCCCAATCTGGAAAGCTCAATCATATTCTTCAGCCGCACTTGCTGCAACCCCCGCTGTCAACATTTTTTTACATTTTAGGCATTTAGCAGACGCTCTTATCCAGAGCGACTTACACAATTTACATTTCTTTACATACAATCCATTTACACAGCTGGATATTATACTGAAGCAATTCAGATTAAGTACCTTGCTCAAGGGTACAACAGTAGTGCCCCACCTGGGAATTGAACCTGCAACCTCTGAGTTACAAGCCCAGCTTCCTAACCATTACACTACACTGCCCGTCAATTAGGGAGAGCGTAGACAACCATGCACCCTCTCCAAAACAATTCTTTTTAAACCACAGTTCACAAGTGCAGAATTTTTCTGGCAGAGGGAGAGGCTAAGGGGACCCAATTGACCAGCAGGGGTTGCTGGTGTGCAAAGAGACACGGACAACCCTACCAATTGAATCCCTCCTTCCCTGGGCGACGATCCCATTGGGAGCACTTATACTGAAAAATGGATGCACGCACTACTGTAAGTCGCTTTGATCAGTAGCACAATCACCCCTCCATTTGGTGTTAGAAAGGGGGTTGAAATTTCTTATTCTTTGCCTCTTTTAATGTATTTTGAAATGTAGGCCACCCCAGTTATTTGCACTCAGAACACGTGAAAGCTGAGGGAAGAAGAACTGAGCGAAAAGGTTGAAAACAGCAAAGAGTTATGGTCGATCTTGAGCGGATCTTGAAGCCTCGCATGCTCATTTATCCTTTGTAACACAGCATTAATGGCAGAAATTGTCTCAGTCTTGTTAATAGTTAAATATCATGCATTTTACTGCTAAAATTCAAATTCACACAACAGTAGCCCAGTACAAGCCCAACAGGCTTTCGGTAGGGCAAAATGTACTTTCTGATAACAAGACATTTGTTTGAAACGGTGAGTCCATACATAATTTGGTAGTCTTGAGAGGGAATAAAATGTGTTTCAGTTTTCTTTAAAATGCTCTCGCTTCCGGAATATTCAGTTTTATGATATTAAATTAATGTGGACGGTAAATCCTAACAAGCCCATTAGCTTGGGCTGTGTCTTGATTGCAAATGTTAGAACATTTGACAGCGTTTACATTGCATAATTAGTCGCTTTTTATGGGAAAAAGTTTTTTTTCTTGATGTTATCTTGAGGTCAATATAATTGTATTTATTTCAGTAGAAAGATAAATTATTTGTAGGTTGTGTGTACAAATTTCAAAGGATTCCGTTGCGTTACGCACAAGATATTAAAAAAAGAACCGGCTATGTTAGATTATGGACAGGTGATCGTGCTACTGATCTTTGGATAAAAGCGTCTGCTAAATGGCATATGTTTTGTTATGTTATGGCTGCTGGACATGGTCCATACTGGCACGGTCTGGATTCGATACAAGACCATGGGGCCCATCCATGGGGTGTTTTTACAGCATAATCTTTTTTATTGTTGTTAAAAAAAATGTTTTTTCATGCTGCCTAACATCATACCATATTTTCTTTATATCATCGGTTGTTTGTTTTCTTTACATGATCTACTGTTCGTTTTGTTATGCCTGATTAATACATTTATTTTGTAATGCCACTCCAAAATGTTTCTTCTCTGTTGGTGTTGTTTTCATATGCTGTAATACGTCGTTGTGATGCTGTACCTCATTGACCAATACATCTGTTTCCTGATCTGTCAAATCTTTTCTTTTTGTTGTTCACTTGCTACTTGCCTGGTTGCTGTATATCCATTTTTTGGCGTGATCTGGACGTGTGAGCATGCAATGTTGTTTCAGACCCTTTTTATGGGTGAAATTAGAACCAGTCTTAGTAGATTGGCCATTAATGTGTCCAAAATAGCTGCAACCACATAGCAACTGTCTTTGCGCTGTGACTATCTTAGTAAATCTAGCACCCAGTGTCTTTTAAGTCAGATCACACCTGGCGAAGGCTTATTTTGCCAAAACATGTGGATAGGGCAAATTAATAAATGCATTTTAACTGCATGAAGAAGACTGCCTTGGTTTTCCATTTCTACGTGGCATCATTGATCATTGAAAAACATTCATACATAAATTCCAAACACAGAAGCAGCAGTTTTTCAAATGTAAGTAAATGGAGAATTTTAGGGAAAAATATAATACCAAAAGAAAACTGAAAATATAATACCAAAAGAAAAAGAAAAAAGTTGTCTTTTACCCAACATATTTTAAACATTAAATATAAACTTGCAGTATCCAGCAGGTGGCAGGTATGAATCACTGAAAATACATGATAAAACAAAATGTAACATATTGTCTGCTTGTCTTGGTTTAATGTGGAGCCATCACCTATTATTGTGTTTATGAAATAACAAAACAAGTACTGAAGAAACATTCTACATTCTGAAGAAACTCACTATACACAGTTGCAAGTTTCGTAATGATTGAAATGTGCTACAAAATAATTCGCAAATTTTCGAAAAAAACAAAAACATCGAAAAAATTGTGATATAAAATTACAAGCAAAGCAAATATACTGAGGATGAATGAAGAGGGCAGAAAAAGGCAATTATTTTGTTTCTCTCATTGGTCAGCCTTAAAGGTGAGGGTCGAGGGTGAGTACAGTCCTTACAGTCTTGATGAGAACATGTACTATACATGTCTTGGATCTCAGGGGATGGCATTTAGCTCCTATATTCTGCATTGAAATTGAAAAAGAATGACCAGAATTACTATTATTTACATTAATAGCAGGCTGGAGTGTATGCAAAACTGCAAAAGCGAATGTTGTACTGATTCCATGAAGCAAAAATTTGACTGATGTAAAATTTGACCAAAACTGATTCATGTTAATGCATTTGGTAACCACAGGTCATGGAAGATTTGCTGTGAGCTTACATAATTAGCATATTAGGAAAGGGCCAATGGATACCCACAATGCATAGCAAAGGTCTATGTGTGGGTATTGTTCTTCTCGAAAATAACAATACCCACAATACTTCTTCCTCTTTTTTTTTACAATATTAACACTTAATTTAGAGGTGTTGGCTCTCACTAATTTAAAGGCAAGGACCAGTTTTAGCAATATTGTGCCCAGGAGTGATGTGCATGCTTCATGTTTCTAATAAAATATTTCCTTTCTGACATTGACACCTGGAGCTATGTTAGTTTGTCCACTAATGTCATATCTCATCATTTATGGAATATTAATCTTTTCTGACAACCAGATTGAAAAGTGAGCACTCAGCTCTGTCACAAGTTTTTTTAAACAGATTAAACAAGTATCTTTTTTTCCATAAAACCTTCAAGTAATGTGAAAGAGTCTTTCCAGATGATTAGATTAAATTGTTTGCATTAGTGATTGGCTGCACAATTACAGAAAGGGTGGGTAAAAATATGCGTGGCTGATGGTAATACTCAAAGCCCATCGTCCACCTTCTCAAGTGGTCTGTGTATGTTTTGGATGTGTGTGTGTGTGTGTGTGTGTGTGTGTGTGTGTGTGTGTGTGTGTGTGTGTGTGTGTGTGTGTGTTCGAAGAGAATATGTGTAAATGTCCTTCTAACATGGAATGACTGCTGAGCACTTTCCCCTTTATTTTGATTTCATTAAATTAATCAATCAACCAAATCAATTTAAAGCATTCATTAAAATTATATTTAACAGTTCTGCAACTAACTATAGCTTCAGGGTTGAATATAAGCTGCTATGGTCAGATACACCATACCATTATGGAAAACACCATATCAGAAAGACACATTTGATGGCATTAATAATGCTTGTTGTATTAATTAACAGTTGTCAAAATTCTTGAAAAAACAAGGAAGTATAGTCTTTCAGATGTAATCCATCATTTTAGTCTTCCGCAGCCTGTTAGACTATTGTGCAAGCTCCCTGTCATTCGCACTTATACTTGATTTAGAATGTTGAGCACAGAATTGATTTTGAATTGTCATGGTAACACTTCTGATTTTATTGGATGCAACACTGAAGCCAGAACCAACAGTTTATCCGTGCCATGTGGTTTAAATAACATTGTCTTTATAATTGTAAAATGAAAGAATAGGCAATTTGTCCTGTGTATATTAAAATAAACAGTGGTTTCAAGTAATTGTATCAGTAAATGTTTTATCATGTCTCCATTCCAACACATACAGGTTTAAATCACTTGCGCGAGGTGTAGGGAATTGTGGGTAATGTCTTGTGCTGCCAGGGCCAATTTTCAGTGTATAATAAACTAATACAGCAGACATGCAATTGGTTTCAATTTTGTTCAATAATGTGTCTAAATGTTCTATTCATACTCTGTGAAAAGTTTGGTGTATATGAATAATTTTCTGATGTCATTTAAAATAAATTTTGGCCCATGGTCTAAATGCAAAGATATCACGTGATATAGGCAACCATCTTATGGAGGTTGTGCAAAATTGTGCATTAAAATCCAAAATCTATGTTTCATTGGGAGAACAGAAATCAATACAATTGCTGTACTGCAGGGCTATTCAATGCTATCCTGGACCACAGAGGTAAACTAATTATTGAAATCAGGTGGTGTAATGCATGGTTGGAGCAAATACCTGCAGACACTGCAGCCTTTGAGGCCTGGAATTGAATAGCCCTTCTGTACTGTATGTGAATCATGTAATATTTATTACATCTATGAAAAAAAGGTTTCAAACTATTCTGTCTTGGATAGGAAAATACATTGGATTAGGTTGTGTGCTCTAAAATTCAACAAATGTTCTGCACTACAGCCTCTGATTGGCTAAGACAATGTTAATATATTTAAGCTAATCAAATAAGAATGAATGAGTTGGATTGAATATAATAATGGGTTAGCTCTCCTACAGTTTGTGATGTATCGTCACAAAAAGGGAGGATTATTTTTATGTGTTCTACAGTAAGAACATATAGAACATAAGAAGAACAGAAGAAGAACATAAGAATACATAATGATGAGAACGGGCTGTTCAGCCCATCTAGGCTCATCATGTCCTAATATAAAGAGTATCTAGTACTGCATCTAGCCCAGACTTGAATAGCCCAAGTATTTCTGCCTCTCCTACCCGACCTGGCAAGCTGTTTCAGGCATTGATAACTCTCTGTGTAAACAAAAACGTCCTAATATCCGTGCAAAATTTGCCTTTAACTAATTTCCACCTGTGGCCTCTTGTTCTGCTGACCCCACTTATCTTAAAAAGATATTTGGTAGTTCACTTTGTTAATCCCTTTTAGGAATTTAAAATCCCCCCTAAGTCTCCATTTGCTAAGCTTAAATAGATTGAGTGCCCTTTCATACCAGGTATCAATAGTTGCCCTTCTTCAAGAGCTTCTATATCTTTCTTGTAGTGTGGTGCCCAGAACTGCACACAGTACTCTAAGTGAGGTCTGACAAAGGCATTATATAACATTAATATAACTTCCTTTGATTTATACTCAATGCTTTTTGCTATGTATCCCAGAATCATGTTGGCCTTTTTCACTGCTGTAGCACACATATGATATCATAAGCCTGGTTCAGGTCAACACACTTTGTAGCCTCTTCAAAAAAGTCCAGGAGGTTTGTTAGGCATGACATCCCCTTGAGAATACCATGTTGGCTCTCCCTTAAAATCTATTATTTTTCAAGAGAAAAAGTAATAATAGTAAAATACTATTATTTTTCTTATAGCTATCTAGCTGTTACTCATTAGGCTCCACATCAAATCTTCACCTGTTAAATATCCTTCTTAGAGAATATATGTAGTACCAGTGCATTCAGTTACCTAATCAGTCAGGCTATCCGGCTAGTTGGGGGTAGATAAAGGGAGTGGGGTGTACAGTTGCTTTGGAACCTAAGAAAAGTGCCGGACCATCCAGTGTGAAACAAAGGATTACCCCTATTGGCAGAATATAGCCCTGGAGAATGGTGGCATTTCATCAAATACAAATACATCAAATGCAGTCAAATCTCACAAAATGGATCACATTTTTTGGTCAAAGTCATACTTGGTCAAAGTCATACTTCTCACAGCTGCAGGAGTCAGCACTGCTTTTATTTACCTCCCATTATTACCAGATTGTCCCTAATGGTTCAGAAAGGGCATCCCACTCTGCTGACAAAGCAGTGTAGATGTAGCCCTTGAAATGTGGACCTTGAAATGTACATGAGAGCAGAGTACTTGCATGTTATAACTTATACAGAGTATATATGCATACTCTGATTGTTGCTAATACAAGTAATTCATTCTGATCCAGATATGTTTTAGTAATGATTTGGTCCTGTAAGTACTTGCACCTTTATATTTTAAATCAATGGACATATAAATTATTTAAATGGTCATTGAAATAGATTGAAAAGACAGACTATGCTTTACTAATAACATGTTAAGACTGAGAATTATGAATGAAGAATTATGCATTACAGTTGTGTTTTTGAAGTTTGTTTGTTGTAAAAGTGTAATTTATTTCTCAAAGATCTAATCTGATAGATTGCCGATGATTAGTCGATTAATCAATTAAATGGGTAAATGGGTTATCAGGAAGGCTGTAGTGATGGGAGTATGCGTAACATAGCAACAATGGCTTAGTTAAATTTGTAGGCACTGCTTTATTTTGCATTGAGCAAACGAACTAACTCTCCAAAAAAACAAACATATTTAATTGCAAATAATCAACATTTCAGAACATTATATTCATAATATTGGCCTGCTGTATATACATACAATGCATACAAAATGATACAATAATAATAACAATTAAAAAAGTGCCAAAAATGTATAATTTTTTTTTTGAATTGTGATGGCACGTCCCGTTGTTCGCTACCAGGGGGCGGCATCGGACACTAGATTTTTCCCTAATTGCTTTATTGCATTATTTTTAATGGCTTTATTGTCTTGATTGTTTAATTGGATTATTGTCTCAGTGTTTTCACCTGTGTCTCGTTTACATTCACTATTTCAGTTGTGTGCTTTCGTAGATCTGTGCTCAGTCTTGAGTTTCTCTTGCCCAGAGTTACTGGGAGCATTTGTTTTGTTTACCAGGACTCTTTTGTGTTTACCCTTTTGTCTTTGTGTTATTTTGGTTAACTGTTTTCGAGCTATATGTTTTGGGAACCGTGTTTGTTCCATTTTGGTTTGTTAGCCATTTAGTTTTTGTGTTACCTGCTCTGTCGTTTGTACTGCCCAGAGCTTTTATTATTTCAGTAAAGATTTTCATTTTTTCATCACATCTCTGTCTCCGCCTCATCTCTGCGCTTGGGTTCACTCAATCTCCAGTCGTCCCGTTACAAAAATGGCTTTGAATGCCCGAGTGCCCCTCCTGGCTGCTGCGACTAGAACTCTGTAGTTATGCTTGCATTTCACTGGTCAGTGATACCAGGCTAGGAAGAGAAAGACATCAATCTAGGTGTAGAAAGACAGACATTTCACTGTCTGGTATCATTAACTGGGTGATTACTATTCATATTCACAATAGTGGTGGTTCTGTGTGGCTCAGTAGGTGGAGCACGGCACTAACAACGCTTAGGTTCAGGGCTCGATTCCCATTGGGACCACATACACTGAAAAATGTATGATTCACTACTGTAAGTCGCTTTGGATAAAAGCGTCTGCTAAATGGCATATGCTATGCTAAGTATGGTAAATGGCATGGTATTACTGAAGTGCTCATACATGGTGTTCATGTATTGTGTGCCTTGTGGAGTGTCTGGCTGGGCACCAACTCTACTAACTTGGTTATAGTGAATGTAGTGCTCTATACAGAAAGATGATTCAGCATTTTAATTAGTTATGAATAAACATGCCATTTTAGAAATTGTATTACTTGATCTGAAGTGTGTAAATTGCTTGTTTTGGGGGCAATGTAATGATGAAAAATGCTGTTTTAGGCATTTTAATATTAGTTTTGGCTGTGTCTATAATATGCATATTTCTGGGGTGTTAATGGTACTTATCATTTGTGTACAGATCCCTGTCACAGTTTTAATCTACTCCTTGATTTATTTCCCTGTGAATTGGGAGTGCTTTTCAGATGTGGAAAGCTAAATATATGGTTAGTTTCATTGTGTGTGGTAATATTAATGTAATCTGTAAACAGAGGAGGAACTGTTTTGATCCGACTTTGTTTGGTTTCCCCAACTACTTAAGCTCAGATCCATTTTACTGTATCAATACAATCAATTCACCTTTTCTTTACAAAAGTGCTCTCGAAGTTATCATTATACAACTAGCTTCAAAGTTTGACAATCTGAAATGTATTTTTAAAGCAAGTATTATTAATGCCTTATTACACATCAATAACTGTATTATGAAATACTACCAAACAAATGCACCTGAAAGTAAATATGGGGATAAGCACCAGGTGTGTGTTTGTATTACAAAATATCATGCTAGTTAAAACAGTCAGTCATATAAAAAATTATATTAAAATGTGGTTTCTAACCAGAATGTACAATTCTACACTTCCATGAGCACTGCTAAACCTTTCATATTAAAAAGCAGCATTGTATAGAGATATTTTAATAAAATCAGCTGAAATGGTAATATAATGCAATATATGTATAATAAGGTGGCATACTACAAGAACTCCAGCATTAGGTGACAACTCATGTTAAAATGGAACCATGCAGACAAACGATCCATGTGTAGAACTTGCAATTGATGGACAAAATAATTTATTTGCTCACTCATGCAGCCATGCATGTTTGGAGAAACCACTGAGTTCCCCCTAAAATAATTTCTAAGGATATGCTAATGCTGACTTAGATTTCAAGGTGGGGATTTAACGTCATAACTGTCAATTACCTGCCCTTGGGCTGTCTACATCACATAGCACGTTCTGCTTTAAATATCATGGTTAAATATACCGAAAATATGGACATGTGTTATATGCACAGATCAGGTGGAATCTCGTCTTTTCAACAATGCATGCTAATTCAAGCAGGAAGGGAAACGTTAAGGAGAGAGGGGTAGGAACATGCTAATTAATTAGTGATTAGTTGTTAGTAACTTAATCTAAATCCCTAATGTTAGTAGTTAAATTGATTAGTACTATATACATCTAACTAATATATACAAAGTGTAATAAGAAAGTAAGAAGGAAGTAAAACTAAATAATAAGCTAAGACGGAAAAACTGAAAACGTTAAGTGAACAAACATGCAGAAACATAACAAAATCCTGTCCCGATTCAAGGCAGGGTACTCAAGAATAGCTTCTCCTTAAAAAAATTATTTATATTGGTGCAATATTTTGATGTATTTTATTTATTTAGCTAATTATGACATTTGTTGCTGTTTTTCTTTTTTTTAAGTTGATCATGATATATGCCTATTGGTTATTTAGTTACCATTGGAAAGATTTTGTTGTTGCTATCCAATTCTTTGATTTGACTTTGGTGTGTGTGTCTCATAAGCAACAACATGTTGTAGTGTGATTCTCAGTGTCACTTGAAGACATTTGGGGACACTTTTAGCTATCACATTAGTATCTGTTTTGTGAGAAAAATAACAATCCATAATGGTTTGGGTTATAGTGATCAAAACATTTTAGTATGTTTTCCAGTGTCACAGAAGTGAATAGAAATCATTGGGCCAATTTGGCAACCTTGGATTAAGCATTAGATTTAAACATTTCATTTTGATTGCACTTACAGAAACATATTAAAAAATATGGCCTCAAGACAGCCATCACCTGTCCCAAATAAAATACCTTGACCTAGCAATCTTTGGCTTTGTTTTGTCATTTGTTAGTCATAGCTTTAATTCGATTATTTTGGCAGGTTGGTGAAGGTGTAGTCAGTACACTTCCACTTACAAGTATTAGCATAAGTAATTTTTTTAATTATGCCTCTTTGAAGTATTACCTCAAACTGCACTATGGATGTTTTATGATTCACACACTTGAGTCTTGAGTCTGTGGTGGAAAACTAATTAAATTGACATTTGTTATGTGTTACAGATTTTTGCTTATATTTTGTAAAATAAGGTATTTTATTTTGTCAGTGGCCTACATCACTGGCATACATCTGTCGTGGGGAAAAAAAACTCTGTAGGAGAGGACTTCCTAAACAGTATTAAAAGCTTTTATTATGCACAGCTGCACAGAGACCCGTGTCACGCAGGACACCGAATCTCCTGCCTTCAGGTTTAAATGTCATATTTATAACAGAAAAACCAGAATGGGAGGGAACCAGATAAAAGGGGAGGTAACAGGGTGTTAATGTCAGGAATGTTGTAGGTTTAGGAACCAAATGCAGTTGAGAGAGAGACCCAGGAAGCAGAAAGGCGTTTAAGGTAATTTAATTACTTAAACACAGATGGTACTAAATGCTAACACAGTGTCTGAACTGACACTGAACAAACACTAACAAACGAACAGGAGAAAACAAAACAAGCGAAACTGTAAATACAAAACGTATACCGGGACATGGAATAAACTAAACACTGAGATACTACAAACAAACAAGTGCAAGATTTTCAGGATGGCGAGAACACAAACACAACATGTAATACTAGGCTAAGGGCAGTGAATGTTCAAGAAAAGAGTTGGAGCAGGCCAGGAGGTTAAATACCCTCCAGGGCTCACAGCTGCCAGTCATTGTCTTGATTGATTGGGTGCATTCCTTTCACTTCTCCTGCTAATTGGGGCGTGGAGGAAATGTCCGTTTGCTGGTTGAGTTGTTACAGATAATTTAAGCTTAAAAGGAATGTAGGCGTCACCGAATGTAACCCAGAATGGAAGATTACTGCAACTCTAAGTTACTACGACGACAGAAGGGAGGTTTCCTGCAGTGAGAGAACGTCATAAAGGAACAGCTGTTCCTTCTAAGTTTTGTCACACAGAGTTATATAGAACAGGTGTGTCTCCTTGTGGATATTTCTATAGCATTATATCATTACAAAAACAGGACAATTTGTCCTTGCAGGAGTTACACTGAAACTCAGGAACACAACTTCCACATAGTCCAAGCAGATGTTTAGGGGCAGAAATCCATGTACCGTTATTTAAGTTGGAGATGTTCCAGCACTGGGGGTAACTGTGGGCTATAGCTTCAGGGACTTGTGCCCTTAAGATTAAGAACAGTGAACAGCTGGTGTGAACTTATTTTGCTTGAGTGACTTAGCAGTGTCCAGGCAAACTGTTTCTGTTCTCTCCACTAAATGTAAAAGGCAATAAAATACTTTAGTAGGCATGAATAAAAACTGACATAACATGAAAAATAAATGCAATTGGATTGTGAAGTGTTGGCTTGTCAGATCATTTAAGTGTACAGACATTTGTGCCATCAAAGTCCTGTACCAGGAAAACAGTGGCCCATCGTGAGGGGTCGTATTGGCTAATTGTGCCTGAGCAATAATAAACTGCTCTCTCGTAGGATACCCAGTTCAGTCATTCTGTATTATATCTGCCCAACATGCCTTCCTCATCAGCCCCAATGGTCTTGTTCTTGAATAAGAAACAATTGGAAAATTTTACAGGGAAGGCAACTGGCCTGCATCATCAGCTGATATTCATCAGGCACTCACCAGCATCAATTTACAATTACAGCATGTCATGTATTGGCAAATCTAGTATTTTTTGACATATTCATATATAATTCATGTTTTAATGCACATTGTAATATATAGCCAACACCTGTCCAAACCTTATGATGGCATAAGCTATTAAATATTGACTCAACCAAGTTTAGTTCATTAGCTATTGGCTAGCTAATTAGTCAAGCGACTCTCTTCAGCAGAACGAATGAGATCAAATATCTAATGTGTTAGATTGAAGTGGAATGGTTAATAAAATCGCATGCAGAGATCTTGGTTAACAGAACGCAGATCGTAATGTAAAGTTAGTAATAGATGGTATCAGTATCAAAGCTATGCAAGGGTAGTTAGTGGTGATACCGATGTACAAAGCACAAAACACAATGAATACACGTAGGAATAGATTTAAAATAAACAACAGACATAAGTTAACTTACTGAAGCTGATGAGCCTGGATGTTTGATTCAGTCTTACTGCTTGCATAGCTAGGTCCTTGTGGTTGGTTGAGGCAGGTTGATTCACTGGAGTGGGTTGTCCAACATGACAAATCTGTGGCATCGCCTTTCCGTTGGATTTGTCTGTCCTTTCGGTGAGTTGTTGCTGCAGCTTGTTGACGGATTTTGACCGGTGTGTCTCTCTGTTCACTTGCCATGTTGCAGAACAATTGGGAAGTGTAGCTAATAAAACTGATCCTATGGTGGACACAGACAGTTTTCGACAGGGTTAAACATTGAACGTTTACTTAAAAAGGTTTTTTCTCAGAGTTAGAGGCCACTGGCTGTGGCTCCAGAGCTTGTGAGATGGAAATTACTTTGAAGAGAGTGAGGCGTCTTTAGCTCATGTCTCTCCCCATTGGTTCTGTTCCGTTTCTTGTGTGGAAGAGAAGGAAGAGGGAGTGGACAACAGGTGCATGCTAGTTTTATGTAAAGTTACAGTGGGGGAGGTGAAAGGCTACTGTTCTAGGTCACCCATTGGCTAACGGTCTTTTGAACTTACCGCTCAGCATCTGAGTCAGTGTGCAAGTGACGTCTGCCTGTCCCTGTTGATCCGTCATGGACACGTGGACCATACATTTACATACCAAAAATGTAATCAACCAAATACCCAAAATGCATAATTTTTACTTGATAACGGTTTTAATGTTTTTTACATTTGCATTTTAATATTTGAAGAAACCAAACAAGCCGTGATTGAAATAACAGTGCCGTCTTTGCAATTTCCAAATTGTTTGGTTGCCAAACTCGATATATCTCATGCTTTGTGTACAGTTATTGCAAAGACGGCACTGTGATCTCATTCACTGCTTGTTTGGTTTGGTTTTGGCAGGAATGGCGTTTACCAGTTTTTGCATATGAACTCTTCATTTATTTGTGGTAGGTAGCTGTGGAATAAATGACTCCAACCCATGTATTCTCTGAATATATACACACTTCAGGTTTTTACCACTCCAGATGTGCTTATATATCAAAAAACAAAGGGGTTGTCGTGGTTGATTCCTTACATATATGCTGAAAAACCAACAAAGAAGTTTCAGTGTCAATGAATATTATTAACTATCATTTTCATTAGTAATGCCACTTCCATTAACCTATTTGAATGTACTTATGTTCTCTGGGAAGCTGTAAACAATGTAGGAGGTATTAGCAATTAATTAAGCTGTTTATTAGATAATTTTATGGAAAACTGAACCAAATAATTTTTTTCTTGTGTAACAATTTTGCAACTCCCAACGGGTTGCCTCTATAGCAATGTGCAAACTGCTGGTGGCGGGGCTCATCTCTACAAACCACTGGAGCATCTGAAAAGATCCCCCCTCAGTGCTATGTTGTGGCATATCATTTCCCAATTTGTTCTAGATTTTCTTGATCCACACTGCCTGGGTATGACATATGGTATCATATGACATAATTACATTTGAGCTTCATTTTACTTGATTTTATTCCTGCAACATAATCATTTATTTGCTGTTCATGTTTAGCCATAGTGTAAGCATGATCATATTTATTAAAAAATCATATTTGTAAATGGTACATTTCCCAGGTCCACAGCTTTAATGAGGTTTAATGTAACACTAAAAAAAGAATGTGGGCCTTTAGAGGATTAAAGCACAGCCATTTTACCATGGTTTAAATGCACATTTACAGACATGATCTTCCTCTTACTATTTCTGTATACTTTGCCTCTATAAAAATAGTTTCAGAGTGCCAAATTAGCCTACTGACTATCCACCTATTGGTTTAAAGACTACAAACATGTAAAAGGCAAAGGTTACACAGGTTAGAATTCTCCCTGGAAAAATCATGTCTATTCGTAAAACAAACATGTGTATATGTGATCCCATATGAATACCTGTGGAGTAAATGTGGAAATGTGTACATGTGGAAATGTGTGGCGTATATGTGAAATGTATTCCAGATTTAAATTGTAGAAGGACAGGCTTTATTAATACATGCAACAGAGCGTTCAGACAAAATATGGCTATGAGGGAAAAAAAGCGGTGCTTAACAGTGAGTATCCAAACAAAGGTGTGATTGTACAGTTACTCTGCATTTACCTGTGACAGACCTTATGTCCGGCATTTCACTTCCTTTGCAACTCCTGTTGAACCCTGGCATCAACGTCCTGTCCTCTTTTCCAAGAGAGGAAACAAAACACGCTGAGAAAGCAGCTAAGAATAACCTGTAATAATCACTCTTTACACTCTACTCTGCATCTCTGAGTCTTCATTCCAAAGGCATCACGACCACCAGTCAAACCTAAAAACCTCAATAACGTCAGGAAATCAGTCACAATTGTTAAAGAGTCAAGGCTCACCAAACCAGCATTTCTAACTTTCATTAAAGCCACTGTCCCATAACAGTCATGGTCTCACTGCAGTGTTCTTTTCATGATGAAATTGCACCGACCCTGTTATTGAAATTGTTAAAATGTCAGCGGAATCAGTTTTCTGTTTGTCGAAGCCATGCGTCATTCAGAAAAATAAAAATGCACATACTCCTCAAAAAATTAAACACGTATCATGTGTGTTTTGTAGGTTCATTTGAAGGACAGCTACTGACTGTTTGTACAAGGGCAGGTTTTGACGTGTTTCGCATTTCCTTTTTGCACAGCTGCTGAATTGTTGAATTACAGAAACCAAACCTTGGGAAATGTGGCTTGTCAGTTCTCGGCGAGCTCAAAAGGAGGCCTCTCTCACGGTTGTTTAGGACCCTGGGCCTTGACTGTGGAATTGGTCGGCTGCGGAGACAATAAATTGTACCTGAGCAGCTGTTCTCTTTGCAAAAGCTGGGTTGGCACTCTTACGAGGCACCTATAAATAATTTTTCTGATAAGGCCCTCAAGGCTGTGTCCTCTGTACTATTTATTAAGCACACCTCATATATTTGTTGTGGTAACCATTCTGGGGAATGGTAAGGTAAATATTCCGCCTTAGCACAATGGGGAATTGACAGCAAAGAAACAGCCGCTATCTGCATAATGCTTTCGTTGGGTTTCCCTGCCTCTCTCTGGCTTGCTTGCCTTGTGGTGTCCTTCCCTCTTCTCCATAGTGGCCTTCATTTTTTCATGAGGCTGCCTTCTTTGGAGGTCTATGACTTGGGAGATCAGCAGCAGGATAGACTAATCAAGCAGTACAATGTGCATATCTGACTCAACGACATGAGAACCTGCCCTGAATCCTGAGCAGCCTCCTGTTCTGCACCAACCAATACCTATTGGGGAACACATTTAATCTCTCTTGGTTAATACCGCTAGATGACCAGCAATACATTTTTTGTGCAAAATGTATTGAAAAGTTTTCAAAAAGTATTAGGTGCATACATGCTGTAGTACACGCAACAGTTCCTTTGTTAGCTAGTACGCTGGCTACCTACTGCATACTACTGACAACAGTTGTCAGCGGTTAGTAACAGGCTAGCTAGCTGAAGTCACATTCTTCAACATACCTTTTTCTGAGGACTTTTCCTCGGCTTCTCTTGCCCACTGCGATTGACATATGGATCCCCACGTTCCCCAAGGTCTTTAATTGTTTGTCTTCATCTCATCTCATTGTCTAAGCCGCTTATTCCTGGTCAGGGTCGCGGGGGGGCTGGAGCCTATCCCAGCATGCATAGGGGCGAGAGGCAGGAATAAACCCTGGACAGGTCGCCAATCCATCACAGGGCACACACACCATTCACTCACACACTCATACCTACAGGCAATTTAGACTCTCCAATTAGGCTAACGTGCATGTCTTTGGACTGTGGGAGGAAACCGGGAAACCCCCGGAGGGAAACATGCAAACTCCACACAGAAAGGCCCCTGGCCTGGATTCGAACCCGAGACCTTCTTGCTGTGAGGCGACAGTGCTATCCACTGCACCACCGTGCCGCCTAATTGTTTGTTTTTTCAGGTGTAAACTTTCTTTCAAAATTACATTCAAATGATTTCCATCAGCCACAGACAAGTACAGCGGCTGCCTCTCCGCTCTCAACAATGTGCATATATGGTTATTCGACTCAAGCCTAATTTTACATTTACAACACTAGGGTAAATTGTGGGATTGTTTCATTATATAGAGAGGGTATCAGATAATGAAATGTCATGTTTATGAATGTCATTTACTTACATGTGACAGAAAAAACAAGAGGAAGAAAAGAAACAAATGTTTGTGTAATACAATGTATAACAATATCCATATGGGAGGTACAAAAAAGAATAACACAATAAACATACACACTCAAAAAATGTCTTGGCATGAAGTGGAAAATTAAAGTGCCATATTAGAATATAAAGAATAAGATTCACACTTACTTATTGTTCCAAAATGAGGCCTAATGGTTCATTTAAACATGCAGGTTAACATGTTCAATAAGCAATTGAATAGACACTCATCAGGAGGTGCATCTACTTTGCATCTACTTCTGCCTTTTTCTTTTATTCCTGTAATGGTAAAGCATGGAGCTGCATAGTTGTTTACTGTCAAGGGAGCCTTTCGATCAGCGAGTTTTTCAATGAGGGATTCTACCACCTCTAGGGCCACCTCCAGTTGCAGGCAGAAATGCAGAGGTATATCAAATTAGTAAAATACCTCTGGGATCAGAGCCAGTGGAAAACATCAGCAACTCTGGTTAACAGCCAGTCAGGGAACAGAATACTGCTGAATATAACTTGAGTGACTTTAGAGAAATAAAGTCACACAAATTGTGTGTGTGGGGGTGGGGTGTCCAGATTTCTGTGGTGTGAAGCCGCTCCACTACTAAGGTATTTGTTTACCACTGATCATGCATACAATTCTATAATCTTGTACATCTTGCAACTTAATCATTCCCATTTATATCGAGACTTTGGCTTCAGTCAAGACGGTTTTCTATCCTCCTATACCACCTTTAAGCAACCTCTGTAAAATGGAAATATGGTAGCATATCACTTGTGGATGACTCCCCTCTCACATTGTGATGGCACTTTCTTGAGAGATCATCGCTGGCCTCGGAGATTAGCTTGCCCCGTAGAGACGGGCAGCGAGTTCGTTGGGTAGGGTTAATCAAAATATAGAGAGGGTATAATTCCTTCCAAATTGGGGAGAAAAAACGGGGAAAAATCAGAAACAAAAAATTAAAAATAAGGGATAGGGTGGCCCCCTGCGTTCCAGTGTGAACTCTCTCTTCTCTCACTCAAGCTCCATAGTACTAGCTAGCTAGCAAATTCAATGCAGTGAAATGTCAGGATTTGGTTTGATTAAATCTTAAGCAATTTTCTGATTCACAATGTGTGTCTCTTTATCTAGCTATGAACAGCAAGCAAGCCATCCTGGGTTTATTTCTGGCTTCAGAAAAAGTATTTGGTCTGCAGTCTTAAGTAAATTACGTATCTAACAGGCAAATGTTAAAGTTTGATATGAACAGCTATCAAGCCAGAATTTCCATTTGTCTTGGTTAACACGCTAATGTCAGCTAACCGTATTGACTCAATTGGAATTTTAACAACAGAATTCCTGGTTGCACGCATGAGTATAGCAATCTCTACAAACCATAAATACAAATTTTAAAAATCTCCTTATCATAGACTCTCGTCCATTGTTAAGATTTTTTTTTTTTTTTAGCTTAGGCATCCCACTGACTGAGGTTATCATCATCACATAAATTAGCTAGCTAGCTAGGCTAATAAGTATAAATGATAGCTAGTCTTGCAGTTCTTCACGAACACCAAATTAACATTTGTTACAACATCACTTTAATTTTTTGTTAAATCAAGAAAATGTCGACTTCCGGTTATGGAGGCATAGGGAACAGACGTGTGGTACCAACCTCCGCTGCGTAGATCGCTAAAATCAGCCTTCTCTCGATCCTTAACTGAGATAATTTGACACTACCCCCTTGCTTTTTATACGTGAAAACATTGGCAACTGAATTATGTCGAGGAAGAGGACTGATGGTACATCAAAAGAAGAGAAAATTCGGCAAGCACCCTCGCCGAATGCTAGCAACAATGGCGACGAGCCGCCTGACAGACCCCCACAATGGTTTATATCTGAGATGGAGAAAGGAGTCCTGAGAATTGAGTCCGTGATTGAGGGACGCTTAACTAAGCTTTCCGAAACGATGGAGAAAATTCTCAGTGATAACGAAGTCTTTAGAAACCGAATCAAATGTATCGAGGGGAAGCAGAGTGAGTTCGTGGACTCTCTAACAGCCATACAGCAGGAGTTTGATGACTACAGAAAAGCTACGGAGGGCGAGTTGAAAGAGATGAGGGAGTGTTTGGACGACCAAGAGAACAGAGCCCGTAGACAAAATCTGAGACTGGTGGGCTTTCCGGAAGGAGTGGAGGGGAAGAACGCAGTGGCATTCATACAGGAATGGCTACCGAAGATACTTGGTCTCGAAGGGGAAACTTTTGAAGTGGAACGTGCACACAGATCGCTACAACAACGTCCAGCTGATGGCGCTAGACCCCGTGCCATTGTGATTCAGCTCCTTCGTTTCTCTGATACAGTCAAGATCGTCGACGCAGCTCGAAACAAAGGTTCATTGCAATTTGGCAATTCGACTGTCATGATTTTCAGAGATATGTCTACAGCCCTGTACCAAAAGAGGAAAGCCTTTATTCCACTGAAAAGGAAGCTCAAGGAAAAGAACGTTACTTTCAGACTGCTGCATCCGACCACCTTTACTATGGATCTAGAGGGAGGAAAGCGTACCTTCACAACGCCGCAAGCTGCTGAAAACTATCTGAAAAAATATCACCCAGACCTAGTGCCACGGGCCTAACTAACTAGCCCACACACTAGACGGAATATTTCGGTCTGTTCTCATGCTCGGCTGTCGTAAAAAATTTTTTTTTAATTTTAATTTTTTTTTCCTTCCTTCTCCTTCTTCACGGGACAGAGGAAATAAGGATGGCTAGGGACGGACTTGTTGTGACTGGCTAAGGTGGTCCTGCATTGACGGAGGACCCATATGTTTGCTCCGGCCTAAATTGTCTGTTCGACGTGGGATTGTCGCTTTCTGGGCATTGGTTCTCTCTCACACCGGTATGGTCGAGACACCTGGTCTACCGCTATTTAGTTTTGGGCACAAAGCGGACTAGAATTGTTTATTATTTAACCTACATCTGGGGCCTCAAACGTAAGTAACCTGATCTACCGGTGTACCTTTATCTTTGATTTATTGCTTGATTTTGTTGTGATTTTTGATTTTCGTTTGGATTATCACTTTAGATAGGCATCACTTCTAATCAGCCTTTCCTGCTATTAATTGGAGCTACGCTGAAATTGTCGGCTTTGTGGAGGTGCATTTGATACTCGCAAAGCGTGCCCCATATTCATAGCGTACAATACACACAAAAAAAAGAATATAGTCATAGGCAGCTAACTTTAAATAGGTGTCGAGTAAACGTGTCGCTGTAATTGTTTAGGCGAGGTGAGCCTGACAAACACGCTTGATTACTGTTGTTATCATTCATATTTGTATTATTGTTAATGTTATTAGCATCGATATCTTTATTTATACCAGGCTATATGTTTGCACGTGTTCGAGGATGGCTGGTTAAACTACAAATAGCTGCCTAGAAGCAGAGGGGTCTGATATTCTTTTAACGACAAGATCCTTTGTCTGTAGTCTAGGATTTGATGATCCAGATTTTTCACACTGAGTTCAACCAGAATAGCCTCCCTGGTGGTATTATAGGGAATTGTTCTACATTACAAAACGCCAAATTGATGTTTTCATTTAAGTTGATTGTAAATTTCGGGGTAAATTGTCCAGTGGACTAGGCTAATTGAGTACTTTAGTTTTGAGGGGGATTGGTACCATTTAGTAATGTAGCTAGATAGGTTATAGCTGCATTAAGGTAACGTCAATAAGACTAAGGGTTTGGCACTTCCTCAGTTGGGGAGGAAGTCGGGGAAATATGGGTTATGTAGAGTTTGGTTTTTTCTGTTCTGTTTCTTCCGTTCATTTTCTTCTTACTTCTACAGTTACCTTCAGGGTGCAGGACATGGAAATGATACACTCAAATGGGGCAGTGACCAGGGCTAGATATCGTAAATGGTTTTATATCTTATATCACAGTACCTTACAAGGAAAATGACAACCGTAGCTCTTAGGTACTTGACGTGGAATACCAATGGCATCAACGTACTGTCAAAACGTAAAAAGGTACTTAACTTTCTGAAAAATCATAAAATAGATATAGCTTTACTACAGGAGACCCATCTAACAGACACTGAACATGCCAAACTGGCCCGTCAATGGCTGGGGCAGACCTTTTATTCTTCCTTTACATCTCAATCTAGGGGAGTTGCTACTTTGATAGGTAAAAATGTTCCTTTACATGTGGATTATGTCGAAAAAGACAAACAGGGCAGATACTTGATACTTAAGGGTGCCATAGCAGGTGAATCGATTACTTTAGTCAATATTTATGGTCCAAATTATGATTGCCCTCAGTTCTTCCAAAATCTGTTTTTTACACTTACGTGTCCTTCTACTGAGCTTGTTATAGGTGGAGATATTAATTTAGTTCTAGATCCATTCAAAGACCGATCATCCTCTAATCCCAAAGTTATAACCCAAGCAGCTAAGGCACTCAAAAAAGAAATAGTAGACTTCAAACTTGTAGATGTCTGGAGACAAACGCATAAATCGCTACGTGAATACTCATTCTACTCGCATGCTCATAGAAGCTACTCCAGAATTGATATATTTTTTGCCCATGTTGAGAAACTCCACCTCATATCCTCATGTGAATATCTAGCTATGACTCATTCAGACCATGCCCCTCTCTTGCTTACGATAGCTCAAAAAAGCACCGCCAGTAGTACTAGACTATGGCGATTTCCCATTCACTTGCTCAATGATGCAGATTACGTAAATCTTATCAGAAGTAACATTGACAGCTTTCTTAGCATTAACAAGGGGACCGCCTCACCAACCATTGTATGGGAATCACTAAAAGCGTATGTGAGAGGCGAGACTATAAGTTATGCATCATGGAAAAAAAAGCAGTATTTGTTAAAAACTGAAACGCTGGAAGCAGAAATGAGGACTCTTGAAAGGGAACATGTTCGGACGCAAGACGAGAGGACTTATGATGTCCTATATAATAAAAGGATTGAGTATGACCTGCTAACCACCCGAGTGGTTGAAAATGCCATGGCTAGAACTAGACAACAGTATTATGAACATGGGGACAAATGTGGTAAACTACTAGCCTGGCAGATCCGAAGAGACGATAGCTCAAGATGTATCCCCTCAGTTAAGACCAAAGATGGGGCTACTGAAGTCCATGATCCTAATCTTATTAATGAGGCCTTTAAGGACTTTTACCTGGATTTATATTCTTCTCAGGGTGTAGATACTCTTAAAATGGATAACTTCTTAGAGGGACTAATCATTCCGGGGATGACTGTAGAGACACGTGACAATCTAGAGGCTGACATTACTAAACAGGAAGTTCTAGATGCGATAGGAAGACTTTCAGGAGGAAAATCACCAGGGCTAGATGGATTCTCTATGGACTTTTATAAAATCTTTGCGACTAGTCTGATCTCCCCACTAATGGATATGTTTGAGCATGCAATTGAGATTTATCGGTTACCTAAAACTCTAGAACAGGCTCTGATTACAGTCCTATTGAAACCAGGCAAAGACCCAAAACTTTGCAGATCTTATAGGCCCATTGCCCTACTCTCATCAGAATATAAGGTGTTTACCAAAGTTATAGCCACTAGATTGGAGAGTGTGATACCTAGCCTTATAAACAGTGATCAGACCGGTTTTATTCGAAATCGTTTTTCCTCTGATAACATTAGAAGGTTCCTTAACATCATTCATTGTGCTAAAGAGATCAATAGTCCTGTAGTTGCCCTTTCATTGGATGCCGAAAAGGCGTTTGACCGCTTAGAATGGTCTTTTCTTTTTGCGGTTTTACAAAAAATGAATTTTGGTCCGAATTTAATACGAATGATACAGATTCTCTATCTTACTCCGTCAGCAGTGATTCGAACAAATGCTAATGTATCGTCTCTTTTTCCCGTGTCACGTGGTACTCGCCAAGGCTGTCCCTTGTCCCCGTTACTCTTCACATTGGCAATTGAACCCCTTGCAATTGCTATAAGAGCACATCCGCTTATAGAGGGTGTTCTGATCAATCAGGTAAAGCATGTCATTTCGCTATATGCCGATGATATCTTGCTGTACTTGACCAATGCGACATCATCTCTATCTGCGCTTAGCATCCTATTAGACGAATATAGCTGCATCTCTGGTTATAAAATAAATACACAGAAAAGTGTGATAATGCCTCTCAATGCAGCCGCCCGAGAACTATCAAGGGAAAATATCCCCTTTCGTTGGGAACCCCTCAAGCTCTGTTATCTTGGCCTGCAAATACCCAACCAACTAGACCAAATTTTCTCCCTTAACTATGACCCTCTGTTTAGAAAAATGGAAATAGATTTAGAAAGGTGGAAGTCTCTACCTATATCCCTAATTGGACGAATAAATTGTATTAAAATGAATATCCTACCCAAATTTCTTTACTTATTCCAAGCGCTTCCAACACCAATCCCAAAAGTCTTCTTTAAAAATTTGGATAGTCGGATCTCTCGTTTCCTGTGGAACGGTAAAGTTCCGAGAGTCAAGCTCAAAACCCTCTGCCGTTCAATGAACAAGGAGGGCTAAATCTACCTGACTTTCGGCTATATTATATGGCGGCTCAATCCAGAGCTATTTGGATATGGATAAAAAATTTAGAACACCCTCCGGCATGAAAACAAATTGAACAATCTCACACATCAGAAGTGCTGTCAGTATTCCATTTATTCCCTCCTATCACAGCCAGAGAAATGTGACTCAAAATCCATTGATAAAATATACTTCTAAAATATGGCATGATATTAGAGTAAAGTTTCAAAGTGTCCGTACAATATACAGGTCTACCCCATTCCATTTTTAATCCTGTTTTACCCGGGGCATTAAGAGATGGCATAACTGGAGACTGGTATAGCAGAGGTATATGCACGTTCGGTCACCTGTACGAGCACGACAAAATGATGTCCTTTGAACAACTGAAATCCTCTCTGGGGCTTCCTTCGGCACATTTTTTTAAATATCTACAAGTTAGAGATTATGTCAGAGTACAGCAGGGGGGGAGACTTGCCCCTTTAGAAGACTTTCAAATAGATACTATGATGCAAGAAAAACTTAATTCCAAAGGTTTTCTGTCCTTTGTCTATAACAAACTCACAAGCCTTGCAGGTAGCGAAGTTCTTAACGCAAAAGTTAAATGGGAAATGGATGTTGATCATGTTTTCGAGGACCTCGAGTGGAAGTCAATCTGTGATAGCTCTCAATCATTCTCCTATAACAGTGACACAAACTCCTACAGTTTAACCTTATACACAGGGTTTACTTCACACCACAACGCCTCCATAAGATAAATAATAGCTACTCAAAATATTGCCCTAGATGTAAGACTGAAACAGGGTCTCTTTTACACATGTTCTGGACGTGTAAATGTTTGGAGCAATACTGGAGATCTATCTTGGATATTACTAAAACAATTGTGGGGGTGGAGATTCCTATCAACCCGAGATTAGCACTACTGGGAGATTACTCAGTGTTACCAGCTAACTCGAGGGGCAATATTCGCTTTGTCAGATTAGCCATGATTATGGCTAATAAATGTATAGCCATTCGTTGGAAAAGTGAGGAGCCTCCTAGTGTATCTCTATGGCTTAAAGAGCTCTCGTCATACTTGCCTTCAGAAAAGATCATGTTTAATCTCAGGAAAAACCTTTTCTTTTTGTTCAATGCTGGGGCGACTTTGTAACCTTTTACAAAACGGAACTTCTTCTAATGTTGATTGCCATGGTCAGACCTGAAGTTCTGCTGAGATCTTGGGTGCTCCCTAGGGCTGTTGACTGTGCTTGGGATGGTATGTTTTCTTTTGTCTTTTTGATTTGCATGGTCGGGGTCATTCACTGGTCCTGGTGAGTGCCTAGTGCTTTTGTTTGGACAAACCGTGGATAGGCCGGGTGCACTGCAACATTATATTACATAGGAAGGTAACATTGTTTATAGTCTCTGTCTTTTGTACTGTACTTATTATAAATATGTATATATATTTTGTATTATTTATTTATTATTATTCTTTATTTTTTATTCTTTTATTTTTATTTTATTTTATTTATGTATTTTTATTTTTATTTTTTTTTTTTTTTGGGGGAGGTTAATGTTTGTTGCTGTTTATATTGATTGTTTTGTATTGATTGTTATGTATTATTGTTTTTGTTGGGAAAAACCAAAACTCAATAAATATATTGTTTAAAAAAAATCAAGAAAATGTTAACTATATACATAATTGTCTAACCATCACTGAAATTCTTCTGACGATTCTTCATGTATTGTCAGCATGGTTCAGGTTGTGTCCCTTTGCAGTAGATGATTTTATAATTGAATTAATTTTAAACAATGTGCGAAAAACATCAGTCAAAGAAAAAAATAACAAGGTTATGTCCTTGATGTCCTCAATGGTAGTTCGGGCCATGCATACAGTATATTTATTAAATTAAATTAAATTACTATTTTGTTTGCTCAATACATTATTTAGGCTGTCGTTCTCTCACTCACTTCTGTACTATATTTCGGAGAAGTGCCAAAGAATTTCATTTAAACCAGGAGCATTGGTTTAACAGGACGTTATGAAAAATGTTTCTGTTCTCTCACTCCAAATCTTTCATATTTAGATCCTCATCATCCTGTTCTTTCAAACATCGTTTAACATTTGCAGATGTGCCTTGTTAATGGGGAACAATTTGTTTGAATTATCATGAGCCTCAGTCTTGGTGTGTATTTCTTTGGAAAGTCACTGATCTTGCATAATGTGTAGTTTAAATGCAATATCTCATTGTATGTGTCACTTAGGTCAGAACATCAGCATGTTTTGGATTAATTTCTGGCCTAGAGAGGTCATTAATCTTGGAAGCACTTTAACCATAGATTTTAATTAAAGGCAAAAATCCAGATCATCATAACCTAAGTAGACTTTATTGTGCAATATCTGATAGATCAAACGGATTTAATAACGATTTGTCTTTTTGCATATTAACAGCAAGCTGTTAGGAAGGGTGAGATTTATGTAGCAATTTCAAAAACAAAGGGGGGCAATAAATATAGCAAGAGATGATAAGCTCATGCTAGCAAAATCACTTCTGTAAATATCCTTCTTTCTAATATGACTAATTCATTAACTGCGCACAGGGCACTGGCCTAATTGTCTGCCCTTTTTATCTCCTGTGCCTGTGCACATTAATAGACTGAGCACTCCAGGGCTATTTCTTTGGAGATCACGTTCAATGAGACCCAAGGTACAGGGAAAAGCACAGTGCATAAAAAAATGCATACAAGCATATTTTTAAATGTAATTGATTATTATTGTTGTCATTATTATTATTAGTGGGACATTATGATGGCAATGTCAATAGTTTTAAAAAGATCTGTTCATCAAGACTTCGTTGGACCTTAGGCAGTGGTGATAAGGTGTTTCAAGTAAAATGGTTCTTCTGCTATGTACTAAACCTGTGAAATATGGCAGGTGACGAAGGCAGAACTTCCTTCAACAACCATGATCTCTCAGCCTATGTATCCTCACCCAGGGGAACTCATACATCTCTGAGGAGCTCTATGTGTGCAGGCTTTATGATTATTACAGCAGTGGTACTGCAGTAGTAGCAGTAGTAGTAGTAATATTGGTAGTGGCATTAGTGGTAGTACTATTCTATTAAGATTAGTATTGGTTTTGGTAGCTGCAGTATTGGGGTTGGCATTGGTATTAGTGGTAATTGTGTTAATCAATGTTAATTTATTTATTGAGGCATTAAGTTCTATTTTGTTTTACAGGTTAACTTTTACAGGGTATTTTTAGATACAAATGCAGAGTACAACACCAACATCTTTTGAATGGTTGTACTTCACTTTGGAAAATATCCTTTTCATTCCACATATAACATTGTCAAATATTGTTTTGCGGGGTATCACAAGTCAATAGCCTCGAAAAGATTGTGTGTGAAGCTGTAAATGTTAAGAAGTTGGAGATTGAAGGAAGAAAACTGATCCAGGTACATTATCATTCTAGCTGAAAATGATCAAACAGTATTCCTGAAAAATAAAGGGCACCCTATATTTTCAGAGCCATATTAGGGGCCAGAGGACACAACAGTCAATTCAGTCTCTGCTGAAAAGATCATTTCCTGCTCTTCACACAACTTTAAAATAGCTGTCAGGCTCACCCAAGCATGAACAGTAAGCCAAAAGTTACCAGAATGTGGTTTTTAATTTTATTTAGTTTTATTTCTTACTATATTTTTCAGGGATTCATTTGATTTGAATTCATTAGGCCTGGCCTTCTCAGTGGGACCCAATGGAATAAAGAATAAATGGAATACAGCACCCAACACATGCCCAAAACAATTATTAGTTAATAACACGCACAGCCAGAATGATTATTCTGAGGTATTACATGTTTCCAGCACACAACCATCACTGGCTGAAGCACTCCAACACTCCAACTCCGAACTAAAGACACACCACCAGGATGTATTCCTTTCAAAAGGAACCATAGCATGTGGCTCTAAATGCGGAGGCAATCTCCACTCCTCCCAAACAAAGATAATGACTCGTGCAGTCACATGAACAAAGAACGGGTGGTTCTATGTTAACGACTCTATGTTAAAACTACATTTAAAAAAATTGTCAAATTATTGCAATATCTGTGTTGACAGATTCTGGAATCCTACATGCTCACAAGCAAGATGGAACTAAATAAGCTCTTCTCTTACTCCACCTTTTATAGTCCTGGGAAAGAAAGGGCCATAATCGGTGCAGGTTTTACGATCGTGTGCATTTTTTTGTAGATGTATGTGTCTAGCGAGCTGAGGTTCCACAAGCCCGGGAGCCATGCTGAGTGGCAAGTGTGGACGTTTTCAATGAAGCCCATTGCTGGTATTCCTCTCAGCCACTATGGCGGCTTTCCGAACCTGCTGTCATCTACTGTATGACCACCGCTGTGGACAGATGCAGCAGGCTCAAGCACAGCTGAGGTACGCAGTTACCGTGACAACATCATCTTCCCCTGGAATCATCAACGGGGGGCATCAGAGCTCTGCTGCATTGGAGGATTCGGTTGTTCAGGCGCAGTAGGCTTATCCCTATAACAGGGTGCTGCCGGGTGGTTGCCCAGGGAAACCCCAGTTGGAATCACAGTTGTCACAGACAAAGATTAATGATATGATTTTTTTTTAATGCTTTGTGTAGGTACTCAGGTACCACCTTCCATCTACCACCTTGTGACAAATTGCTGTGCTTGAATGCATCATATTTCCCAGATTTTCAGCCTGGAGCCAGATGTGACTTCCTCTCAGTTGCTGAGGACTCCATATACAGAGGATGTACTCTCTCTGTTGACGACCAAGTGCATCATTTAATGAGGGAGAGAGAATGAGAGGGAGAGAAAGAGAGAGGCAGAATGAACAGCTGCATTAGTGTTTAAAGGCTGATAGCCAAGGAATTCCATGGTTGTAGTGCTCTATTGTAGTTTTTTCTGCTTTAAATGAATACATTCAGGAGAGCACAGGCAATAATAACCAAACTGAAACATCCTTTGACAAAGCTCAGTCCTCCAATATAAGACAAAGGTGTCAGAGCATGTATTGGAAGCAGAGAGACACCGTGCCATAGCCCACAGGAAAGAGGCACTGTGTGTCATTGTATTGCACACCAATGCTCATGTTTCTATGCAAGGGAAAGTCATATATCTTTTCCCCACCTTCTACTGTCAGTTTTATAGTGGCGGTCATTTTTTTACTGCTTAATTGGCTGAGCAGTTAAACAATTGTGCGCATGATTATTATAATGATATTTCTGATGAACGTTTCCTAAATAGTATTATTAATGTGTACCATTTGCTACAAGACAAATTACAGAATCCAACTGCATATTAGAGATATTGGGTGAGATGTAGAAGGTCTGGCTCTCCACCCATCTTAAAATCACTGCAGGCATATACCATACAACTCACCAACGCTCACCATACTCCTGAAGCACTGCAGCTGTAAAATACATGAATGAAAATCCATTCTAGGTAGTATGAGGTATATGTCCATTACTCCACTAGGCTTAATTTTTTATTGATGCTAATTGGTCTCGTTTTATGGACCCGAGTAACAAGAAGTGGTCTCAGCGGTATCTGTTTGCTGATGAAATGCTCTAATATGATTTGGGAATGAAGGTAGTTGTGCCATCTGGATCTGTCTGTGCATTGCCAAGTCGTGAGGCCTGAAATAGACATGCCAGTCAAAATTCCAAATGGCAGGAGGGCAGGCATTGGAGGATGGGGCACCTTCACTAACAGGCTTCCAATTATATTAGCAAACTGCTTTAAATGGAACTGCAGGGGCTGATATTAAACACCTGGATATGTATCATGTCCTTTAGCCATTTGCAATGGACCAATCAGAACGAGCTGCTTTGAATTGATCATTTCTGATTTCCATACTTTCTGCGGAAAAATGTCTTCCTGTGTCCTCCCAATGGGAGTTCATACATTCAATTTGCGCTTATTGTACGTATATAACTGGAAATGTTGTTTCAGCTATGTAGAATTGTCATTGTCAAACCTTATTTTCCAGGCCGTTATGTACTGTAAAATATATTCAGCAGAACTATTCATTCTTGTGAAATTGTGTGAGGTTTGTGAGGGTACACTGTTTACTTTCGATATTTGCTTTTGCTTTTTGGGTTATTATCATTTTAGGTGGACTTTTCTTGGGACCTGGAGTTTTTAGTAGTTTTAGTATTTATAGCTTTGAGCTGTGTGCCCAAGGAAAATAACCAGCTGGTTTGCTTGGACTAGTGTGGCCATATTTTCTACTTGATACAGCATATGCTTTCAGTGTCCATTAAATGTGTAGAATGTTTAAAAGTCTAAATTTTGTTGGCAACAATCATTTAGAATCAAACTGAAAATTAAATTACCCTTCCATTATCAGGATGGATAAAAAAATTTTTATATATATATATATATACTGTACTACGAACATCATATACGTATATTTTGTTAATTAAGAAAAGGCTAAGAATTATTCAAACAAGGAACACATCTCTATTATTTCAATGTTAAAATGAACCCTCTTTAAGCTTTTTCATTTAACACCCTGTTCTGCTTAGACGCTATAATAAATGTTATACCCTTATTCAGATTCATTTTATTACACTAGGTTGGGTAATATTTGCTATGATATTTGGTCATATATATATATATATTTTTTTATATATATCATATTTGTTTGATATACTAAAAGTTAGATTTCTTTCAGTTTTATGCATTTGCTTGTTCCCAATTATTAATTAGCAAAGTAAACATTTTTCATTTGTAGAAAATTACGTTGTTTAAAGGTGATTTTGACAGCTCTAATGGCACTCGCGTTTATAACCTTTTGTATTTTTATTTTTAAGAATATAATTTTAATGCAAGGGCATTAAACCACCTTTAACCCTTAACCACTGCCTTCAATATATTCATAACAGTGTGTGTTTCTGAAACCTGTTCACCATAACCCCTTTTGTTTGCCATGGCAACACTTCATTCAAGACAGATAAGATGCATTTTCCCAGCATTCTGTGGGGTTTAATTGTTCTCCTTTGAAGTTCATTCTGATCGAATGAAAACCCTTTTATGAATGGAGTCTGGGCCAGATGTCAGTGGTATAAATAATGCTAGCCTCAGGTGAAAGGCTTTCATTCTGTGCAATATATATCTATTTTTTTGGGAGACACAATCACACTATTTACACTATGAAATATCCAGTTAAAAATCGGCCTGAAACCATGCCCTGCTTATAGGTTTCTCATAAAATGCTGTATGATTTATGAATGGTGTGTCTACTGTACCTCAGATTCAAAGACAGAAACACAGTAAAAATATACATTGAATTATTATACTGGACAGTACTCCAGTATGGAGTGTCATAATGTCATACTACATCCTGAACGGGTTCATACACAGGTAACCATAAGAGCTTGATGTCTTTCCTTAATATAATTTAAATTAAATTACGATTGGTTGAAAATAAATTTCACACATAATTAAAATCGAAATTAGCCTAAAATTATTAATCAAAAACAGGTTAATATAATAATATTTATGTTTTTCAGTTGAATTTAATGGAACCCATTGGGAATGGAATTCAAAATTGGGGGAGAAAATGTATTATAAAACAGAGAGAAATCCTTTTAAACATTTTCTGGGTTGCAGTTTAATATTTCTATCTGCTATTCATAGTCAAGTAGAAAATAGTGCAGTATTTCTGAGCGTTCTTCCCATCTGAGGAGCATTTAATTTGTGTGGACATTTTCTCGGCCTCATCAACATACCTAATCATTCCTCATATAAGCACCTGCTGCAAATATTTGGAATGTTTTGATTAGTGACCTCATCACTAGGTATTGAACTTCATCTCTTGTGTGTAATATTTGAATAACAGGCTGCCCACAAACTTACAAGACGCATCTCTTTGTGTCCCAGCAAGATCCAGGCTGCACAAGGCAGCCATGGGCACAGCCTCACTTCCTTGCGGCAGCCCCTTCCCATTCCGCTCCTCACAAAAAGCAGATTGCCCCCCAGTCAACGCTTCGGGCTTTCAGAGCAGTGGCCCTGGACCTGGAGACGTCGGTTTGAAAACCCCTGGATGCAAACTCGTGTGTTTGGAGATGAAGATATTCTGGCCTAGATTTGTCAAGTTGAGTTTATGGAAAGGACCTTATAACTACATTGGAAGGGAGATATCCTCAAATTCATAGCTCAACGTCTCAATTCGCGTTTCGTGTAATTGACTACAGCCATTTGAGGCTGATCTGAGGAAAAATCTTGGTTTTATGAGGTAAAACTAAATAGACTCAGCTGGACATATTTTTAGCCCTTGCCTTTAAGCAGAAAACTGTCCATGGCACAGTTAGAGCAAAACCTTACAGTAAAAAGTAAAAAGTAAAACAAAACGTACACATTTCAATTACAAGTAATAATGTTCCATGGCTTTGAAAGTTGGGGAGAAAAAGTGGTGCTTTTTCCTCATTCACCCAGTTAATGTGCTCTTGTTACTTGACAGACCAGTGTTCTCCAGTCTTTATTGGTCCCTCAGGGCTACGGTACATTTTTCTGTGAAGCTAGTGACGGCAGGGATGACAAATGGCTTTAAGTTGTTTGTTTGTTTGCTTGGACCGTAACACTTTTTCCCAATTATTTTGAAGTTTGAGACTTAAATCCCAATCAGTGGTGAATCACTATCTGACAAGCACCATAGCCAGCAGCCTTTCTTCCATATCTTGCTCATTGTGGGTCTCCAGAGCTCTTTAATGCTCTCACCTTCATCCTCCATGTTGTCTTCTTCTCAAAAATTGTCACTTTTTATTTATTTTCCCCCTATTTTCTGCCCTGAAGGGAAAGAATATAACCACAAAAGGCCTGTTGGAGCTAATGATGATGATAGTAAATACAGTAGAACCTCTGCCATAAGAACGTACCAGGAATAGAGGTTGTTCGGAACTTTAAAAGTGACGTCAAGATACTGCATCTTAAATTGTGAATTAGGTATTGATTGGAATTTTTACATTGGAATTGAATTGTTACCGATGCCTTAAATATTTTTTTAAATGGCTAGTCTCATTTTGTTGCTATCTTTATTTGAAATAAAAAAACAATCAAACTAGCAGTAGTTATTTAGTCAGTTAGTTCAAAGTTAAAAAACATATATACATATACATCATGAGAAATGGAGTACACAGTACATACATGAATGAACAATTGAGGATAATGACACAGAAAAGTCAATGATTATTTCAATTAGATCTCTTCAAAACATTAATATTTTTTTTCTGCTTCCTGCTTTCCATTCTAGTTTCCCCTCTGGTGATTAATAAAATGTTTCATATCATATCATATTTGCTTTTCAGTAACACGCTATTTAGCCTTTTTTGCTAATGGTTTTTGTCATTTTGTTCTGGCCCCTAATTATACCACACCCTGCTAATATTCCCACATTGTTTTCTCTAGAAATAGTGCTAAGACATGCCCCTTTATCTAATTTTGATAGTGACTCATCTCGGTGTAGTGCTTGCCATGTTGCATCAGTGATAATACAGAGCTTGATATGATAAGACATTATCACATATGCTACTGCTGGTTTCCTATCCCATTCAGTTGGCCAGTCAATATGTAACTCTGAGGTTCGTATCCCTGAGGTTCTACTGTATATTATGCAGATAATTCTGTCTGGCCAGGTAATTCTGTATTAATTTACAGGCAGAATTTCCTTAGCCATGGTTGTGTTTGAAAATTGCAGGCTTTTTTCCCGGGGTCTGTCTGCGGCTGTGCTGGGAGCGGGTGACAGACATCAGTGATGCACGTTCTGCCTTGCATTAGCTTCCAGACTAAAACCTCAGATGTCCAATAGGCCTCATATGTGTCCCCCAAATGGTGCCAGCAGCACAGCTGTGTAATGAACATGGAACAGAGAGAAAGCAACAAGGAAGGCCATACCTTGAGTTTCTGCTAGTTATATTGACTGACGATCTCAAAATCTAACTACCTACTGCAGTGAATAATTTTAGTAAAATTATTATTATTTTGCTCCTGTCAAGGGTATAATTTACTTCCATAAACATAAGGAAGATGTTTGCCCCATACTTTCTCTGTCTGGATGACAGAAACCACAACAAACCTGCTTATGTTATGTTATGCTTTCAGTTGACACAAATGACTTCCTCTTACTTCACGGTCTTAGGAGACAGTTGTGTGGTTGCAAATTTGTCAATTATAATTGGTTCTTAGGCTTATTAATTTTTGGACACACAGTGGTAATTTTATTGATTGTAATGTTTCTTCAGTATTCTCAAACACTTTCAAGAACAGAAAACTTAGTGTTGTTTCATGCAATTGAATTCATGCTGCTGTGTGTGTTGTTCATTTTTATTGGATCATTATCCTGTTGTCAAATTGGACTAAAGCTTTGGTAACACAGATTACAGTAAGGCTGAGCGACTTTGGCATAAAGAATATCGCTAATGATGAGTCTTCATTGGTGTAGCTCGTGCTGCCTGTGTGCTTGGAGCCACTCCAGTCTCCACCCTCTCAGGAATGGAGCGCATGGGTGAGTGCATTCTCCTCCTCTCTGTGTGTCCTGCATTTATTAACTGATATTGGCTGGATATCCTTGATAGATTTTGGTGCAAAAAAAAGAAGAAATGTGTCAGATCCCACCCCTGCGGCTTTTCCCGACACCCTCTATGTATCTGACTTACTACACCGCCCACCTCCTCCCCCCCCAAAAAAAACCCAGGAGCCAGGCTCCTGTTCACCTTCCATCTGCACATCTCTGTCCACCCAGGTGATGCCTGGAAGGAAACCATGATCAAGGGAAATCCTGAATGAACGGAGCAATCCAAGGACACCATAAACAGCACAGGAGCAGACTTCACTGACTGGAACAGCAGTTTTGTATCCATCCCTTATAGGCCATTTGAGGTCTATTCTAATTTAGTTCTCATTCTGTGTCTGAGCACAACAGAGAACTGGAGACAGCCTCAACCTGAGACTACCAGGTAGCTCTGAAAACCGTGAAAGATGTTGCACAATGTTGGGTAATACTCTTGATTATTGCTCTATCCTGGGCGGTCCCCTTAAGAAAGCTACCCGCACCAACCCAGCCACAGCCTTCTCTCGAAGGGGCAGACTGTGGGATGATGCAATCTAAATAATACAATCGTCCAAGATAAGCTGTGCCAAATCAAATTGACGTGTCTTGGGTTAAAACAATTGTCATAATTCAATAAGTTTGTGCAGGGAAACCCATATCATGGAATGATGGACTAAATGTAACACTTGATCCCCTTTCTCATAACCAGTAATGTTTTCCCCTTCTCTTTCTGTCAAACAGATATTTTGAAAGAGTGTTTGAAACTGGATCTTCAGGTTTATTCAACAAACAGAATTTTGGGGAATTGTTGAATTGTGGTGCCTGGCTAAGAAATTAAGAAATTTCACATGAGGTAAACACCAGTCTACTTTGTATCCTGGTTATCTATGGTCTATTTTCCTCTCTGAATGGGTAGCAGGCAGGATATGTGCACTGAAAAAGAGACTAAAAAGGTGCACTGAGACATACAGAACAACAGCAGCACCTTCTGGTGGAAAATAATTGGCTGCGTAGTAGTAGGTTTTAAATGGTTCTGTCAGATACCATCTGTAAAAAATATTTTTAGGATTTAAGATTAATATATGTAGCCAACATTATATTTTCTTTACTGGCCATAAACTCATGCTGAATAGCCTATAATATTGTATTTAAAAAGAAACAGACTTATTAACATGAATGTTGTGCTGTTATAGCCTAGCCCACAAGGTACATGGTAAATTAATATATGGTGCTAATGTACCGTATGGAAAATCCAGCTTGAAATACATGTACAAGTATAACCTCTGAAGAACATAGAACTGCTTTAGCATAACTGAGTTTGACAGAAAGCACAGTTGTAAGAATCTTTTTATGAATTTGCAGTCCAGCAAGTTTAGCCCCTAGTTTTTTGTTCCTTTGTCCATTTCAATCTAATCCAAAGACACACGCTCTTCAAACAAGCAAATGCTGAGCGTTGAAAAATTCAGAGCCTTTTAGTCTCGATTCAAAGCCTTCAGTACCCCTATAGAGGACCCCTGAAAGCTTTCATTTCACCACCATAGCATCCCCTATTTACCATTTCATGAGCACCAGACAGTTTTTAAGCACTGAGCCAAAGAGACCCTTCACTTCTAAAGTGTGTTGAGGGTAGGTGGGTCACGATTTTGCTGCATCACACACAAACATGTGCCCCAGCATCGTCTCCTGCTCACACTAAACACAGAACTACAGTACATGCAGTATCAGCCCTCAGTTCCTGCTTCCTGGCTTAACGGCAACACTGAAAATGGCTGAAATCCCAAGCCTATTGAAGTATGTGATGCCCATATGTGGCATAGCTGCACAGTGATTGATCTAACCTTGTAAAAAGGTTTTATAGCAAATACTGCCAAACACAAATATTGAGAGGAAAAAAACTTTAGGGCTTTGCAGGTACTGTAGGGCTTTGTGTGCATGAACTTAGGTGCTCACATACAGTATATGCGTGAGCTCACACTCTCTCACACACACAAACACTATCCCTACCTTTTCATCCCCTGATTTAGAGTGTAGGAGGTCAATCTATAAAAAGAATTCTGTCCTCAACACTGCGCTGGCATAGCAGAATGGAAGTCACTCTCTCCTACATTAGCTCCTGGGCACAGCGAGTGCCACCCTGCTGGGTGGTGGGCCGCAGCTCTACTGTCGGACACCAAACTGCGAGGGCAAGCTTAACACACATTCTGACGTGCTCGGCTATGTGACTTCATTCTCCGGCTACACTCAAGTGGCTTCGCATCCAGGCATACTTGGCTCTCCTGGTAGCCATGGGCAACAGTCTGCATGGACAAACTAATGACATACCAGGTTTGTAACGAGGGGGAGAGCTGAGGGACACACAGTGTAGAACAACGGTTAGGGAAACAGACTTAGCCTGTTTCAGTCCCATGTGGAGCACTATTGTTGTACCCTTTTATATGGTCTACAATGTGAATGATTTGAACAGCTGTAAGAATGGAAAAGGTATAATACAGTATATGTACATTATATATATATATATACAGTGGGTTCGGAAAGTATTCAGACCCCCTTAAATTTTTCACTCTTTGTCATATTGCAGCCATTTGCTAAAATCAATTAATTTCATTTTTTTCCTCGTTCATGCACACACAGCACCCAATATTGTCAGAAAAACACAGACTTGTAGAAATTTTTGCAGATTTATTACAAAATAAACACTGAAATATCACATGGCCATAAGTATTCAGACCCTTTGCTGTGACACTTGTATATTTAACTCAGGTGCTGTCCAATTCTTCTGATCATCCTTGAGATGGGCCTACACCTTCATTGGAGTCCAGCTGTGCTTAATTATATTGATTGGACTTGATTTGGAAAGGCACACACCTGTCTATGTAAGGTCCCACAGTTGACAGTGCATGTCAGAATAAAAACCAAGCCATGAAGTCCTAGGCACTCTCCATAGACCTCCGAGATAGAATTTTGTTGAGGCATAGATCTGGGGAAGGGTATAAAAACATTGCTAAAGCATTGAACGCACCCAGGAGAACAGTGGGCTCCATCATTGTGAAATGGAATAAGTTTGAAACCACCACAACTCTTCTTAGAGCTGGCCGTCTGGCCAAACTAAGTAACCGGGCAAGAAGGGACATGGTCAGGAGGTGACCAAGAACCCAATGGCCACTCTAAGAGAGCTTCAGAGTTCCTCTGCAGCGATGGGAGAACCTGGTAGAAGGACAAACATCTCTGCAGCACTCCCATCAATCAGACCTTTATGGTAGCACTTGGCATTCAGGCCAAAAATTTCAATTTGTGTCTCATCAGACCGGATAATCTTTTTTTTTTTTTTTTTAGAGTCCTTTAAGTACCATTTGGCAAACTCCAGGTGGGCTGTCATATGCCTTTCACTCAGAAGTAGCTTCCGTCTAGCCACTACCATAAAGGTCTGATTGATGGGAGTGCTGCAGAGATGTTTGTCCTTCTACCAGGTTCTCCCATCGCTGCAGAGGAACTCTGAAGCTCTCTTAGAGTGGCCATTGGGTTCTTGGTCACCTCCCTGACCATGTCCCTTCTTGCCCGGTTACTTAGTTTGGCCAGACGGCCAGCTCTAAGAAGAGTTGTGGTGGTTTCAAACTTATTCCATTTCACAATGATGGAGCCCACTGTTCTCCTGGGTGCTTTCAATGCTTTAGCAATGTTTTTATACCCTTCCCCAGATCTATGCCTCAACACAATTCTATCTTGGAGGTCTATGGAGAGTTCCTAGGACTTCATGGCTTGGTTTTTACTCTGACATGCACTGTCAACTGTGGGACCTTACATAAACAGGTGTGTGCCTTTCCAAATCAAGTCCAATCAATATAATTAAGCACAGCTGGACTCCAATGAAGGTGTAGGCCCATCTCAAGGATGATCAGAAGAATTGGACAGCACCTGAGTTAAATATACAAGTGTCACAGCAAAGGGTCTGAATACTTATGGCCATGTGATATTTCAGTGTTTATTTTGTAATAAATCTGCAAAAATTTCTACAAGTCTGTGTTTTTCTGACAATATTGGGTGCTGTGTGTGCATGAACGAGGAAAAAAAATGAAATTAATTGATTTTAGCAAATGGCTGCAATATGACAAAGAGTGAAAAATTTAAGGGGGTCTGAATACTTTCCGAACCCACTGTATAGGCTGATAAGCTGTGCACATTGCCCTGGATAAAGGTGTCAGTTTACCAATTACAGTTATGATCATTATGATATGCTAATTGATAACTGGTCTTGAATGAGACAGATTGCAAGAACCTCCTGCACCTTGCTCAGGGGTTCACCTAACAGCATGAACAACAGTGAGAGTACAGGGCCTCAAGAGGGAAATGAGCCATGCAGTATATTACTTTACATTTACTAATTCACATTTTTAATCTTCAAGTGAGGGCATAAGGAGTGCAAACAGATAAAAAGGTACACGGAAACGAAGGTAAGAGCCTAAAAGCAAAATTTCTAAACAATAACAATAGCACATAACAATAAGAGGTTATCAGTTAGCCATTATGTCTATTACCTGGATAATATGGACCATGCTGTATTGCACAAATGGCTATCTGTCTGTTGACACCTCCTTGTTATCCCTTCCTTCCACCTCTGCCACTGTTGATGGAAAGACGTTTAAATCACAGAGATGAGGAAATCAATGGTGTATGTCTGAGCCCTGACACAAAGCCTTTCCACAGAATCCACGCACCAACCCGAGGGGGTGGGGTGGGGGGGTCCTGCATCCTCCAAAGGAGATTTATGTTTACCGCTACACTGACCAAATCTCCCCAACTTCCTGTTTTTCGTGAGCAGACACATAAAGATTGCTGTCAGTAGGACTGAGTGAGCGACCACCCCCCTCCATCTCTGCCTCTTGCCCCCCAGTTTTTCTCTCCCATCTGCTGGGCAACTGTGACAGCTCATTGCAGATTATTGTGACCACCTTCAATGGGAAGAAGAGGTGAATCAAGTAGGACAGGTCGACATCGTTTAACCGTCAAAAGCAGAATGGCTTTCCTGGACACCTTTTAGGTGTCCAGAAACTAACACTGCCAATTAGAATACAAGGTCAAATAATATAGCCATGGATATACAGCAGAATTAGGGGACATTCAACATGTTGTGATAGTAACTTGTCTGTTATTGTCTTATATGATGACATTACATGGAAAATGTAATAAAAATACTATTTTTATTTTACTCTTGCCCATTTAATGTTTTTAAAGAATGAATAAATAAAACCCAGTTGATATATATTGACATATATCTTATATCTCACTACCAAGTTATTAGCTAAGTAGGGAGTTAAATTAAACACTGATGTAAACCTTACATTAACCTGTCTGGCTTAAGATATTAGCTTGCTACACCACATATTGCATTTCCCTAACACTATAGCATATGTCCATGCTGTGCTTGTGCATGAATACAGAATCATCTGAGAACTTGCCAGCTAACAATTACAGGCATAATTTAAAAGGGGAAACATAATTAATCGTGATTACCCCTGTATAAATACACCCTTGTGTCCTATTAGTCTTGAACCAGATGAGCAATGATGTACTTGCTCTGAGGTGCTGAACTTGGCCCTCAGACTATATGGTGTGTGTCAAGATGAGGCAGTCACACCTGCCCCCCATAAAGAAGTTGGCACTATGTAGACACTAGTTATAGACACTCACCAATATGGCTGATGTGTTAAAGTGGTATTTCAATATTTGCTATTATGTTTGTCTTGTGGTTTAACAGTGTCCACATGCGCTGTGCCTCTATATATATATAGAACACTGCTGCCGTAGTAATCAAAGTAATCCTCACAATTTCATACAATACACATTGGCATGTTAGTTTGCTCATTTTTATTAAAAAGACAATTGAAAATGATAAAAGACATATTTTTGAACTCTTCTACCATCTTCTTACAGCGTTATGCAATTTCTCACTAAATTATAATACATCAGACCTTTAAACGGACCAGTGCACTAAAACAACGAAGTTTCACTAAATAGTGTGCTACGGTGTGTGTCTCTAGCTTGCTACCTAATAGCCACTTGGTTAGCTGGTTACCTTGTCCGTTTGCATGGACACAATAATACACATTGACATGTTAGTCTGGGTAGGTAGCTGGCCAGGCCCAGCTGGTTTGACAGCTGAAATTAGATGTTAGTTTATCTCTTTGTTATAGTCAGCTAGGTGGTGTCATGCGTAATGCTCACTAGACACAATTATCATTTTCTAAATCACTTTTTTTTTAAATTTTACTAACAAAAGGGCATACTTTGTATGTGCAATAACGGACTGTACAATAATGAATGTTACTATAACATTCTGTTCTATTCTATATATTCGATTCTATATAGAATCTCTGTGTGACCATGTCCAAATCAACTCCAAAAAATTATCAAATATAAACTATAATATAAAATGTATATGAAATGTATAGCTTGGTGGCCTATATTTTCTGACACTCTCAGTTGTGAATCAGTGAATGTATACATTGCCCATGAAAATAAGATACATGTTTTAGATAACTGTTGGAAGCAGAGGATGTATCAACAGCATGCATGCATGTACTCACAAGGGAAAATCCCAGAAGGGCAGTGCTTATATTTCATGTGTCAAAAAAGTTTGTTGTGACTAAGAAAATTGAACATAATGGTTGTATCACTCCATTTCTACTCTCATTGTACCCGGGAGATATCGCCCACCCCTACATTTCTATAAATTGACGTGTGTAATACAAACCCTGCTTGTTTCTCAGGGAAGTGAGAATAGCCCATACATTCACTGGGAGCAGGACTTCCTGATCTGAACTACTTAAGCAGTGCTTGTGTACCACGTGAATAAATTAAGTGTAACACACTGTATTTACTGATTACATACACAATTATTTATTGAGTGCGCTACTGTAAATCCAGGGACAGCAGAGTCTGCTAGATGGTTCTACTTTGGGTCAAATAAAATTAAAAAAACACTGTCTGCTTCCTGGGTCTATGAAGAGTTGCATAGCCAGTGTTGATAGAGGGAAGATAGGGTCAATGTTAAAATGAATAAAGAAAGAATAATTAAGTGTAGCACACTATTTACCAGTTATATACACAGTCATCACACAACACAACATCTTTATGTAAGTATGATTCGATTACCATTCAGTTGAAAAAGTCTGGAAATTAAACCCAAAAAGTATGTTTTAAGTGAGAGATAATGGTTGGCAAAAGCTAAAAAGGACAGGAAATTCACATGGGTGCCTCCACCATTATCTTGACCTATGCACTGACAAGGCTTCCAACACACAACGCTTTGATACCTGCTATGGTACTGTATGTTGGTCTACTTCAAACAATATACTCACCACTGGGCAGGCTGCTGAGGATTCAATCGAACTTTCTCTTCGACTCAACATCCAAATAGATTATTTTCAGGGGAACGCAGAAAAGAGATGATTCATTTTTGACTAATTATGTGTCTTGTTACATTATAATAATTACTGCTCTAAAATAATTTAAAAGTGGTCATTGCTGCCAAATTAGCCAACACAAATACCTAGTATATATCTGAACTAATGGTAGCAGCCATGAAAATTGATATGATGTTCAGACAACAGTAATAAAAAAGGGGTGGCTGTGTCCCATTCACAATACCATCACTAAATGCCAAAAAATAATTATATTCTTACCCCCCCAACACACACACACGCTTTTTTATGCATTGATTCATTGTCTCCCCCTGGATTTTGTCCATTTCACCCCTCTGTCATAATTATTATTAACTTATCATTATTAACTTATCATTATTATTATTATTATTATTATTATTATTATTATTATTATGATTATACAATGGCAGTATGATATGCATAAACATTGCACATATTCACTAAATCAATTTTGAAATAAATGAGAAACCAGGGATGGTGCAAATAGCCAGTCATGTTTGTATCAAATGTAATTCAACATCTGCAATTCCTATATTTTGTATAAATATTCCATATTTTCAATTTTAAAAAGTGCGCTGTGCTTCCACAAGATTGGGTGTATGTGGGTCCACCCAGGACACCATGTTTGAAAGGACAGTATAACACATATCAAACTGAATGTTCCAGCTAATCTAATAATCCTATATCTATGGTTGAGGCTTTTGCAAATGAGCTGGTGAGGGAGGGGAGTGTTGGAGGGAGGGGGGTACACATAAACTGGGGCACTTAGATAACAGCTGGCATACCAAAGTGCAGCGTTATGAGAGGAGGAATGCTGAGAATCAGAAAAAGTGTGAAGAGGCTCAGCAGACAGCAGTGGCACTCAGGGGACTGGTGAGGAAAAAAGTACCATCTGATCTCAGTCCTTGGCGATCTCTCCAGCCTGGCCTCTGATGCCTCAGCAAGGCCAGGATGTCATCAGAAAGGATTTTGGAAACAAAGATATTTGTACTTTCGTACACAAGCAGCACTGAAAGTGTTAGGGCGATAATTTGTTTTAATGCCGGGGATAATTAGCACCCATTTCAGCATTTAATCTTGGACTCCAAAATCCACTCCTGCTCTCTCTCTCTTTCTATATATATATATATATATATATATACACAGTGCATCTGGAAAGTATTCACTTTTTCCACATTTTGTTATGTTACAGCCTTATTCAAAAATTGATTAAATTCATTTTTTTCTCATCAATCTACACACAATACCCCATAATGACAAAGCAAATACAGGTTTTTTGACATTTTTGCACATTTATTCAAAATAAAAAACGGAAATATCAGAAGTATTCAGACCCTTTGCTATGACACTCAAAATTGAGCTCAGATGCAACCTGTTTCCTTTGATCATCCTTGAGATGTCTCTAGAACTTGATTGTAGTCCACCTGTGGCAGATTCAATTGATTGTACATGCTTTAGAAAGGCACACACCTGTCTATATAAGGTCCCACAGTTCACAGTGCATGTCAGAGTAAAAACCAAGCCATGAAGTCCTAGGAACTCTCTAAAGACCTCTGAGATAGAATTGTGTCGAGGCATAGACATTACATTACATTACATTACATTACATTACATTACAGGCATTTAGCCATTTATCCAGAGCGACTTACAGTTTACATTTTCTTTTACATACAATCCATTTATTCAGCTGGATATTTTACTGAAATTCAGGTTATTGCTCAGGTTAACAGTACCTTGCTCAACCTTAACGTACAACAGTTCCCTACAGTGTCCCACCTGGGGATTGAACCAGCAACCTTAACAGTGAAACAGCAACATCATTGTGAAATGGAAGAAGTTTGGAATCAAGCCCAGTGGCCCAGAAACTCTTACAGGAAGAGGTCTCAAAAGGCTGGAGACCCAGGAAGAGGTCTGGCACAACAAAATCAAAATCAAAGACAAGTTTCTGAGAGTCAACAGCTTGCGTGATAGGCGGCTCACAGGACAACAGCTTCAAGCACAGCTTAACACTGGTCGAAGTAAGGAAGTCTCAGTTTCAACTGTGAAGAGAAGACTTTGAGCTGCAGGTTTGACAGGTTGAGTGGCAGTAAGAAAGCTATTGCTAAGATGGCAAAATAAGAAAAAAAGGCTTGCCTGGGCCATGAAGCACCGCCAGTGGACTACTGAAGACTGGAAGAAGGTCTTATGGACCAATGAATCAAAATTTGAAAATTTGAAATCTTGAAATTTTGAAAGGTTTTTGTAGGCCATCGAGTAGGTGAAAGGATAGTTCCTCAGTGTGTGACACCAACTGTCAAACATGGAGGATAAAGCATGATGGTCTGGGGCTCTTTTCCTGGATCCAGAGTTGGCAACTTGCACAGAGTGACTGTTAACCCACGTTAACCCATTACTTGTTCCCTGAAAATTGTTTTATAACTGGTCATTGTTTTATAACTGAAATGTAAAATTTTTTTTTGACCTGTAGTTATTATTATTTTTTTCCATCATTGTCTGGATTCTTGAACTGCTTAAATTTCTGAAAAAAATGGAAAATGGGGGTGTTCTAAAACTTTTGACCTGTAGTGTATATATACGTATATATATACAGTATATATATTTTTTTTTCCTCATGTGGTATTTGTTATTCAAGAATGTCATAAACAACTGATTCAAACAAACCTAAATAAAGGTTTTAATACATGGACACTCCTAATACATAGTCTGAGTTGTTTGGGTCTTGTAACAATTAATACAGGATATTGACATAATTAATATGGTCCTCTATGTGTTCTCGTTGTTACTGCAGGTGCTTTAATCTTGAAAAAGGACACTTCCTTTGCAAAGGTTTTTGCAGCTGTTTGTAATTATGTCAGCAGAGCTTAGTGAAGTACTTAGGGGTCAAATTGTTCTCCTTTGTGTTAGTTTGTGTTAGTTTTTGATGAATGATGAAAACAAACAGATCTTGGCAGTTTACTCAGACTTTTGGACCCCACTGTATATACATAAATATATATATATACTGTATATATACATGTAATCAGATTAAGTGATTCACTTGGATATTTGCTAAAGTAACTTAAGTTTAAGGTGAAGTATAATTCTCAAAGGTACAACAGCAGCACTACCAGGGACAGGGAGAGTGACAGGGGTGTAACTATTCAAAAGCATCATCAAGATGTGACTTTGGGGTCAAAGTTGACAAAAAAATAACACATAGTTATGTATTGGAAAATAAAGGAAATATTGCATTGTGCAATTGCTAGTGACATTTACAAGAGACTACAAAACATATGTTGTGATTGTCTAACACTTGAGCAGCTCCTTGTGGATACAGAGGCAGCTGAGTGGAATAATGGACAGGATAATGGAGCGAACTAAAGAGGCACCATTTATCTGAGACATGCAGAGCTTCGCGGGGAGTTTTCTGGCACATTCCGCATGCATGCAGAGACGTAAAGCAGCGTGCGTTAACCGCCAAACTGCTGTCAGATTTACACGTCCAGAGAGAACGAGGGAATCAAAGGAAGGACCGGAGGAAGGATGGAAAGGAATGTTGAATGAGACTGAAACCCACCACTAACACGGCTGAGTCAGTGCTTTTAATGGAGACAGATCACATTCAAGATGCAAAATGATAACTGAAATCGAGCTGAACACAGATGTAGCGCATTTACAATTAAGAAAAGTGGATGATCTTGGATGAGGTCTCCATCTTTGATGGAGATGGTGTGAAATGCATGAGATATGAACTCAACTGTGTGAAATGATGAGTAAAATTTCTCTGCATCTTATACAGGGATTGAGCAAGCTAACAATGCAGAATAATGACGGGAACTCTGGCAAAACCTGCATCTGTAGTGAAGAGCATGCATATGAAGTGGAACGATGTCTGACACCAGGATTATGCCTGCATGTTCCATGATGTCATGAGTACAGTGTACAGACTGAAACCTGAATCTGTATCTTTAATTTCTTGTAGGATGCACCGGCGTGGTTCAGGAGAGGTTCAGCAATTTCTCTACACAGGTGTTATTTGTTTAGCGGAGGGAAGCAAGCCTGAAAATGATGGAGTCTGAAACATCACTCAACCTGTGTTGTTCAATGCTCTCCCCAATTCTCCTGGGGAACAGAAAGGAATGTGGGATGGTCCGTTCCGCTGTATTGAGTTTAATTTGTTGAAAGTGCCTGATACAGCAAAACATCTCTTATTTATTAGCTTGGTACAGCCCCTATCAAATGAACCGCTGAACCTGAGAATAGGCTGCCAGAAGCTTCTCAAACCTCGCCCTCCCATACTTATTTCTACTACTCGTCTTTTCTTCAGAAAATACAAACAGCAAACAAAAGCAACATTCGTTTCTGGGGAGGAGTTGTGTGTGTTTCAGCTTCTGCGGCAGTTTGGTTTGCTAATAACTGCCACTATACATTGGGACGAACAGCTCACATTAAGCTTCAATGTTACCTGTGTCAGACAGAAAATAATAAAAACCTAATTCACCCAAGTTGGAGCTGTTGGTAAGGCCCTCAAAAGAGCTTAAAGAGCTATACACAAAAAGCCAAAGGCACAAGCATCACATACCTCCAGAAAGCTGAAATGTATATTGCTAATGTTGTCAAATGCGCAAGAGCCCAGCTGCCCCCATATGTGGGCCTCTGTCTCACAGCTGTCATGTGTACACAAGCCAACAAATTTGATCTGAGTTCACATCTCATACATTGCACATGTCCCTTACAGAAGTGAAATTTATCCTCCTGAGACCCAGGGAAAAAAAAGTGTTTTTAAATAAATTAAGTGTTGGGGTGGTAAAAAAACACAAGTTTTGTTTTTTTAAACGTAACTTGATTAACATTTTACAACATGTGCACTATAGTGTACAACAGCACTTCATTAATGTCGATTGTGCCTCTGTCATAGAGCTGTCTACTAAAAAAATTGAAATTATGATATGATTATGATATGATAACATAAGTACAAAGTTGGCAAGGCAACACTCCCCCACATGTGATATCATCTTAAAGCTACAGTTGTCCTCTCTAAGGAACATCAGGACTCAATAGAGTGACATCTGTAGTATGGGAGGACTTAGCATAAACATAATTTTGGATTCCCGGGTCTTGGGAGGGTATGGAAGAAGTAAGTGTGGTGTCAGGCGTCATGGAACTCCCCTAGCAACCAAAGATGAAGGGGTTACTGCTCCATTGACTTCAGCAGGAATAAAAAAGATTTTAACAAAATAATACATTTGTAGTTCATCACTGGCATTCAGTTTTGTCAGGATATTAAATTTGTATTTTGATAGATTTTGGGGAGTCAATGGCAAGGTACAGCATCGTGTACAGCATACAGGTCTCATCAGAGTCTGCCTCTAATGTAACTTACGCTAATAATAGTTCATGTTCAATAGTTCAATTCCCTAACTGTTTAACATGAACCTGAAAGTTTTATCAATAGGCATTAGTTTATCTGCATTCTGTATTTATATGTTTTTTAAATGTATTATTGCAATTGACAACACAACAACCCCTCACCATGTCTATTTCCCTGTGTAAGTAAATTATGGATTTGTACGCTTTTGCCCCTTTGTCTCCATTGCTAAGGGGCTTTGAGCTCAGTGACCAGGATGTCTGACCTACTTCCATTGAAATAAAATATATGATCAAGATCTGAATAGATATTGCAACACTTCAGAAAATACAGGCAAATGTACAGATAGCTTCCATTTTCAGACAGACTGCAACAAATACATTATGTGAGATATTCATCAATATATTTTCCATAAAACCTATAAAATACAGGTACACCTGTACACCTGCTCGTTAATGCAATTATCTAATCAGCCAATCATGTGGCAGCAACTCAATGCTTAAAAGCATGCAGACATGGTCAAGAGGTTCAGTTCTTGTTCAGACCAAAAATCTGAATGGGGAAGAAATGTGATCTAAATGACTTTGACCGTGGAATGAGTGTTGGTGCCAGATGGGGTGGTGTGAGTATCTCAGAAAGTGCTGATCTCATGGGATTTTCACACACAACAGTCTCTAGAGTTTACAGAGAATGGTGCGAAAAACAAAACACATCCAGTGAGCGGCAGTTCTGTGGGCGAAAACACCTTGTTAATGAGAGAGGTCAGAGGAGAATGGCCAGACTGGTTCAAGCTGACAGGAAGGTGACAGTAACTTAAATAACCACGCGTTACAACAGTGGTAAGCAGAAGAGCATCTCTGAATGCACAACACTTAGAAACTTGCAAAGCACACGTCATCTCAAGCTGGTTCCACGAACATGACAATGAGTTCAGTGTACTCCAATGGCCTCCACAGTCACCAGATCTCAGTCCAATAGAGCACCTTTGGGATGTGGTGGAACGGGAGGTTTGCAACATGAATGTGCAGCCGACAAATCTGCAGCAACTGCATGGACCAGAATCTCTGAGGAATGTTTCCAGCACCTTGTTGAATTCATGCCATGAAGAATTCAGGCTGTTCTGGGGGCAAAGGGGGGTCCTAACCAATACTAGAAAGGTGTACCTAATAAAGTGGCCACTGAGTGTATATTTACAATACCGTTTTATTAGGCGTACCATTGTACCATGTTACTACACAAACAAATAAATAAAGTAGGTTCCTTCTTGGGTCCTGATGAAGACACGATAGTGGAGGACACTATCTGACATGTTTATAGTTAAGAAAATTTGGGGTATCACAATACCTTAATGGGTTAAGCTAAGCAAGGACATGTGTGGTTTCCAGTATGCAAAGAAACCCAATGAATGTTGAGGTCTCTTCAGATATAATATTTCAGTGAGGGCCTTATTCACATTCACTGTAACACGGGCCATCAATTCCTGAGTGCATACCATGTTGGTATAAATAGGAATAATAGAAAATCAATATGAAATATTGTTTTCACACATATTTAGTGTGGCATGACAGGTAGAAAAATAATGTTGTTTGGGGTTAGGCCACAGCAATACAATTATTATATTCAGATCTTAGATGGAGCCAATATTCATGACAATTGGACAGATTTGTCCAGTAATGGGGGATTCAGGCTTCACTATAGAAACAGCAAATGTTTCACAAGGCTGATTGAAATTGAATACCAGATTGAAAAACTACAAGCTACGTCCTGCTGTAAATTTAACCGAAGGATTGGATCACGTTTCACGATTGTAAAATGTTTGTATTCCTGAAAAAGACCCAAAGGCTAATTTGCAGTGACATCCTGTCAGTGACTAACAAAAACAGGGATTTTTAGTCTTGCCATTGTGCTATCAAACTGCTAAGTAAAAGCAGACTGGGAAATGCACAGCTGGGCTACATACATTACCTCACAGAACAAATAGAAACAGGGAAGAGGAACTTTCAGGAGAGTGAAAACCACTTCCAAGAGACATACTGTGATTTCTGGTGATTAATAATAGTTAACCATTTTTTTTGCAAGACATTTTAAGTGTATTCACCTTTTGCCATCAATCTTTCTTCAGCGTATAATATCAAACAAAGAAATTCCCCATTTTGAAAACAAATATATATATATAGTATATATATATATATATATATATTAATTAATGCAATACATCTCCCTGTAAGGGCTACTGAGTACTGGGTAATCTACAGCAAGGCCGTAACCATGGAGTCAACATTGGGGGGGACATTTTTTTTAAATATCAGCTAGGCTATATATTGGGGGGGACATTCTGAGCATATCTGAATATTGGGGGGGATGTGTCCCCCCCAATATATATGGTAATTTCGGCCTTGATCTACAGCACTCATTTCTGTTATCCACACTACTGGTTTTGTGGGTAGTGGCCCCACCCAGGGAGTGCAGTACACTCCTACGTGGAAACTAGAAAATAGGCAGAGCTACCATACACTACCACACTTATAGATATAAAGTATATGTGTTGTAAAATGTGTCATGCCTGTCATGCAACCTTTACCTGTGCTATAGAGGGCCACAACGGAAATAAGCCATTGACTTTATTGTGTTCTTATCTCAAATATTTAGAGAGTCTATATACTGCATACGCCTCAGTGGGGCAGACCATACATATACAGTACTGTGCAAAGGTTTTAGTCAGGTGTGAAAAAATGCTATAAAGTAAGAATGCTTTCAAAAATAGAAGTGTTAATAGTTTATTTTTTATCAATTAACAAAATGCAAAGTAAATGAACAGAAGATAAATCTCAATCAAATCAATATTTGGTGTGACCACCCTTTGCCTTCAAAACAGCATCAATTCTTCTAGGTACACTTGCACACAGTTTTTTCTTCAGTAATGCTGAATAAGATGCAAACTACACACAACATGCGAAAAAAGCAGACATGATACCAGCCCTAAGGGATGTGGAATGGATTTAACTTTACAAAACTGCTCTGTTGAAAAGGCCTCCTTTTCATTTGTGGCTCACAAAGTGCAGCGACGTTGACTAACTGCAAGGGACTTCTAATCAGACCATGATGTGCATCTTTCAGGGAGACGGAGAGAGTGAACACCTGCAGCCATCCTTCACCCACTCAGTCCCCAGTCCAGGCACCTGCTCAGTTTGCTGACATCTCCATGCTAGCAAAGGGACGTCGGCCAAACAGATCCCTCAGGACTCTGCCCGGCAACCCAAACACAAAGACCAGAACTGCAGACTCTTGGACACAGCCAAGCAACGCAACTTGGCCCCCAGTTCCCTTTCCTCACTCGCTTTGATCCTTTAGATGCTCAACCACTATTGCAACTGAAGTGTGTATTTTCATCTGTTCACATTATAATTTTTTTCATTTTCAATTATAAATGTGCTGTTAAAAAATGTTAACAGGACTACCATCATAGGAAAAATTGCATTTTTTACTGATGCTATGAATGACAGCCAATATGACGTCCCTGTAACAAAGAACAGCAGATAAGGGAATTAATTCAGTCCCTGGGAGATTGAGCACATCTTCATATAAACCTTGATTTAAAGATGTCATTTACAAGTTAAAAAACAAAATTAAATTATTAAAACATTTTATGATACAGGCAGATTTAATAAGGCAATACACTTTTCTGTAGATCTCCAGAAACAGATATTTTTTGTTGCAGTGGTTATGTTCAAAGCTCGGAATTGCAATCACGTTTTAGTATTTGCTACAATTCTTTATCCACCTATACAACTGCTACGGTTGGCTGTAACTGCCACATCTATCTTTTTTTATTTTCATGCATGACATGATTTATGACATCACAGTGTGTTATTAAATGGAAATAAGTAAATAAAAAGGGTGAAGCAGCGACAGTTGGCAATTTTCCACAGTAAGCAACAACTGGTTTAGATCTTAACACGAAATGAGAACTTTTCTTTAATAGAACAATAAATCCTGTGTGAAATCAAAGACATAAACACTTTGGAGCTGAAAGGTTTCAAACCGTAAGACGGCAAGGTCTTTGAAAGATGAAGGTGTTTGTTGCAAGAGAGAAGCAGGTTGAGATATTTAGAAAGCCTTTCAGGAAGCCAGATATATAGAGTAACCTCCAAAATTATTCACACCCTTGATAAATATGAGCAAAGAAGGCTGTATAAAATAAACAATACAGGTAATGAGCTACATTGTATTCTCAGAAATTAGAAAATTATATGATTTTATTCTAATACAATTGCTCAGACAGAAATATTTTGTTTAACAAGTAATATTTTGTTTTCCCCAAAAGATATGTGTCAATTATTCACACCCCTGTTTTCAGTACTTTGTGCACCCTCCCCTCACAAGGATAAGTCTACTGAGTTATCTTTTATAGTGTTTATGAGTTTGGTGAACATATTGGGGGGATCTAGAATAATTCAGATGCTGGGGGCAGCGGATAGCGTAGCAGTCTAACGCACCCGTGTCTTGGCTGGTCCGATACGAGTGTGCGCTGCCTATCAGGGATGCAATTCTAAACCCCTCTCTGCCAGACCCACCCAATCGGGGGCGGCGTTTGATTGTCCACCCCAGGGGGAGGGGGTAGAGTTCGCCATGAAGCATGTAAGGGTGTCTCCAGAACGAGGGTGGGCAAATTATGTCTGGAAGAAAGCAGAGTTCACTGCCCTCGGAGAATTAGCTTGCCTCATAGAGATGAGCGGCAAACTCGTGTGGGGATTGCAAATTGAGATAAATATGCATCTGAATCCTTCAGATGCTACGATCTGCATTTGTGGACTGCCCTCTTCTATTCAAAGATCAAAGCTCCACCACCATATTTCACGATAGGTATGATGTTCTTTTCAACATCTCATCTCATCTCATCTCATCTTCAGCCGCTTATTCCTAGTTAGGGTTGCGGGGGGGCTGGAGCCTATCCCAGCATGCATTAGGGCGAGAGGCAGGAATACACCCTGGACAGGTCGCCAATCCATCGCAGGGCACTACATACACCATTCACTCACACACTCATACCTACTCTCCAATTAGCCTAACGTGCATGTCTTTGGACTGTGGGAAGAAACCGGAGTACCCGGAGGAAACCCACGCGGACACGGGGAGAACATGCAAACTCCACACAGAAAGGCCCCCGGCCTGGATTCGAACCCGAGACCTTCTTGCTGTGAGGCGACAGTGCTATCCACTGCACCACCGTGCCGCTCTTTTCAACATAAACACCCTTATTCTGATGCCAAAGCCACCGCTTGTGTCTATGGCCAAAAAGTTCAATTTTGGTATCATTTGACCACAACACCCGGTTCCAATCGGAGTTCCAATGTCATTTAGCAAACTCCAGACACTTATTTTTGTTGATTCCCCTCGATAGAGACTTTTTTCTGGCAACCCTTGCAGAAAGCCTATTGGCATGGAGGTAGCATCGGATTATAGATTTGGAGACTTTGTTTCCCCAAGACGCAAATAAGTTTTGGATGTCCAACTGTGGCTCTTGGAATTTCTTTACCTCGCAAACCATCTGTCTCACTGTGTGTGGGAGCAAGATGCACTTGCGTACTCTACCAGGCAGGTTTACCACTGTTCCAGTGGTTTTAAATGTCTTCTTAGACGTTTTACTTTTCTAATAAGAGTTCTTTGCCTTTCTCCATGGTGATGGATGACAAATTAATTTTACATGTGTGTTACCTCATGTTCCTCAGGAAAAGCATGTTAGCCAAGGTAGCATGTTAATACAGATTTACTTTTGTTGGATATAAGTAATAAGTAATGTAAGTAATAAGTAAGTTATATTGAAAATAACTATTAAGGGTGTCAATAATTCTGACACATATTTTAGGGGGGGAAATATTACTTGTTAAACAAAACTTCTCTGAGAAACATGTATTAGTATAAAATAATATATTTTTTGAGGATACAATATAGCTCATTACCTGTATTGTTTATTTTATACAGCCTTCTTTGCTGCTATCAAGGGTGTGAATTACAGTATGTTGGAGGGCACTGTATGTGAATGTGAATCAATACATTTGAACAGGAGTCAGAAAAAGGTCGAGTTCAGGTTGTGCTCTGTGTCGACTGCACGAGGGGGTGACAGTGAGATGCCTCCAGGGGGCAAGGAGTGAACATTCACACTCAGGGGGGTGTCAGTAGTACCCCCATCACCGTGTCCATCTCCAGACACGATAACACAGGATGGTTATAAGTATACAGTGGGTATAATAAATATTCACCCCCTTTGGCATTTTTCACATTTTATGTTCTTACTTCATGGAATCAAAATAGATTTAATTGGGATTTCTTGCCGCTGATCAACACAAAATACTCTATAATGTCAAATAAAAAATTAAAAAATAATAAGGGGCTGCATTTTGGATCTGGAGGGAGACCGTCTCTGCCACGCCCCAGTAAAATGATACAAACCTCTAGCATATATTGGGCTCATTAACACTTAGTATATTAAGGCTAATTTTTCAGCACAGTCCAGGCCCCCCATGTCCAACAGGATATTAAGACAATCATACTCACAGCGAGGAACATTTGCATACACCACTTTAAACACCTTAATCCAGCCCTCTGTTATTACTTGTGCTGTGATTTATTTTCCACGAGCGCTTTGAAAGCTGTGTGTGCAGAGAACAATGTCCAGGCAGTCTCCATTTATTTCGAGGTGGCAATTACACATTGTCAGCACCCGGACGGCGATTGTTCATCTAGACCTGACTCCTGAGCCAGAAATATAGCCACTGTGCTCAGCAGCACCCCCAAACCCCCACCGCTCGGCTCTCCCCCTCCCGCCACCCTCCGCTCGCTTCGTCCCACACGCCACGCTGCCCTCTACACCCTCCCTGATTTATAGAGGCTTGCAGTTTTCACTCTCCGCTTTTTCACATTCAACAAAAGGTGCCCTTCTGCCAAGAGTAATAAACAGGGAAATGATGTGCGGGAGACCTTTCAGACAGCAAGGAGCACTACCCGGCACATATTAACTTCTGTTTCATGCGCATAACGTTAGCACTGGTTGTGCATAAGTGATATTAATTAGGAAAAATATTGGACGGTATTACCATTACTGTAGTGCTCGTGTGCTGCTCTGAGGCTGAATTTCTTATTTGCGAGGCCCCCCCACCTACACCAGCATGGAGCATGGTTGAATCGTGGCATGTCGCTCCCAGTCCGACCTGTGAGCAAAGTGAGGGTTCAAGGGTTTCCCAGACACATAGAAAAGGTGGGAGCCATAATATATACGCCATTTAGCAGACGCTTTTATCCAAAGCGACTTACAGTAGTGAATGTATACATTTTCAGTGTATGTGGCCCCAGTGGGGATTGAACCCACAACCTAAGCGTTGCCAACGCTGTGCTCTACCAACTGAGCCACAGAGAACCATCAGGGATGGTTGCTAAACTTGGTGGAAGCCACGTGCTGAGCTGGCAGAATGTTCCAGCCAGGAGTAGGTCAGCAATTATCCTAGAATAAGCAGTCACTCAATACTTTTTAATCATTCATTTTGTATTCGTGGATGAAGCTTGCGAGTTATGAGAGGACAGCCATGGCTCAGCTTCTGCTTTCTTTAGCGGGCTTGGTAGCTGAGACAGGAGGACCCACGTGGTAAATCACCCTGAACAATGGGCCTCTGTAGTTTTGTTCATTCGTTTGTTTTGTTTCCTACAAAGGTGAAAAAATAACTATTCAAAGCTATTCACAGCGTTTCACTGCTTTTCTTTCGCTAAAGCTGTGTTTATATGTCAGTAAAACCACAATTGACAGCAATGCACAACAGTTTCTCTGTCCTGGAACTGTCAATTTCAGTTCAGTTTGATCTGTGTATGGGGACAGACAAGACATTGGAACAGACTCAGTGACTTTGTGGGATTCACAATTTTCCCTGTGTTTTAAGTTCAGGTTTTTTTTCATTTGCTTTTCAACACTATCCTTCAGACACTCATCACACCCTACACCCCAGCCAGACCCCTCCACTCTGCCTCCTCTGGCAAACTGACTGTCCCATCCGTCCGGGCCCCAGGCACCCACTCCTCGGGGTCTCGCCTCTTCTCTGTCCTGACCCCTCGGTGTTGGAACGGTCTTCAGCACTCAGTCAGGATTGTGGAATCACTGGCCATCTTCCGCAAGAGACTCAAACCCCACCTCTTCAGACTCCACTACCACTGATTTTGTACATTTAACTAATTGTCATCACCACTGCTTACATGTTTCATACTGCATTTCATAAAATGTATCTATGTTTAATACTGACTTTGCTTGTCAAAATATACCTAAAATAGATATTGTGTAAAATACAGTATGAACAATGGCTATTTTATAGTATCTAATTAGAAAAAAAGCTATCTTGTACTGCCCTCTAGTGGAGAATAGACATCTGGCACAAATTCTATTTGACTGTAAACAGACTTCTTTACAGACTGTTTGAATGTATTTTATACATGCATTAAACCCAAAAAATTGACATGTCATTAAATCTCACTCAAGAAATGAGTGCATGATATGGTTATTTATATAGAATAGGAAGATGATATTACAGGACGATAATCGCTTTAATGCCAAAAATGAATACTCTACATTACTACAATACACATGGCAACGATGCCATGAGAAGGTGCTTTCAAAGGGATGATGTATATACAGTCTACTTTGATACAGTAGATTAACTACTGAAATTGTTCACTGAAACAGAGCTATATCCCATAAATGCAAGGACATAACATTCTGTTTGGTGTTTGCAAATAGGTTTGCCTTTCCCAGTTCCTGTGCTTTCTGCCTCTTTTGTAGCACATCATGTATTTGATGAGGAAACAGCTGGTTCAGCTGGTTTCTGATCATTGCAGCTCAGGGTCACAGGGAAAATTCATGGTCAGCCCTAGGTGGAATTGTACTGATGATGCATGCCCCCTAGAGGGCAAAGTTTGCATCATGGAGAGCAAGTAAATCCTGTTTTGCCTGTAGGATTACTGAGGAGAGCTTGGTGTGTTCAGGGACATCTCCACTATTTGTCCTCTGTCATTTGAAACCTGCTTCTCTGCGTTTCTTTTTTTTTATGGTTATTGCCCTTGAGTTTTGTATGTAGATATGGAATTCAGCCAGCCACTGAGCTACAAACAAAGGAGACCGGGCTTATTGTCATTCGGTAATCATCCTGAAAGTGTTGATTGTTTTGCATGATTAACATGCATTGCCAATTTAAATGGATCATCCATTAGCAGCTTATTCCTTTTAACGTTATTTTCATGTAGTTGTTCTGCTGTCGTGCATTTAACATTATTTTAGTCATGATCTTTAAAAAATTGTCTCTGATCTCTGTACTATAATCGAAGGTATTAAAGTGATTTAAGCTAAAATGAATTCGCTCCTGATGGGTGATCCTAACTGAAATTGATCAATTTAATCACCAAAAAACCCTAACCAGTTAAATGGTAAGTACCCTTGCATTTCATGTAGATGATGTTGAATATCTTCTGAAATAATTGGATATTGAAACAACTTTCGGTCTTCACATGTTTATCTGTTTGATTTACAACAGCACACGATCAATCAATAATAATACAAATTTGTAAAAATCTTTTGTGGCTTTAAAATTGAAAAGTGGTCATGACACAATTATTGGCACCCTTTAGAAAAATTTAAATACATTTGGTTGGAGGAAATCAATTCTTGTTTGCAGTGTAATTCAACTCACCTGTGACAGGTTTCAGGTGCCCATATGGTATAACTGAACCAATTATCCATTTTAAAGTGAGAAAACAGTCCGTTCTGCTACCCTAGTCCTCTGTGACAATGGTGAAGAGAAAAGAGCTGTCTGAGGATGTCAGAAAAACTATTATCACAAAACAAAAGTGTTCACAACGCTATACAGCTATCTCTAGAGACCATGGCATTCCTGTTTCCACAGTTCACAATATTATAAAGATGTTTGCTGCTCATGGAATTGTTAAGAATCTCCCAGGACGTGGTGGTAAGAGGAAAATTGATGTCGTTGAAGGTTGGTGTGAGCCATTGAAAAAACACCTCGTATGACATCCAGAGATCTCAAGGCTGACCTGGAGAGGTCTGGGGTAATGGTTTCAAGAACTGAACAAGAAGGGCTTTATGATCGGAGGCCAAGGAAGACCCCACTGCTGAAAGAGAAACACAAGAAGGCCCAATTAATCTTTGCCAAGATCCACCTAAGCCTCCTTCCTCCTTCTGGGAAAATGTTCTGTGGACCAATGAATCCAAATTAGAGGTCTTTGGCAGTGCAGATCAGTGCTTTGTTTACAGATGACAAAATTAATATTTTAAAGAAAATAACACTCTACCTACAGTCAAATATGGTGGAGGTTCCATAATGCTGTGGGACTGCTTCGCTGGCCCACATTTGAAGGCACCCTTCAAATCTGAGAGAACTGGAGCAGTTTGCAAAAGAAAAGTGGGCCAAACTGCCAGTAGAGAGGTGTAGGAATCTCATTAATGGCTATAGGAAGTGCTTGATTGCAGTTATTTTCTCAAGGCTGTGCCACCAAATATTAAATATAGGGTGTCAATAATTTTGTCAATGCCATTTCTGTTTATGATTTAAAAGGATCTGTATCAAAGTTCTGTATCAAAAACAAAGTTTCTGTACTATTAACAGTGTAATAAAGAATTGTGGAGACCAAATACTTTTGTCAATTTTAACTTATTTTAGAGAAAATTGTGAGGTTTTTGAAAAAAAAAAATGTGCAAGGGTGCTAATATTTTTGGCCACAACTATCTGCCGACCCTGTTTGTACTGTACAATAGAATATTGCCTGCCACTAATTAAATTTATGTTTTGTCCTTCAGGTGCAGAAAGTCAACTATGAAATATTTTTCCTTTCCTAATACTATTTTCAGAGCTATATTTCTGCTACTTAAAGCACATGTCAGCATGCTGTTGCCATCATGAATTACCATATGCTGAATATTTCATATTCTGTCAGCAACAACACTCATTGATAATACAAATATATTACAAGGTCCCTCGCTTATTCAAATTAGTAACCTCAATTGAGAATCCTTCAAGAAAATTGCTGTCAAGGCAGGGAACCTTTATAAACTTTGCTGTACATATTGCTATCCAGTGTGTGCTACAAGGGAAAGGGGATTAAAACTGAATCTCAGTATCTAAAACTGAAAATATTATGTGAGCACACATTGTATTTGTCTGGGTTACTGTTGTCCCCTTATTGGCTGTTTCAGTTTAACTCCACCCATCGGCTTCTGTTATTCGCACACTGGTCTGATCTGGGTGTGCCAACTTTTTTCTTTTTTCATTAATGAAATTGTTGACAGGACCATGAGATAAAACCAATATTATGCAGTTTAGTAAAGGGGCTTGAAACAGGAAACCATCAGACCAAAGTATGAAAAGTAGTATGCCCCAAGCTCTGTTTTAGTTTCTGGCCCAAAATGGTTGGGTTCAGCACTCGGTTTGGGTTGGCTGATTGCAAATCCCTGCTAGGGGGGCATTAGCTACCCAGAGCTCAGATGAGCTGGGCTTGGGTGGCATCTCACAGGAAGTGAGTATAGAGCTTCAGCATATCCCTTGAAGCTACAAATGTAAAGTTGATAAGGTCAGACCATAGATGTCTAGTACTAGGAATGTTAGCAATGCATCATGCCCTCAATTTGTGATGGTTTCTCTGGAAAAACATAGGCACTCATCTGCATTTGGTAAGGAGACCAAATGCTTAAATCATCACTGTTTATGCACTATTCACATGAACCACACAGATAGGTAAAGAAAGAAAGGCTATATATTGCATTTATATGGAATAGTAATGTCATACAATAAGCTTTGTTCCATGAATGAGGAAAGGGGACAGGAAAATTCTTTCTTCAGAGCAAATTAAAGCATCAGCATTATTATGAGTCTGGCTTCATTGTATCCTGTGTGTGAGGTAGAATTCCCATTCCCAAGTCCCACTGTGTATAAAGGGAACCCCGTCTAAAATAAGATAACGTGCCTGCAGGCTTTCCTGAGTCAAGGGCATCCAGCAGATTGGAGCAGCAAAGAGACAGTAGCTTTGATCATGGGGGAAATTAACAATTACTGCTGACAGTGTTGAATCAACCAAGGGAAACAAGGAATTGCCCATGAGGCTACTACGAAATTATGAATGGCTCTCTGCATCTCAACTTGTTCATGTTTGAGAGTTAACAATGTATGCGCTGAAACAAGAGTTCTGTGTGTATGGGGGGCGGGGGTTGCTACCACTCTGGCTTCCATTTGGCAAAACAGTTTGTCATCTACTTTAGTTAGAGCCGGAACATTGTTTTTCTAGTGAGCGTTGAAAGTCATTCAGATTCGATCAATTACAGTAACAAACTCTGCATGAGTTTGTGCAGATGTGACAACAATCGTCTGATGATTTATTCAGATATTTGTTTCCCTATCTGGATAGCAATGGCAGCAGTGATCATGATGATCCTTCCTCTAAAGGGCACTGACATGATCCCTGAAACCAAGGATTTTCAACCTTCTTATAATGCGTTTTGAATGTAAAATATATTCATTTTAAATTGACATTTTTGCATTTGATTTTGGAGCACTTATCCATGTTAATATGAACTAACACCAGCTATTTTTTATTTGTACTCGACAGATGTCCTTTCACAAACAAAAATCTGCAGCAAAATCAAAAATCTAATGTAGAACATCAAGTGCGATTCGGTTCTTTAATGAACAAGATCCTGCTCAAGACCTAATTGAAAGCTTGTCAGCACCCGGTACTGGATCCAAATCCTGCACTTAAGGAGCCTTGTAGTATCAGAACTTGTGTAGTCAGGGAAACACACCCTGTCCCCACCCCCACTCCTTAAGTCAGACCTGACTCTTTCAGTAGTTCTTTTCAACAAAGCAGGGACTTGATGAAAGTGTACGAATTCTCTACCTCGGTGCAGATAACTCTCTCTGGATGGTAAGGATGTCTCTGAAAGCAACAGCATCCGTTTCTTGTATGAGGCTCCTTCTGGTACATTTCTCTGTAGTTTAATCTTTTATGTCTGAAAGGAAACATGAATAATTGTTTCCTGTGTGTTGGAAGGGTCAAGGAAGGTGGCACAGAAAAGAAAAAACAGTGTAAAACAAATGTACTGTATTCCCTGGATTGGATCTTTTTTTTAATATTACATGGGGTATGAGCAAAGTTTATGTTTCTCTGTTCAAATATGTTGTGTGTAAAATATTACACATATGCTCAAATCTTATATATTTATGCATGCAGATTGTGTCACACAACACTGATCACTTTTGAATATAACCGATGAGACAGAATTTTGAGAGCCTCCTGTCTCAAACGTATTTCCAATATCTCTCTCGTCTCTACAAGATTTCAATGTTTCAAGTGTGTTCAGTGTTGCAGGATATCATTCAATTCTTCCATAATGAAGAGCTGTCTCTCAGGAAATTGCTCTCTCGCTCCCCACGCAACGAAAGCAGCCCTATGACTCAGCCAGAATATTGAACAGGAGGAGAAGAGCCTGGGCAGCACGGTTCCTATGGCAACTTTGAGTGAGATATTCAGGAGATAATCATTTTAAAGCATGGGTTATTTTTTTTCCAGACCACTGCTCCGCAGTGACGCCTCAGTCTTGTGCGTATGTGCATTTTATTTCCGTTTGTTGCGTTGGTTGTGTCAGTTGCTTTGAGGGAATCACGTGAGCTCCTTGAGGTCCGCCTCCTCCCTGGCCAAAATTAAATGTGAGATAAAATTGCTAGTCTCAGTGTTCCTTTCAGATTTGCTCAATGTGGCTGTCTGCTTCCCAGAACTAGCCTAAATTGTGCTACCAGAATTGCTGGTAGCACAATATACAGTAGACTCCGTTTTCACTCATACCCTTGATAAAGATGAACAAAAGAGATCGTATAAAATAAACTATATAAATAAGGAGGTATATTTTATGCTTAAAAAAATAAGAAAATTCCAAACCTACAATAGTAATACAATTGTTCAGAAAAACATATTTTGTTTTATTAATATTTTTTTGCAGAAAATATTTGGACCACAATTATTCACACCCTTATCTATTATTTTAAATGTAATCCAACAAAAACAAATCTTCTTAAATATACAACTTATTTGAAGTTCATTGGAAGGTTATGGAACTATACAGTGGCCTACAATGGTTTCCTGTTTCCCTAGGGTATAAAAAAGAGGGAACACACGTTTGAAATACTGTGGTCAGGCATCATCATACTGAAAGGCAAGTAACTCTCTGAAAGCATCAAACAAAAGGCTATTGACCTCTACAGATCAAGAAATGGCTACAAAAAAATCACTAAAAAGTTAAAGATACTGCTTTCCACTGTTGTGTCAATTATTAGGAAGTTTAAGGCCACTGGAAGTGGCTAACCTTGCCCCCACGTGTAGTGAGAAAGATGGGTTAAGAGGCAAAAAGAAGTCCAAAGGGGAACAGTTCAAGACCTCCAAAACAACCTGGCATCTTGGGGTTACAAGATGTCTAAAGCTACCTAAGCTTACCACGATGCCTACATAACAATGAGCTTTATGACAGAGTTGCAAGAAGGAAGCCTCTTTTGAAGACAATTCACTGAAAAAGGCATCTTGAATTCGCCAAAACTACATCTGAACTACAATTAAAACTGTGTCTTGTGATCAGATGAAACAAAAAGCAAGCTTTATCATCAGCGTTATGTTTGGGGTCCAAAGAATGCAAGTAATGTTGAAAAGCATCTTGTGTCTATGGTGAAACATGGTGATGGATCTTTAATGCTTTGAGGTTGTTTTGCATCCACAGGCCCTGGGATGGAACCATGAACTCCAGCATGTACCAAGACATTTTGTCCAAAAACCTTGTTCCCTCTGCCAGGAAGCTATACCTTGGCCACAGATGGACCTTCCAACAAGACAACAATCCCAATACGTCCAAAGAAACTAAGAAATGGTTGACAAAGCACAAGATCAATGTCCTGACATGGCCATCTCAGTCTCCACACCTGAATCCAATTGAACATTTGTGGTTTGAAAAAAGTTAGAAAAAAGCAGTCCACAAACATCAACCCAAGAATCTGATGGAACTAGAACAATTCTGCATTGCAGAATGGTTTAGGATCCCCCAAAGAGGTTCGATAACCTCGTACGACACTACAGAAGGTGACTACTTGCTGTTATAATGGCCAGGGGAGGGAACCACAAAGTACTGACAACAGGGGTGTGAATATTTGTGATTCTTGATTTTCCTGGGAAAAATAATATAACTCGTGAACCGTTCCAATTGTGATTCATACCAATGCATTATTATTAAAGAATAACTTTCTGAATTTTGTGAGCATAAAATAAAGTTAATTACTTAAATAGTTTATTTTATACAATCTATTTTATTCATCTTGGCAAGTTGGCATAAAATCATGAAACTGATTGGCTTTGTGCACCCAACCTAAACCATGCCAGGAAAATGCACCCCACACCATAAGAGCCGCCAGTATCCCTCATTTATTAAAGTGTCCTTTATTTAGGAAGTTACCTATATGTTGCTTAGCAGCTCCCTTACCCTTACCAACTTATATTGACACCAACATTGATACTGTAACCTCCTGGATAAGTTCCCTAAGTGATTGAGTTCCCTACGCACTATACCACACAACTGTACTTCCTCTAAACTTGTATGAATGTAAAACACAAGGTATCTCCTTGAAACATTGTCAGCTTATTTCAGTGGATGGAGACCTCCCAGAGCTTTGCAGTACCGTTTGAAATGGAGGTTCTGTTGACTAAACCGAAGCGGGAGCTCACTGGGTGACCATTTAAGTGAGAGAAAAACAAAGCATTGGTTGAAGACAAGAATAATTTAATTCCACGTATGTAAACCAGTGCTGTAAAACAAGAATTTATGTAATTTCCCCTGGCTAAATCATCCCTACACAAAATAGAAACCAACACCTACTACACCAACACCTGAATTCACATATTTAAAACATCTAACAGTACAGTACATTTCCTACAAGAAGTGTGAATTAATTAATGTGCAACTGCATCCCACTTATTTCCAGGATTACATACTGTAATACATGCAATGACCCACACCTGCTCCCTTTTCATTAGAAAAAACAGACCAATATTGTTTCTGCTATGCAACCACACTGTCAATGATTAGCAAGCGAAATAAATCTCTTCGAACAAAACATTTTAAAACAACATTTTAAGAACATACTGGAAGCAATATTGTCCTTTCCCCTTGTAAATCTTGTAGCATGTGGTTACTCCTCATCCGATGCTCAGTATCACAGAGCTGGGAATGAAGCAAAATATTAAATTGGGGGTAAAAATAGGTGTAAAAATGTGGAGCACAACTGACCACAGGAGGGCGCTACCGTATCGCTATGAGGTTTGAGACAAAGCAGCTGATGGAGTTTTGAGTACCTTCTCTTCTTCAGTCTTTATCCACTGCACCACACTACACAATACCCTCGTTGTCCTTGCTGAGAGGGAAGATGTGCCAGTAGATCAGTGTTCTTGGGGAGGCGGGGCTCTTTGTTCACAGGTAACAATCAGTCCAGTGCAGGCATGGTGCAGCTCCACTAAGCCTTTATATCATCTGGATGGACTAAGAGGGGACACCCTTTGATTAGACTGACAGAGCCATATAAAGATGAGTGGTTCTGTGCAGCACCTAATCTAAACTGATGACAAACTGTGACAAAGCAGAAACTGTTCCGGGGGACAACGCAGCAGGGCCGGTGGAAAAAAGAATCCTTCGGGGGAAAGATTAAGCACCCCCATGTTAATCACCTCCAGAAACGGTGTACACTAGTGTAACAGCGTTTTGGAGATGATGGAGGCAGGGCGGTTGGAACCGAGTTCAGGTCTAAGGGCTTCACGGTCTACAACATTCTGTAAATCGTCTGGAAGTCTTGGCCAATTTACTATGCGTATCAGGCCAGCTAGTCTACAAATCGTTACGGCCAGTGGATCTGCACACAATTCTGCACGGCATGGCACTCTCAGCCATGGCCAGAGTTCTGGAGGAGGCCGGGCAAATTGGATAAGCACGCTGCAGGGTGAGGAGGCAGGGCAAGGCGAACAGTATCCAGAGATCAAAGTCATCCGGACCAGAGGAACAGTGTTACGAGGGAGCCCTCAGCTCTCCGTTTTAAAGTGGGAGGAGCATGACATACAAGCGTTTGAAAGCAGAGAAGAGCTTCAGCCCATCAAACAGCACTGAGGTGTGGGTTAGGTGAGAATAGTGGGGGGGCGGGGTTTCAGGGCTCAGACAATCAGCTGCCTCCATGACAGGCACGGAGGCGTGTGCCCTCACATGGCGGCCAGCTCCTGCGTCAGCCTCTCCTTCTCCAGCTGTAGCTCGCTGATGCTCTGCCTGTTCTGCTCCAGTCGATCCTCCAGCCACTGCAACAGTGGCCCGCTCACGGCTGACATCTGACTGCACAGGTTCTTGGTGAACACTGGGGCCACCCCACACAGACAGCAGAAAATGAAATGAAAGGAAACACAGAGGTAAGAGAAAGACATGGTGGCTTCCATTCAGTGATACTGTGAGTTCACTTGTCTTCCTAAGAGCTAGTTTTCCCCATTAACTGTCTAATGGGGCTTGAAGAGCTTTATTTGATTCTTTGCCAATTGATCACCAACATGCTAGAAAATATGAAAAATACTATACCACTATACCCAAAAATATAAACAAGTAAATGAAAATTGACGTAGATAGTAATCAAATAGTTAAATGTTCAGAAAACCACATCAGCACGCTGCGACTTTATTTGTAGCATGGCGCAGAAGATAATTGTATGCTACAAAGTTGTGGGTACCTGAACCGTTGTGTATCTTGGTAATTGGATCCAGGTGAGTAAGGCTGAAAGGTTTAAAGAGGATTTTAGTCAAGACAACATCTTGCAAAGAAAGCTCAGTACTCCCTCTCAGCAACAACACATAAGGAACCAATTGAATGTTCTTTCTCTCATGGAAATGTTCAAATCAGCTTTAGGACATGTTTTTATTTATTTATAAAAACAACTTGCCTTTTAAATTATTATTTAAGCACTCATGATGCAATTATATTATGGTACTGTGCCTTCACTACACAGACTTAATAAAGGCACAGATTACAGAAGATTCTCTGTATCACAAGATGAGAGTGATTACTTCAAATTTGAAAGGTGTTCCAAGAATTAAGAAACAATCTATAACGACATGTCAATTGTGAACTGGGGATGTCACCTAAAGAATCTAATCCTACCTGTGAATTCTCCGATAGGTATCTTGCTCCTCCTGACAGAGGATTTTGGGTAATTCGACAGCAGACTCCAGGCACACTTTACCAATGGCTTCATGCGGGACCACATGGATAGGGATCTCAATTCTCTCGTACCTTATCAATAAAAAACACAGTACTTAATTTCAGCTGACTATCAGACTAGCGCAATGACTATCTGCAACATCTAACAACACTGAGTTGAGCAAAGTACTTGTAAGGAAACTTTGGCCAGGCAACCAGAAGGTTGTGGTTTAAAATCCTAATTTGGTGCCCTTTAACACAGTCCTTAAGCTGAATTTCCACAGAAAACGTATGCATTCAATGCAGGCATTTCTTTCTAAAATCCTGTATCTTATTTGAGGTTTGTTAATGAAAGATGAAACTGGAGTTGCAGCCATTTCAAATGAACAAAATGGTCATCATGCATCTGTAGTTCTTATATTATACCATAAACATTTAAGAGTGATTCTGCACTTACTCAGAGCCCTTTTGTGCTTGGACTGACTGGAAACATGTGTAAAGAACCCGCCCAGTCTAAAGGAGACAAGCATAGCCATATTATCCATTGTTAAAGATGATATATATTTTTGGAATATATTTTTCCCTAATTACAATGAAGATACATCACAATGTCTGATTTAAAGGTTGTATAATTCAAGGCCAGGGTCAACTCAGTTGTTTTATTATAAGCGTGACATTTCGTCTTGAATTTAGCTAAAACAAATCCAACCAATCCACATAATCCAACTTTAATTATTTTGTTACACTGATCATCCTAAACCCAAAGTGAAGTCTGGCACAGTTTAATGTTGTTCACATAGATCAGACAATAAGAGCACATTATTATGATGTAAGGTAATGCTGCTGTTATTGGTCATTGTAAGGCACACTATTCTATGACGTAATGATGCTATTAAGAACCACTTTAACCATGTGTATGCTAATATGTATGCAAATAATAGTTTCTGTTGTATGTCCATTATTCTGTACCTATGCCTTTGTATTCACTTTCTGTGGCACTGACCTTTGTGTTTTTATCCTCAATGAAGCAAGAGAATATCAACCCAACAAAACCTTGATCCATCATTTGATACATTGCCTGAGTTCTCACATCTGTGGAGGAAAGTTAAATTGTGAACAAATAAAAGGCTTAAAAGACATTTCTTTAAACATGTGTCAGGATTTTAAACATTGTTAGAAGGGAAAAATTCTGAAATGTGGTTTAAGAAATGTTAGAACTCTCCATTATCAGAACACAGGCCTGAACGTGCTACTGCATCCTTTTTTATCAAATGTAAAAAAATACAATCCCACCCATCAGCCTTATTACTTGTTTCCCTTTACTACAAATATGATGTCAAACGAGAGTAACAATAAGAATTTCAATGTCAATATACCAGGAAGACAAATTATACCTACTACCCCTTTACAATGTATTTGCTCCTAGACTCTGGAATAGCCTCCCCTCTTATATTAGATCTGCTGAATCAGTCTTAGGTTTTAAATCTAATCTCAAAACCCATTTTTAAAGATTGGCCTTCCCCAATGTATGACTTTATTGTATTGATTGTTTATTTCTACTTGTTTTACTTTTATATTTGTATACTTAATAACCATTGTTATGTTTTCCTTGTATCATCCTTTGTTCTCTGCTATTTTATCGTCTTTTGTCTTGTGCTCATTGCTATAATGGTGCTCTATAAATAAACGTATTCATATTATTATTATATTATTATTGTTGTTAAAATTTTTAATGATTTGGGTCAGCTCACTTTCTAACAAAGACGTAAATTCCAGCTTTTTATGTAACTGGAAATGTGCAAGTAGCCTATATTACTCAAATAAGGTTTGTAATTGAGGTAAACAAAGGTTTTCAAGGACACCAATATTGAATTTTCTACCAAAGAAATTACAGGTAAAAGAGGAAACATTCACACAATCCTTTTTGCTGTTGGTTGCAAATCATCCTTTAGGTGCTATTGCTGGCATCCATTATTTAACATGTCGACGGACAAAGAGGAGCTGCCAGTCAGCATAAACAGTATTCCCCCGTTCCCCATAGTGTTGTCAAGGACGCTGGTAACAAACTAAAAGGGGGACTTACCAACGTGTGAAGGCCACACAGTGATGTGGGGATGTGAATGGTACCACCCGACTACTCTCATCGGGCGCCCGGTCATCTCAGCTAATCTGTGTTTTTTATTAGGGAGAAATCCAAATTGTAATTCATCATAAAGTGTGCTATCAGCGTTCGACAAATGTGCCCGCATGCCTGCTCTGAACAACTGCTTCTTCCTGCTAAGAACGCCGTACTCGTTTAGAAATATAGCAATATATAAGGTTAGATTTGTAAGTTTCTACAAACCATAATAGTATTGACTGAACTCAGAGCATAAATAGATAATAACTCAGTTTCTATAATGAGATGAAGATTGCCATCAAAACACCCTTGTGTACTTATTCTGGAAAACAGAAAAATCTAAACATGTTAAGGATATCTCCGCTTCAGTGGAGGCTGCAGAAAGCTGTTCAGGTGATATTTCCACGCGGTCCTTCCTCTTGTCGGAGCGACGTAGGATGATTACCGAGTGAATGTGGACAATCCGGTTTGTATCGACCTGTTGTTGACATATTGACATGAGGTCTTGTGAACGCTGTAAATCCAAGTGACGTTAAATACAATCAGCTAGCTAGCTATCACTACGTACCCGAAACAGACATAACACAGTTGGTTGAGGTGTTATTGTATTGAACAGCAAAAATCCACATTTCTTAGCTAGTTGAACATAGCCACAGCTATGTATTTCAATCATAACACAATTGGAACTTTACTGTTGTTGTAACAGACACAACAGCTAGTTAATTTAGATGCTTACCTCTCCTATGCAAAGTCCCATAACCTCTTCTTTCTCAGTGCTTAATGCATGATTCATACAAACCAAAAAAGCGTCCGATTCCAGATGAACTGCACTAACTGCCATTTTAAGTTCGATATTTTTTGAATATCTATGTTTGAAAATGTAGTTTGCTAGATGATTTTCTAGCAACCACTTATCAATCTATTTAGCTAAACGAAAACAGCACAGCTCCCTTACTGTACCCACTTTCCTATTTTTCTTTTCTTGCTATGGTGTACTTCCTACCTCAGCGTTTCCGTTACCATACTATATGTTTCCGTTTACGGCCAATTGTTAGATACATTCATTGTTACATGGATTGTAATATAATTCCCCATCAAATGCTCTTATTGTAATATTATGTGATGTTGTTCATGCGCTTTTTCCATTCCAAGCTGGCATACGAGGTATTTGCATGTCCTTGTGTATTGAATATATTCAATTAAATCCGTGCTGTTTCCTAGTCGGAAAACTATTTGGACTGCACCAATTGTTCACTCTTTCCGTTCCATTCTTTCGCTCTTTCCAAAGTCACCCCGCAACTATATGCTCGGTGTTTGTTGCAACGTAGGCAAATATATTCAACGTATTAGATACATTTAAAAGAAAATTACCAGCACAACGAAATGTCACAAAAGATCCATGTCAGAAGCAAGCATGTGCAATACAGAAGTGTTTACAAGGTAATGACGTTGCTAGCTAAATATTAGAATAGCTAGCTAGCTGGGGTATACCGGTAATTTAGCTAACCTTAACTATACTAGTAACGTTGGTGTAGTCAACTTAGCTATCTGTTATGTTATGAACTGGCTGGTTGGCTCAAATTAGATGGTTGTCTGGCTTGTGATGTTTATGTTCACCATGGTTCACCTTTAGCTAATTAACTACCTACAGTAGCTTGCCATCTTGTTAGTTCTTTCAGCGTCATATTTTAGAATTACTGGGTAAAGTTAACAGCATCTGTCCCTTCCCCGTGCAGCAAACAAGTACATTGAAAGCCGATGCGAGGACGTGATCAGAGAAATGCGGCGGTGCTGTTTGGTTCACGTTGGGGGAGACTCGGTCTGCTGTTCTGGTTTTGTGAAAGACCAGAAGACAGAAGCAGAAAGAAAATTAAAACTTTGATCAATGTCACTGAAATCAGTCATGTATGTCTACCTGTTGTATATGGGTGGTTGACGTGACGTGCTATTTTTCTGTCCGGAAAAGAAAAACCCTACAAAAAGATATTAAAAGTATGTGGACATCATGTTAACATATACAATGAATAATTACATTATTTTGTTAAATTTAATCAAACTAGTGAATGTCCTCTGGTGTGACTTGTACGGAACATTGGGAAACTTTGAACATTTATTGACAAAATATAAATAACTCCAATTGCCATCGGTAATCATTGTCATTATTTCACAATGCCTATATTTATCATTTAAACCAGAAGTTAATGAATATAACAAAAAAATACAAATTAGTTAAAGTTTGTCCGGAAATCTTATGTCCTCAGCTGTGGCAATGTTGTTATTAAAATAAAAAAGAACAGGCATTTACTTGAACACCCTTTTTGATTGGGAGGAACCAATTTTACCAGGAAGTACAGGTGAAGAGCACGTCATAATAAGAGGGTACGTTTTTAATCTCTGAAATATCTTAATTTTTCACTTCTCTAAAATCACCATTGAAGGGGGGTAAATTTGTCATCCTTTGGTGACGCTCGAAAAATGTATATAAATATGTTGCATCTTATGAAATACAATTTTACGTAAGACCATGTGAACATTCCCAGATGAGGCCTGATTACAGGCCTTTGTCATTACAAATCCGGTGTGACAGCTATGTAGCATAATTTTTATGTCACTCCAGAGGACATAGTCTCTATTTTAACTAATTTAAGTGGTTATTATAATTATTCACACTACATCATTATAATTTTAATAGTTTTTGATGTAAAGGCTTTTGTTGTTATTACATTGTTATACACAGAGGACATAGCATGCATGAATGCACCGAATGTTGCGTGGATGAAGTTCAGATGGCAGAACACAACCCCAATGAAGCCGCTAAATGGGAACAATGGCACAAAGAAGATGTAGTGGAAGGAAATAAGGTATACAAAAATTGGGTCAAGAAAATGAAGCTTGGCACTCATTGAGGAGTTAAATCGAACATCAAAGTCAATCTGAAAGACAATGATCTCATCTTGCGCATTGACTTTTCAGAAAACTGCATGCAAGCTGAATATAAAAATCCAGGCATTTCATTTCGGTGGCAAGCAGGCCACCATCCATACAGTGGTTTCTTACAGCGCTGTAAGAAAGGTTCCCAGTCATATGCCACAATTTTGCCATTACTGCAAGACAATGAGAGGGCAGTGTGGGCGCACCTCAAGACAGTGGTGCAGGACATGCAAGGAAAAAGCAGCTCGGTGATGGGACTCTGCATTTCATTAGTGATGGGCCCGTTGCACAATACCGCAACAAGACCAACTGCTACCTCATGAGCCAATTGCCCTTCACGTGGAATTTCTCTGAGAAGGCTCACGGGAAGGGTGCATCAGAATGGGTTGGGGATGTTGTGAAGAGAATGGCAGACATGCACATCCACACTGGCAATGATTTACAAACTCCCCGGGATGTGTATGAGTTTCTTCTCAGCAAGTCATCTACAACCAGCATCTTCAAAAGGATTTAAGAAACAGACATTGCCACTGTTGATGAAACTCAACCTCCAGATGTTAAAAAAAATAAAATAATAATTGTCTCAGAAAGGAGCCGCTACGCTTGCTTTCCAGGAATGGAGTGAAGTCTTGTTTTGCAACACAGTTGTTCGTTTTAAAAGTTAGTTTGTGTTGTTGATGGTACACAAAAACCAAAAAATATTCTCATTAAACATGACAATGTTTTAACATCACATCCCTCTTTGGTGTGATGTAATGTCCTGCAGTGTGATGGTCATAAACCATTCAAATAATCAATTTTCCTTTGGTAAAATCATACAAGTAAATCATGATATTTAAAAGATGGTATCATCTTATTGTACAAATAAAGTAATTGGTTTATTACTTTTTACATTTAAATGATCACAATTATAACTCAAAATTTATGGAAAAACTAAAGGGCAATATATTTTTCTTAAGTTTAGACTCTTTAGCATGGAACTATGACTTGAAAGAAAGAAGAAAAAACCCAGTAAACCTACCCATATAAGCTTGGACACTAAATGTCATGATTTAGTGGTAGCTATACATGTTCTCTTATATACACCAATTCCAATTAAGTAAACAATAATTATTTCATTTGATTTTATGTAATTCATTTCACATTTAAAAGCATTGTATTCTAGTTCAGTACTCCATTCCACAGTTTAACCCATCCCCAAGTGTTGCAATACACGATTAAGTGTAATATCCCCTTACAACGAATATATTTTTCACAAGATTCATGTTCAAATACTTTATTTCTTCCAAATATTACAAAGCATTTCAAAACCATAAAAACCAAAATGTGATGAACATGTTACACTGGGATACATGTCAATGGAGTGAATAAAACTTTGGAATACATTTTAGTGCATGCCTGTTGACCATTCTTTTAATCGTATCAACAGTATTCCTTGAGGTTACTGCCACAGCTTAACTCAGTTTCCACTGTTAATGGGGAAGCAGTAAATGCAATCTAATTAATTAAAATCAAATTTGTATGGTGACATAGGTGATCGGTTAGTCTCAAAGCTTCCTGAAGCAGCTAAATATATACGTACTCTACACTAGTTAAAATGTTGCAGTGTAAACTTTTGGGTTGTAGATGTCAGATTACGTTTAATCAACTCGGTGCAATCTAAACTGCCATTTTTTCCAACAAGTCAATTTCTTACACAATTATTCCTGTACTGAACTGTACAAATCCTATACATCAAGTCAATCTTTAGTATACTCCAAACCTCGTAATAGGCTTTGTTGTTGTGCCGAAACATGAGTGAAAGACAAACCTGGATTGACATGGTAACAGTTACACATTCAAATGGCAATATGATTGTTATTACACTTAAGGTTAGAAAACAATGTGATGGTTTGGATACCACTATTTACATGAAATGCTTCTGTGCAATCAAGCTCTGCAAGCCATAACAGCTCTAGGTTTTATTATTTTAACAATTATTTTACTGGAACTTCACTATACTTTGGTACTCGTTGATAGGCTACATTGACATCTTTTTAACATTTAATGAACGAGTGCCTCAGATAAAATCATTCAAATCCCTCGTTCTCTGGTACAAAAATAATCAGTGCCATCCTGAAAATGCAGGACAAATAATTCAGGGCATAATGCAAGCTGTTGCTGTTCACACACAGCCTTGTAAATTGTACTTCATTATTATAATAAGTGCTTCAGAATTATAGATGAACATCATACAGTGAAAATAAAATTCAGGGAAAATAATGCTCAAAATATATGTGCATCAGCCATGCTTAAGCCCGAACAAACGTTCTTCAAAAGCCTATGTTGTGCATCAAGCTTTTACAATATGTTCAATACAAGATGCAACAATACTTTATTTTAAGTCTCATAAGTGAGATTTAAAATGAAGTCTACATAAGTGATAGATTGTGTTTATAATATGCAGTCTTTAAGAAAACAGAATATTTTAAAATTAAAATAAAATAAAGAAATGCATTTCCTAAGATGCCAAGCCAATGAGAAATCCCCCTGCAAAGCCTCCGGTGAGAACAATGTTTTTCTTCACAAACGTTTGCACCTAGAAGACAAAAAAAGCACGGTAAAGCATACACCGTTGACTTCAACATGCAGGTCAAAATGTTTTGTCATGAGCTTTGTGGAATCACATTACCTTGTTATGGTTATGGACAGCGCAACAGAATGAAAATCCTGAAATGGCCGTTTCTAGGGCACTAGGGCTAAATGAATGTGCTTCAGATATTTTCTTACACACTGCAGTATTGAAAATGAATTGAGAGACTACAGCTTCTATCAACACACGGCACTAGTGCTCTGAATCGTTCTCATGTGGGAAAAGAGCCCTATTTACCTCTTCCACCTTCGTCCGGATTTCTTTTGGGGGCTTTTTTGTGTTAAGCTTCAGCTGCTTCTTTGCCTTATCCACATCCCGCTCTACTCTCTTCCAGTCAACTTTGACATACCCTGTGTGATTTGCAATCTGAAACACATGGACACACATCATTACCTAAACAACAGCCCAAATAGTTTATATTGTGGCAACGGTGAGTAGTGGTTAGGAAATTTAACCAAATAGAGCAGGGGCATTTCCATTCATGGAGGGCCAGTGTGTATGCAGGTTTGTACAGGTGTATGCATAGTTAAGTTAGTTTTAAACACAAATAGCCTTTTTACTCATAGATTCACACAGTAAATGTTTCCTATAGGGACACAAGAATAGTTTTCAACTGTCATTCATGAGCCTAACAATATATTTTACTAAAATATCAGATCACATAAATGATCGGGCTAGTTAAATAATTAAGAGCATGAAATCCAGAAACAGATATGGCCTTCTTTGCCCACCCCTGAACTAGAATGTTGTGGTTTCAATTTGAAAGTGGGGCAGTGCCTTTGCACCCATGAGCACAGTACTTACCTGAATGGCTTCAATAAAAAGATCCAGCCATATAAATAGGAAATAGTAAGCCAAGTACGTTGCCCAAGATAAGGGCATCATAAATGATAATACATTTTAAAGTTTATAGTCCATATGTGTGTGCTGACGGGGATGTAATTTGCTGTGCTAAAGTACACCCTTGGTAATACAGGGGTAATACGTTGAAATAGCCTCTGATTTTCAACAAACTGGCAAGAAGACAAAGTTGTCCACCCAGCTGAAACTCAGTTGGACACAGGGTTGAATAGCAGTCCATAGGTTGTATACATATACATTACCTTTGAATACACAGAGAAAATGTATGTCTACCTGGCAGTTTACTTGTGAAAATTAAATGAACAATTACTCATATTCAATAAAAGTAAAAAGCAGTGCCATGTTGTATGCCAAGACTTTGGTTACAGCAGGCCATTACCTGAAGCAGAAGGAAGCCTCCACCTACTGCTGAAGCTGCAAGCTTCCCAACTTTTTGAAACAGATAACCTGCACACCTGTTTCGGGCAGAGAAGAAAATGCCACAGAGATGATTTACTCTTTCGAATTCATCACAATTCAAAGTGAACTGTATCCACTTACTGAATAATGAATTCAGCCCGTGCTTAATACTAAGTGCATCAGTTCCAATTAAACTCACTCACCAGCCTGTCACTCCTCCAATCGCAAGCTGTGTGGCCACTGAATACTTATCTGCGATTGGCCCAGAGTCCTTGCTGAAGACTCGCTTCCACCATTTCTGTTTCTTGGCATACTCTGCCAATTCCATGACATCAAACGTCTCCTCACTCATATCTGGGGAGGCATACCGCACATAGCAATGAAGACCCAATCATTTGCCACCAAACTATTTATTCATGAAAACGAACTAACTTAATGTAAGAGAAAATATATTTTGAGTAACATAAAAATGAACCAAGTTACAAGCAGTGATGAAGGGGAGGGTACTAAACACATAATTCTACCCATACGATAAATTACCTTGTAGTTAGCCATATATGGTAGCTATCAATTGATGAATATATAATATTACACTTATTACCAGCATATCTACAGTATTTATAATGTACAGTTCAACTACATTGCAAGGATAACATTTTTACATTACATTACAAAATTGTTTCAATGCACTACACAAAATCCACCAAAAGGCCACCAAATCATGCAACCTTGATAAACATGAAAATTAGGGAATCAGGAAATACTAGTTTCATACCTGTATCATGTTTTATAAACGGAGCTTCTGTTTAAAACACATCCAATAAGCAAGCCATGCCATTTGACTTATAAATACAATTTTAATATTGGGAACACTAATCTCTTTATACATGGTATGAGATGTTTTCTTGAACAGCCAAGGATGTAGCTTATAGCCTGATTAAGGGTTTCTTTGTTTAGCCTGGTCTAAATTGGGAATTGTGGCAGCCATGTTTATCACCATGAAATTTGGACGCATCCACGGATGTACTGTTAAATATTGTGCATAGCACATTTTTGATAATCAAATCAGCTGTTAACTAATTAGACCCAACTTGTTAAATTCTGGGAATTGATCAGCTTACAGTAACAGTGTTTTAATATTTGACATGTTGATAACATTTTTGGTAAAATTTGTTTCACATGGTACCAATACCATGTAATGAGGCACAGGTTGAGTGCACACACATAAATTTGATTTGTCTTCGCTTTTCAGTTCATTTATTTCATATCAAAGATATAGACCAGCCACACTAACGTTTCAGCTAGGCCTTTCTCAAGGGAAGCTGTTGAATGTAAAGCACACGCACAGAGCATTTATAAGGAGAAAGAGCATTAATGTAATGCAGGTGTGTGATTAGTGTGTGGGGCCAATAAAAATGGGAGAGATGCCTACAGATGAGTGGGTGGGGAGAGAACATTAACATAATACAAGTGTGTGTGATTAGTGTGGAAACTGGTGTCATTCAAACATTTGGTTTTGCTCAGCCTTTTATGGCCGATTGGCTCACAAGCATTAAAAAACAAAAACAATGTTGTATGCTGCTCTAGTTGTTTACCATATTTTTATTGTTTGAATAGCACTTATTTGTGTGATGCCACCTAAATGCATACAGTACATTCGCATTCTTTCAAAAGTCATTGAAATGAAAAAAAAAAAAAAAAAATAATATGAGTAATATGAACAAAAGGGTGTATACAAGGCAGTTCTCCCGAAATTTCAACAACACATCAAATGTGCTACTAGGGGGAAAAATACACTGGACAAGGTTTATTCAAACATCAAGAACGGCTTTAGGTCAACACCGCTACCACACTTAGGCCAGTCAGATCACCTATCCATACTCCTAACTCCAGCATACACCCCCCTCAGAAGAAAACCTCAACCCACCACAAAGACTGTTAAAACATGGCCTGAAGGAGCTTCCTCGCAGCTACAGGATTGCTTTGGAAGGACAAATTGGGACATTTTTGAGGATCAGGACTTGGAGGTGTACACATCAACTGTACTCTGCTACATTCAGAACTGTGTCGACAATGTCACTGTCGACAAACAAATCCGGGTGTACCCCAATCAGAAGCCCTGGATGTCAAAGGAGGTCCGTATCCTCCTCAAGGACCGTAACACTGCCTTCAGGTCCGGCGACAGAGCCCTATACAGTGCTGCTAGAGCCAACCTGAAGAGAGGCATCAGGGATGCTAAAGCGGCCTACAAGAGGAAGATTGGGGACCACTTCACCAACAACGACCCACGGCGGGTGTGGCAGGGCATCCAGCACATCACCAACTACAAATCCAGCAATCGCACGGCTGTCAACGGGGACGCCTCGCTGGCAGAGGAACTTAATTGTTTCTTTGCTCAATTTGAGGTGAAAGCAGCGGTGTCTGACACAACACCTCCACCAGCCTCCAACAGCCACATCCTCACTGTGCAGGAGCATGATGTGAGGCGTGTGCTCAGAGCGGTGAACCCGAGGAAAGCTGCTGGCCCTGATGGTGTGACAGGAAGGGTGCTGAAGGAATGTGCAGACCAGCTCTCCGAGGTCTTCACAAAGATCTTCAACCTGTCCCTTTCCAAATCCATCATTCCACCTTGCCTGAAGTCTGCCACAATCATTCCACAGCCAAAAAAGACTGTCATCAGCGGCCTCAACGACTACCGTCCGGTCGCACTCACACCGGTCATTATGAAGTGCTTAGAGAGGCTGGTCCTTCAGCACATCAAAGCCAGCCTCCCACCCACCTTCGACCCATTCCAGTTTGCCTACAGAGCGAACAGGTCTACAGAAGATGCCATCGCCACTGCTCTTCACACGGCATTGACGCACCTTGAACACCAAGGGAGCTATGTGAGGATGCTCTTCATAGACTTTAGCTCTGCCTTGAACACCATCATTCTGGGCAGACTCGTCATAAAACTTACTGACCTAGGACTTTCCCAACCCACCTGCCACTGGATAAAAGACTTCCTAACTAACCGTCACCAGACCGTTAGACTAGGCCCCCACCTTTCCCCTACCCTTACACTCAGCTCCCCACAGGGCTGTGTGTTGAGCCCCCTTCTCTACACCCTCTACACTCACGACTGTGCCCCCACCCATCCCACTAACACCACCATCAAGTTTGCGGACGACACGACTGTGGTTGGTCTTATTTCAGGAGGAGACGAGACAGCCTACAGGGATGAAGTCCAAAGACTGGCAACGTGGTGTTCAGAGAACAATCTCATCCTGAACTCCTCAAAAACAAAATAACTCATAATGGACTTCCGGAAGAACAGTGCAGACCCGACCCACTATACATCAACAGGGACTGTGTGGAAAGGGTCCTGGATTTCAGGTTCCTGGGCACACACATCTCTGATGATCTCTTCTGGACTACCAACACCACTGCAGTAGTCAAGAAGGCACAGCAGCGACTCTACTTATTGAGGATCCTCAGGAAAAACAACCTGCAGGAGAAGCTGCTGGTTACCTTCTACCGCTGCTCCATCGAGAGTGTGCTGGCGTACTGTATCTCTATGTGGTATGCCAGCTGCTCAGCAGTGGACAGGAGAGCCCTTCAGAGGGTTATCAATGTCGCCCAGAAGACCATCGGCTGCTCATTGCCCTCTTTGGAGGACATTTTCAGCTCTCGCTGTCTCAGTAGAGCAGCCAAAATACTGAAAGACCCATCCCACCCTGGACATCATCTGTTTGACCTGCTGCCCTCTGGTGGACGCTTCAGGTCCATCAAATCACGGACAAACAGACTTAAGAACAGCTTCTACCCCAGGGCCATACGAGAACTGAACACTTAAAAACTCTGATACGGACTGATGACTATCAGTTCTGCAACACCTACACTTACAGAACACTGCATAATGGTTACATTACAACTGCACTTTTGTTTGTATGTTTATACTCCCAACTGTACTACACTTCTGCCATAGTGAGCCTCTGCAATTCAGAAATGTGCAATATCTGGAAGTGCAATATCTCATATCTCATAAAAATAATGTAACTTTTAACTTTTTAACAGCAAATGTTCACATTTAATTTTATTTATTTATTTAATGTTAATTTTATATTTAGAATCTTAATTTGTTTCTGCTGTTCTGTTGTGTTTTGTCTTTGTTATTGTAAATGTACCGTCAGGATTGTCACTCAATTTCGTTGTACTCTGTGCAATGACAATAAAATAAATCTAATCTAATCTATACACACATTTGCCCCCCAGCCCCCAATTATTCCTTTAGAGATAGAATTGTGTTGAGGCACAGATCTGGGGAAGGGTATAAAAACATTGCTGAAGCATTGAAAGCACCCAGGAGAACAGTGGGCTCCATCATTGTGAAATGGAAGAAGTTTGGAACCACCACAACTCTTCTTAGAGCTGGCCGTCTGGCCAAACTCAGTAACCGGGCAAGAAGGGCCATGGTCAGGGAGGTGACCAAGAACCCAATGGCCACTCTAAGAGAGTGGGAGAACCTGGCAGAAGGACAACCATCTCTGCACCACTCCATCAATCAGACCTTTTTGGTAGTGGCTAGACAGAAGCTACTCCTGAGTGAAAGGCATATGACAGCCCACCTGGAGTTCGCCAAATGGCACTTAAAGGACTCTAAGAGTATCAGGAAAAAGATTCTCCGGTCTGATGAGACACAAATTGAACTTTTTGGCCTCAATGCCAAGTGCTACCATAAAGGTCTGATTGATGGAGTGCTGCAGAGATGTTTGTCCTTCTACCAGGTTCTCCCATCGCTGCAGAGGAACTCTGAAGCTCTCTTAGAGTGGCCATTGGGTTCTTGGTCACCTCGCTGACCATGGCTCTAAGAAGAGTTGTGGTGGTTCCAAACTTCTTCCATTTCACAATGATGGAGCCCACTGTTCTCCTGGGTGCTTTCAATGCTTTAGCAAAGTTTTTATACCCTTCGCCAGATCTATGCCTCACCACAATTCTATCTCGGAGGTCTATGGAGAGTTCCTAGGACTTCATGGCTTGGTTTTTACTCTGACATGCACTGTCAACTGTGGGACCTTATATAGACAGGTGTGTGCCTTTCCAAATCATGTCCAATTAATTGAATTTACCACAGGTGGACTAGAATCAAGTTGTAGAAACATCTCAAGCAGTATCAGTGGAAACAAAATGCACCTCAGCTCACTTTTGGGTGTCATATCAAAGGGTGTGCACACTTGTGTACATATGATATTTTACATTTAGATTTTTAATAAATTAGCACAAATGTCTAAAAACCTGTTTTCACTTTGTCATTATGGGCTATTTTGTGTAGAATTTTGAGACAAAAAATGAACTTAATCTATTGTAGAATAAGTCTGTAACACAATGAAACGTGGAGAGGGTGAAAGGGGTGTGCAGACTTTCCGGCTTGACTGTATGCCATACATATACAGGACTGACAGTTTTGCACTTTTCGGATCTGAAAATACACCTAGAAAGGGTCAATCTGTACGAAACAGAAATTTAAAATGAGCTATATATAACCTCACCCTTATGACTGCAGCCAAACCTTCCAATTTTTTTTGCCGAAGACATATTTTAGGTACAGTGTGTTATAGCCACAGTAAGAATATTGGCTACTGCACATCTAAACATAAAAACAGTAGTGTGGACTGCAATCACGATGGTCTACTGTCAATGGATTTCATATCAGATGATCTAATGATAATAGAAACATGTAAAAGCGTAAGCAGTTTTGCGCACTGTTAGCTACATCTGCTTCTATGCAATTCAACGGATCGACCTCGACTACGTGATCCTGCAAACCGAAGCGACAAAATAGAGGCCTAATATAGCTAATCTACTGCAGTAAACAGATGGTCACTGGTGTCGCTTTCAGCAGACGGGATTTGCTCTTGGCACGGTGGACGGGAGACCGGATCAAGTAAGTACATTGCACTTCCTGCCAGACACAGTTCACTCAAACACAGAGGGATTGTCTTAAACCAAATTTGGGTTGCACCTCCAGCATTATATTAATTCGAGGAATGTTACTGTTTTTGTGAAATATTCATAAAGCTCATCCAACCAATTCAGCGAATTTGGTTAAAACAATTTATAATGAACGCCCAATACACAATGGCCTAACAACTTCTAAACATGATCAAACTATAAATACAATTTAAAAATAAAACATACCTCGCCATTGTCGAATGCACAATTTTTTAGTTAAGACTATTTATGCCTGCGAGTTGAGTTTTAGCCAGTTACATTGATTTGAATTAAAGTAGCATACCTTTGAACATCTCCACAGGAGTGACATTTATATAAAAAAATATGTTCTACCACGAACATTTCTATTTTTTTATCACATCGTGAGCACACTAGAAGCAACTGCTGCTTATTTGCTGAACTGCTAATATGGTTATGAAAAGTGCCGATCGTGGTTCGCAAACTGGCTAACGTTCATATTTGGTGCAACAGCAAATGAAAAATGGTTAGGTCGGCTGTTCTGCATATCCATATCCAAATCCATATCTGAAACAATACTTTACTACATCGCCTCATGAGTCATGGTATAAACATCACCAGACAGCTAATGTTAGCTAGCTAGATCTAGTGCTAGATCTATTACATATCTAACGTTAGCTTGTTAGTTTAATCTGTGTTTGCTGTCGATATTATTAGCAATTTAACATAACTAACCCAAAAGCATGCTAGTTAACGTTAGTGAAATCAACATTCAATGCTGACAAACTTAATGAAGGACATTCGTACATTCGCACGCATGACACATACTTTCATTTGCCTTGCAACACAAACATCAAGCTAGCTAACTAACTATAAATTATAGCTATATTTTAAAGGTGTAGCTAAGTTAACTACCTAGCTAGCCATACAATTGCCAATTACGAGTGGAAAACTTACCTTTCATGTCGGGCATTTTTAAGTTCGTCTGAACCCGGACGTAGTACTACGGTGAACCGATGGGTCGTGGCTAACCCTATTAGTCCCCAGATCTCGCGCGTGCGCATTTGCCGCACTATCTGGCGAGACAAAGAGGCGAATGGTTAACGGCTAGGGCAGTAGCGTGTGAGTCTGAAGCTCATCCAATAAACATTGGTTGTTTTATTTTATTTATTAATTGATAAATCCCTGCACACCAGAGGTAGCATTTTAGCAACCCATTTCAATAGCCTATGTTTTACCTCACCTCCGTATATTAGAGTATTTGAATTTGAGTTGTGCACGTTTTCTTACTAAGCCCTTTGAGCAACTCTATTTGCAGAAATAACTCGAATTAGGGTTAAACGTTATAGGGTGTTCCCAATCGATAGATTTAAGGTTCGTGAATGCAGCTGTGAATAAGCTAGCTAGCTAGCTAAGGTTACCTGCACCTACGTTAAATTCATCATTTTGAATGCAGCTGAGAAAAAGCTAGCTAAGGTACTTGTCGCTACGTTAAGTTCGTCATAGAAATTCGCAACATAAACTATAATTTTAGGGACATGATATTGTGATGACAACAGCAGCAAAATAAAATCTTCATAGAGACCGTAGTTTCGTAGTAAGACAGCTGGACGCAAACCTCGCGATAGTTGGACAAAATAGGGATACTATCTAGCCACGATCCGACCGGTGTGGCCAGGCAGAGGAATTCACTGAACGTCAGCAGGCATTTTGGCGTTACCTCCACTAGAAGTAAAACCACCAAATAGTGTTTAGCACACTCCACCTGATTTGCGAGATCTGGCGATACATTTTTTGGCACATTCCATTTTTGGGAAATTGTTGCTGCTTAGGTGAACATGACTGTTTACAGTTAACGTTATCCGTGCACCGCACAGGATTTGGTAGTTAGGCGCTGGGGGGAAACAATTAAATCTAATCTGTAATGGAACCCACCGTGAATCATGTATCACACACACTTTTGATGTGTTGGAAAAGTGAATGATTTCAGTTAATATTACATTACCCCAAAGCAGGGGTCGGCAACCTGCGGCTCTTTCAGCCTTATGTTGCGGCTCCGCGTGGTTTGGGAAAATAAATAAAAAGTATCTAATTGAATCGGGCGCAAACTTTTTGCCGTAGCACCCCCCCCCCAAGTTTTACTTGTTTGTCAAATTAACATAATTTCCCAGCTTGAGCATGTGCAATTGCAGGAAAAATACATAGAGACCTATGTCACAAACTGAATGAAAATTGGTATGAAATAAATTCATTTACATTGACTAAATTAAATTCATTAATGATTTATTTTTAAATAAAGAGGTCAAATAGTCGGTGCCCGAATTGCAGGTTCATCAGTGACAGAAACGCAAAAATGATTTGTTGTGTCCAGGGGAAAAGCATCGAAAATCATAATGGCATATGCCAAACAAGGAAAAACTGCATCAGGAAAGAGGAACAGTGGTCGCAGGTCAAAGCTCACCGATAGGGATCCGAGACGTGAGTGAAGCACATGAGCGTCCACTACAGAATATGATGTCAATACGAGTATGATTAGTTCCTGGACCTGGGAGCTCAGCGGGCTAATCGTGTCTCTTGTTGTGTTGGGGGACTTGGTTTGAAACTCCTGCAGGCAGAAGCAACTCTGTTAGAGATAGTTGCTCAAAAATGGCCACAGACCTGAATCTACACCTCCATGACCCAGTCTCAACAAAAACGACATTGTGAGTGTAGCGGATGGGCTCTGGTACGTGAGCTCCCGCTGCATGGAGTGACGTGGATAAGAGTACGATTAGTTCCCGGAGTTAGGGACATGAGTCTTTAGCTCGGCGAGCTTAATGGCTCTCTTGTCACCTCGAAATCCCTCGGTTCGAAACTCGCTGCGTGCAGAACCAGCCACCGTCACATTGGTGCCGTGACTCGGATCGTACAACTGATGGTAATCGGTTGGGCCGTGGTTGCTGCCGCAGGAGTTTAGAGGGGGAGAGTGTAGCGGATGGACTCTGGTACGTGAGCGCCCGCTGCATGGAGTGACGTGGATAAGAGTACGATTAGTTCCCGGAGTTAGGGACTTGAGTCTTTAGCTCGGCGAGCTTAATCGCTCTCTTGTCGCCTCGAAATCCCTCAGTTCGAAACTCGCTGCGTGCAGAACCAGCCACCATTACATGAGCTCCACAACGCTGATATTTGTTTTAGGGCTGCCGTTCGGAACTGCTTGTATCCAAGGCCAATATGCATCAATGCATAACCTGTGTAATGAGCACAAACCCTGGACTTCTGAGCAGTAGAAGACAATAATATGGTCTGATATGTCGTCTTTTACTTTTTTTTCCTACATCTGGATGGGTTTATGTTTGGAGAAAGGCAAAGGAAGCTTTCAATCCACATTGCCTGCTCCCAACTGTTACACATGGTGGTGGATCTGTTATGGCATAGGCAGCCATCTCATGGGAGTCACTAGGTCAGATTATTTATCTGCATGGTATAAATACGGCCAAGGAATACAAAGCCATTTTAGGTGACCAGGTGTACCCGATGGTTTCACAAGATGTTCCCATATTCCAAGTTGATAACACTCCCATACACACTGCTAAGTGGATTCAAGAGTGGTTAAGATGAAGTCAAACACCTTCCATGGCTTCCCCAATCACCAGCTCTAAACATAATTGAACCTTTATTGGAAGTTCTTGAACACAAGTAGAAAAAGGGTCCAATATCCCACTAGAAACAGTTACTTGTATAACAGCATTACAAGAAAGACTGAAGCTGTTCTGAAGGCCTTAGAATTATCCTTATTAGTTAATAAATATTAATATATTGTTTGGTGTTGTATACTATTTTCAATGGCCATTCCTCCATTCAGCACCTTTCAAAATCCTTCAGATCCTTTAGTCTGCGCTTGTGGACTGCCCTCTATTCAAACACACATTTTCAATCAGGTTCAAGTCTTGAGACTGATATGGCCATTGCAAAACAGTAATCTTGTGGTCAGTTAACCATTTCTCAGTTAATTTGAAGGTATCTGGTTCCAGTTAGAGTTTTTTCCAATGCCAAACTCCAGATAGGAAATGTTATGGTGTTATAACACCAAACACCAGATGAGACCAAAATTGGTGTGCACAAGCTTTTTGGTTGTGCACTCCAGCGGTGTTACGTTCTGAGTGTCTGTTCGGTTTGTTTTTGTACTTTGTTTATTTATCTTTCTTCAAGTCTTGTTCTGTCACGTTCTACTCCCTGTCTGTCCTTGTTCCGTCTTTTTCGAGTTCCACTCCTTGTCTTTGTCATTTGCACTTCGGGAAATGTTTTGGTTTATCCGCCTTTGCTTATTATCTCGTTTTCTTCCTTCTTACTTTCTAGATTGCACATTGTATATATTAGTTAGATGTATATAGTACTAACCAACTAATCTACTAACATTAGGGATTTAGATTAAGTTACTAACACTACTAATCACTAATTATCTCACGCTTCTGACTATCGCTGTCTTTCTCGCTTATTATCCTATCCCTGATTAGCTTTTCACTTTCACTTCAGTCGCACGCAGATTCTCTTTGCATTCCTCCCATTCTAACTATGCACGTGTCTGCCTGTTCTTCCAGGTCGTTTATTGTCTATATGTTTGTATGTTTCCCAGTCCGTGTCTTTCGTTTCCCCTCGTTATTCTATTAGCGAATTCCCTCGTTATTAGATTAACGATTCCCATTGTTTTCACCTGTGTTCCTCCCCTCTCTCCTCCCAGTCACACCTGAGTCCTATTGTGTTTTCCTTCCCTGCCTGTATATTAGTTCAGTGTTTATGTTCATTCCTTGTATATCTGTTCTGTGTTCTTGTTCTTTCCCGGGTCAGTATTGATTCTTATTCCCTGAGCCTACTTTTCCGAAGCCAGTGTATACAGATTTTTCCGAGACTACCCTTCTGATTACGACCCCGAGTTTGCCTAGCGATTTTGTTTGTTTGCCTTTCTGCCTTCCTGTTCAACGACCTTTTGCCTGCCTGTTATCGACTTCTCTTTGCCTCGCGTTTTTGTACCTCCGATTCTCTGATTCCTGGTTGTGATCCCTGCCTTCCAATAAACTACTCTTCTACCTAATCCCTGATCTGCGTCTGGGTCCTTACCACGATGGACGTCACAAGCGGTGGGTTTTTGCATCAGAAGGAGGAGGTATTGAAAAGGATCTATGCCTATGGTGAAATATGGTGGTGGCTATTTGATGTTCAAGTTTTTTTCATCTACTGGTTCTGGGGCTTTGTCAAATAGAATTATGAAATATTACCTCCGCGTGGGAGGGTTCTTTCCCCTACTGCCAGAGTTTTGGTCTGTTTTCCGAGGAGATGAGGAGGGTCTTCGATCGGTCCAAACAGGGTCATGAAGCTGCTCGGGAGATGCTCTACCTACGCCAGGAGGGAAGGTCGGCGTCTGACTACGCCATCCACTTCCAGACTTTGGCTAACTCCTGTGGCTGGGGAAAGAAGGCGCTGTACGACGCATTCATCTTTGGGCTTTCTGAACATCTCAAGGACGAGATCCTGACACGTGACCTACCTGAGTCCTTCGATGATCTTATCAGCCTGGCCATCCGGGTTGACTCCAGGCTTCAGGAGCGTCACCGTTGGCATAGTTCCAGGGTTGTTCCCAGGCCTGGGACGGCCGGTTTCAGGTCGCCGGTCAGAGCGTATAACCATCCCAAAGCAGCTCCTTCAGCTATCCCGGATCCAGAACCCATGGAGCTGGATCGGGCTCGACTTTCCCGTCAGGAGCGGGCCCGCAGGTTGGCTACTAGATCCTGTCTTTACTGCGGGGAGTCTGGGCACTTCATTTCCGGCTGTCCAGTAAAAGCCAACACCCACTAGTTAAGAGAGGAGCACTAGTGGGTGTCATTCCGATTGAACGCTCCGAAACAACGGACCTGCCTGCCCTTCCCCCCGGGTCCCCTGTTCCCTAAGTCCCGTGCCAGCCTCCTGCTTGTTCCCCCTTCTCCCCTGTTGCATCCCTTCTCCTGTTCCGAGTTCTGTTCCGAGTTCCCTTCCCTTGTTTCCTGAGTAGTACCCCTGTTTTCTGAGAAATTTTTGCCTGTCTGAGATCCTGTCCCGTGTTTTGCCCCTTGCCTGTCTGAGATCCTGTCCCGTGTTTTGCCTCTTGCCTGTCTGAGATCCTGTCCCGTGTTTTTGCCCCTTGCCTGTCTGAGATCCTGTCCCGTGTTTTGCCTCTTGCCTGTCTGAGATCCTGTCCCGTGTTTTGCCCCTTGCCTGTCTGAGATCCTGTCCCGTGTTTTGCTCCTTGCCTGTCTGAGATCCTGTCCCGTGTTTTGCTCCTTGCCTGTCTGAGATCCTGTCCCGTGTTTTGCTCCTTGCCTGTCTGAGATCCTGCTCCGTGTTTTGCTCCTTGCCTGTCTGAGATCCCGCCACGTGTTTTGACCTGTAAGATCCCACCCTGTGTTTTGACCCTTGTCTGCCTGGCTTTCCCCCATCTGTATCCTGGTCTGTCTGTTTTTCTGTCTGTGCCTTTTCTGGTTGAAACGCCAAGAGGCGTTTCTTAGGGAGGAGGTACTGTTACGTTCTGAGTGTCTGTTCGGTTTGTTTTTGTACTTTGTTTATTTATCTTTCTTCAAGTCTTGTTCTGTCACGTTCTACTCCCTGTCTGTCCTTGTTCCGTCTTTTTCGAGTTCCACTCCTTGTCTTTGTCATTTGCACTTCGGGAAATGTTTTGGTTTATCCGCCTTTGCTTATTATCTCGTTTTCTTCCTTCTTACTTTCTAGATTGCACATTGTATATATTAGTTAGATGTATATAGTACTAATCTACTAACATTAGGGATTTAGATTAAGTTACTAACACTACTAATCACTAATTATCTCACGCTTCTGACTATCGCTGTCTTTCTCGCTTATTATCCTATCCCTGATTAGCTTTTCACTTTCACTTCAGTCGCACGCAGATTCTCTTTGCATTCCTCCCATTCTAACTATGCACGTGTCTGCCTGTTCTTCCAGGTCGTTTATTGTCTATATGTTTGTATGTTTCCCAGTCCGTGTCTTTCGTTTCCCCTCGTTATTCTATTAGCGAATTCCCTCGTTATTAGATTAACGATTCCCATTGTTTTCACCTGTGTTCCTCCCCTCTCTCCTCCCAGTCACACCTGAGTCCTATTGTGTTTTCCTTCCCTGCCTGTATATTAGTTCAGTGTTTATGTTCATTCCTTGTATATCTGTTCTGTGTTCTTGTTCTTTCCCGGGTCAGTATTGATTCTTATTCCCTGAGCCTACTTTTCCGAAGCCAGTGTATACAGATTTTTCCGAGACTACCCTTCTGATTACGACCCCGAGTTTGCCTAGCGATTTTGTTTGTTTGCCTTTCTGCCTTCCTGTTCAACGACCTTTTGCCTGCCTGTTATCGACTTCTCTTTGCCTCACGTTTTTGTACCTCCGATTCTCTGATTCCTGGTTGTGATCCCTGCCTTCCAATAAACTACTCTTCTACCTAATCCCTGATCTGCGTCTGGGTCCTTACCACGGTCGTCACAAGCGGTGGGTTTTTGCATCAGAAGGAGGAGGTATTGAAAAGGATCTATGCCTATGGTGAAATATGGTGGTGGCTATTTGATGTTCAAGTTTTTTTCATCTACTGGTTCTGGGGCTTTGTCAAATAGAATTATGAACTTAGCATGTACCAATACATTTTCTCCAATAGCCTGGTTCCCTCTGCCAAGAAGTGGAAACTTGGATGGAACTTTCAGCAAAACAATGATCCTAAGCATACCTCAAAATCAACTAAGAAATGGTTTACTGACCACAAAATCACTGATTTGCAATGGCCATACCAGTCTCCAGAGTTGAACCTGATTAGAAATGTCTGGTTTGAATTGAAGAGGGCAGTCCACAAGCTCAGACCGAAGGATATTGAAAAATTATTTATGGGGAAATGGTAAGAAAATCCCCCCAATATGTTAATACATCTCATAAAACACTATCGAAGACAACATGTTAATGCTGAATAATTGTGACCCATGTATTTTTGGAAAACATATATTCCAATATTACTTGTTAAAGAAAATCTTTTTAAATACAATAAATAGTAACCTGTATTGTTTATTTTATATACCATTTTTTACATATTTATCAAGGGTCTCAATAATTGTGGAGTTATATATATATACTGTATATGCAGTATATAGTTTTGTCAGTTGAAATTGACATTTAATCTTGAGATTTACTTATTTTTAGGTAACATAATTAAACATATGTAAACATAATTAATTTATAATGAAGTGTATATCACAAAAAAGTGTGTTTTCTTTGGATCACTGTCTTGTACTCATCCAAATTGTCTGTTCATGGCACAAGACTAAAATAATGGATAGATTTCTCAAAAAATGAACTGTATTTTCCTGTTGATTCATAACATGAAAACAATCACATTCATCTATTGTTGGTATGATGGTGCTATAAAAACCCAACATGACATATGAGTCACATGATGGAATTTTGCTCCTGTGACGTTAAAATAAAAATATTTTCTGAATTTTTAGTGGTCAGTTTGGTATGGTTGACATCCTATATGTTCTGTAAACCAAAACGTACTGTGAACTGATTTATTTAATTTTTAGTCAATTGATAACATTCCAGTCTTTGACATTTTACTCTTTGCCTGACACATGTAATCTCAGAAAACCTTTCTCTGCACCTACAGTCTGTGTTTGAGATCAAGTTATTCAGGACATTTTAGTAAAGTTTCTGAGCAGAAAAGTTTGAGTAAACATGGAGGAGAATCTGATACAGATTTTGGTTGCTGACAACTTAGGGGTAATAGAGGTGCTCTTAATTTTCTGTGATCTGAAATCACTGCAGTGTCCCATCTCCATTGCCATAGAATTATACCCTGACTAGAATTGTGAATAAAATATTAAAGTCATTAATATCACAGTAATCCCACAAGCAACAGCTCGTGGGGTATACTTACTAGTCATATGGCTTCAAATGGATAAGCAGCTTACAACGTTTGCTTTCCCTCCCTCCCTCCCTTAAAACAAGTGTATGGTGTATATCTGTACATACGTCCGAATAATAGTGAACAAACAAGGTGTAATATTGAGGGCTGTCCTTGTGGCATGTTGCCTGCATCACATACAGTACAGTGTGCATATAGTGAGTACACACTTGTTGACTGAGAGGATGAATTTGAACCGATGCATTTGGGACAAGCTATCATTGTCATCATTCCGTCATCTTTACTTATGACATAACAATACATTACTCCATACATGTTCTTGATGTACCCCGTGATACTTTGAGTGAAGATTGGACAATCAAATACTTGGATTTCCTATGAATAATGACATGGGCAAAATTCCAACTTTCAATTTATATTGAGAATCCAATCGGAAATCATCACTGGCAGTAAATTGTTTATTGTGACAATGATCGTTAGTGCTCTAATTTTGGACTTTCTGAACAGAACACATTTTGTATGAATTTATTGCGTATTGTTAAAAATATTTACCATATTGTTTTTTTGAGCCCATCGTAGCAGTTTAATTAAACATGAAAACAAGGACAAAGAAGATTATCCTTCAACACCATGACTCATAAATTCTACCATTACTTCAACAAAAAGTTCTAATTAAAAAAAATAAACATGGGTATTTTTATCTATAATATAAAAAAAAACTTTTAATACATATATGCATTCATAAATAAACCAAACTTCAGATCTATCTTCAGTCTTCAGTCAATGAATGCCATTCATACTTAGATAGATATTTCAGGTAAATATCTAATTTAGTTTGTTTCATGCACTAAATGATGGATAAATGCATTGTGCTATACAGAGAGATGTCAAAGCAAGGCAGGTTTATTGCATTTTGTGTCAAGTCTGTGTGAAGTACAATTCTTTAATTGTAGAACACCCTGTTCGCCAGTAAAACATACTATGCACATGAATAATGATTGGATTGCTACATTTTATAATATACAGTACCCTCCAAAATAATTTACATACTTGATAAAGACAAGCAAAGGAGGCTGTATAAAATAAACATCTATATTTCAAGTAATGAGCTATATTGTAGATTTATATTTGTTGGATTATATTTAAACTAATTATTAGGGGTTTGAATAATTGTAACATATTTTTTGGGGAAAGATATTACATGTTAAACAAAATCTTTTTCTCTGAGAAATTGTACTAGTATGAAAGAATATAATTTCCCCCTTTTTTTAGTATACAATATTGCTCAACCTGTGTTGGTTATTTCATTATTTCACAGCCTTCTTTGCCCATCTTTATCAAGGGTGTGAATAATTTTAATTTATATTCTCAAGTATAAAAGTATAAAACAAATAAACAAGCTCATGTTTGATCATCTTTGATAATATACAAATATAGACATACATATTTTAAAGAAGAGTCAAAAAGGCACTCATAACACAGAAACTAGGGAACTGAGTGAAATGAACAAATAAAAACAAGGATTCTTAAATTGAGTACAAGTCTGTTAAGAAAAAGAAGCCACACAGTGTAGTTCATGTAGGTTAATTTTATTTACTAGGAGAATGCATAATATATAACAGAAGAACAGATAACATATTCCACTGTTGACTGAAATCTTCAGACTTTTTCCTTGTGATGTCTGCACGTCGCCAATAATGTCACTACAGACCCAGTAATCAGATGTAGCTGTATTTTATTATCACACAGACCCTACCCTGAGTACTGGGTAAGCAGTGGACATCACAATAGAATCCAAACATGTCCAAAACCAATGTTCACGTGAAAATGAAACCTTTACATTTTGTTTCAGTTGAGAAATGTGTTTGAAGCATTATGATAATGTGCATATCTTTTGAAAATGCCAGCCATCTCATTTTACAAAACACATTTCCTGAAAAGGAATATCCATTGTGATGAATGTAAATGCAATTCAGCGACACTTTACACAAGAGACCACTTTAAGACTTTTGTGGCTGTTAGCAGCATGTAGTTTTGTGCTGTGTAGATTTTGTGCTATTGTGACACATTTGGATTCATTATTTGTGTACTTTAGATATGTATGTCCCTAAAGGTCTGGATCAACTTGGATCTACATTCAAAGTCCTGCCTCGTTGGTGCTTCTTACAGCTTCCATTTTAAAAAGGGATAAGTTGCTTTATGAAAATCTACACAGCACCCCCCTCATGAATTACTTTGACAGTTAACTGTTGAACCTTTACTTCCCTTTGGACTAAATACAGCCCCCCTCCTTTCAGTTTCATTTCTTAGTGATTTCTTGATTATTAACACTAGGAAAAGTTTGTTAGTTTGTTTGCTAACACATAAACCATGTACAACAATGATCCTTTGAGTAAATTAACTTCAGGGTATTTCACAAACAGGCAAAACGTGAATGTAGAATATATTTTGGCATTAGAAATATTTATATAATATAAACATGTCCTAGCAAACCTGAGTTAGTTTTTCATAAAAATTAGTTGACTGCCCTTAAGTTTGCATTGGCATTATGTTTTAAATCATGAATTTAAAACAGGCATACCATAAATATAGCATACAGTACAAGAAACCTACATGCAAAACCTCTTCATACATAAGCACATGGGGGAGGTTATGCAATTTCTCAAGATTAGTACTTAAAATACATTGTTTTCATTCAATATGATTGTTATACAACATTTGTGTCTACAATAGGTCTCATCTTAGGGCTTTGGTCCCTCTGTGGGAAAGCTGTTGGACATAGCATTTGTAAAAACATTTTTTACCAATTTGTCAGAAACCTACCTGCTGGGGTAATACAGTACCTGTCTCCACCAAGCTCCTCGCCTGCCGTCTCTGAGCTCTGCTGCTGGCTCCACATCCTTCCTGCTTCTGTCGGCCCCGAATTCTTAGAATCCGTAAAAGCGACTTCCTCAGCTGCAATACTATTGTATACAGACGATCTGTGCCTGAGCAGATCTGTCTAGGAGAGACAGACTTGTGAGACTGACTTAGAGGGAGACAGTGGCTTTGGTTTAGTACTGACACGCTCTGAATTTCCCCTGGGTCTCTCCCTACACCTGGGTGGGAATTATGAATGTTAGTCACCTATCTGGGACTGTCCCTAATGCTAAACTTCATGGCAGAAACTCTTTGGCTCAACACTTTCACGTAATGTGTGTTCTCATTCAGCAAGATGACAACGGTCTAAACTCATCCCTGACCAACAATAAATTATGAGAAATTATTGCGAGTCACACACAATATATTCAGAGAATTTAAATTATTTATTTAGAAGTGAAGGTCTGCTGAGGGTAGAGATGAAAGTGAAATGTTTACTTTTTCTCCCCTCTTGCACTTGGGAATTTCTTAAGTGAAAGTGGTCATGTTGTATGTGTTTTTCCCCTTCAGTGAAACTTAATTTGTTGTATTACACAATAATAGCACATTCGGTGTTTTGTTTCTGTTACATGGTTTTCTCATGCAAAGCTCAAAGGGGTCCTTTCAGTATTACTTTAGATGTACCAGTTTAAGGAGTTTCTGCTCTCATAATTCTATCCCATATTTTTTGTTTGGCGGAGGCATGGACATTTGCCATTTTTTAACAAAAATATTTGCAGATCAATACCTCCATCATTTAAGAGGGATATTCTAAAACTTGCTAGCGACTGCTGAAAAAACTGTTAGACATTGACGTATTTTTCACTTTTTATTAAGAGGATCTATTAAAAATGCATATCCACTGTGAATTAATGATTGAAACCAATTTTAAAGATGAAATAAATGTGCAATATTATATTACTTCATTGTAATTGTTCTGTGAACCGTCTACATTTCATTTTCTGTGAGACAACATTTTACTCCCAAAAATCACTCTTTATCACATTATATTAAATTCATTCCTTTATTTATGTTAAAAATGTTACATTTTTGTACTAAGTTGGTACATCTTTTAATTTCTTTGTACTCATAGTATTGGACTCAATGGTCAATCAATGAAGTATATATTGTCTGCATTATACCAATGAAAATATAAAATATGTAATTTCCACAGTGCCGAATGTGTCCTTGACAGAAGTTAAAAGTAAATGTGTGTGTTTGTGTGTGTGTGTATGTATGTCTACATGTTAGGGTAGGGGCTTAAGCATTACCTCATCCATTTTTAAGCATTCATTAACCTCTATGAAAGTTGACCTTCTGTAGGTTCTGCAGTGATCTCAGGATCAGTGTTGAAATCAGCCGATTTTACTTCATTAGAGGTCCCCACAAGCCCTTGATTTGCATAAAGATTTTGGTGAATCATATTGACGCTTGACACCCAGAGAGGGGAAAGTTTATGAAGCCGATATACAGGAAGTCAGCAGCTTGCTTGTTACCATCCGCGGTGGGCGGGGCTTTTTTCTGCTTACTGGTGCACTCCTTTTGATGTTCACATGGAGCGAGAGGCTGGTGTGACCTGAGATCAAATGTACAACATGCCATTCTCAACGTCTGGCACAGAAAAACCACCCTTTCATCTCCAAACTGCATGTGTTAACGAGAGATTTAACTGCTCCCTTTGGAAACAAGAATTCTATACAATGAGTCTGTTAGGAGCAAGGACTGATTGATTGATTGAGGTTTTGAATGAATTCAGTTCTACGAATCCTTCCAAATCATAACTAAGAACAATGCGACCCCACCCTCCTCGCTATAAATACTTCCTGTGCTCTCCCCACCTATGGGTCTTGAAGTCTTGCCAGTAAACTCTAAGATGACTTGTTGCCTACCCAACCACCAGCCCTTCTCACACATATTTCTGGTCATAATGCTATTATTTGTGGGTAATACATGTCTATGCTCTGTACACAGGGGATCCCAGAGTAGAAGACCTGTTCTCTTAAAAACATTATGGTTTAGAACCAGTTGGTTTAAGGTCTTGAACAGAAATAGATTTAGGCTCTCTAACTTTTTTTTAGGTCTAAGGGAAGACCATTGCACAAAATATTGAATGATTTCATATGTACCGTGTATTTGTACCACAGATCCAAGACAATCCTACATTTTTCCAATGAAATATCCGTGGGTGTCTTTTAAGTCACTGTAACACAGTTTTGGTGTGATACTTGATCGGTCTCAACAAGCTTTGTATCAGAAAAATATGCATGAACACCACAGTCGTAAAAGACTGCATACTAGCCATGTCTTGCTTGTTGATATTCATTAAGATCCTGATACCGTTTAAGAAATTAGCATTCTGTGGCCAGTCCAGAGCACTCCTTGCCATTTTCAATTTCAACAAGCTTCCAGTCTCACACATTTTTACATAAAAAGGTCATCACTGCACCCATGAAGAAAGCAACGTTTTGTTTTTAATATAATATATGGCATTTAGCAGACACTTTTATCCAAAGCAATTTACAGTACTGAACGCATACATTTTTCAGTAAATGCGATCCCCATGGGAATCGAACCCACAACCTAAGCCTTGTCAGCACCATGCTCTACCTTCTGAGCCACACAGAACCACAACCACACACACATTTTTACAGTAATTAGTATTGTCCTGTTCCAAGAACCCTTGGCACAAAGCTGCTAATAATGACCAATCACAGCAGGAACAAAGGAACACGGCCCTACTCCCACATCCTGTTGTGCCATCTCAGAATATCCCAGACTTGGTCAAGCTAAAGACGAAATCCAACTGGCGTTGAACAGGGGCTAATCCTGACATTATATTATATTCCAGATGAATGGAAGTAATTAATTATCAGATGATTACAACCCTCCTATTTTGTTGTTTTTTAACAGCTATGTACAATGAAAGATATACTGGCGGCAGGGCGAGCTGAGTTCACACCTGGACCATCATATCGAAAATGTACGGTATAACCAACTTTTTTTGTGTTCGTTATCTCGTGATTGCAAAATAATGGTCTCAAGATTTGATTTTTATAGTGCCAAATGTGTCACCTCAAGATCACTAAATACATAACATTGTGATCTTATCATAACCATTTTGGGAATATTAAACTCCTGAAATAATGTTCCTGTGATCTAAAGATAACCCAGCAAAATATAATTTTGCAAGTGCCTCAATGAGCCACTGTAAAAGTGAGGTAAATACATATAAAAAGTAGTTGTCAGAGAACTGAAATGGTGACAAGTCTAGATATCTGAGTGCTGCTGTTCCATGGATTTTCAGAGGTTTGTTTTCTCTACTGTATGTTGCAGTAGCATTCAAGTTCTTTGGTGAACTGGCACACAAACACTTTGGAATTAGAATACATCATACAATGATGATGTCACACAAGGATTGTATTATGAGAAAATAGAACATTGTGAAACGGAATGTCAGAGTTTAATACATAGACCTCTCTCCGAAATCATCCGTCTGCACTGAAAGACATGGGTCATGTGTGCAGGTTGTGGCTGATTGTCATTTTGGCACTGCTTGTTGTTGGGGCAAGCAGTCGGACGATCCCTAAGAGTGAATACTTATATCTCTGGCCTCAGAGATTAGTGAGGACACCTGCCCCACTTGGGCGTGACTCAGGAAGCACAGGAGACAAGACTTCACAGCGGGAGGAGATTGGAGATGATCCATTTGACCCTGAGGACAGCTGGGAGACAGGTGAGCATGATTGTAATGCTTTCTTTGCCTTTGGAAATCATGCCAACGACTTTCACCTCTGATTGAAGTAACAGTGAAAGTCTATAGACCACCAAGTAGGGCCGATGAACGAAATGCGGTATGAAAGTGTGCGCATGTACAGCATCTTCGCTAATGACACCAAATTAAATGCAGGATCTGATCTTCACCAACGCAAAGATGGACTGATGGAGTTCATCATGGAGACCGTGGAGCACTTCCAACTCCATGTCCCTAGTGCTGCTGTTATTGTTGTCCCCATTGGCATCGTGGCTATGTCCTTGCTGTGCTGCCTGACGTGAGTGCTAGTTTCTGCTGTACATTCCCACTGTGCTCAAACACAGACTCTGCCCTGCCCTACTCATATTCAAACTACACATACTCACATGGCAAGATTACTGTTTTCTGTCAGGATTACTTCTGGGTAACCCTTCCAAAAAATGAAACCCTATCATCTCCTAACACCTTTGAATTTACATTCAGTTTTTCTTTGATATACTGATCGATTTTTCATTTATAGCCTCCGAAAAATATATACATTTTCACAATTTGCTAACATTGGTGGACTTCTAAACACAACATAACAGCACTGTTGCTAGGGGATCACTTAGCCAACCAATGAAGCCTTCATTTACCAAAAAATGCCTCCATCAGCAGGAGCTTATTTAATACCTTATTTAATTTAGTGAGTGTACCGTAATAGTATTAACATTTACAATACAAAGATCATTTTAGCTAGCTACCTGTCCTTGCCATTCTCAGTTTTCTTTAAAAATGTTAGCTTTTTTTAATCACTCATCAAAGTAACTAGCTACCTGCTATGTCAGCTTATATAGCTCTGTATCATGTTTAGCCGCATCAAAGTTTAAAGCAAAGTTTAAAAATCATTTTTTCAAGTAGTCATTTAAAATAGTGTTGGAAAAGTATTTAGAAAATGCAGGTAGTATTTTAAGGAAGTATTTGAAAATGCTGTTATGGAAACAAACAGCCAATGGAAACTAAAACACCATTTACATTATTTAGAAAGTCATAGGTCAAAAAAGACTGGAATAATAAAAGTGACAGATTGCTTCTTTAAGGTAGTCGGCAATCCACCAACACACTTCAGATGTGTCAGTAGACTGAATGGAGATGAAAACCCAGGCAACACTCAAAAGATACTCTTGACAGGCCCACTCAACCTTCTATTTAAAAATTGGTTTAGTTGTGGAAAAATGGTCCACACAGGACTGATTCCCCTCTAAGCAGTGTTGGAACATTCAATGTCCCTAGAGGCAAGGATGTACTAATCCACAATCCATAATCTGGACATGTATTTTTATAGAGAACACAGGTAGGTACCAATGTTTTTTTACATTTTCTTCCCTTTTGTGAATATTAAGTGATTTTGTTTTCCTGATGGCACATATGATCAGGAGCATGTCTATCTCAGCAGTGTTGATAGCTAAATATTAACTCTTTGATTTAATGGTCAACAAGCAAGCTACTCCATAACAATGATTATACGGGGCTTCTCAACAATTGAAATAAAAATGTACGTAATAATGCATGTACGTGGTTTTACATGGTTGTTCAGTTATAGTATAAAATTACAATCATCGAACATTTAGTGTTGATATGCTCCATTAAGTTCTCTTAATTAAGTGCAGGTTGCCCACTGCGGCCAGGGTTTGATTCCCCGGCTGCGGTAGCCCGGCTCTGGCCAGGAGTCCTGTTCGGGGGCGGCGATTGGCTGTCCGCCCCAGGGGAAGGGGGGAGGGAAGCCAGCATGAGCTCACCGCCTACACAGATAGCTCTGGATGTATCGGAATCACGGTTGGCGCTTGGGTGAGTTCCGTCTCAAAGGAGGCGGTTCGCCATCCCTGCCACTGCTGGTCTGAGAGTAGTGGTTGGACCCACAGCTGCAGGCGGCGGGCTTGGATTCGATAGAGGGTACAATTAGCCACCAAATTGGGAGAAAAACTGTGAAAAAAATCTGAAACAAAAAAGTGAGCTATGTATTAATTTAATCATTTTTCAGACTACATTATCCTCAATATTAAATTTAAATACAAAGTACACATCTAACTTGCAATTTAAAAATATATAAATTAGAGAGCAAATACAATTAACACAAACACATTTCTGATAAAAAGAAATGATGTATGACCATGTCATCTTGTTGTTAGAGCTTTTACACAATTCATTTGAGATGAAGAGAAAGAGGGAGAAACAGACTTGATTAATTTGTGTTGTGCTGCAATTAAAATGGTGTAGAAAGGTGTGAAGGCTATTGATTGTACAAAATTGGAAACAAGTACTAAAAATAGTCTGTATTGCTTTTTTAATCATTTGTCTCGTCTTTAACGTGTGTGTATGTGTATGTACGTGTGTGTGTGTGTGTGTGTGTGTGTGTGTGTGTGTGTGTGTTTGTGCATGTGTTTGTGTGCATGCAAGCATGTGTATGTGAGCAGAAATATGCCCTAGAAAAAGAATTATCACAAAAATTATCCCCTACCATGGAACGACCCATTTCACGACAGCATTCACACCACCAGGGGCCTGTCTCACAAAGGAAATTCAACATAGTCAGGGTATCTTTGCGTTTGCTGGCTACACAAAACCTAACAAAGGCAATTACGGCTAACCTGCCTCAGAACGGTCGGCTAACCTGTCTCACAACGCTCTGTCAACATTGGTTTTTCCTGACCGAGCTATGAGCGCGTGCACACAAAAGGGTGCACAGCCAATCATACGCAACATGAACAGATCCAGAGCACTGTTTCATGAAGCAGGATTGGTGGGTTAGCGAGCTAACTTTGGGCTTAACCCTGGGTTTTCGGTCTCACGACAGTGGCTCACCCAGGGCTGCGGCTGATGGTAATGTGAGTGCAATCTATTGCACCGATCACTCTGGAATCATATGAGAAAATTACACCGCATCACCAACAGAATACATATATGTACCAGTGGCTAGAATATGTAGGGCATTACATACAGTTTGCTGCACAGTGATCGCATGGCTTAGACGAGTCGCATTTGTGACATGCGCCTCTAGAAACATGCAAAGATACAATATTCCCTCCGTCGGAGAATCTGTATCTCTGATATTTAAAAAATCTGATTATTTTCTAGGATTCACTAGGATTGGTGAGGCCATTTTCCAGAGAGCTGGTTGGTGAGGGGGCTGCCTTTTTATAGGATTTGATCCATTAGCCTGAACTTAACCTACTCCGGAGCAGGTTAGGTTTGCAGCATAAGTTACCACGGCGATGCAACCCAGTTAAAAGTGAGCCACAGTCTAAAACCCAGGCTTAAGCCCAAAGTTAGCTCGTTAACCCACTAATCCTGCTTCGTGAGACAGGTCCCAGCAGTGCCAAATTGAAATCCAGCGGGGACTCTGCTGCCTCCTGTTGGTGTAAACATCTTTTCACTGTGATAATATGTGTTCAGACTGCTCTGGGTTTTCTTGTCACATCACTGGCAGAATATGTCACAGGAAAACCCAGAGCAGCTCCTTGGCCCTGAGTTTGTCCTTCGCAGGCAGTAGAGGCTGACCTGGGAATCAGCAGCTGGAGGCATGTCCACACAGCCCTGATGTGTCAGTTGAAAAGCATTATTGCTTTAAGCAGTTTTTAGATTTATCCTGGCACATGGCCATAATGTTCCCACCCTGTTTGCAGCACATCTCTCCAAAAGCTTGTTTAATGTTATAACTGACAACTGATGTCTGTCTTTCAGGTTCGCACTTGATCGGCCCCTGCAGTAAGTCAGGCCTTCAGCATCCATGGGACACCATTGCCAATGGCCATGAATACCAAAGATTTCAACAGAATAAATCAATTCACTGAACTGGGTTTTCAATAAATGTTGATAACTAATTAGATGGACAGTTGAATATTGTGTCGGCACGGTGGTGCAGTGGATAGCGCTGTCGCCTCACAGCAAGAAGGTCTCGGGTTCGAATCCAGGCCGGGGGCCTTTCTGTGCAGAGTTTGCATGTTCTCCCCGTGTCCGCGTGGGTTTCCTCCGGGTACTCCGGTTTCCTCCCACAGTCCAAAGACATGCACGTTAGGCTAATTGGAGAGTCTAAATTGCCCGTAGGTATGAGTGTGTGAGTGAATGGTGTGTGTTCCCTGCGATGGATTGGCGACCTGTCCAGGGTGTATTCCTGCCTCTCGCCCGGAACGCATGCTGGGATAGGCTCCAGCACCCCCCCGCGACCCTGACCAGGAATAAGCGGCTTAGATAATGGATGGATGGATGGAGTTGAATATTGTGTACATAATTTCCACAGAAATACCTAAACCACACACAGTTACCATATTTCTTCAATGTGAAATGGAACAGTATTGCTACATGATTTCAGGCAATATATAAATATCAATATCAACAGCTCCTTATCAGAATTGACTTTAAAGTGCAGTATTTCTTTATGGTATATATATATATATCTGTAGAATACTGTCCATGGCCAATTCCACAGCCATCTATCAGAGAAAGAAATCTACTATTATTACATGTGAGTCATCCAGATGATTCCTTATTTAATAATGATTATGTATTATTATTACTATCAACAACAACAACACCAATAATAATAATAATAATAATAAACATAAATTATTTAATATGCAGCACATACTTTTCAGTGACAACAGAACATTGTTCAGAGTGAACAGTGAAATCACATAGAACCATATGTTTATTATCTCAACATTGTTTAATATAGCTATTAAGTCTATTAAACCTGCTTTTTCTAAGTTGAAGGCTGCAGAATCTTAGAGGCCTGTGTTATGAGCTGTAACTTTACACCACGGTTAGTGAGTGTTTCACAGTCTCAGTTGTCGACATATTGTTAACATATGTTGACATATTGTTTCTGCTATTTTGCATGGCTTCTACACTGTATTTGGTTTGGTTTCTTTTCTTTTTTTCTTTTGTCATGAATAGGATCCCTGCTCATCCAACATCACAGCCGTTTGTAATTTGTTGTACATTATATAGAGGTCACACCAATAAAATGGCATAATTAATTAACCAGTTTCTCTGTCAATCAAAGGGTTTTACACAAACCATTCAACTCATCAAAAGCTTTTCATGTGCACCCCTATACTGTTATCTTCTCATGGGTCACATTCAAGAGTAGGCCGACCATTTCAGGAAATTACAAGAGGCGGGGGGAAGAAATGAATGGTGCTCAAAAGGCAAATACTAAGCAAAAAAGAGAGAAGGATGAAACCTTTGCATTGCGCTCAGGTGCACACAACATGTTTCAACCTCAGGCTTCTTTAGGCTGCATTGAGAGACTGTGGGACAGTCTGGAAAGAAAACATATTGCATGCGGTAACCATGATTGACAGGGATATCAAGTAAGAGAGGGATGTCAATTCCACAAGAGAAAGCCAAGAGTACATATCATAAATAAGTGAAGCTAAATACATCTGATTTTTTATTAATATACACAATATTCACAAATGAGGTATCACCATCTCTTCACTTTGTTTTCCTTTTACACTGAATTTAGATGGGCATACCTCACCCCCGATCAGCTGTGTCACAGGTCAACTGCCCCTCACACCATCCCTAATGTTACATACCGTGATACAGCACAACATATATTTTCTATATAAGTGCTATGTTTTTTGCAGTGATGCAATTTTAAAGAAGTAACGACTTCTCTTTGCTGTACTATTTCCTGTATGGGAGGCATGTGTGAATGAAAACACCCTGATTGTATGATTCACAACATCAGAACAAACACTCTCATCTCTGCTCTGTCTGGAAAAGTGACCAGAGTGAGAACAAGTCTAAGGCACAGTTAACGGTAGTGTACTTTTTTTTTTTAAACCCTGGCCGCATGGAGGTATAGCTGAATGTGGGCTGCACAGGACCCAGCTATTCACAGTGTATTCACAATAATTCACAGTGGATCTCTAAACAGTGGGCCAGTTATAGTCCATAATACAAGTTAATTTACTCTGTCTCAGACAGTATGGCTGCCACACCCTGCATCGTTCATCAGCAGAATTTTCACTTCACACATTTCACGCTGATGTTAAAGCAAATTTTGTTAATCATGACAGATGACTTAACACACCATTCTACACACCTTTAGTTCCACTAATGTGACTGTTTATTCTAATTATTATGAGAGGATCTGTCTCACAAGTCTTTATATGTTTATATATACTGCGGATAACAAAAGCTTTCTTCATTGTGTGTGATTGTACCCACACAGAAAGGTTTTGGTGCCCATTTTAAAGAGCCTGGAAAAGTTGGATCTCCCAAAATGTCACATTCCCAAAATGAGCATTCGTAATTGGACAATGGTTTATATTTTGTCAGTGCACAAATTAATCTGATGTAACAAAGGGATAGCTTGGAATGGAATTGAATAAAACAAATCATGAATCCATTGAAAGCGATTGTATTAATATTACCACTAGAGGGCATTCATACCCAAGATTTGGCGGACTAATCAGACCGGAAAAAAATATAAATGTACCGCAACTGCAAACTGTCGAATTGCTTTCGAACTTAATCATTTTTAATATTTCTTATTAAATGTGTTAATTATTTTATTACGTTAAATATTTGATTATTTCTTAAAAATTGAACGACCGTAAAGACTAGCATGCTAGCTCTTTTTCAATTAAGTTAAGACGTGGTTGCATTGAATTGTGCTCTTGAATTTCATCCAGCAGTGCAGTTTCGTTGAGAAAAATTATGGATTTGCTGGTTATGATTTTACGTCAATAAATATATCTTTTTAGTGGTTGTACGTTATATGCACTCTAGATGCAGTTGACACGATGTTTCATTTAGGTGTGCTGCAAACGCAAAAATTGTATAATTGCCTCAAATCTCCGTGATCGTGTGCATAAACCTCGCTATTTATTTATTGTTCATTCTTCTTTCGGTGGCAGTGTCTGCTGAGATGACGCATTTCTTGATATGTGCAAACCGTCAACGAGCGGACGAATGAATTAGCAGACCAGGTCGGATAGCAAAATCCTGTTACATAACGTTAAGAACGTTGCAGAACGTCGTTTCACTAACTGCATTTCTTCACCACTGATTACAGACAGGCAATCGAAAGCATATACAATTCGCAAACATTTATCCGTATTACGCTGTGGAGCTACTCTATTATTTACTACTAAGTTATCTGATAAATTGATTCATTCTGATATATAATTTAACTCTTGAAGAGCACGGATTGAGTCGATGGGGTTAATAAAATCGTCTCTGGCTCAAGAGTGTAAAATAGGCGGGCTTAGTGTCTGCTTCCATCCAATCAGGTCACCTGGATTTAATTATTATCGCGGAGATGGAAATGGTTATAGATTTGGACTGAATAACAAAATTATTCTGATCTAGAAAGCCCACTTGGACAGTACGGAAAGGACCATTGCTTATATCCGTTGTAGTGGTGTGTGAGAGAATTTGAACGGACCACATGGACTTGCGTTTCAGACGGTATTTCGCCAGCCACTGTAGCTACTAGCCACAGAGGATCTGTCGTCTTCAGTCGCTACTGCCGGGACTGGGTGTATTTTGTTAAAGCGTTTGGGGTTTTGTCCATTATTATTGCATACTGTGCTGTCTGTTTTAGCCAACCATGCGTCTCATACGTAGGACTCGTAGTATTTATTGTGATGATTACACATTGCAGCTGTAGGAGGTTGGAGGAGCCGCCTTTTTATAGCCAACGTTAGCTAGCTTCTGTAATTGGGTTTTCCCCACACGCTGGAATGCTGTTGCTTCCTCAACCCGTTCTTCTATCGTGATTTTATCCGCAATTTTGGTGACTTCTTGGTAACTGCACGTATCGCTTTGATATATAACTCGCTATCTAATATAGCTAGCAGGACAGCGTGCGCGTCACTCGTTTTATGACTGAATCAGTACGCGATAACGTTAGCAACATTAGCCAAATGAGTAGCATAAACGTTATCATCTCTGTGGCGATATCGTAGTTAATTAGCAAGGCGTGTTGACATTTTACTCGTTGATTTTAGGTTTGTCCTCTAACGTTGGCTGGCTAGGTGCTTGACACCTTTCCATTTATTGGATACTGGTCACGCACCAGTTTGGCAATTGTGTGTGGTTCCACAATCTTGCCTCACTCAGTTTTGCTCGAAGACAAGTGACAGCTAGCTAAAGCTGCTCCCTTTGATTTGAAGACATTTTGGGCTGTGTACAATTTTGCCGTTCATGTTTCGTCAAGAAATCAGTGTATTGTCTTTCATTCCATCTTGTTCTTACCTTTTCCAATACGAGAAGAGGAACATGTCTCGGTATAATATCTACAGCCTGTTAGACTGGGTATACGGTGGGGTGGACCCCAAGTTCGAGGGCAACGGGGGACCGGAGTGTGCAGCCTTCCTCTCCCCACAGCAGCGCGTAAACGAAAGCTTGGTCATGATCGTTGTGTCAATTATAGAGGTCGTACTGGCGCTAAGGAAGATCAACATTTCAAAAGAATTCAAAGAAGTCGCGAAGGATGGAGGAAAGACCAAGGAAGACAGCTTGGGGAAAAACTTGTTGCTGGTGGCCCTGTGTATGACTTTTGGAGTGGAAGTCGGGTTCAAGTTTGCGACCAAGACGGTGATATATCTCCTGAATCCCTGTCACATTGTCACCATGGTACAGGTATGGCCATAATAATGACAACTACTGCATTTCGGTCTGTGGACTATTCTATGTACCTGTACAATTGTATTGCTTATAGAGCCAATGTAACCTAACCATTTTAGATTAAACCTCTTACGTTATAATTCAATTCTCCTCAATAACCACACCCACTATTAACAAGCCTACGTAATATACTGAGTATCCTCCTTATTATTCCCAATATAACAAATGATTAAGCAGGGACATTGAAACATCAGTCAAGAGTAACAGCATGTTATCAATATGGGAATCAAATACGCATTTGATGGTATATTTAAAAAAAAAAACTGTTGGTTGACAGAAATGGCCTGCTTATTTGGTTACAATATAATGAATAATGAAAGCTATCTTTGCCTGGGGTCTTATTTCAGCCCAGACCCATCTACTTGAAGAGTTAGTACAAACATAATTAATAAACTACCAGACAAACATTAATAAACAATGATTATTACAAATATTAATGTACAGCTTCCTTTGCGAAGCACTAATCTGCAATGTATAATCATTCATCCACAAATTGTAATACATCGAACTTAGTTAGATGTAAGTAATAAGATTAGTGGTATAGAGTTCAGTGTAAAATTGCATTTCTTTTCTCCTATGCAACATAGCTTTTTATGTAAATGATTGCAGTATTGTATGAACATTGAATTCCTGTCACCTCTGATGTTATCATGCAATACATAGTGATAACAATAACAATTATTATTGCAAATTCTAAATTGTAAATGCAGCAGCAGATTTACAGTGCCCCACCTATTTAACCAGCATCCCCACTGGTCCTCTTCCTTCAACACTACTTCACACTGCTGCCTCCATCAGTCTTGCTCACCAGCATTGCCCAGGACCCATTGTTCCCAATTACTTTATAAACTGACTTTAAAAAAATTGTCATTCAGATCAGTTGCATCCTCTGAATGCAGAGGGCTGAGAAATGACAGTAAAGGGATTTGTTGTTTTGTTGACAAATGTGGTGGCGCAGTACCTTCAGTGAAGGTGGCCTCTCTTCGAATTCGGAATAAAGCCCTGCTGTCAGGATTAATCAACCTATTTGGCAACATATAATGGTTTGGGAACTGGGCTTGTAACGCAAAGTTTGCAGGTTCAACTCCCAGGTGGGGCACTGCTGTTGTACCCTTGAGCAAGGCACTTAACCTGAACAGCTTCAGTAAATATCCAGTTGTATAAAAGGAATGTATGTAAAGAAATGTACACAGTGTAAGACCCTCTGGATAAGAGCGTCTGCTAAATACCTGTAGTGTAGAGTATTATTTTTAAGGCATTTGTGATGCCTGCACTGTGTTATCAAGGTTGTTACGCAGAACCCAAGTGGCTTGGTTAGTAATGGCGCTCGCTATGAGCACAGGTTGGGTCCTGTAGTTGCAGGTTCGAGCCTCGGCTATGACATCAGCCGACTGCCCAGGAGTCCTACTTGTCCTGTTTGAAGTGGGAAGGGTTTAAATTGGCTTGGGTTACTGCTACATTAGCTCCTTCCAACCACATGCCAGGTACCCACAATCTACTAGTTCTGATTAATGACCGATCCTTTCCTGTTGTGCAGCGTTGACTGTGCCAACTCTCTCCTGTAGTACTGTGTGGTCTGTAGGGTGTCGCTGGCTCGCAGTCTAGTGCATCAGGAGGAGTGCACACACTTCAGCTGCAGTGCTCCTGGTTAGCAGGTGTGGGTGGCACAGCGGGAGCTCAAGAAGCACAATTGACCATTCCAAATTGCTGGGTAAAAAAGTATAAAATAAAGAATTAGAAAATATTGCTGTAAGACCATAACTGTTATCTTAGATTTACCCCTGCTGTCTGACATCACTTGTACGCATTGGCTTTCATGCATGACGTTTGCCAGGGCCTTATCTTTCTCTCTCCTTGGTCATGTGTTGCATGAGCATTCTCCAGATTCTTGAGGTGGGACATGCTGAGGAAAAAAGGCGCTGGCGTTAGACTGTTTTGCTTATCATCAGGAAATTAGTCTGTGAAGGTTTACGAAAAGATGCACTCCTGCTAAGTGGAATATGATTTTTAGAGAGCTAAAAACAACCTTTTTTTTCTTTTAAAGACCCTAAACAAACCAACAGAAACATGGGATTTGTAAAAGCTTCAGAGGAGCGCATGCCCTAGCGAGTGTTCAGTGTTTTTCTTAATACAAAGACAATGCTCTAAAGGACTTGCACTTGTGGTTGTGGCTGTGCACCCAGTATATTGCTATTTTGGTTTGGAGGAATATTTGCTTCCCATATTTTCAAGGCAGGTTATTTCATTGCATAAGATAAGCCTAGACGGGAGATTTGAAGGGACACAGTATTATGTGCACGGGAGGCTATGAAAAACCCCCTTACCAGACTTATTTGGATGCCTATTTTTACCTCCGTTCTCATAAATCTAGCAGACACACAGCAATCTGTGCTCAGTGGGGCAGAAGGGGCACGCAGCAGTGTTGGCCAACAAACAGGAAGCTGCTACCGTCTACGCCCGTTTGCCCACTTGTGGCCAGGAATGGAATCATATCTAGGTGGTATGATATCTAGGTGAATATTACAGACCATTATATTTTGTAAAAACTACAAACATATGTTCAGTGGAATTGTATAAAATGTATAGAATTCAGTAAAGATCACTCCCCACTCGTACCTTAGGTAGCAGCCTTTAGTCACCCCCAAGGCCAAAGCAGAAATGCAGAAAATTATTTCCTGTTCAATATTTGCCCTCATTGGGCCAAGATTTGCTTTTTTTTTTTGGTCATTGTTGGTTCAAGGGAATTTCCTTACCTCTAGTATTTTTGCGAAGTTTTGGTTAACAGCATATGTCTAATGGCTTCTTCTTTTGAGCTGTAAAAAAGAAAATAGCGGCCATAGCGTCGCCGAGGGAGGAGGGGTTTCAGACTGCAGGAACTTATCGCGCAATAGTGTCTCCACTGGCCAATCAGGCATCCTCTGTCTACTGCTCATCTCAGCTGTTGTATTACAGAGTGCAAAGAAGCAACAGCTGGCTGCGTTTTCTTCAGAGGGGGTGTTTCTCCCCCGCTAGCATTTGCCCTCCCGAATTGATGGACGTTGCAGCGATGGAACGGGCCTACAGTAATGACTGGCCATTTCACATTGGGAAACAGAAAAACAGGGATGAAAAGGAGTTTGTGAAATAGGTAGCCTAAATAAACATAACCAGATGAAGGAGGCGCGTTGGCCAAGCGTGTCTTGTTGTGGGGTCTCGGCCAGCCGACCAGCCGCCGGCTGTACAATGAGCCGCTTGTTGTCCGCTGGGCTGACCGCAAGGTGTGGGCCGTGTGTGTACATGACATCGAGTTGCAGTTTGGGAGCGGCGGGGCAAGATGGTCACGGGGGAGGACGCGTCTGTGCTGTGTCCTCCACTGCAGGCCGGCCTCACCTTTACTGCTCATCTGGTACATTTCAGCATTCATCCCCATGGGCTAACTGATGGCCATGCTAACTGATGGCTATGTATGGCCTGATCTCTCTTTTTGATTGGCCAGGTCTACAGGATATGCTAGGAACCTTTATATTTCCACGTACAAAACTAAAAACAAAACACCCAAGTTTGAGTTTTCTATAGTGTTTTACACTTCATACATGGGTCCTTTTTTCAATGTTTGTCTTTCTTTGCGATTACACATAGTTGGGTGCTTGCTATGTTCTTCTTGGCTCAGGGCTAATATTTGTTAGGTAAACACAAAGCATGCCACTGCTCAAGTGTAGCCAGTGGATTTTATGTGTGTTTATTCTCCTTTTACAGCCTTCTAGTACTTTAGATGTACCTAAAATCCCAGAAGTTTGTGGTGTCCAAGCTGGCCTGCGTTTTCTTGCCATGGTGCCAACAAGGCCGGGGGTATCGTGTTCAGACTGCTTGTAAATTCTTGGCTATGCGCTGGATTCACTCAGCGCAGTCCTGTCGTGGTTTTGTCACGGTCTGAAACGACATGCTAGGTCAGGTATTGGTTTCACTGCGTCGTCCGGGCTTCCTGGGCCAAGTTGCAGAACACGAAAGCTCTTTGGGCTTTGTCTTACTCGGTCAAACGCGGAGGCGTCAGAATCGTCGGCCGATGATTGCCGAACGATAAGCCGGTCGGCTTGTGAGGATAGCGGATCGGGAAAGGTCAATCTCGCGGTGATCAACAGCCGATGAATAGTTGGCATGGATCCTCCGCACAGTCGGGGCACAATGAAGAGAGCGGGTGGGACCGCAAGGACCCCTGGTTGAGAAGAATACAGTATTCTTTCCCAAGTTCACTGCTTTCTCTCTCTTCATTAATGAGAAATACACCCCCCCTTGCCGCTGTTCTGTTGTATTGAATGGGCCCTGTCATCTGGAGTCATTGACATCAAATACTTGTAGCTTTACTCAGACTGCATTATGTGAAATTTCATCATACAGCTGTTGTTTGGCCAAGATTTTTGTAATTTTCAGATAAAGGGAAGATTGTCAGTTATTGAGGCATTAGGATTTGTCCGTCTAGTTAGCCTTCTTGTATGTTGAAGGCTGAAGACCGACACAGAACTTGGTGCCTGGCGAAGAAATAAATAATTTGTAGAAAAGGAAGATACTCTCGCCCACTCATCAGAATAAAAACATTATAAAAAGAGGTCTGCTACCCTGCAGTCCAGAAGCAAAGAAAGGGTAACTACCCCTTTAAGGAAACATACCTGTAAAAACACTGGACTAGTTTTCTGGGTGTTTCCAGGGTATTTCACCTTTTATCCTGATAAGGTTCACCTCTGACACCAAGGTTCACTTTTCTTCCACATATGGCCACCTTAGTGACAGGACAGGGATTTCAACACACCATTTTCACCTGCGAGCTGCAGGCTTAGATTTTCAGTAGCGTTAATGTTTACACGAATTTGCCAACATACCATACACATTTTAAACCACTACTGTTTAATCTGAAAAATACTGCAGTTGATTTTAAGATAATTTTATTGTTTTACATGTTGGTGGGGGGGGATGTTTGCATTGCTTTTAAACGTTTTAAATGCAGTTTCTACTCTGTTTTTTCCCCCTCCGTTTTCTCCCAATTTGTAACCAATTATACCCTCTATTTCTTTTCTGATTTACCCTCCCACACAAACTTGCCACATGCCTCCACCGGATGAGCTAATACCTCAAGGCAGTGTTCACCTCCTCCGAGATGGAACTTGCCCAACCCTGTTTACGAGGTAGCCCTACCGCTCCTCGGCGAGCTCGTGCCAGCTCTCCCTCCCCCTCCCCCAAACGCTGCCCCCGATCGGGGATCCCCACCAGGGCTGGTCTGCTACAGTTGGGTTTTGAACCACAACCGTGATATGCCTATCACACTTGTAAAAGACCAGCCGGCTGCGTTAGACTGCTAATCAGGAGGCCTCAATTTCTACTTTTTTACTTGCAAATTTTAAGTCGTACTCCGTCATAGGGGCCTTCAGCACGTCAAAATATTAAGCAGTGAATCATCACAAATTTCAGGAGGAGAAACCAAAACATTACGCTTTTCCTTGAGATTAACTGAAATGGGCAGTGTAATGGACCAGGGGATAATGTCAGGAAACTTTCTCGACCGGCAAATCCACTTGGGACTGCACTTACTGAGGCGAGTTAAAAAGTCAATGAACACCACGGGGACATCCGGAAAACGAGACCCGTGTGAACCGGGTTTCAGGCATTTGTGATCACTCGCATAAAACCGCTCTCTCTATGTTGAACCACCCCATGCCCTGCGCTCTCATGTATCAATGGATTGGCCTAATCCAAAATAAAAAGGCAGCTTTAAGCCTAGACTCAACTGATTAGATCAGGCAGCATCAGCTTTGGCAATGTGTGTGCCCTCACGACTGAAAAAACCCCCTCTGTATTGGATGGGATTTCTGCACCTTTGTTCAGCTTTGAACATTGACACTTGTTGACATGTTGACACTTCTTCCGTTGTAGTTTTGTTTGGATATTGTTGGTCTTTTTCAACCCTGACTGAAATTGAAGGTGTCAACCAATTGCAGTCCAGGTTTTAGTCATGTCAATTGCCATGTTAATTACTGCGCAGTGTCCATGTTGGCAAATGTTAAAGCCTATTTGGGCCAGGTGAATTAAATTAAGCTAGTTGTGCTACATTTTTGTTCAGAGTACCACACCCAGGCAAACCCCTCCTTTTTTTGGCTGATGAAAAATATGCATAACTAGTCCTGGATTTTAGAGGAGTTGAGTCTAAATTCCTAAAGTAAGGCAATGTACAGTGGCCTTTAAAGTAACCGCTTCCTGCATTGTGCAAATACCGCTGTCTGTCTTCAGAGCACAGCCATTTTGTGCAACTGGTGCTACACTCAGGTTGCGTTCTGCTAGTTTATCATCATGACACTTTGCATTTTCATGGATTAGATCCTGCCGAAGGCAATTTAATTTTCATAAATACATGCCCCAAAAAAGTAGGGAGTGCAATATGTGGAGGCCTGTGCACAGAATGCCTAAATCTTTTATAAAGATTGAACTTAATACATTTTTTAACATATGTACTTAGATTCAACAGTGCTGGTGACAGTAAGACTAAGGAACTAAGAGTCCAGCTTGGAGCTGTATGTCCAGCTTGGAACTGTTCCACATGCACACCACATGATACATTATTTTTGGATACATCCACTTCTGTCATTTATCCTTTGTGGGGTTTGGATTGGTAGGGATTGGTATTGAGTGTTTGCCCTCTGCAAACTGTTTTTATATATATGTAAAGCACCTTGACAAACACACTTGAATCAGAATACGAAGGTAACGCTACTGCATGGAGACCTTACATAATCACTGTTGCACCTGAAAATAACGAGTGGATGCCTAATGACGCATCTTGGTTGAGTTTGGGCTTGCCAACCTTTCGCCCGAAGGCCCTGCTTGCCGATTACCACAAAGGATTGAATAGTTTCCCCTGTCTCTCTGAAAACCTGAAATGGCAGTTTTCTTAGGAAATTTGAACCATGGCAAGGGCTGGAAAATGGAACCTGTAGAAAAGGAACAGGTGGCAAACCCCTGTCAAGGTTTTTGCTTGTTTATTTTCTAGCCTTGACCCAGAGTCTTAATGGCCTGTGCGTGCACTTAGGAAGTGTTGACAAAAGAGAACCTGTTCTGTGTGGATTGTTCTGTATTTGGCCATACACACCCTAATTATATTCCCCTCCTAATTTGGATTGCAAAACCTAATTTAACTATTGCGTGTACGTGCCATAGTAGATCACTGCTGTGCTACAGCAGTTCCCTCTCTGTACTGTCTGTATATTTTCTCTTTGCACTACCACAGTGATGCCGCTGCCATTTACTTCCTGTTTTTACAGTCCACAGGGCCCCTTTTCTCTTCCCCCCCTGTCAAAGGCCAGATCTGTGTATTCTGAGGGTCTGCTCTTTTATGTGGTTGTTATTAGAGGAAGTGCTCATACCTCCATGTCTCTGAGGAAGGACATCTGCACACACTTCTCAAACAGTCAACGAGCCAAGTCATCCAGAGGAAGCGCCTGTGTGTTTAAATGTTTAAATCCAGCGGGTTTTTTTTTTTTTTTTTTTGGCGGGGGCTGTGGAAAGTAGCTGAGGCACGGGGCATTGAGTATGACAAGATACACCCCCAGATCCATCGACATTTGAGGAGGATGAAGACAATCAGCGCTACGTTTATTTATATATACAGTGCCGGGAAAAAGTATTTGCCCCCCTCCTGATTTCCTCTATTTTTGTATATTTGTCAAACTGAATGGTTTCAGATCTTCATACAAAATGTAATATAAGACAAGGAGAACCCGAGTAAACACAAAATACAGTTTTTAAATGATTATTTCATTTATTGAAGGAAAAAAGTTATCCAACACCCATATCACCCATGTGAAAAAGTAATTGCCCCCCTGAACTTAATAACTGGTTGTGCCACCCTTGGCGGCAACAACTGCAATCAAACGTTTGCAATAACTGGCAATGAGTCTTTCACATCGCTGTGGAGGAATTTTGGCCCACTCTTCTTTGCAGAATTGTTTTAATTCAGCCACATTGGAGGGTTTTCGAGCATGAACTGCCTGTTTAAGGTCATGCCACTGCATCTCAATCGGATTTAAGTCCAGGCTTTGACTAGGCCACTCCAAAACCTTCATTTTGTTTTTCTTGAGCCATTCAGAGGTGGACTTGCTGGTGTGTTTCGGATCATTGTCCTGCTGCATAACCCAAGTGCGCTTGAGCTTGAGGTCACAAACTGATGGCCGGACATTCTCCTTCAGGATTTTGTGGTAGAGAGCAGAATTCATGGTTCCATCAATTACGGCAAGTCGTCCGGGTCCTGAAGCATCAAAGCAGCCCCAGACCATCACACTACCACCTCCATGTTTGACTGTTGGTATGATGTTTTTATTATAGAATGCTGTGTTAGTTTTATGCCAGATGTAACGGGACCCACACCTTCCAAAAAGTTCCACTTTTGACTCGTCAGTCCACAGAATATTTTCCCAAAAGTTTTGGGGTCATCAAGATGTTTTTGGCAAATGTGAGACGAGCCTTTGTGTTTTTGGTCAGCAGTGGTTTTCACCTTGGAACTCTCCCATGGATGCCATTTTTGCCCAGTCTCTTTCTTATTGTGGAATCATGAACACTGGCATTAACTGAGGCAAGTGAGGCCTGCAGTTCTTTAGATGTTCATCTGGGGTCTTTTGTGACTCCTGGATGAGTCATCGATGCGCTCTTGCAGTAATTTTGGTAGGCCGGCCACTCCTAGGAAGGTTCACCACTGTTCCAAGTTTTATCCATTTGTAGATAATGGCTCACACCATGGTTCGCTGGAGTCCCAAAGCCTTAGAAATGGCTTTGTAACCCTTTCCAGACTGATAGATGTCAATGACTTTGTTTCTCATCTGTTCTTGAATTTCTTTAGATCGCGGCATCATGTGCTGCTTTTGAGATCTTTTAGCCTACTTCACTTTGTCAGACAGGTTCTATTTAAGTGATTTCTAGATTCAACAGGTCTGGCAGTAATCAGGCCTGGGTGCGGCTTGTGAAATTGAACTCAGCTTTTAAAAAAATGTGGTTAATCGGTTGATTTATTAAGGGGGGGCAATTACTTTTTCACATAGGGCCAGGTAGGGTTGGATAGCTTTTTTCCCTTAATAAATTAAATCATCATTTAAAAACTGCATTTTCTATTCACTCAGGTTATCTTTGTCTAATATTACAATTTGTTTGATGATCTGAAACATTTAAGTGTGACAAATATGCAAAAAATGAAGAAATTAGGAAGGGGGCAAATACTTTTTCACGGCACTGTATGTATATATATATATATGGAATATGCCTGGAATTTTGGGTGCTAGTCAGAACAGAAACTCTATGCGAGGGACACACCTGGTTGTTATCAGTGGGGGAGAGGGGGCGTGTCACACATGGCAGGGTCCTGCGACTCGGGGCCGAATGACGCTTCTTCATCAGCTCAGTCATGCCCAGCATCCACCCGAGGTCATCAAACAGGCCTTGCCTGGCCACCTCAGGCTCGGCCTCCACGTTGCCCGTAACATAAACATCCTGTTTTATGGATGACCCGTAACATAAACATCCTGTTTTATGTTACGGGTCAGGCCCCTTTCCGTGCCCGTCTTACACGCGTTCCCCCTCCTGCCGATAGGCCAGGAGAACCACTCCTTCTGGGCTTCCCTGCACACACAGGAAGGCATGTGCTCGCAGCCACCTCTCATTAAATATGTCCGTCCGTGCCTTAATTATGGACTAGCATGCAGCGCGCAGCATGTGCACGAGCCATCGTCACAGGCTTAGTTACTGCAAAGCCCCACTACTCATTTTTTACCAGGCTGTTCATATAGACTAGAAAAACTCAAGTTGCTGGAGCTTGCAATAAACAGCCTGTATTGATACAGGAATGTATTCATTTTTATCTGGTTCACTCAGCACATTCAAGGTTTGAAAAAAAAATTGACTTCAAAAATCCTGCAGCTTCAATTTGGGTTATTGCCATGGCAAGGTGTTTTTCTGACCCGGTACTTGCATTGTTTTGAGGTTCAGAAAAGAGTGGTTCATGAGTGTGCGCTTGGCCTCTGCTTGGAGGGCTGTCTTTCCAAACGTTCTACTGCAATGGCGTGGCTCATCTCCCTGAACATTTATATTGTCAGTTGGTCTGTTCCACTGTCAGACTCCTAATAAACTTTTCATAAGCGGTTAAGGTCCTACAACGAGTAGCATATCACCTCAGAAGCACATTGATGCAGTTTGTCACTGGGGTACTATGAGCCTGATTACACAGTAAAACGGATGCATTCATTTTCATACTGCTTATCTATTTCCACTGTCGGCCGTGTTCTCTTTTGAAATCATAGTAAACTAACTTGCTGCAATTGCTACACATTGCCATTTATGGCTTGACAAAGATAAGTTGGATCTAGACGTTTCTACAGATAGCCAATCGCTGTCCTGCTTTCCACCCACACTGGAATCCTACAGTTTACCTGCATTTAAGGTCAGATATAAACATGGGTTTCACATCTTTGTGTAATCTGTAGCAAGAAGTTTAACTCATACAGTGTGTGTAACTGACTGGTTTCCCCTACGGGTTAGCAGATAACGGTACAAACTTCCCACTTTGACTGTCTTTGAATGACCTTGTGCATTTGATCACATGTGTGTAGCATATGTGTACTGCTGGTTGCTAAGTTGTTACTAAGTAGGAATGGAACACGGCCGAGCTAATTGCGACAGCTACGAACTTACCTGTCATGCGCAGGTCATTATTGCTTGAGTGGTTATACCCAGCAGGGAATGCATAAAGTTTGGTCTCATTGTTCTTCTTAAGTGGATGCTACAATGTGAATAACATAACAAACTACTATTTGCTGTAGTGTTCAATTCACCAAACTGCTGTTTTGGGAGTTTGAAGGTGGAGTGTCATACTGAAGGCAAGTGTTCATGTTGCGTCAGTGCCAGTTTACCTGGAGCAGTTGAACTTGGTCTCTTAAATGTTTTTTTAGGCCAATTATAGTAGAATATGTGGTAGAATTTACAAGTAATGATGGTATGTATATTTATAAATATAATTATTAATAAACAAACCATCAAAGTTCAAAATAGAACAAAATAATGTGCTCATATTTAATAAACAAAAACATGTTGCGGAGTTGTGTGCTGTTCCTATAAGTTAAAGTTTAACAATTAGCTGTAGAAGAAGGGATGAGGCACATTTGATTTTTTTTAAAACATTTTATTACCACTCACAAAAATACAACAAATGTGGTATCTCTATATGCATTAGTTGTCTCCTCACTGGAGCATTTGTTACAAATAGCAAATTGGTTGTAATTCTCCAACACCTTGTAATGCGCCCACACAGCCGACACTTTCTTCGCTTGACACCGTCAACAAAAACAGCACGTCTGAAAGCAACTAGAATAGTGTGCATTAGAGCTGGGCGATGACCAAATTTTACACCATTACCTAAATTTCAACAGTAACAAATGTCGATGATTGCGGTTAGGCTATAACATTCTTGTGTGGAGGAGAATAATTTCTGCATTCGTTTTGGCCTTTTTCCACAACACAGCAACACAGCCAATCACAGCCAGCCTTGATATGAAACGCAACTTCACTGTAGTGAAGCCAGAGGGAAGCTTCATCAAAGAACCAAACTTGGAGCTAGCGAAGCGTGGAGTGAATTTGTTCAGTCAGTAAACCCACTAACTAGGGTACGTCTAATCTGTTCCATCATTTGGGAATTTATCACGAAATGCAATATGAAGAATGTATGAGAGAGAGAGGGAGGTAGATGCAAGCAAAAAAAATCATATGCAGATGCAAAAAGGCAGCCCTATATATATATTTTTTGTATTTGATTACGCAAAGTGCAAACTTTATACTTGAATCTATGCTTGAAAACATACCTCACATACAAGCATTGAATGTTAAATAAAGTTGTGTTTGAATATCTGTATATACTCAGCTTTTTTCCGCGTACAAATTATAGTTTCAATATCGTTATGGAAGTATTTGGTCAACATATGCTAATTATTTTGGGCCATATCGTCCAGCTCTAGCGTGCATCTTGTGCAAGACTGCTTGGAGTGCCAGAGTGCTCGCGATAGCTAATCAATCGCAACATCGTCAGAGGAGTGAATTAGGCGTGGTCAGTCAGTTTAGCCTGTAAATAAAAGATGCTGCCATTCCATTCAAGTTTGAACATTTACACTAGATTGACGCAACACAAATTGACGGATAATTATCGGCCATTGTCTATCGGCCAAATTTTCTCTTCTCGACCGATAAGCCGATTGCAGTCATCAAGGCAAATATCATCCGATACTGATAGTCCAACGATATATCAGCGCACCCCTACTATATATATATACACACACACACACAGACACACACGTGTGTATATATAGCCCAAAAAATGGATCTTGTTGCTTACGTGTCTTGTCGTGTGTATGAGTATGACTCTCGTGGTGTTGCTGTCGTGTGCGCCTGGACAGGGGCTGTGTAACCGCTCCGCTCAGAAAGCCAGTCCCAGCTCTCATTGCATCTGACAGAGTTTCTCCTCCCCCACAGATCTTCCTGTTGGCCTGTCCACCGTGCCGCACAACTGTGGTCATCTTTAGGTGAGTGATTACATTTCTCGCATTGCCCATAGGCCACACATCATCCCTCCTGCCTATGCCTGGACTGTGGCCGCGCAGCCAATGGGATCGCGGCCTGTCCGTGGCGTGTCCCCATCATATGATGCATCATGTTAAGAGCCTGTCACACCGCTTCTAAAAATAAGCCTCTGTACTGACGGCACCGCCGTGCTTGACAGCTCCAAACATTTTTTTTGTGTCACTTTGCGGAGATAAACGCACGCTGCCCTCGCATCGCTCGGATACATAATTACTTACTGTTGTAGAGGCTCCATTGTACAGCCATGAATCCTATTACGAATTGTGAGTATGAGTTGCACGGCACCTCATACTCTCTGTATGTGAATTCCATTGTAAATTCCACTTTGTAGGTGACTAATGATTCAAAAATGTTTATAGATATTCCACACTTCTTAGCAGATCATGGTGCGTAAATGGAGTAATGCGACACAAGCTCAGTGTGTTCTCTACTTGTTATAATCAACATTTCAAGGTAAGCACCTTGCTCAAGGGTACGACGGTAGAGTCCCAACTGGGAATTGACCCTACATACTCCAAATCTGTACGTGCAAATGATCACAAACCACTGCACCTGAGCATTAACATTAAAGTGGCCAGCGTTTAAGCCTTTTTGTAACAGCCGGTTAGACTTAAACTACATAAAACATTTGCAGACAGCAATCAGATATTGTTGCTAATTGTGCTTGTATTGAACATCTTATTCATTTATTTATTTTTAAACACAAAAAAGGTTTTTCAATGAACAGTTATGTATAATGTACGAAATATAGCGCTTTATTCAAAATGTATCAGGCTGTATAAAATAATTCAAAGTGACTAAGGAACAGATATACTGTTGACAGAATGCATTTTTACACAGTGCTCTTAATTTGTCAGAATTTACATGAGTGAAAAGTTTCTGGACTTTCACTGTACATTGACCACTTACATGTCTTGAAAGATTAGGGCACACATCAGCAGCTCTGTTTTAGTTACACTTTTATTGTTAGTTAGTTATTTAGTTACACTGACCTTGTTTCCTCTCGACTTACTGCCTGAACGCACCCTGCATTCCATCTTTCAGTTCTCCTACATCTCCTGCAATTGTTCGATAACAATCTCTGCAGCAGCAAGACATTTGGTTTCACCTTTATTGAATTTATACAAATACAAAAAATCCAATAAAGATAAGGCATAACATTCAAACATTTCACCATACTGCCTTCATCCATGAAATTATGTCATTCTGTTTGCAATCTTTGTATTCCTAAGTCTAACTTCACAACGGGCATAAAAGTTAATTAAAGAGGAGTTGACAATCAGTAACTATATTTTCAGGAAGGCCATGCACGGCTATTTATTATTTAAGTTCCCAACTCAGGCAGCAGATGCATGTATTTTGCACAATTTTAGTTTAGGGTAGGCAAGGTCTATTGTTGGCTATTATTGGCTGTCTAGGACCAGCCTATATTCATTGCCTGGGCCTGTCAAATGTCATTTTCATACAGGATCCACTGCAGAGGGTCTTTGGGGAAGGGTTAAGGGTAATAGAATAGCTATGCGAGGTCTAAGGTATTCGGGCGCCAACCGTCGGAGTGAGGCCTTATCAGACCGTTAATTCTGGGGCAGCGTCTATTTTTGGCTTGTACCTCAGCACTGCTTAGACCAAAGGATTGTAAAAAAACAAGTAAACTATTCAATTGATTGGAAGCACAGGTGTCTGAGTGAAGTAATTAGACCAGCTCAAGCATATGTCCAGATGTCCACGTCCACACGTGCGAGAGTGTGTGTGCGTGTGTGCGTGTGTGTGTGTGTGTGTGTGTATATGTGTTTGTATGGTATGCAATGTATTGTACTGGATGGTATGTTAAGGTAGGTGTGGTATGGTATATGGGTTTTATATGCATGTGTGTGCATATGTACGTACTGTATGTATGAATTTCTGTGTATTATTATGTATTGTGTGTGTGTGTATGTATGTATGCACTTCTGCACCTGTTCATCCATCTATCCTGCCATCCTCTTGTGCAACTTTAAAATAACTGGTCAAACTTATTTCAAGCTTTATCTTTAGGGACAAACAGTGCACTGGAAAAATCCATGCCACATCTTGAGTATTTCGGTGGCTGTGGTGCCACCGTGCTAATTTCTCACATTGTGTTCCTGACGGCGCCTGCCCCTGGGAGACACCGCGGTGAAGAATTCCCGGGAGCCACGAGGCCCCACATGCTCCGAGCGCAGAGGCCCAAGCAGCACGCCACTGACAGAGACTCAATTAGGAGCTCCAGCATGGCGCGAGATTCTCTCACAGTGCAGTGAAACCACTTCGCCCTGCCAGTTATTGGGGCCTACGTAACCTCGAGGAGGGGCCTCTCTACAGAGGGGTGTCACAATTCATACATCGTTCTAAGAAATTGCTAGCGCGTGAAATCAGCCCGCCGCTGACGTAATATAAGATCTTACCGCCTCGCTTCCAGATGACGCAAAATCGACTGAATAAACTGCCGAGTGCTGTAAACTGAGACAAAATTAAGCCCATTCACAGCGTCCCGTAACCTGCATCCACAGCATTGCAACTGCATTCAAATTGTGTTCATGTTATACCTGCACTACGGCCTAAGAGGATGGAGAAATGTCTAATTTTGGACGTATTGCTCCTTAAGGAAGAGGTTCACCTTGATCATGACTATTTGTACACTCTCCGTAAAAATATTCAACATCCAATCTACGGACGTAGGCTCAACTACCTTAACAAATACCTACCTAGACATAAAAATGACAGGTAACAGTCACTAAAGAGATGAAATGGAAGAAAATTATACTAAACCAAGTTTTTCACTCTCCAAATGCAAACACATGCAGCCGGAGTGTGAGCTGGGACCAGATCGCCCAGGAATGCAGGAAAGTGCAGTAAAATGGCAAATGAACTCTAAAATGAACTTTAAGGATTTGGAGTGGGGGAGGGGGCGTGGTTGGGTCCCTCCCACTTTAGCCCATAATTTACGATTTGGGGGAAAAGCCCAGCACAAGCCAGGTTCAGACCCCTTTTTATATTTTTGTTTTGGGTCACTTACTACCACAAGATATCTTTCAGAAGATTCGTGGTGGCACCAAACATCTAGAGGGCCTAGGGAAGACCGCTTAGTTTATCCAGAGATGTTGGTTGAGCTGATATCTGGAGAGACATAATATGCTCAGGCAAAGAATATTGCTACCATGTGACAAGGCCAATCATACCATGTTGACCTCTGTTTATTTCTGGCGCCCTCATTTCCAGATCATAGGTAGAACCCAAAAATTGTGGTGACATGGGGTTGTAAGCTTGGTGTGCTGATCTAATATGGACTGCGCAGGCTGCCAAAGCTACATACCTTAGTGCCCTGGTTTCGTTCACAGAGTAATAAACCTGTCAATGATGGCAACATGCTTGTTAATTAGCGTTTAGATTAGGCTGGGCCGCATTCTGTTTGCCTGCTGTACAACCGGCTCAAGGCCAAAACATGATACCAGAAAGACAAGTCGAGGTTGGAGGAATAACAAATGTATTCAGTCGTTAGTTTCACAACAAACGTCACAAAAGACATGGCTTTCCATACTTCACGCAAGCGAGGAGAAGTGAGGAACTGGGGAAACAGCACTCCTTTATATGGGACCGATCCCAACTGTCCCCAATCGGCCGCAGTTAGGTGGGTGGGAGTGGACTACTCCGCCACCCCACTCTGCCAGCCGTTCGCCACACTGCAGAAACAGAAAGGATAACAAACTGGCGGAAGGGACAGAGAGCCGTCACACCCCCACCACAAGAGGGCCGGCCAAACCGGCATGAACCTACTACAAAATCACAATCATTATCATTACACATCTTCATTACACATATATACATTTTAAAACCAAACTAAAAAAGAAACAATGTTGCTTTCTGCTGGCGAGTGTGCAACCACTCCGCTTCCCAGCCTACACGATCCCTCTAACGCCAAGGCTCCCCATTCCCACCACTGCAGCGCCACAGTGGCAGAAAGAAAAACCCAGAGAGAAGAAAAAAGAGAGAGACAGACATACACATATACTAGCGTATACTAGGAGCTGGGAAGCTAGTACAGAGCATATTAACCAGCAATACTAGCGAACTGGACTCATATATGCTGCTATAAGTTTCACCTAGCCCTGTCCGACCAGCTTAACCGCATGATACGATCATACGTTTTCTGGAAACCGGTATGACCTGCTATTTTATTATGAGAAATTCGCGGGAAGTTAGAGGGAACCACAATTTGGACAGTTTCATCACCAGTAAAATAACTCCTTTTGAATGCCCATTTACAGCATAGCACTACTTGTTTTTGGAAATAAAGTGATGGCAAATTAGACAGTTTTCCCTTAGGGACAACTTGGTCAAACAGGCTTTTAAGCGTACTCTCAGCCAATTGTTCTTTAACCTCATGACACTTTGAAAAGGGAGCAAAAAGTGTATCAACATTGTTTGACTCAACAGGAGTAGTTTTATGATCGTCAACCATATTTTCCACCTTAACGGGGTCGGCTTCAATATCAGTAATAGTATTAACATGAACAACGTCCACATTATGCTCAGTAACGTCATTCTCAGTGTCAGAGATTGAAAAGGTGTCAGGCGTGGACTTCTCAACAGGATTTTTTAAAGGTTCCAACCTTAGCAAAGAAGGTATCGCTGATATCACACTGCTCTTTAATTCGGCTTTGTTCTGATTTACGGTTTTCATGATTGATTGCTCGGGTAAGCACACAAGAAGTAAATACCTCGGGGAACTGTAAACTAACTTAATCTGGGACCTTAGTCACCAGTGGGTTATCAGCCACCAACAGAGGTGTGCAACCAGAGACCTGTTCACCAGCCAAATCGTTTCCTAGAATAAGAGAAACACCATTGGGACCTCAGAACACGCCTAAGACCACATCACCAGACACCAACACTGAGGAAAGAAGAACATTGTGTAATGGGACAGTTGGATGACCTGTTATGCCCCGGATTACCACGCTACTTCCAGTGTAAGAATCTGGAGAAAATGAGCAAACATTTGAGAGTATTAGGGATTGCGAAGCTCCTGTGTCACGCAACACTCTCACCGACCTTTTCTGCCCGTCAGCCAAAGACACGACACCATCTGAAATGAAAGGGGTACGGTTAGACACCTTGTTCTGGAGTGGAGACTATGTTTCTTCAGGCAGAACAGGAAAATGTGGAGATCGTAATGTAGCTACCAAACCAACAGGCTTAGAAGGCTGGCGAGAGAACGTGTAAGACTTATTATTAGACTTTTGTTTAGGACATTAATTTCTCCAATGCCCACGCTGATGGCACAAATGACATGTTTGTGCTAAATCAAGCGTTCCATCTGTACTAGCAACATCCTTCAGCTTAGGAGGTAAACTGCCACGAGTAGAACTGAATTTAGAAAAACAAGAATGCGGAAAAAAAACATCTCGATGTAAATTGCCTCGATGACGATACCATGAAAATCCACCCTTTCGGATTAACCCTTTCCTGCCATTTGTTATTGTAACGTGACCAGTCTATGCAATAACGATCATAGTTTGTTGGTATCAAACCATGTATTTAAACATGATGCACCTTCAGAAAGCTGATAAATAGCTATTTCAAATGATATGACATACAATAGCGCAATATTAATAAACCTTTAATAGGGCAAGAAAAACACCCCCAAAATGTTAGCTTTTTTACTTATTTTGTAAGCATTTAAAATCTGAAATCAGAACTCTTACCTTTTACAGTGTAAGAGTTACAGGCTTTTTAGTAACTGATGGTGTTTTTCCAAAATTCTATGTATGGAATGTTCCGTGGTCAGACACTTTCTTATCTGGATAGTAGACTACACATATAAATGCACCATGGCATATTACAAAAAACATTTAGTCTTACATATGATAATAAAATACATACACAAACAATATATATATATTTTTTATTATAAAAAAGGTTAGGAGGTTGCATTGTCTCATTAAAACCTGAAAACAAAGTGCAGGTTACATCGCCATCTTTTACTAAGGTCATAAAAAACACAAATTCAAGAAATATTGTAAAAAAATAAAACCATGTTGTTTGAATTGGAATTGCAACATAACAGTATGACCTACGATATAAATGTATGTATAAATTAAGTTATAAAGTTCATGCCCCCGTGGTCCTCATTCTTTAGGCCCCTCCTCAGCAATGAGCCGAAGCTCATCTTGCATCAAAGTTCTCCTCTTGCTCAAGGACTGCATCAGATGCTCTAACTGGGTCCCCACGATCCAGCAAGTATTTTATACAGTTCCTTACCTCAATATGTCTGTCCGAAGCTGTAAGAAACCTGATGGATTGCACGGAGAAGAAGCGCCTCCCTCTGGTGCCAGCTTCAAATGACAATTTTCAGTGCTGAGTTTGAAAAATTAGCTAGTTCCCGCCCTCTAGTCATAAACCAATCATATATAATAAAAATACACATTCTAATCTATCAAAAGAGTGGTTTCATGAAAAAATGGTGAATGTGTTAAAGAGATATTGATGTTACAACCATCGGAAACAGGCAAACCCTAGAGATACTTCCTCTGTGTGTTGACGTTGCTCAAACACCACAGCGTCGCCACTGATTGCCTAAAAGCTAACACATGTCACCATGTCTCCATAAAACAACCAGGAAGTTTTCAAATATCCCAAAAGCTGCTAAATGTCCTGGATGAGCCCCCAAATCATCTTATGACCGACTCAAGACTGAAACACGACACCAGGAAGACAAGTCGAGGTTGAAGGAATAACAAATGTATTCAGTCGTTGGTTTCACAACAAGGGTCACAAAAGATGTGGCTTTCTACACGCAAGCGAGGAGAAGTGAGGAACTGGGGAGGCAGCACTCCTTATATGGGACCGACCCCAGCTGACCCCAATCGGCCACAATTAGGCCCTTACTCCACCAGCCGTTTGCCACACTGCAGAAACAGAAAGGAGAAGAGAAGGAAGGGACAGAGCCGTCACACTGCACAGGAAGCCCAAAATGTACCTCCCGACAGAAGCAAACCTGCAACCTCTAAGTTACAAGCTCCAATGTGGTGTCACTTTATATAACACACTTGCATGTCATTTTGCAAAAGCCTATTCCTGCACTTATTTTGAGCATCTTTGAAATGGAAATCGAGTATCATCGCTCATCAATCTAAACCACCAGATGAAGAAACCCAATTCCTATCACAGAACGGAAGTTTACAAAAAATGGAAGATGTGAAAGTAGATTACAGCATTTACCATTGAATGTCTGATTTCAGAACCGTGATCTGTAAAGATCAAAGTATTCTGCAGCTTGAGGCGTTAATTAATTCAGAGTTGCCTGGAAAACTGTATTATTCAACGATGTGCCACAGGAATACTGTGTATTTGACAGTGCCAAAGCAGTTCGCAAGCAGCTCTAAATGGAATGGATCTCTTTGTACAGTCTGCATGTATCCAGTGATGTATCCAATTATGGATATAAATAATTTTCTTTAAATAATTGTCTATTCTCAAGGAAATGTATATTGTTAAAGGACAAGTAGAGTATTGATAATGTTTTTCATTTAAAAAAATCGCTTTCAATGTTGGCGTGTTGTAGAGTGGCAAAGTGGATACAGTTTTAGAAATCCAGACAAGCAGAGTCACTCTTAGTGCCCACAGCCAAAAAATGCACCAATCGCATCATGGCGCACTCACCAGACCAATAACAGTAGGGTCATCAGGACAGCAAGATCTCAAAATTGATACCACTTCCATTGGGAAAAATGTAACTGCTCATCCACCAGGAGACCTTTCTAGATGTCCATTCACTAATTAATAGTGTTTTCAGTATGAATGCACGGCCAGGGACTAATGATGTTTTTACTTCTACTCCAGTGTCCGGTTGTTTTCCTCAGTCATTCTTTCTGAGAAGCTGGTTTTCTTTTTCAGTATTTTTGTTCTTTTTATGGTTAGAAAACCAAAAGTTTTAAAAAAAATTAGGGGAGCATAAGTTGACCGTGGTGTAAAGTCACAGGATGCTGCAAAGTATTGTGGGAAATGTATTCTATCTAGACCGAGACAGTTTTATTTGACTTGTGATATATATAAGATATCAGAGGAGAAGAGACCTATAATTAAGCCTGAACAAAAGCCCAAATATTTACCTCCAAAAGAACAGGGCAGTGTGTATTTAACTACTGAGAGCATAGCACAAGGGCAAGGGTATCATTAGCAACAGGTCCAAAGTAGACCACACACTGAATGAATAGCACTCAAAGTCATAGGGTCTCATTTAATTTCCAAGAAAGGCTGAAGCCCATGGCCAAAATGTATTTTAGGCAGTGGTATTGATACATTGGTGGTAGCAGTGGAATACCTGTTTTTTTGGTAATGGCAACTACAATTTGATGTTCCCTCTCTTTTTGTCTCTGCAGGCTTCAGGTTCACATGCTGAACGGCGCCCTGTTGGCTCTCCTCTTCCCTGTTGTCAACACTAGGCTTGTGAGTGCCCTGATGTCTTTGTCAAATGTGTTGTGTATACATTATTGCCCTTTGGAGTAGTATTGCCACGGAACACAGCTCGAGTGCCGTTACGGAGTCTCGTTATTCCAAATGTGATTTTTTTTTTTTTTTATATTGTCCTCCAGCATGTTTCAGATGCACCTCAGATGTACAAAACACATTTCTCAAGGTGAAATCAAGAAGTTCATATGATCTTAGGTCATTTCTTTTCCCCTACCACAACATTTTAATCAACAAAACAATTGGTTATGATGTACCCTCAAGCACATTAGAGTACACAGGAAACACCAAAATAAAGGAAACACCAAAATAAATAGGGCGTTGGGCCACCCTGAGCCATTATAACATCTTAAATAGCAGTTTCCTGTATTCCATGCCTTTTGGGTAATAACACCATTTTCATTGTTGTATATTCATCTGTGAGAGAAGTTATAAATGCGAGCACAACTCAACCATCAAATTACCTTCAAGGTGCACAGCCAAAAATAGAAAACGCCAGCACTCAAAGAATGTCCTGTATATCATTTAATGCCACTGGGTCAGTCAGACAAATAACAACAAACGCGTTTCAGCAAACAGCCATCTATTTTTTCACTATATTCATCTGTACCACCTAGAAATTCAACACAGCGCTGCTGCCTTGTATTGTTCTGTAAAGAAAGAATTGAATACCCTGGCAGTTTGTGTTACTTTCCTCTTTTCGTCTCAACATCAGTAATACAAGTGGGGAAGTGGTGTATTTAATGTGCCTTTCCCTCTGGCAGGGGGGGGAAATTGAATCAGGATCAAATGTTTTCTATTTACAAGTCCTTTACCAATGTAAAAGAAATACCTATTTCAGTCTGCCATTGCGTAACTAGAGCCCGCCGTTGCTTTCAATAATATTCCAGGAAAACAAAAGAGAAAACAAAAAGTCCCCAGCTCCTGGTAAAATGACGTCAAACAGTTGCCAATTCAGTAACGTCTCAAAATGTTTCTGTAACCCCGGCCACCCAGTCTTGGTCTCCTGGAACAATAATCGTTTTGGTTTTTTTCTTGGCTCCATTGTTGCAAAGCGCGAATGACAATAATTGTCATATTGTGTTACTGATGATTGAGGTTGTTGTGAAATGGCCCCTCCTTCCTTTATACAAGCTTGGATTTTCTCCCAGGGTGTTTTTTCAATGCACCTTCACTGAGCGAGCGAGAGAGAGAGAGAGAGAGAGAGAGCTTTTCTTTCCCTTTAGCACAAAGCGGTGACCCAGTCAACAGAGAGGGTTGCCCAGGTATAAATCCGCTGTAGTGCACCCATGTTACCTGACACGGCCGAATAACAAATCACATTTCTGTTCTAGTGGGATCCCGCACTGATTATGTGCACAGTGCTGGAGAATCTTTCTGTGCTCCAGCGGAAGTGCTGCAAATGAACAGGGTGTGAATCCGAAGGTGTGGCACGTTCAATCACCCACAGTCCTACTTGTACTTTGGTGGGTGCTGCTGAAACCACACTGAAACTACCCCTGCTTTATAATATACGCCATTTAGCAGACGCTTTTATCCAAAGCGACTTACAGTAGTGAATGCATACATTTTCAGTACATGTGGCCCCAGTGGGGATTGAACCCACAACCTAAGCGTTGCCAACGCTGTGCTCTACCCACTGAGCCACAGAGAACCACACTTTAAGAGCTGTCGGGCTGCGCCGGCGCCCTGCGTTTCGGTCAACATGGCTGCTGATTCTGAACTGGGAACAGGAGAGAGTCAGCCTCAGGGCTGCGTTTCTCTCTGCTCAGTGCTCTACAAGGCGAACGCCTAGCATAATAAATGAGGTTGCCGTATCCAAGCACTAGCCCTTGGTTCCCCCACATTCCACAATAAAATGTTGAATAATCACCAACACATTTGAACCGAAAGACTTTGCCCTCCATTGCAGAACACTGCATTTGGTTCAGCTCTGTGAGTCACTGATAACACGTGACCGCTCCACCCCTTTTGGTATTCCTGAAGCCTCGCTCTCCAGTCCAGAGGCTTGAGGACTGGGCGGACAGGCGAGCATGCTGTCCACCGTCTCTCCGCCGAGAGGGGAGGGTCAGCCCCAGATGCGAGGACCATGAAAATGTGAGAGTGCTGTCTCATGTCACATGCACGGTGTGCCCTGCCTGTGCTGTCCTTGGGATAGGCCGCATGTGCGCTATCAGTGAGCTCAGCTGCTGCTGACCGCCTCTGCACAGCTCCCTGGAAGCACCGCACCGCCCTTGACACCCAGCGCTGCAAATACACAGGGTCACTAGAATGACCTTATGGCTGGTTTACATACGATAGCTCTCAAAAGGTCACACACATACCGTGCAGAGATCACATGGCCACCAACACAGACCTTTTGCCATTTTGCGTATTTGCAAAGTAGTCATCTTTAAAAGGGTTTAAAATAAGGTCCCACCAGCTGTTATGCAATGTAGTGTTATTACATAGCTTGTTATGATGCATAGCATATGAATATCAGGCAGTGTTGTATTCTGTGCTGTGTTATGCGTTGTGCTGGTATGACTATGTTGATCGCACAAATCACCCTCTATGTGAGGCCTCGTAAGGCTCCCGTGTTGTTGAAAATCTTTCCTACCCTGGGAATGCGTAAGATTGGTAGATGTGATTGCTCTGGGAAAGGTTGGACTATTAATCTGTGGCTGGAGAGAGGTTACAATGACTGGTTGCTAGGAGACTGTCAGGTGAGGGTAAGCCATGCTTGGGGTTTGTGATGTTGTATGTACTGGCACTGTGACATTCATCCACTGGTCACAATGTATGCAGTAATTTTGTCAAATTGGGTGGACCCGGACCGCCAGAATAATTTTGTTGTAGTTTTTACTTCTCCCAATTTACTTCTTAGTTTTCATTGGCCATATTATGTAAGGGTTGTTTTTAAACTTGTTCAGTTCATTACAAAAACAAAAAAGTAAAGGCTTTAGCTCAGTAGTTCGGTCTTGGAGTATCCCCGTGTTTTCAGTTTTTTGTTCCAAAAACCCTTGCTCTTGTATAATTAATGTTGATGAAAATATATTTAGGTGTGCTAATTTCAGTTGATTTAATCTTTAGGTTAAAAAAAGTAGAGGTAGAGTACAGAATATCCAGAGGATAACAGGTAAATCCTAATTAAACACTTATTTCTAACGTGGTTCAAAAAGACCAAAGAGGGACCAAAAGGACACAAAACATCAAATAATAAAAACGTCACACAAAATTCATACAATCAGATACAATTTTACAGAAACTACCCAAGAGACAATATTGTCTGCCATGTGTGTTGTGTACTTGTATGCTCGCCTGCCAGTGTGTGTGTGTGTGTGTGAAAGTGTGTTTCTCAATTTGGTTTGAGAGTCTCCCACATGCATTCTGGCAAACTCTAGGTGAGATTTTATGACTTTTCTTCAACAATGGCTTTCTTTTTGCCAGCCTCCCATAAATCATAGATTTGTGAAGTGCCCAGGTTATTGTTGTCTCATGAACAGTTTCTCCCATCTCTGCCATGGAAGACTGTAACTCCATCAGAGTTTATATAGGCCTCTTAGTGGCCTCCCTAGTAAGTGCCTTTCTCATATGGATGTGCAGTTCTGGAGGATGGCCTGTTCTAGGCAAATTTACAGTTGTGCCATATTCTCTCCTTTTCTATACTTAACAGTGCTCCGGGGGATATTCAAAGGAAATGTACTTATATCTTTCTCCTGATCGGTGCTTTTGAAAAACCTCTTCTTGGATTTGCTTTGAATGTTCTTTGGTCTTCACGATGAAGCTCTTGTTTCGAAATGCACTCACCAAATGTGGGACCTCTCACAGACAGGTATATTTAATTTGAAATCATTTGAAACACATTAATTGTACACAGGTGGACTCCAATCAAATAATTATGTGTGGCCTCTGAAGACAATTGATTGCACCAGAGTTTATTTAGGTGTGTCTTCGCAAAAGGGGTGAATATTTATGCAATCAATTATTTTCTGTTTTTTTATTTGTAATTAATTAACAAAAGGCTTTAGAGTTGTACGCTAGTTCTTGTGTTGTACCCATGCTGGGTATGCACTAAACCGATTTGGCTGATCAAGTAACCTGGGGCAGTACTATTAGTAATATTGTACATATGATTGAGTTTCAGCTGCTTAACTCACTGCACAATGATCATACCGACTACTTTAAATTCATTGACTCCAATATGAATTCTGGGGGAGCATTAAGCATGTATCGGATAATTATGTTCTGCATTAACTTCATCTTATGCTTGAGCTTAGCTGATAACCCACTGTACCATGCTGAACAGGCATAATTAAAGTGGCACTGTATCAGCACAGTACTGTATAAGTAGCTTCTTGATTCCCTTGTCAAACTCTGGATTTGCAGTTCAAAAACGTAAGCTTATTTGTACTCTTTGAAATGACTGTTTCTGCAATTGATTCCCCCAAGAGTGATTACTCCAAAGATATGTCAGACTCTATTTACTCCCTATATAATTGCCTGCACAAGATACCTTGATCCCATCTACCTTGTGTAGCCTTTGCTTTGTTCCAGAATAATAGACTTGATTTTGCTAAAGTGCAATGACAGTTTGTTGTCAATCAGCCACTCCCTTACAAATTCAAGTTCCTTGCTTAAGGCTTCCTCGATATTCCCTGTATCCTTTCCTGACACTATCAAAGCAGAGTCATCCACATGCAGTAGTAGATTACAGCTGGTGGCATGTCATTGACATGTATTAGGAACAGTAAAGGTCCCAAGATGGAGCCCTGGGGCACGTCACATGTTACCTACATGGCCCTTGACAGAGTCCCATCAGCATCACAGAGGAGTATTCGCTGTTCAAACCATTTCACCGCCATCTCATTAAGCCCCAGACACCTCAGCTCTGACAATAATATGTCATGGTCCACAGTGTCAAATGCCTTCTGTAGATCCAACATGACCAGTCTGGTTTCCTTTCTCACTGTCCAATTTGATATGGCCAGACACTTGGATATCCAGACAGATGGATAATGCATGCATCTGTCAAATAGGATGTTTCAAAACTAAACTGGTGTTTGTTGTACTTGGTAAAATAATCCTCAATATAGGAAAAAATATTCTCTCAATGACCTTTGATGTTATGCTCTGGATAGAGACAGGTCTGTAGTTTCCCACATCTGAGTGACTGCTCTTTTTATGGAGGGGAACCCTTTTTGTGGAGCAACTCTAGCTAGCTTTCTGTCTCTTGGAAACGATCTATGCTTAATGGACAGATTTACAATATGAGTAATATGTTTGGTTGTGCCTCTAGCACTGTCCCCTAAAACCTGGCAAGAATGTTATCTAACACTTGCTTTGTTTGTACCCCGTGAACACAATATTTTCATCACTTTTTCCTCTGAAGCATACCCCAGTTTAAGCATGTCATTAAAAATGTTTTTGCCGTACTATTTTTTTCCTGAAAAGCCAGACCATATCATCCTGTACCAGCTGATAGCTTAGAGACAAGAGCAATGGCTGTAAAGAAAGTGTTAAAATACCCAGCAATCTTCAGTGTATTACTGGACCTTGTCAATGCTAAGGCCAAAGTTTCATGATTAGGTTTTACATTTGTTTGACAAACCAAGGTCTTTTAAGACTTTCCACAGTTTCTTTGGCTGGTCCACATTTTCATTTACAGTACTGGAACTTTCGAGTCTTCAATTCAATTTTGTTTGTACAGCGCTTTTTACAGAGCACTGTTACAAAGACGTTTTACAGAAAATAGAAAAAAACAAAAATACCAGGCCTGGAATCCCAAAAAGCCAGAAAGTGAGGCTAAAACTCCACAGTGGGAAAAGAAAAACTGGCAGTACGGAAGCTTGTTATTCCAAATGTGATTTTTATTGTCCTGCAGAATGTTTCAGAGGCAAAACAAATTTCTCAAGGTTGAATGATCTTGTAGTTTGCCTGGCTTCTGCACCTTAAATATGCATCTTAGTCTGATTGAAGCTTTGATCTTTTCAAAACTTAACCAGATACTGATCCAAAATTTCAATTGTTATCCATTTTCCACTCTTATGTTTAGTTCTACGTCTCCTTTATTGGCACCACTTTATCAAGCACGGACAAGAATTTACCTTTAAACAGATCCCATGCATTGGCACATTCCATAACCTTTGGCCAATCCTGCTCATTTAATTTATGTTCCAATATCTCCTTTGTGTATTTCCTTAGGGATCTTACCCTGACTGAGTTATGATTTCCCGGATTGATTTGTGATTTATGGTCACTTATTCCAATATCCAAAACACCCAACTGGCTGATTCTATTGTTGTCTGAAACCAATATCAAAGCTAAAATCGACTCTCTGCCAACAGACAACCTAGTTGGTTGAGTTATTAGTTGTTTAAGACCGAACACTCTACAAAAATCTGAGAATGATTTCACAACAAAACTTTAAGTTAGAATTAAAATAAACGAGCATAATACATTTCTTCTCCATAAGTACATTGCTTTCGGCCCACAACCTTTCATAAAAGTCACCAACTAGGATGGGTTTTGTTTTGGGAAGTAAGAGCTCCACCCATGCTGTTTCCAGCATTTCCCTTTGCAGCCCAGGGCAAGGGTTGAACGGTATGTTGTTGTGAACAAACAGGCCTACCCCACCTCCATTTCGGTTTCGGTCCCGTTGACAGATGGTGAATGTTTCAGATGCTGATGTACAGATTTTAACCCAATGCAGGTTTGGCTCATCACTATTAGCTTTGTCTTTGTCATTTTTCACCAATGTTTTAGTTTAAATAACCAGCTGTCCTCATTTTCAGCAATTAGGATTCACTCATTTTAGCTGTAGGTGAAATAAATCAATAAAAATATAGCCCCTTTCAATAGCTTTCATTTGCCACAGCACATTACAGAAAAACAATTAAAGCATTCGTTTTCTCAGACCTGGTTTGACTGAAGAAAAGTCCTTAAATGATACAGAATTGTTCTTTTTTTGACTTGAACATCTCTTTCTGATGTGGCATAATAAGAGGGTAATCTTAAATCATCTTTCATTAGACGCTAAAAGTATCTAATTAAAAACAATTAAAAACAGGTCCCTATACTTCAGGAATTGCAATTATGGTTGGAATGAAAACCAGCACACATGGGGGGTACCCCAGAACCAAGGTTGAGAACCACTGCTTTGGCTGAACTGTTGAATTAAGATTCCCGCTGTTGCTCTAGCGGGTAACCACTACCTGGGGGGTGAAAGGAGCCAACATCAGCATTCCTGCTACGCCATCCCTAGCAGTCAAAATAAGGGCTGAAATGTTTGCTCAGTCACAGCATAGACAAAGGCTGCCTGTGTAAGTCTCGTTGTGCAGGCCCCTCTCTTGTACGGTTGAGTCCCCTTGACCTGCGCTAAGTCTTTGCCAGACGTTTTTACTGCCTCCCAGCGAAACCCTCTGCCAGTTAGCTGACAGATAGCTGCCCTCCATTTTGCCATTAGAAACCATTACAGACTATTCTCTGTGTAATGGAACCTGTAACATTGCCTCTCATACTTTGGAACCAAGTACAAGGTTTGCACTGTCCTCTTATTTAGCTATTGACCTAACACTTTTTTCTTATATCTTTTAATCTGTTGTTTCCACCCAGCTCCCATTCGAAAAGGAAGTGTACTACATTCAGCACTCCATGCTCTACCTCGTCCCCATCTACCTCTTCAGGAAAGGAGGTAAATGTCTTGTCACGACTGTGTACTTTTATTACACTTATTTTCTGCTATTACAGGTACCGTACTATAATATTTTTCTCTCGGAGAAGTATTGTTTGTATGCTGCTGAACCCGTTTATGTGTTGACACAGAAATGAGGATATCCAGTTTTACATTGAAACCTTTTTTTTTTAAATGAACAATCTTTGATTCACTGGACAAGATAATAAACCAGAATAATCTGTTCTCAGCATTATACATCCAAAGCAATAATGCAAACATAAATAATAGTAACAAAAACAATGTGTATATATTATGGGACATTTACAGAATTGGATATGGCATTATGGTAAACAGGATGACCCAGATAACTGTGAGTAAAGAGTGATATTTGCTCAAGTGGTCCAGGGTGGGCGTGTACCGTCACCTCATGGACAACCATACTGTGAGCACCATCTAGTGTTTATTTACTGTCATAACAGCAAGTGGTTCCATCTTATAAAAGGAATAACGGTTCACACACATTGTCGGGGCTTTTTAATGACATCTTAAATGATATTATTATTACTATGGTATTATAACCATGGAACGTCAGACCTCGAGAGGGTCTAAGAGGGTAAACGAGTTGAGTCATGAGAGGCAAACGGTCTGTCGAGAGGAAGGGAGCACTTGGCTCAGACTCATGCTGGCTGTGACCCCAGCTCTAGCAATCGGCTACAGTTCACACGGCGGTTTCAGAATCCGAAGCGGTACTGAAGAAATCCGTTAGGGAGTGCACGCTAAATTTAGCGGGGCGGTAGTGATTCGGATTCACCCGAATCTGTCCTTCAACCCCGCGCGGTGTAACACAGCCCCAGATCGGACTAATGAGGGGATTCCAGAGATGCAGAAACGCAGCAGCTGGAACCTGTGCAGCTCTCTGGACTGCAGCGGAGGGGAGGAGGGCAGTTTAATGCTGTCGGTTGTGTCCCGGCTGCGTCCGGGATCAACGGAGGCTTTGTTCTCAGTCCTGTCTGAGCTGCGGGACCTTGATCCAGTCACTCGATTCAGTGTTTTTTGGGGGGTTTTTTTTGTTGGAACACAAGCAGCCTCCTGCTGTCCATCAGAGAACACATCACTCAAGAGACAGGCCCTAGCCATTACAGCTGTCCACACACACTCAGGATGAAAGCCCCTATGCCAACCAATATGAAACAGATGGATGTTTATAGCAGATGTTGCACTGAAATATACAATACTGGAATTTGGGCCATTAATGTTAACATTTGGTTCATTAACTTTGTGATTTTCTAATTGCCGAAGTGCACTTAAACTGAGTTTTTGCAAAACGGTTTGCATATTACAACCTACAGAAGTTCTCATGGTACACAACAGTGTTAGTAACAGTAAACAGCAAATGTGCGATTAATCCTGTCGTTGTCTTTTTTTATATCTTGCTAGTTTTTAACAACTTCTCGTTAGAGAACACTAAAGGTAAAAATCTATTTTGGCTTGTAAAAAAATCAATTTCCACGTAAAAATAAGGGCAGCTGTAAACCAAAACTGTGTCCAAAAAGGTGCCAGATTGTGGCAGCCTAGAGGAATGTATTACATATACTGTTTGACTTGATGATAATAGAGAGAAATTGAATAATGTGACAAAATGCATATTGTAGATGCATAGATGGCAGGAGCAGCGTTGGGGTATGTGTGTGTGTGTGTGTGTGTGCGTGCGTGCATGTAAGAGCGAGAGACTGCCTGCTGTTACCCAGCGCATGAATATTGAACGTTTCCCCACCCTCTACTGTAAGCAGTGTGCACACATTAGAGAGGGGGGAAGGGCAGGGGGAGGGGGCTGCACTTACAGCGGGGAACCTTCTCCCTTTATAGCAGTGCTGTTTAGAGTTTTGCCCATCTGTGTGCTTCAAGATTTGTTTCCCCTTTTGTGTCATTATTTCTTTAGTTGAAAATTGTTTAAAAAAAAAATTATGATTTTAAAAGAAGAATGATTTTAAAATGTATTTATAAATGTAAAAAATTAAAAATGAATGAAGATAAATGTATAGCAGTGCTATAAAGGCCTCTTCTGAGCGCTGCTCTCCCTCTTACAGGCATGTATAAACCGGAGCCACTGGGGGACATGTGGTGGGCCCTTCTGTCCACCGGGATCTTGTTCCTCTATCACTTCGTCTTCCTGCAGAGTCTGGGACTGGTAAGCCACCGTGCTCCTTCTCACTGGCAGGGCCTTGTGTTTAGCACTCGCTTATAAATGGCAACATGCCTTGGACTGATTCTCCAACCAAATACGTTTCACCATCAAACTCGGGGGGGGAGGGTAGATGCTATTGCGTTCGATTCCCATTATGTTCACGGCTCTGATTCGCTGACATTACCCACAGCTCGCCTACGTCTCACCCGAGGCAGTGTTCCATTCTCAGAGTATTCCATTTCTGATTCACCATGGTTACAGAACCATGCTCTTGCAAAGATGAATCCCTGCCTTAATGGCACCACATTTAGAGAGGGGGGGTGCTATGAAACCGGAATGCTGGAAACCCCTCTGACCTCACCACCTCACCTTTGTGTTCTCAACCCCCCCCCCAAGGTCACCGAGGTCAACCTCAACAACATGCTGTGCCCGGCGGTGTCGGACCCTTTCTACGGGCCCTGGTACCGGGTGTGGGCGACGGGCCACCAGACCCTGCTGACGCTGATGCACGGCAAGGCGCTGACGCTCCTCTCCCACAGCTCCGGCCCTGCCTGCCGATACCTGCTGGACGCCGCACGCATGCGCAGCAAGAAGATGGACTGAGCTCGGACAGACCTCGCCCTGACTCGACCCACCTCGTCCTTCTCCCCCCCCCCCCTCCCAACGGCTGTTCTTCCGGGAGGGGTTTTATTGAGCTCTTTTTTAATTTTTAAACTTGTCTCGTATGGTGTCAGTTGTCATAATTGTATTATTATTATTATTATTATTTTTCTTTTCTTTCTTTTTTTTTTTTACTATCTTTTCTTTCAGGGTCAGTAAAATACACCGTGTCACTACCGGCAGTGTTGCAGTGGGCTTGCATACTTGACACTTGTAATGGTTTGAGGAGCTCAACAGTGTGGTGGCCAATGATTCAGTGCCTGCCTTATTTCTGAGCGGACTGCAAAACTCACAGGACTCTTTCCTGCCTTCTACAGATGCCTTTTTAGTTACTTTTATCTGGCAGATGCACAGCAAAGTTATTGTTCGTTCAAATGTGGGTACGCCTTGCCTGCAAACACGTTGCCATTTTTGAAGTTTGTATTTGTATCACTGTTTAATCTGCTGTAAAAATTGATACTGTAGTGGTATTTTAATCCACCTGACTCGGTGGTGTGCTCGTACTCTGGAGGTCAGGTTCTCTTCAGTGAGGGGATGGAAATCTTAGCTGCTATTTCAGTCTGCTGTTACAGGACAGCAAAGTGGCTCTCTTTCTGTCAGCGGGTATGTAAAGTAGTTCTGTTGATGCGTGCGCCCACGCTCTTACCATTCATGGCGGGATTCCCCTAAGGGCCGTCCCTGTCCGTGGCTGCAGTGGCGCCATGCAGAGCTCTGGGAAACTGGACCCAGCCAATGAGGAATGGATTAGCAACTGAGAAGCCTCACCCCCTGGGACCATGTCAGACATTGGGCCCACTTACCTGTTTTGCCTGATCTAATTTACCACGTGGGAAAAGTGAAGTGAAAGGGATTTATTTTCTTTTTTTTGCAAAACTGTGTGTATGTGTGTGTGTGTGTGTGTGTGTGTGTGTGTACGTGTATGTATATATATATATCATACATTCAAGAGATGTGGGACTTTTTTGTACGTTTATCAGGTGAACCTGTACTGTGTTGTATTGAAAATAAAAGTGTTCTCTCTGTTTACGGGTTGTCCATTGCAATTTTCTTTTCTGTTGATATCTCAAATAGCATTTACCAGTGTGTTTTGTAAACACTGTACTAAATCTGTACTGCAGTGTTTTTTTTTTTTTTTTTCCTCCCAATTTTGGTGGCCCCTATCGATTCAATTTCCCTCTCCCCACAAACCCGCCGCCTTTAACTACGGGACCAGCCTCTACCCTGGGCACCGCCAGTGACGATGACAACGAACCACCTCCTTCGAGATGGAACCCGCCTAGCCGTCGACTCTGATTCTGACTCATACCCCAGGGAGGTTTTCTGTGCATGCGGCGAGCTCATGCTGGCTTCCCTCCCCCCTCCCTGGGGCAGTCAGCCAATTTCCACCCACTAGCAGTACTCCCGGCCAGACCCAGTATGAGTCAATTGAACCCCGGCCGCAGTGGGCAACCTGCACTCTGTCTTTACCACTGCTCCATCCAGGGGTCCTAGTGTTGTCTTTTAAATTTAGGAACGGAGGATATATATGGACTGTGTTCATGGTGTATTTTCTATTTGGCAGCAGGAGTGTCTTTTTATACCTGCTCCAGGAACTGATGGGTCTAGAAAGATTCTGTATGGAGGAATGCTTAAAGTGCTACCGTTAGCCTTTGTAGTCTTCCTACAATGGCTAACAAAAACTACAGTCTCTATAAAGACATGTAGGTCAAGCTAGCAAGCTCGGCATGTCATTCCTAAAACTTGTGATTCAGCGTGAGCTGCTCCTATTGTTTCCGATTAATAAAGATTGTGAATATTCCCCTCCCCTGTTTCAAAACACGTGTTGTATTTCTGAGAAAAAGGTTTTTTTATATAACATTTTTTCTTTGAATAATTTTACTTCAATTAAAGGTTAGATTTCTCTCATATTGTGTAAGATCAAGCTGATGCATTTTTTTTCATAGCTTTTTTGCTCATCTTTACCAAGGGTGCCAATAAATCTGGAGGGCACTGTATGTTTAACCCATATATATTTAGCCTAACTTCAAATTGTATTTTCCTTTTTAAGCAGCAGTATGACTTCAATTTTGCAAGAATTATATAATAGAAACTCAGCGCTCTACAAGTTTAAGAAGTATGGTAATGTAGAATGTGTCAATGATCACCATATTCTGTGATTGGCAAATAAATGCATGCAATTTTCATGAATGTGGGAAGATGAGGTATCGGCACAGCTCAATGCAGAGACCACTCCTAATGTCTCGTTTGTCTTAAGCTGCGCCATAGGGTAATAATGATGCAGTTTTGAGCGCAAGTCACAAACCTTTATTGAGGCTGTAATGTCACATAAATAGGTGATATGAAAGGTGCTAAAGGAAAAATATGAATTTACACCATATATGCCTTTAATGTATTCCATCTGATGTGGCAGGCTCTTGTTACCCCATTTGCCTAATCTGAATTATGTTGACAGTAATAGCACTATTACAGTAGAGCAGTGCGCAACTGCAATTAAGACACAATAAATCTAAGTTCTTTAAATCAATTAAATCATGCACCAACATAAAATGATAAGCTAACTTTCTATGAGGTGTTATTTTCTGTGTTTTAGCACCCAGAAATCATGAGGCTTATCATATACATTTGATTTTTTCCCAGGCAGAACCCCCAGATCCCCTTCTGGGATTTGCTTCTCCAACTCATAGCATCTGAAAGACTTGAAAGTACAGTACAGTGGAATGTTTTATTGCAATGTTCACATTTAGATAACATTCCCCTGGTGACATATTTTGCATGTACAATATGTCTGACAGCGAAGAGGAAAACCACCTCTGCATTTGGATACACTCCCAGTTCATAGTGGGTGAATAAATCAAGTGTGACTTCTCTGTCAGTCTCCGCTTCTCACTGGATACACATCCCACAAGGCAGGGCCACGTTGCCATGGTTCTCTCAACCTACCTTCAAGACAAAAATACTTCTGTATTCTCTTTAAAAAAAGAAAGACTTCATACATTTTTCATACACTTAATCTTGAGGGGCAGCAACATTTAAATTAAATATGCTTTATAAATTAAATATACAAAGGACGATGTGATTGTTATCAAAATATAGGTAAGATGTGTTACACAAGTCTACTTTAAAAAAATAGTCATTTTAAAAGGCATGCTTTCTTACAGTGATTGAATAACAGATGCAGGCAATTTTAAATAAATGTATCACACTTTAACACATACATCTCTTTATATGGGCCATTCAATAGTAAATTCCCCTTCTGTGATAAACAAAATACAGCCATCCAATACACACACCTGAAATGCTGAATAGGTGAGGTCCACAGCGTTCGATTGACTCATTTGGTTCAGTTGGTCATATTTCCTTTGTTATGACAAGGACATTTGCCATGGACCACCCCTTATACATACCGTTTCCAGAAGTACAAACAGTCATGCAGTATTATCTGATGTAAATATGTATAGTTTCATATTTATATAGTTTTTTCTTATTTGCGTATATATTGGCAGGGTCCATTTATAGTACAATCTACACAGATAAGAGGGCAATGAATAGGTAGACACTAAAATAACTGCAGCCTCATCTCAGGACTCAAGTGTGGAGAAACACTGTCACTGGGGTACAGCACACTCCAAGTACTGATCCAGGGTCAGTATACCCAACCCTACAGACATTTTGTGCAAAATCCGGATAATTATCCGTGGTCAGTGTTTCAGGGAAACGTTTATCTGCCCCAGGAGGGCACTGGTATCTTGGCTTTGTTTAGTTGTGCAATTGCACTGCCCCCTTGTGGGCACCCCATACACAAACCCATAGGTCAGGAATGTATTCATTCTTCAGGGCCAAAGCCCTGGTTTTCCAAAGGCCCCTAGGCTAATTTGAGGAGGTCTTCAATAAATGTGCTGTTAATATGCTGTCAATGGTATATTAGACACTTGTTAATAGGAGACCTTAAGCTAAGATCACATTTTCCCTCCTTTTCCCCTTTGGATAATCTCCCTGTTTGCCGGGGGGATTTTGAAGGCTTAGAAACCCCTAACCATACCTAGGTCTCCAGCACCACTATTTTACACTCACTCCCCCTCACGCCCTCCATATGAAGCAACTTGTGTGCACAGCAAAATAGGCCTGGATTCAATCATTTTTGGTCCTTAACTTTGACTAACAATGAAATGCATTTGCAATTTGTTTTCTTCACAAGCATAGTTAGGCGACTTCAGCAACCACCTAAATGTATCTACCTTAATTTAAACAGGTAGGCCAACAGAGAACTCAATACCAATTTGCAGTGATGACCGGGAGAATGAAAATGATTAGCAAAGTGTAGTCAGTTACTGGGGGGGAGGGGCAATTGGGTTTACAAAAAAAGCCAGATTTTGAAAGCCAGCTTTGAGGAAATCTAACTAGGACACCACTGCCTCACCAAACTGTTTGTGAAGAGCAAAAAAAGAAGGCATGCATTTAACTGGAAGCCAAAGTTAACTGATTGAATCCAGGTTATAGTCTATCATAAGCAGGGTAGCTGTCAGGGTTGAAACAGGTGGCCATGGGTTCCGACATGCATTACAACAGGAGTAATTTAAAATCACGCAAATGTTATTCTGTAATACTAACGCTTTCCCAATGGTGAGGCATGGGGGCCTGATTCCCCCTTCTGCTCCCCACTATTGCATGTTGTACATTGCTGACCGACATGGCTATGAGGTCAGCTTTGAAGAACAGAGTGGAGCGTACCACAGCATTCACACCACGCCTTCCTCTTCCTTCGTTGCTGGTTTTGAGAGAGGTACCCGATGCCACTCGACTGTCCTTCATATTGGATGTTTGCTGAAGCTAGTGCTGGAGTTTGGCTTGTTAACCACATGGGGCTCAAACCAGAGAATCCACTTTGCTTTATACATAAACCAAAACCTCTGTGCACTGACTATCCCTAGCCAGGCAAACACTTCAGTGGAAATGTGATGACAACGAATGAGTCACTATGAGAATCCATCACAAGGTTGGTCCGATTAAAATACATAATAACGTCTGTGTTATAAAAGAGTCTTCAGGGAATGGGGGAGAATACGAGGTAGGAACTCCTCAACAGTTTGTACACTGTAGGTTCCAATGGTCCTGCACTTCTGACCTCCATCCACATGGTGCCAGTGTTCCAGGGCTCACGCTTGGCTCCCATCCTCCCATGTCATGGCAGTGAAGTCCATGTCTGTGAGGTTGACAGTAAAGGGTGCCTCCACCCTCTCTTGCTCCATCCGCTCCCCCGCACCCTCGCTGTTCAGGTTGTTGACTCGCCAGGAGTTGAGTGGTCGAATGGACTTCTTGAACCGCTGCACAGAGAGAATACTGAACATGAGTCTTTTTTTTTCAATAAGCAGCTTGGTAAACATGACTTTTCTTCCTAGAATAAGTTTTCATAAATCATATTTGTTTTGTTTACCTTTTAGTTTGTTTCCATACTCCATAATTTGGCTGTAAATGATACATGCCAAATGACCAAATATAAACATGAGACCAAAGGGAATCATTACTTTGCATCATATTATTTTGTTAACACAAACAGCTAAAAAAGGTTACATAGCTAAATAGAAGCGAAAATTGCCATTTATATTTTAATATTTTTCTTTCTGAACTCAGTCATTGTTAATAAATATAAATCTTTAAAATGCCTTGCCATTAAAATATGCACCCACTGAGAAATCGCTGCCCAAGATTACTTGCCCACCTCCCTTGTTAGCCAACATTAGGTTTTGACCATGGTGGAGCTCACCAGCCACTGCAGGCAGGACTGTGCTGTCACACGGCATACCGATGGACATAATGTTAGTTAAGTTAATGTTTTGGGATGAATTTGCTTATATCATAGACATTTCACAATAAAACTTTGCCATTAGCTTCAACAGAACAATTAATATAACTGGGAAATAAGGTATGATAGTTGATATAAGATAAAATTATCGAATAAGATATGATAATTTGGCTGTAAATGATACATCCCATGACCTTGTTGACTGGCAGTTAACACAGCTAAAATGAAGAAAATCTTTAATATTTTAATATAAAGCGTTAATAAATATAAATCTTTAAAAGCCTTGTCATGCCCCCCGCTGCCCCTTGCCCACCTCCTCAGGTTTACAGCTCACCAGCCACTTAGGCGCTTTTCATAAGCCATTGAATTAACTGTCTTACACGATGAACTATTACATTTGGGATCTCTGTCCCAAAGAGATGGCTATCCATATTATTTCCAGACCAGTGGATCTGTGCGGGTACGACACAGATCTCTCCAAGCAGAATGTGACCTGAGCTCTGAGCAGATCAGCTGACCACAGAGAAACTACAGGGGAGATGGGGTTGCAGGGAGATACTCACGTCTCTCAGCGTCCCAGACTCCTTGCAGATGGCTACGATGGCCCAGATGGGTATCTGCAGACAGCAGGTGGCGCCCATGCACACGCCCAGCGCTTTTCCCCAGCGGGGGTATACGTACGAGCCGTAGTGCAGGGAGGTGTTGTACATCTCGATGAAAATGTACGTCAGGATGAACTGCAACCAATTCAATGTCAGGGTAAAGAAACGGGTGGATAAATGCCTGAGTCAGCCAGGATTGAGCGAATGGGAATGCATCTAGAATTACAAGCCTCATCCAGTGGCTGTTTTTAATTATTCACCGAACACACTTCAATAGAGTGGCGTAGACGGGTGTTTGTTTAAGACCGGGGGCCAGTTTGCTCAGTCTCAGCGGCCCACTCAGCTTCCAGGTCAGAGGTCAAGAAATCTGTGATTACCCAAGTCTATCAGTGAAACTATTTTATTTTTAAATTTTTGTTTCAGATTTTCTCCCGTTTTTCTCCCAATTTGGTAGCCAATTATTTTCTGGTCAATCCCTCCCTTATGGTTTGCTGCCGTAGCCCTGTGACCGTTTGTGACAAAGGCGAAGTATCGTCTCCTCCGAGACGGCACTCGTCATACTGTCACCCGTAACTCCAGCAGAGCCACTCCTGTGCACAGCAAAGCGCCCCCCTTCCTTCCTTCCCTCCCTCCCTGGGGCGGACAGCCAATTGCCGCCTCCGGTGGCACTCCTGGCCAGGGAATCAAACTCTGGTTGCCGTGGCCAGCATCGGACGTTGAAACCACTAGACCACGCAGGAGCCCCCCCCGTGAAACTCTATTTTTACTGCCAAAATAAAGGCAACACTTTGGTAACCCGGGGGGGAGGTCCAAACAGCCCTGGCCCGGGCTAAGAGAGTGCCAGCTGGGTGGGGGTAGGGGGCTCGTTGGAAAGGGGAGGACAGGGCCCATCTGCCAGTACTGGCCATGGCACCCCTCGACAGACACTTGCAGTACATCGGTTTACAGGATCCCTCATGTGTTGCCTTTATTTTGGCAGTTCGATGTTACATTGAAAATAGTCTTGCCACTGTGCGCTACATCGCCTAAGTTTCTTGGTTCCTCATTTCCACAAATTAAGCTACTTACTTCCAGTTTGGTGCCAATATGTGGATAGGTCAATCTGTCTTAACCCTGTTTTACTAACTCTGACACAAACAAAAAGAGGAAATAACACAGTGTGTAGTTAATGGTATTCATGGTGTCTGAACTCACCAATAAGAGGAAAGGAGTGCAGAACACCCAGCATGCTTTGTAGTAAAACAGAACTTTGGTGCACCAGGGCGGGCAGCGGCATATCATGTCAATGATGTCTTGACAGAACTGGTTTACACCTGCAGACAGAAAGACACACATAAACACACACAAGCAAACAAACACAACACAAATGCCCACATGCAAACAAGCACACACACACAAACAAACAAACACAAAAGCACACAAACACAATAATTAGACAACCCCCTTTACATGAGCTGCTGTTGTACCCCTGACCAAGGCATTTAACCTAATAACAAATAACACAAATATGGATATGCATTAATAATACATTTATCGGATCAAAATGGGTTAGCTGGGAGACTGGGGAAGAAGTGTTTTCCAAATGGAAGGACAGGGGAAGAGCGATGCAAGCTGGACCAGGCTTGACTGAGCGGTGCTCAGCTGAGCCGAACCGAACCGAGCCAGACCAAACCTACCGTAGAAGAAGGAGATTCCGAGGCACATAAAGAGGGTAATGATGATGAGGCCAAAGCTGGTGCTGAACGAGTCGATCAGGGTAAACCAGTAGATCCCGCCCTGAGGAGCGCCACAGCCCAGTCAGACATTACTCAACACAGACAACCAACAGATACTGGAGCACCACAGAGACACATTCAACACAAGCAATCAACACAGAGACTGGAGCAGCACAGAGACATACTGAACACAGACAACCGACACAGAGACAGAAACATACTCTTTGAGCTTTGAGTGCTTGTATGAAAAGCGCTGTTTAAATAAAATTCATTATACTATTATTACTCATCACAAACAACCAACACAAGCATAGGTGAAGTGCAAAGTCCTCTCAGACATACAAGACAGAAACAACCAACAAACCACTGTCACATAATAAGCCCACATAATGTTCCCCTATTCAACATCACTATTCAACATCGCTCATTAAGGTATATACAGTAACCGTTATTGCAGAACAAACCCTGTGGATCCACAAGTAACACAGCTAAGAGCGTGTGCCAGTGTAAAGAGCCAAAGGGGAAGTGTGGGTATTGTATGTAATAGAGCTCTTCTGAGAACAATACGTCTGTGAAAATGATCCTAGCCCCCTGGTGAGAGCTGCTGTACTCTCCTGAGGATGCTGTATCGTCCGCGCGGGCGAGTAATCATTTCCATAACCTCTGCATGTCCTCATGCACTAACATAAATTCATACAAGGTTTTTGAGCTGTGATCAGCTCACACAGACCATCTTGGGCTGAATAATGAAAAATAACTAAAACAATACAAACAAACCTTGAAGACAACTGCAGCACAACTGTACACCCACACCCACACCCACACACACACACACACACACACACACACACACACAACACACACACACTTATAGCCTTGGTTCACTCACATCAGTGATAAGTAGCAGGCCCATCAGGTAGAAGGAGAAGCAAAGCACTGCTAGGAACAGGGACTTGTGCTTCATGTTGTGTCTGAGCTGAGGGAACTCATCCAGCACTGCCGTGGTTATCCCCTCCATGTTACCAAACTAGAGAGAGGGAGAAAGAGAGAGGAGAGAGGGAGGGGGAGGTAGACAGAGGGAGAAGAGGAGGGACAAAAGCAGACAGTCAGAAAGATGGCGACTACTCCGTTGTCATGGCGTTTCCTAATGCAATCCGCAGGTCGGGGGCGGGGGGGATGTTGTGATTTACCAGCGTGTCCACTCCCAACATGAACAGCATGAGGAAGAACAGAATGGACCAGAACACCGAGCCCGGCAGGAGAGCAAGGGCCTCTGGATAGGCCACAAAAGCCAACCCCGGACCTAGAAGTGGGGGAAGGGGAAAAGACAAACAAAGGAGATAAGTAAGAGTCTTAAACAGACAGTGTTTATGTTTACAATAAACAAGCCCTCAGGGAACAAGCGCTGGATTGAGGAGAGGGTGGAGCCTGACATGAGAGTGCACTCTGACCCGAGACCGATACCTGTGTCTGCAACCTCCCCCACGGGCACATTCTTGCGCCAGGCCATGTGACCCAGGATTGAGAATATGGCAAAGCCGGCAAAGAAGCTGGTGCAGCAGTTCCCAATGGTGATGACCAAGGTATCCCTGAAACATAGAGCCCTTTGTTCAAATGTCAGCCAACACATGAGAAATATTTATACATAGGAAGCTTTTTTTACATAAAAGTTGTCAATGCTTGGAAATCTTCCTAGGTCATGTAGTAAAGGCAAAGAGCCTGGGGTGTTTAAGTCCAGGATTGACAGTGCTAGATACTGCCTGGTCTGTAGGTAACTAACAAGCCTAGCTGGGCTGAACGGCATGTTTTCACCATTATGTATTCATACATTTTTAAAGCTATAATTCCATTCTTAAAATTCCCACCCTCTCCACTTCTGCTGATGTGTGGTGAGCGCTCTAGCAAAAAATGGCTGTTGTGCATCACCCAGGTTGGTGTCCGTTGAGGTGAGCTTCCCCACTGCACTGTAAAGCACTTCAAGATCTTGATAGGTGCTAGAGACTGGACGCAGAAGCTAACCTGATAACGTTGTTGTCAAACTTGTTGTAGGAGGCCATGGACAGCAGCCCTCCCACTCCGATTCCCAGGGAGTAGAATATCTGTGAGGCTGCGTCATTCCACACCTGCCGGGGAAGGGTCAGGGGTCAAACACTGCTCATTCTATAGGTAGACAAGGCAGCCTTTAAGACATCAGCTTTATGAACCTTTAAGATCTCAACCATTTAAATTTTTTAAATTTTAGGCATTTAGCAGACGCTCTTATCCAGAGCAACTTACACAATTGACATTTCTTTACATACAATCCATTTATACAGCTGGATATATTTACCGAAGCAATTCAGGTTAAGTACCTTGCTTAAGGGTACAACAGCAATGCCCCCACCTGGGAATTACGGCAACCTCTGAGTTACAAGCCCAGTTCCCTAACCATTACACTACACTGCCGAAACAATCAAAGTGTCCTCCAGGAGCTTAAAGATCAGGCTATCTCCACCCATCAAATGGCTCACAAAGGCCCCCACCCCCCCCACGCTCACTCACTCACTCACACACACACGCACCCTTACACAATCTATACATATAAAGAGTAAAGACAAGTAAGAGAGTGGGTCAGACAGCAGTCTCTACGCTAGGGGGTATACCTGTGCGCTGGCCAGGCGTTTCCAGTCGGGGGTGAGGTAGAAGGCCACTCCCTGCAGGGACCCCTCCAGCGTGGCCCCTCGGATGATCAGTACGAAGAGCACAAAGTAGGGGAAGGTAGCTGTGACGTATACCACCTGGTGGTGCAGAGGAGCAAGGACAGAGAACGGTGAAGGCATGCAGGGCGTGTTCGTCTGATATCCGACAGCACGGGGCTCTCCCTGTCACCATGTTCATGAGAGAACACTCAGTGCGGCAACGCAAGAACAAGGCCCGGCAGGCCATCTGGTGCCTTCCCACATACAGTAGAGAGGCCCATGTCTGCGCATGCAAGCAGCTTAGCCTTAGTAACCTAGCCAGCTCTAACCAACAATGTCCCTGAACCATATTTTTGTCACAGACAAAAAAAAATCATTTAGGATAAGAGGGAACACGAGTTAATCATTTATAAAATAAACCTTCTGCCTTAACTTGGCAGCCGATGTTGAGTAGAGTTTTCCCGGGGCAACGTTCAAGAACAATGGCTGTGCCTGATGTCAGTGGGTGGGCGTTAATGACATACATGTTATGATGGAACAAACCGACTGGGTTTGTGCGACGCAGTGAGGCCTTTCCATCTCATTACCCAGCTGTGGCACACAATAAACGCTGGTCCCGTATTAAAAAACAAACCCCATATTAGATCTATGCAGCTCTGGTTGTTTGCTGTGAACAGCAATGGCAGGATGCTTCTCTCAATGTTTGAGTGCTTTGAAGAAAGCAAAATAGTTAAGAAGCCTCTTTACCACAAACAGACTTCCCATTTCAATTAGTAAGAGAAATACCGATCCTGCCTGGCTCCAGGTCCACAGCGGCGGCCCTCTTACCTTGCCTGAACTGCGGATGCCCTTCAGCATGCAGAGGAAGATGATGATCCAGGCCGCCAGCAAGCAGATGGCCAACGGCCACCTCACAGGGCCCGGGTCATGGAGGCCTTCACTGTGCACCACGCCCAACACTTTCTCGCTAATTAAGAAACACACGTGCACACAGCCATTAATGCAACTCAACAGTTACCTCTCCACAGACCTACCTCCAGATCCCCCCCACAGGAATTATAAGAATGGGGATGCATACATCCAGTTAAAGTGACATCATTCACTATTTCTTAGGTATCTGATGTTCAAATGCATGTGTGTGTGCAGAGAAGGAAGATCTTACTTCCAGAAGACCTCTGTGGGACTCAGAATTCTTGATCCGTTTACATTGGTGATATTCTTCTGGCAGAGGCAGAGAGAGAGATAGATTAAATGTTAGAGCATTAAGAATGACCAAAGGAAATCAGCCAAGAGCAAAAATTCAAGACAGACTAAATCAAAAATCAAAGGCAAAATCTAAACTGCGCATTTCAATGTGCTTTTCTATGGTTTGATTGTGCTCTCTCACCCCACAGAGGCCTGCATTGGCGATGTGCTCACAGGACCAGGGCAGAGGGCTCTGGAAGGAGCTGCCCAGGTAATAGAACGTCCAGGCGATGATGACATTGTAGTAGAGGCACACCAGGGTGGACACACACAGCATACCGATGCCAATACCTGGCAGAGAGGGGAAGAGAAAGGTGAAAGGTTAACTGTACATGGGTCAATGGCTGTGTGCCAAAATGCATGTTTTTTTTGTTTTTTTTTATACAATAAACGATTACTTTCTTCCATTCTACTCCAAGTGTAACTGGAATGATCATCCTCATGTGTCCAGAGAGCACAGTGAATGTGAGAGCCTCAGGGGACAGTGTGTGACTCAGTGGGACGGATTTACGTTTTGGGTCTATATCCCTCTTCACTTTCACTTTCAGCGTGTTTACGGGCTACATTCAAATGAGTGAGTGAGCGAGCAGAAAGACCTCAGTGTGTGACTCAGTGGGACGGTTTTTTGTTTTGGGTCTATGTCCCTCTTCACTTTCACTTTCAGCGTGTTTCCGAGCTACATTCAAATGAGTGAGTGAGCGAGCAGAAAGACCTGTGGCATACCCTTAATGCCCATAGTATTACATGACATTACATAACAATCATTTAGCAGACACTCTTCCCAGAGCAATAACACACAGTGGCATGGCCAGTGTACATGCATGTCACAGCACATTCACATTCCTCAAAACAGAACAAGCATGTGTGGGATATGTATGACCCTAATCCTAACAACGGTCTGATGATCTTCTGAAGATTGAAAGGAGCCGTTCCCTGGAAAAGATCAGACCATGTTGCCACAGACAAAGCACTGTTCGTGGTCTCTAATCCTCCACTCCACCTCTCCTGATCATCCATGAATTCTCCAGTACTCCTCCACTGTAAAATGCAGGGATTTGGGGTCCCATGGTTTTTAGAATCATATTACGGATCTGGGTGGATGGGCTCAGGGGGTTTCTCACCTTTGAGAAGGGGGCAGCACTTCCACACGGTGATGGGCCCAGCGGCTCCGTACTGGCCCAGGCTCAGCTCCATGAGGAAGAGGGGCACCCCCGTGAAGAAGAGCATAATGAAGTATGGGATGAGGAAGACTCCTACACCAGGTCAGAGGGGGAGGGGGGACATGGTCACACACGCACACACCGCCAAGATGACTTCTTAGACTAAGCAAATGCTCTCCAGACTGTGAATCGTGTGAAGCTTGTTATTATTCAATCTCAAAAACCACAACCGATTTCAAAATGTTCTCAAAATTGAATACACTCATTTTCTCACACCCTAAGGGCTTTGCGGCATAGAGTAAGTACTGAATTAATTCAGAAAAGGAATTGAACTAAATGAATCACTATAAACATGTACTGCCAACTTCTGGTAAAAAAACATTATGAACAAGAGTTTTTGTGAAACTTTTCATGCAACTATTCAAGAACCACCCCCCTCTGTCATCCTACTTGGAATGTTGACATGCTTCAATGTCTCTGGTTGCAGGCGCTTCCAGAATCCCGAGGAAGCTTTGTGTTCAGGAATGGAATGCCGGTGTGTCTGACTGTACAAACATGCCGCACCTGCCTCTCTTCCCATTCCCCCACAGACATAAAACATATACCAGAGATTTTGAATAATAGTAGAGATGGTCCACTACTGCCTTCTTCTGTGTTCTGATTGCGTTGTATCATGATTACCATAGAGAGCACTCAGAGCTGAATTCTCTCTATTGACTTCAATGCAGAAAATACCTAATTATGCATTCAGACTGCTCAAAATATCAAGCAATTTTGTATAGAAAGGAAATTCATGTGTAAATATATTTCCTTCTAGATTTCCGATACTGGTATTTAGGCATTCAATAATTTGGATGCTGGTGTGGTCAGTGGTTGGATTGCAGTTTGTATGCATTCCAGCTTGTTTGTTTAGGACGTCGCCCTGCCAGAGTGAGGATGTCAAAATGCTTGGTATACCTTTTTAAGTCAGGCCTGAATTAAGGCCTGCACAGACATGTTTTGGTGGATTCTGCTGGCAGTGTTTCTAGCGCAGCTCTCCCGCACATGAAGAACAATTTTATTGTTGTCGCCCCCACCCACCTCAACAGACATTCAGGTGTCAAGGTAACAGATTAAACAGCGACATGCTGGCTAGGTTTTCAGTCGCTTCTTTGAGAAGTCACAAACTATTTTTTTAAAAGGAGTGACAAAGCTAGCTTTGGACTTGGATTCTGGAGTGTGTCTTTGAAATAGACCAGGCCCAAAGTGCGGTATCATCTTTCAGAAGCAAAGGGCATGCTTGGGTTACACCTCACAGGAACCCGCTTGGCTCGACACACAGCCAGGAGAGGAGACAGTGAAGGATAGTGCACACACACAGATCGTACACACACCCTAATGCACATTCCCAACATCACACCCTAATGCACAATTCTGACTCTACTGTCTCTTCATGGAAAGTATTTGGCCAAAGAATAGTTTCAATTATTTTTGTTTATTTGACTGTTCGTTTGTTTGTTGCCTTAATCAAATAGTTTTGCATACCTTTTGGCAGAATAAAGACACATCAGGACTTATCTGTTTAGGGATTTAAAGTTTTCCAGTGGGGATATTTCGGCGCAGGTGTGTATTACTCTTTGTGGCAGTTTGAGTGTGCAATGACCCATGTTGTGAGCCGGGTGTTGGAAAAAGGAAACCTTGAGAAAGACGCCAGGAGACCACTTCTGTCACCACAGCAACTGAAGGTCATCATCCAAAACAAAGGAATCCATTTGGGGCTACCTGGGTGTTTTTTTATATGCTGTTAACTACCTCACTCCCTGAAGGGAAAGGCTGCATTCAATAACAGGAAGTCCACCCAGGTCACACTCCTGTGTTTCATTCAGTCTGAAACATGACCTCGAAAGGTGGCAGTTATTGTATTATCACTGGGTCACCAGGTGTGTGTGTGTGTGTGGGGGGGGAAGGGTCACTCAGAGCAAAATTGTTTCATTCAGGTCATTTTGTTCCACCTCTGGCATCATCTAATTATCATGCATATCTCCTTATTCATCCATTTCATTGTATTTTTAATGTGATAATTTTGCATTGTGAGTTTTGTCCACAGTGATGCATTTGACTCTTCTCAGTTTTAATTGTTACGCTACACAAACCAGGATTAGACTTGGCGGTAGCAGCTGCCAGTAACTCACCTCCTCCATTGCGATAGCAGAGGTAGGGGAACCTCCAGACGTTGCCCAGCCCCACACAGTACCCAACGCAGGACAGCAGGAACTCGTACTTCCCACCCCACTGTTCCCGGGGCGGGTAGGGGTCCGGGACAAATGCCGGGGATGGGGGACGGGAGTCAAACTGCGGTTGGGAGGTGGGGTCTATGACATCATTAGCTAGCGTCTGCCCGTTCAGCTGTACCGGCCACTAAAAAAAAGAGAAAAATAACAGAGGGCGCCACACACAATGACAGCAGCTGATAATTCCGCTTGTCTCCCCTCTACCCTTGTCACCTCACACAATCTCGCATCGTAGAACGTAAATACACCCACGTAAGGCTCGCTGAAAGAGCTGTACAGTAAACACTACATGGTCCCTTGCCTTCTTAACTTCTGAAATTGAAGTTCAGAACAGGGAAACTGATGTTTGTATCTGCGATACAGAAGAGGAAGAAGTCACAGGTATAAATATAGTTCTGTTTAGTAGACAGACTGTTTCCATGCCTTCAAAAGGAAACTGTAAATATAGGAAATTGAACAAAACTGGGCAGAGGCGTGGAGGTGACATTATTAAACAGGAAATCACACAAGGGGGGAAAACTGCACATTGCCGCCCTTTATGGTCAACTAGGCCACATATTCAAACTATCGTTCCGCTCATGAGAGAAAGCAAAGTCCATGTTCCCCTATGCATCCCTGTCCAATCACACAACAGCTCTCCAAACTTTCAGCACGAGAACAAACAGCCACCCATGTGTGTGGCAATGCAGCCAGCTGCAAATCAATCAGTATGTCAATGGTGTTCAGTGGAGGCACAAGCTCTAGGGTGTCAAAAGTGGGAAGACCAATGCCTGACAGTATCTGTACTGTCTGACTCTAGGTTTATTTTATTCATCACTGACCCTCGGCCCTCACTCCTTGTTGTCCTAAAGCACTGCCTTTCTACGTACAGTGCCTCAGCTGTATTTTTATTTTTATTGAATACACTTACCCATGTAAAGCAGATTTTCCATGTAAAATGAAAACCTGCATGTTAATAAAATGTTGTATCATCATTATTATCATTATTATTATCATTATTATTTACAGTGTGTGGCTCATCCTTGCACTGGGGGGCTTTTCTGTTATCACTTCCTGGACCTTATTGCTGTATATTTGCACATCCCTACTCAGGGCAAAATGGCACCCTAATAAATGTACATCTTGCAGGCTTTCCAACCCATATCACCCATTATTCAAGATTGTCCCACACTGCAAACTGAAACTAGTGCAGCATATAGTACATCACTAACTTACGTAGATCATGGACATACTACAGATCCAGAAACAGGCTTGAGTTCTCTGTGGCTCAGTTGGTAGAGCACAGCGTTGGCAATGCTTAGGTTGTGGGTTCAGTTCCCACTGGGACCACATATACTGAAAAATGTATATATTCACTACTGTAAGTCACTTTGGATAAAAGCGTGTGCTAAATGGCATATACTGTATATATATACTTAGTTGTTGCTTGCCATGTCCCAAGAATTTCATTGTTCAGAATGACCTTGTGTTATACTGTGCACTTGATAAATAAAACACTTTGACCTTTGACATATATATATTGAGACTTGTGTGTGTAAGCTGCAATTACTCTGAGAACAAACACTAGTTCTACAGTACATTATCTCAATGTGTGGATCCAAGTCACCCTTAAATGCACAACATGTTTGTGCCTCAGACTGGACACAAGACAAAACACCCACAATACGCTGGGAAAGCGGAAACTGAAGTTGCGTAACTTCCAGGATGAAACTCAATTTTGAAGCCATTCATTTTCAATTGGACACAAACATCTTTCATCACATTAAAGAAAGTGACAACTGAAAAAATTATTGGGCTCTGCTCTTTGAATTATTTGTTATAAATAAACCCAAGTGATCAACTTGTACTTTTAACATTGATCGCCCTATTCCTTAATAAAAGGGTTTGCTTATCAGCAAAACATTGAAGGAATAACCCTGAGGCCCAATGACACATTTTTTGAATGTTTCATGCATTACTGTTTTTAATATGATGAAGGAATGTTTGCATCTCACTGGAAATGAATGGCTTCTGGTCCACAGTTTCATCCCATAAATTCCTGTTACTAGGGCTATTGATAAGGAAGTGCCAACTCTACTTTCCCAGCATATCCTCATTGCCGCAGTACATCCCTATGCATTACTTCATTCAGCTGCCCAGTCGGATGCTTGGAATTAAGTTTAGTGGTGTCTGTGTGGCTCATTAGGTAGAGCATGGCGCTGACAATGCTTAAGTTGTGGGTTTGATTCCCATTGGGACCACATATACTGAAAAATGTATGCATTCACTACTGTAAATTGCTTTGGATGAAAGCATCTGCTAAATGGCGTATGTACTTATGTATGTTTATAAACTCAAGTTCATGAGGAAGGACCAAACATCTGCTCCTCCCCATTACCAGGCAACAGAAGCGTACCATGGAATCCCTGACCTCTCTTCATTACCACATCTGCGCCATCTCCTCCTTTCCTTTGTATTTTGGTTCCTCAAAATGTATTCCTGCCTTGGTGTGGACTGACTGAGGGGTCTGCCATACAGTCAATACAAAGGTTCATAACACACCACATACAATCTAATCTGGTGGTTTTTGTAGACCACAGATTCATTGTGGTACAGTATACATTTCCCAGGAGATCCTTCTTGACAAGTGATCAAGTGTTAACATTTCTACACAACGCGCAACAAAAACAAGTGCAATGAGTCCTGGGACCAAATAACTTTCCCCTCTTAATAGCATATGCTGTATTCTCACAAATCAACTCCAGCATGTCCCCTGCAAGTCATTATTTTGTTGTGTTTAAAGGCCTCTTCTCTCAAAAATACCATATGTGGAGACAATTACATTATATTAATGCAATTAAAATGAAAGGTAAGCAAGGCGTATCTCAGACGAAATATAACAATATCAATGATATCAACAATAACACGCACTGCATTAGTACTGTTAGAGGTAATAGTAGAAGCATTTCAATTAGTTTAATTAAATTAGGTAAACAAAGAAACAGAACTCGACAACATGCATATACCAGCTCAAAACTACAAATGTAGCTGCATCCCACGGAACCGGTCGCTAATCTGGATGAGATGAGATTGATAAAATATGTGTGTGTATCCTGTAGGCTATTTAGCGCGAGTATAACAATGGATGATTTTCAATTCAATAACGTAACCAGTATCAGTATTGAATTTACTGACTTTCAGTTTGCTTGCCAGGCATTATACAATGTAACTGAATTTGTGCTGTACAGTATTAGCACATTGAAACGCGACTGGTTGAAATTCGGAAAATCCATCTAGTTTAAAATAATAAAAACGAATAGATACCTACTTAAAGTAAAATTATGTTTATCTAAACACATATAGGCAAATTAAAGTTTCCTTCTCGTTGTCTCGTCTGTGCGGAATGAAGGTGGACTGGTTTAGTTACTTATTTTAGTCTACTCATAATCGTTCGACTTCAAAACAGGTACGCATACAAAAACTGCTCTGTGAAAACAAAGATAGACTTTTTCACTTTGACCCGTTGTTTGTATTGTGAATTTAGCCCATAGTAAGTTTCCGTCTGCTTCTCTTCGCTTACCTCAGCCTTTCCTGGGGCAGTTGTTTTCCTTGCGGAGTGGTTTCCCAGTGTCGTTTTATGATCCTCGCCATGCATCTCACCCGGCGACGACTCAGTGCTCTTCTTCGGATGTTCGGCCCGCTCCGGTAAAGGTTTCATTGAGTCAGTAGTTGTGTTTCAGAGAACGGTTTAAGTTTCCACTCGCGATATGTAAAACAAAATAATCTTAAAACATATAAAAACTTTAAAAGTTACAGCAAAGAGGTAGTGACAAAAGAGCAGGTGTCGTCATGTTTGCCAATAAGGGAGAACATCCGTGGTAGAGAGGGAAAACCTTTTGATTGACGTTGTGTTCTAGGCTTAAACTCACCTCAAGGCAGGTAAGCCACACCCCTGCAAAACGCATCGCATCGCATCGTCTTTGTGCCACCGTGTCTCAGTGCAAGATAGGGGTATTCTATAAAAACCTTTTTTGAATTGAAAAAAAAAAAAAAAAAAAAAGTCTTACAAGCGTATTGTCATTTCCTGTTCAGATTAGCATCTGAAAATAACTGCATTCATTTATCGAAATGATTCTGCCAATAGAAAGTGATACCAGTATTGGAACTGGTATGGCTCTTATGTCAGATTGTATGCGTTGGAATATATCTGCATTTGTGTGTCCAGTGTTTTACGTTGTCCTCGGTTCATTTAAGGTCTAATTTCAGTATTAACGAATACGTTACAGCTATAGTAAAGAAAGAACAGGAAACCTCAATTGCAACAGCAGGAAATTACTGCTTTTTCTTTTCAGATGCACACCCTTTTCACGAAGACTGGGCCTTCTGCACATGAGATGACGTGGAAAACTATTGTTTTGGTTATGATTAGTAGACTGCAACTCTCCATAATTCTTATGTTGATTGTTTTTATAGCAAAAGGTACAGGAGGTACAATCCACCAATTTTGCACTACTATGTTCCTGTATAGCCCACAAGGCCAGGAGTCACATAAATGTCATGGTATAACACATTATAATAACATTGAGTTTTGAGTTTTGTATATTAGTAATACTGAGGTTCAACTCTACAACTTATTTGATTTGTTCAACAGACTGTTTCTGACAGCCAACCGTACGTCTTTTTTCTGGAGTAACCCAGCTATTTTCACTTTCAATTGTTTATTGGATTGCTTCAAATAAAAATCTAAAAACTCTTAAGTCATATTAACTTTAATTATTTAATTTGTTTGCATGACATTTACACTTTATCCTTCTTTTCATTTTCCTAATGTTTTTTCATTTGATAATATTTGGGCATCAACAACACCATCAACAACAATGACAACAATAAAGTATGTGTGCGGCCTTTAAGGCTACACATGTTGATCACATCAAGGTCCCAAGGTTTTCAGTCCTTCTGTTTTAAACTTTTTATGTGAAAAGAAAAAACGTATTTCTTTTAGTCACAAAGTCAACTGACCAATGACTGGTTTGGACTGTTTTATTTATTGTACATTTTCTTGTGAAACATATTACTTACATTTTATTAATCGTGTGCTTATAAGACATGATTTTGCAAAGTCACCTAAAGAGGAAGAAACCATACTGGGGACAAATTAGTCAAAGCGCTTCAGTTGTGTGCATGAGGAATCTCTCACACATACACACACACACACACACACAGATTGTTAAATTGCTCTAAATGATAAAATGCCATAACTTATAAGACAGAGTTTATGTAGTTGTTGGTTTTCAGTTTTACATACCCTTTCTTACTTTTTTCTTTGAAATACTCATGCTTAGAATGGTCAATTATATATATTATTATGTTTCCCAATTCATGTTTGTATATTAAATAATTAAATAATATCATAGTCATATTTTATGTAATGTATGCTTGTACATGCTACACTACTCTGGTTGTCCTGCCAATAAACCACCAATGAATTGTAATTGAAGAACATGAGCGAGATATAGAGTTGTAATCGCTGCTGTTTCCAGGGTCAATCAGGCCACACCCTATTTTGATCATATTCTTGTATAACCGGTTACAGGCATGATGATACTTCCCTGCTGGAGACTGAAGGAAGGAAAAATTAGCCAAATATTTGTGGTAGTAGAATGTAACAATACCATGCCAAATATTTAGCTTTGTGTCCATTATTTGGCTGTTTGAAAGGGCAGTTAATAGTTTACTAAATTAACTGCAGCATCATTTAGTGGAAATGCTGTATGGAGTGGAGCTGATGTAACCAAGCTTAACTGGATGAATAGTGTGAAAGCTCCAGTCCAGTCAAATTAAATATTTAAAACAAAAGCATTTTTCACACAGATTTTGAATGTAGGCTACATTTGTAAATAAATGTAAACTTAACAAAGGGGTCATGCAGTTTACCATTGCATTGGCTACAATATTGTCCAAATAGTCGCTTGTTTTGACAGATAATGCTATATACATAATGTAATAGACAGATAACTCTATATATATATTGTAACAAGCGTACGTGAGGTGATGTATCAAGAAAGAGACAGTAGTAATGCAAAAATGACCACGCGAGTAGCCACTTTATTAAAATAATTGATCATTATCCATGCTCCATACACCGCACAGCTATGGATAATATCGGTGGCAAACCTCCATGTTCCATACACCGCACAACTACGGAGGAGGCCCAAAAACCCTTGTTGGAACACCGCGTCCTTAGAAGGACACGATTGACCATTAAAACGCCTTCCGTAGATGTCGTAACAATCAGGAAGTAACAATCCTCTTCACACTTGGTTGAATGAACACACTTTCCTTGAAACTCAAGGGACTGCACCAATTAATAATAATAATAATATACTGGGCGTACTGGTCGTGGTGGTTTCAGACACTGACTCACCGCAACCAGCTAGCTAACACAATAACAATGTCTTTAAACACACACATAAAGGTGCAGGTAGAAATGCCGCAGAGCCACGATGACGGCAAGGAGCTCCCGGCGTGTGACGCAGTAATTCCGCTCTGCTTTATTCAGAGTACACCTGTAATATGTGATCACCTGCTCTCCGCTGTCACTTGGCTGAGACAGGACGGTGCCAACGCCCACGTTGCTGGCATCCGTATCCAGGATGAATGGCCGGTTCGCGTCGGGGTAAGCCAGCACAGGAGCCGTGATGAGGGCGGTTTGGAGGACGTTAAAAGCCTGGGCGCAGGGGTCGTCCCAGACGTACGGCTGGCCGCGGCCGGTCAGGCGGTGGAGCGGCCTGGCGATGGTGGCAAAGTCCGGCACGTACCTGCGGTAGTAGGAGGCAAGGCCCAGGGAGCATCACAGATCACTGACGTTGGTGGAGGGCGACAAGTCACGGACTGCAGCAATCTTCACCAGGTCGGTGGCTACGCCGTCAGCGATCACTAAATGCCCCAGGAATGCAGTTTCCCTCCGGAACAACTGGCATTTCTTCGGGTTCAGGCACAGTCCTTCCTTGTCACCGCATTCAGGTGTCGGTAGTCCACACAGAAGCGCCACCTGTCGTCCTTTTTTTTTTTTACAAGGACGGCAGGGGCCGCCCACGGGCTGTCCGACGGCTCGATGACCCCAGCGGCCGCCATGTTCCAGATCTGCTCCTCAGCGGCCTGGGGCTCAGCGCGGGCGAGCCGATAGGGGTGCAGCGAATGGGTGGGGCAGAGTCAGTGTCTATGCTGTGTTGGACCAGCCCCGTGTGCTTGCAGTCCTCATCCCTGGCAGCGAAGCTGTCGGCGTACTCCCGGAGCAGCTGCTGCTGCTGTGAGGGGTCCAACCCGTTGCTGCTGCGTTGCCACAAGTCGTGGACAGCCCGAGCCGTTTCAGTGGTCGGCAGGGCAGACGGGGCAGGTGGTGGCGACGGTGGTGCAGGGCGGTTGGTGGACGGAGGCCTGGGCTGCTGAGGCAGTGCGGCGGGAGAGGCCGATGACTGTGGAGTGGCGGTGGGCAGTGCAGTAGGCCGGTGGCTGTTGCGCGAGAGCAGGCGGTGCGGTGCGGTGGGCCGGTGGCTGTTGGGTGATGGCAGGCGGTGCGGTGCAGTGGGCTGGTAGCTGTTGAGCGATGGCAGGCGGTGCGGTGCAGTGGGCCGGTGGCTGTTGGATGATGGTGCAGTGCAGGCAGGGTGGTGATGGGCGAGGCCGCAGTCTGGCAGTGGGCTTGCTTCTGACGGCGGCCGGACTGGACACAGCTCCTCCGGAACTAGGGTATGCAGAAACACGTGTAGTGCTAGCTCTTCCTGGACAGCAGTGGGAAACGTAGGATAGCCTAGCCTAGCATGATAACGAATGTCACCAGCGAAAGCGCTTACCGTTTCTTGTTCCCCACGAGAGCATTTAGCTAGCTGTTCTCGGCTATGACTTTCGAAGAAACGTTGGTCCAAGGCTGTAGTCAACGCTGGATAGCTGCTTTGTTCCATTGGGGAGAGGTCCAGAAGCACTTGTAGGGCCCTGCCCTCCAGGGCTAAGGCTAGGTGGACAGCTGTGATGATGTCGCTCCATCCGTTGTACTCCGCTGCGAGCTGTACCTGGGCGAGGTACAATGTCAGTGCCGCTGTTCCGTCATATTTCGGCAGCTTGGTGAGGGGTCGGGAGGCAGCGGGGTTGGTGGGAGCGCCCCTGAGCTCCGACGTGGAGCGGCGTGGGCGGGTAGCGCTAGCCCCGTCCAGGCGTGCTAACACTTCTCCGTTCTCCGGCCCTCCTTCCTTCGCCTGGCGCCGCTCCCGGCTGAATGGTGCGTCCATTTCAGCATAATTGGAAAGTTCTCTGGCCTCCTCCGCTCCCTCCTTCCGCGTTTGCCACATCCGGCGGATGGACTCCATCTCTGAACGTGAGCGGGGGTGCTCGGCCTGATTCATTTCTCCCTCGGGCTGACGCTGCATCCGAAAGATGTCGTCACTAATGGTTCTCACTTCGTCCTAATACATCCCACTTCTGACACCAGGGTAACGAGTGTGCGCGAGGTGATGTATCAAGAAAGAGACAGAGCCCAGTAGTAATGCAGAAATGACCACACGAGGAGCCACTTTATTGAAAGAATTGATCATTATCCATGCTCCATACACCGCACAGCTATGGATAATATCGGTGGCAAACCTCCGTGTTCCATACACCGCACAACTACGGAGGATGCCCAAAAACCCTTGTTGGAACAACCGCATCCTTAGAAGGACACGATTGACCATTAAAACGCCTTCCGTGGATGTCGTAACAATCAGGAAGTAACAATCCTCTTCACACTTGGTTGAATGAACACACTTTCCTTTCAGACACTGACTCACCGCGACCAGCTAGCTAACACAATAACAATGTCTTTAAACACACACATAAAAGGCTAACTGAACAGTTTCGTGATTAACCCAGGGGAGACGCATAAAGGAACAATAGCGTTCTCCCACAATGCCCCGCACGCACATTTTAATGAGCGACCCTCTGACGATCGCTACAATATATATATACCATTGTTAAAAAGCATATTAGAAGGATTTTTTTTTTTTCATTAGTTTAATTAAAGCGTTCAAAGTAGTAGTTCAAAAACACATTATTCTGCCAAATTATATTTTAATATGAATGATTCAGCGAAAAGTACAAACGGTTATATTTCACAAAACCCTAATTTCTACAATGATCCTCAATGTTGTGTTTTCTTTGAGCAGCAAACTGAGGTTATCCTATAGTGATGTTTCAAGCTATGCTTATTACGAATATTTCTATTCATAAAGTATACATTACATTTCCGAAATTATGTTTATAAATATTACATTTGTCAATTGAACATATCTGTCAAAAGAATAAAGGCTAACAACGACCGTTACGACATAAACAACATTTCAAAAATATCCCGCCAAATGTAATCTACTGCATTGCGTCAGCTGACAGCTGGAAAAGTACTCGGAAGTAAACCTTGATATAGCTTTTCATTGGTTACACTGTCGTCGGCTGAGTCTCCGCTGATTGGCCTCTGTCCTAGTACAAATGGAGATTGTGGCGGGTATTGAATTTATTCGCGCTTAACTTGTCGAGTATTTGGGGTGCTGGCTGTGGTCGATTGGTAAAATAGTAGTTTCATAATTTATTATTTATTCCTATTTTTCGGACGTTCTCAGAAGATATCTGTCACCATGCACGTGATCAAGCGAGGTATGTAATCTGGCGTTTATACGTGTCTGGCAAATTCATTTAACTTGCTAATTTACGTTATCTGTGCCAATTACAATGCAATGGTACACGCATTTACAAGCTAACTACTGTACTAACAAAACTGTCGATGTAACGATTACCGTGAACACAATGCTGTGTATTTATGATTTCAATACTGTATCACGATATTTTATAGATTGCCAAACGTCATGGAATAGTTAGCCATGGCTAGCTGGCTAGACGACATATTTACAACTGAAAGAAACACATTTGCTAAAATATGTTTATATTTTAAGCTCGCTATGATAGTTTCTACCAGCGAACTGACTACCTAGTTAACTTTACATTTCAATAATGTTACACCTGCCAAGCATATCATGAATGCGTAGCTCGCTTTAGACCACGCCATTTAGCTAAGGCTTAATTTTATTAATTTAGCTAGCGAGCAAAATAAAGAATTACTGCCACATCGCAAACTAATACCTTGTTAACTAGCTAAATTAGCTGGCTAAGATTTGTAAGGTGATACTTGCGGACGACGTTCGAACTAACATTTAGCTAGCTAACAGTTAACATTGGGTGTTTCGCGCCAAGACTTACAAAAGAGCAGATAGCCAGTCCAGCGCGGAAATAGCTACTTGATCTAGCTAACTAAGATGGCTATGCAAGACCGACACATTCAATACATTTTTCTTTAGCTTATCATATTAGTCGTTGTGTCTATTTTAACAGGAACGACCTTCCTATTCGTGTCAGGACAGGGCGTCTTTGTTATTGTCCAATCGTCGCCTGCTATAGCTTAGCCAGATAACGTTATTTTAATGAAATCCAAGACCTATTTTAAATGTCTTTAGAAAAAGAAAAATTTGGACCGAATAAGCATTCCAGATGCCAATGTTGCAGTCAAATCGACCGAAGATGCTTAAAAACGTTACCTACTTCAGTTTACGACCCATGTCGTTATTTTATTGCTAACTGGCCATAAAGTAGCAGGTTATAATATCATGTGGATTACTAGGTGACAGTTGGACGCATTATGCTCAAGCATGCAGTTGGTAGAGGCATATTTTAATTGTGTAAACTGCTTATGGCGCACCGCAACAAACTCCTCATCCACTCCAAATGCATACAAGCACCTGATTAAATTAAATTCTTAACATATACTGTTTAATTCCAGCAACTTTGTAATTTAGTTTTTATTTTGTAGATGGGCGCCAGGAGCGTGTCATGTTCGACAAAATCACATCCCGCATTCAGAAGTTGTGCTATGGACTCAATGCAGACTTTGTGGATCCTGTAAGTTGACATCCAGCCCCCTTTGCCAAAACACACAGACCGCTATGCCTGTATTTGACTGTTTGGTGTAACCGCCTGCTCAATCCTCCTGTAGACACAGATAACCATGAAGGTCATCCAGGGTCTGTACAGTGGTGTGACCACAGTGGAACTGGACACACTGGCAGCCGAGATCACCGCCACCCTCACCACCAAGCACCCTGACTATGCCATCCTCGCTGCCCGCATCGCCGTCTCAAACCTGCACAAGGAGACCAAGAAGGTCTTCAGTGGTGAGTCTGTTGCCATTGGGTGGATATAAATATCTAATGCCTCCCTGACATCAAAACCATTTGTAGCCATTTTTATTACCCATGTTTAACAATGTGAATGTGTGCGTGTGCCTGAGTGCCAACCAGGATTATGCATTTTCTAAAAGCAGCATTTCATCTTTGGGCATTTACTTGCCTTTCAAAAGCCTCTTGTATCAAGAGTTTTCCCTTGTCCATTACCTTGAAGAAAACTTGAATGTCTGAGGGCAAATCTGTGAATTTCAATGGACAGTCCCATGCATAAGGAAGATAACTAATGCAAATTAATGACTACCCAGAGCATGACAACTTCTAGCTTAATCCTGTTTTGAGTCTATTTGTTTCAGTTAACAGCTTTAGAATGGGCTGAGTGATAACTGCTGGAAAGGTTCTCTGTTGTGATTCCACTCTTTTCATTGTGCCTGTAGATGTGATGGAGGATCTGTACAACTATGTGAACCGACTGAATGGTCGCCACTCTCCCATGGTCTCCAAGGAGACGCTTGACATTATCCTGGCCAACAAAGACGTAAGTGTCAGCTGTAGAGTGCTTGCTTTTTCCTCTGTTAAGCTTGCTAAATGACTCCCATATTCCTATGCCTACCAGGGTTTGTGTCACTTTGTTCTAGTCCAGGAAATTAATTGACATGCAATTGTCGTGAACCTTTATAGGCATTGTTCAATTTATGAGTTTTAATTTCCTGAACTGAAGCGCAATTGACCAACACCCTGGTGCCTACAATAATTTGCCACTGTTGACTCTTTCTTTTTTTTCCCCCTCCTTCCCTCCCCATTCAGCGTCTGAACTCTGCGATCATCTTTGACCGAGACTTCTCCTACAACTTCTTTGGATTCAAGGTGATTATGCTTTCCTTTACAATAGTATCTACTAAGGTGAACACGTGTGTGTGTGCGCGTACACACTGATTAATATTGCCATCACTCCACAGCCCTTTTTGGTTGCCCACCATTCTGGGAATTGTTTTTCAAACCTCGTATTATCTTATTTTATAGGCCTTTTTTTTTTTTTGGAGGCATTATCCATTTCATGCTGAAGAATAATTAACTGCTGTAGTAATTGTTATTTATGCCTTTAAAAATGCATCCAAGTATGTTTGAAAATAATTGACCTGTTTTCCTAGACACTGGAACGTTCCTACCTCCTGAAGATTGATGGAAAAGGTGAGTGTGTATGTATGTGTGTACATATGTACAGTATTTTAAAGCACTTAATATGCAAGGCCATAAGCCTGTTCTGTGAGCTAATAAGAACTATGTATTTTATGGTGCTAATTCCATGCAGTAATTCATTTCATGCAAAAACTTGCATCTCCCAAAACAATAATTTTCATATTTCATCTTTGTGGTTAAATCACATGGTTTTTTTTTAACCAACTTTATAGTTTTTGAATTATGAGACATAGTACAGAGCGGGGTGAGACCCTTAGATGTGTGTAATAAAAACTAAAATGACAAAAAAGATGCGCTGTCTGCAGGGGTGATCGTTCAGAACTGGACTACAAGATGCTGGGTTCTGAACTTTAAGGAAGTTGTGGAGACCCTGTATGCTGTTAAGTGCTGCGAATGTATTGATTGTTTTCACTAACCCCCTCCTCTCTACTCTGCCTGGGTTTAGTGGCTGAGCGTCCCCAGCACATGCTCATGAGGGTGTCCGTTGGCATTCACCAGACCAACATCGACGCAGTGATTGAGACCTACAACCTGCTGTCTGAGAAATGGTTCACTCACGCCTCCCCCACTCTCTTCAACGCGGGCACCAACCGACCACAGCTGTCCAGGTACAGACTTGTGACCCACCGCTGATGGGGCAGCAGAAGTTTGTGCGTGCGTGCGTGCGACCAGGAAGGGAATCCCCTTGTCGTTGTGTGCTGATGTTTTTTTGTTTGTTTTGATGTACTGAGCATTTCAGCTTCAATGTGTAAAATGTTAATTCAATATTAAACCCCTACCCCCAGCTGTTTCCTGTTGGCCATGAAAGATGACAGCATTGAGGGCATCTACGACACACTGAAGCAGTGCGCACTTATTTCCAAATCGGCTGGGGGCATTGGTGTGGCCGTCAGTTGCATTAGGGCTACGGGCAGCTACATTGCAGGGGTAAGAGCCATTTTGTGTCATCATTCACACCATCCCTGAGCTTGGTTGTGTAATTGGTAATGCCGTGGCTGTTGTTTTATCATGCATGTCACACATTTTTTGCCCTGACTTTTGAGTTGTTGACGCGCACTTGTGTTTTTGTTATGAAGGGACAATGGTTGTCATCGTGCAATTTTGTTTGTTTCAGACAAATGGAAACTCAAACGGCCTGGTGCCCATGCTGAGGGTGTACAACAACACTGCGCGCTACGTGGACCAGGGTGGGAACAAGGTGAGTGGTCACGGTGGGGGGTCAGTGTGGGTAAAGATGCTCACTACGAAGACTCGCACTCACTCACCAGAAGAGGGTGCAGGTCGTCTTATGCATAGCTAAAACGAATCCAGCGCCACACGATGAGCCGATATAGATTGCATTAGCGCTTTGCGCAAAGATGACCACACATCTATCACCCATGTCTGATGGCCTTTGGAAAGACAGTCTTTCAGCGGTGTGGTGCAAGTTTGGCGCTAACCGCATTGGTTTTCTGTGCCATGCGCAGAGGCCCGGTGCGTTCGCCATGTACTTGGAGCCCTGGCATTTTGACATCTTTGACTTCCTGGAGCTGAAGAAGAACACTGGGAAGGAGGAGCAGAGGGCCCGGGACCTGTTCTATGCCCTGTGGATCCCTGACCTCTTCATGAAGCGGGTGGAGAACAACCAGGTGAACCAGCAGCTTCTTGATACTGCACTTGGTAAAAAGTGTTACCAGGCATGCTGGGAAATTTTGCCTGCTAGCACTGTTAACGCATGGCTTTTCCATTGCAATTCTGGAGTGAATGAATTTAATTTGTTTCCAAAAGTTGTAGTCGTCTGTTTCTGGATCTGCTGATCTTCTGGCATGACCTTCATTGTAAATTTGAATGGAGCTAAGGCTATATCTTCATCCCTGCCTTGTCTCTCTCTGTCCAGGACTGGACTCTGATGTGTCCCTGTGACTGCCCAGGCCTGGATGAGTGTTGGGGGGAGGAGTTTGAGAAACTTTACACCAGGTAAAGGAACCTCTACAGACCTGGTGGCTCCAGACTGCAATGCGGTTGCATCAGTCGAATAGATTCAATAGCAGTTTTCCAAACTACATTCTGGTCGGAATATAAATGAAGGCACGTTTTTAAACCTAATCCTATATGTTCTCACTTTACTAATCATGTTGTTTATGACCGAGGTAAGTATTTTCCATGCCAGTCCATGAAGGGAGTATACAGATGTGTAACCCATTAATGCTGAGAAGGAAAGGGAAAAAGTATAAACCGTTTCCAAGCAATGGACTGGTGTGAAATATCCTTTGTAAATGTATAACTTTATATATATATATATATATATATATATATATATATATATACACAATTAAAAAATCCAGTATGTTTTCCAGCTTAAAGTTCTGTCATGCCTTGGCGTGGCCAGTGCACACTTTCCGTTATATTGCGAAGCATGCTCTCTTCGGTTCGGTGTAAGTAGGCCTGACCCTCCCTGTGTGTTCTTCTACCTACTCCAGGTATGAGCAGGAGGGCCGGGCCAAACGGGTGGTGAAGGCCCAGCAGGTGTGGCATGCCATAATCGAGTCTCAGACGGAGACGGGCACACCCTACATGCTGTACAAGGATGCTTGCAACAGGAAGAGCAATCAGCAGAACCTGGGAACCATCAAGAGCAGCAACCTGTGCACCGAGATCGTGGAGTACACCAGCAAGGACGAGGTAAGCGGGCGGAGGTACCCCAGACCAAACGTGGCGCTCTTGTGCACTAAAGGCAATTGTTCTCAATCCAAGAATCTGCATACGTAGGTGGCCTGATTTTCAAACGAATAAAGCTTGTTTATTTTTTCTCAATGCAAAGACAACTTTTATTTTTTTACTGTCTGGTGCCCTATCATCTGGTTTAGAAAGTAAATCAAATACTGACCGGAGGACATGATGGAGTATTTTGTCTAAATTGGGTCATACAATTATGCAAATAAGGCTACGGGTTGAGAACCACTACATTAAACATGCTAGGAACACTTGCGTTCCAACCTAGTCCCCAAACGGGCTATCTGAGCAGCGGCGTTTACTGAGCGTTGTGTTCGTGCTCCCAACAGGTGGCCGTGTGCAACCTGGCGTCCATCGCCCTCAACATGTACGTGACTCCCGAGCGCACCTTCGACTTCAAGAAGCTAGCCTACGTCACCAAGGTCGTTGTCAAGAACCTCAACAAGATCATCGAGATCAACTACTACCCGGTGCCCGAGGTGCGAGGCGGCGGAATAACATGCACACAACTTTCTGCTCTCCCCATCAGACCCGCACTGTCAAATGTGTATTTGGGGGGTGAAATTGATGTTTCTTTGAGAATTGTTCGTAATCTTCAGGAAGTGTACTGGTGTCCAAAGGGTTAAAAGTATTTTGGGTGATTATTTGATCTAGGTCTGCTCCCCGTAGAGCAGTGTTCTCTCAGGGCTGTGACCGTAATGAGCTGACCGTTCCCTCTTGCTGTGCTGCCTCCCCCTCCAGGCAGAGTCGTCGAACAAGCGGCACAGGCCCATTGGGATTGGGGTCCAGGGCCTGGCGGACGCCTTCATCCTGATGCGCTTCCCGTTCGAGAGCCTCCAGGCCCAGCTGCTCAACTCCCAGATCTTCGAGACCATCTACTACGCCGCCTTGGAGTCCAGCTGTGAGCTGGCCGAGGAGCTCGGCCCCTACGACACCTATGCCGGCTCACCCGTCAGCAAGGGGGTGAGTTGCCCTGCCGCCCCCTCCGCTCTACAACTCCTGCTCCCATATGGTGATGTTCCCAGAAGGGAGATATTGATTCTGTTTAGTAATGCAGATTTGTAATGCCAGATCTTCGGTATTATTATTATTATTATTTTTTATTTTTTCATATTGCCTAAGAACGGACAGAGTGGCAGAAAAAGGTTTAACCTGCTTGTATCCTTTCAGATACTACAGTATGACATGTGGGAAAAGACACCAACAGATCTCTGGGACTGGAAGGCATTGAAGGAGAAGATCGCCAAGTGAGTGTCGACATCTTGGAGATGCTCTAACCCTTTAAAAAAAAAATTTTTATTTAAATTTGGTGCATCATCACAGCAGTATTTAATGCCCACTGTAATGATGATCAACTGTATTGAGCATGACACGCTCCTTAAGAATGTGATTTCAAATTGTATTTTTGGGGGTAAATGTTGATATTTCATCTGGTTGGGGGTCATAGCGCATGATGACTTGACACATGGTTGACCTTAAAATATGACTGTGGCCATTTTTCGGTTTTCTTTGCCAGACACGGTGTACGGAACAGCCTGCTGCTGGCCCCCATGCCCACGGCCTCCACTGCCCAGATCCTGGGCAACAACGAGTCCATCGAACCCTACACCAGCAACCTGTACACACGCAGGGTGCTGTCCGGAGAGTTCCAGGTGGGCTCCCAGTCCCTGACCAACGTGTGAAAGATGTGGCCGTTGGCAAGGCCGTGCATTGTCTGAAGAGTGTGTTTGTGCTCGCGGATGTGAATGTACGTGTTGTGACGGGTAGACTCCGTGGTTGTAATGGCTCGTTCCATCCCCTCAGATTGTGAACCCTCACCTGCTGAAGGACCTGACAGAGCGGGGACTGTGGAGCGAGGATATGAAGAACCAGCTCATCGCTCACAACGGGTCGATACAGGTCTGCACTGAGGCTGTATTGTGTGTGTGTGTGTTTGTGTGTGTGCTGACACATTATATTCAAATTAGCATAAAAACTGTTTTGAAGAACATGAATGGGGAAATTTGAATTTATTATTAATAATTTAAAAAGTAGGTTGTCAAAAAGTGGCCAAAGTACGGCAAGAGTTCCAAAGCTCTTATTCCCCAATTGTATAGAGCGGAAGTATAGTCCGAAACGTAATGGCAGCCTTTTGAAAATGGAGGAAACTCTCAGGTGAAAAATGGCCCTGATGGGATTATGGGAGATCTGTTTGGAGAACCATGCATGCATGGGAAGGAGCGAAATGGGAGGCGACCGAGAAAAGATACTGCACCAAGAGATGTGGCCCAACCAAAGGGAGACAACGATGCCAGCAGACCACCATCCTCCTCAATGGTGGAAGATGCTGGGCAGGGCAAAATATCCCCACCTCGCGCAGCTGGCAAAAAGAACCTGTTCCCAGGACATCCGTGCGTTCTGAGCACGTCTTTTTCACAGCTGGGAATATTGTTAACAAAAGGCGCTCCATTCTTGACAAGTTAACCAGTTGATATTCATGGCGAATAACTTCAGCCTGCCTGTTCAGTTATGTGTATAATCACATTTAGAAATGGCAATTTGTAGCCGACTAAATAGTTTTGGTTTATTTATTTTTTGTTTGGTGGGCTTGTACTCATTCAGGAATTACCCTCTACTTCCAAGTTGGCTAGGTTTAGTTAGTACATTACATGTACAATGCCATGGCATTGCTGAATGCAGCCCAATTGCCGTGAGCTTTATTATTACTTATTTGAAAAGCATACTCTGCTAATTGTTTTTGAGAATGTGCAACATTTGTCTTCATATTTTGCATTCAACTTTTCACTAAATCATCTTTCCTCAGAATCTGTCTGCTTCTGCCCTCTTGTGGACACAAATGGTAGAACATGTAATCCAAATAATTATTGGCCAATGGTTATTTTTTTTCTTTTTTTCTAATATGGAACACTTCGCGAATTTGCGTGTCATCCTCGGGCAGGGGCCATGCTAATCTTCGCCAATGGTTCTTTTTAATCTTGCCATTTTAAATACATTTTTGACTAATTCTGTTCTGAATACAAAGATGTTTCCCATTCTTTTGTTCTGCTTAGAATTGAAATGCAACAGATGCTTGAGACTTGGGTTATAGCTTTTAGGGATTTGATTTAATATTTGTTTTTTTCTCTCCACTGCAGGGCATAGAGGAGATCCCGGACGACCTGAAGGAACTGTATAAGACTGTGTGGGAGGTCTCTCAGAAGACCATCATCAAGATGGCCGCAGACCGCGGCGCCTTCATCGACCAGAGTCAGTCCCTGAACATCCACATTGCCGAGCCCAACTACGGAAAGCTGACTAGCATGCACTTCTACGGCTGGAAGCAGGTGAGTTGCACATGCCCACACCCTCCCCTTAACCAATCATCTGGCCCCCTTCCTCCGCAGGGCTTCCTGATGCCTCACAGGAGTAAGACGGACTGACATGTCCAGGCATTGGTCCCAAACCATAACTAAGCAGCTCCATTCCTATGGCTTGTTACATTTCTATTTGGCACCAAATTGTGGACACGCGAGTCTGTCCTAACGCTGTGCTTCAACGGGATTACGACCAACTGTTATATGGGAACGAAGCTGCATCATTTATTTAAATGGCAAGTTTAATTTCTGAAGGGTGGACACATCAGTCTGTCTAACCCTGCTTTATTTAATCTGGCCCCTGATGGCACAATGGCTATACCTTTCTCATCCTGGCAGAGGTATACCTTGTTTGATAAATAAAACCATGACTCTTGCGCCAGGTGAAATGGAGAAACGTGCAAATTCCATACGTTTCAAGCGCCCACGGTGAATATTTAACTCGTGGGGAAGCGGATTCCTGTTGACAATGAGAAATACTGGGAAACTGACCCGTTTCTGGATTTTGTTTCACCCCTTCCTTCACCACAGGGCCTCAAGACAGGCATGTACTACCTGAGAACCAAGCCAGCGGCCAACCCCATCCAGTTCACCCTGAACAAGGAGAAGCTGAAAGAGGCGCGGCCGTCCAAACCGGAGGGCGAGGAGGATCAGAAGGAGCGCAACAAGGCCGCCATGGTGTGTTCCCTGGAGAACCGGGACGAGTGTTTGATGTGTGGATCCTAAATCTCAGCACCGCACCACCACCTTTCCCCACACCTGTCACCACTCCACCACCATTGGGACTCGAGAGTTCTGTTCTGTACTGGGGCAGGCGTAGTCAGCAGTTGTTTTTGCGTGTAGATGTCTAACATCCTATCGGTTCATGGGGAGCGTTCATTTATTTTCTGCCGAGGGCGAGGTCTGTACCAGGGTTAACTTTTTGCTTGTCCGTAACCGGTCTGTTATCCACAGTACTGCTCTCCGATCAGACGGAAGGGTGTTGACCTTAAGCCCTAACCGGTTTAGTCTGCTACGCGTTGATCCGGGATCTGTGCTGTTGAGGACGGGAGAGGGTGCGGGAGCAGTTTGATGCAAAAGCCTCTGTGGCAAGCTCAAGGGAACACTACCTGGAGTCACATATGAAGGAGCAGAAAGGTATGCAGCTTAGGAGACCGGGGTCCTTTAAAAAAAACAAACAAAAAAAACGATGTGCCCTCTCTGAAGACCTTGCATAACCGTGGGTAAACATGCATTGGCTTTGTGCAGATTCTTCACACCCCCTAAAGAGACTTAAAGATGCCTACCTTCTAGCACGTACATGACCATATGTAATGCATCTGCCCGTGACGCACACTTCACCGAAAATATTACATGTAAACAGTTGTCATATTTATAGCACTTGGGTGTGTGGATGTCTACTGGTGGAATGGGTTGTCAAGATTACTTTCTTTTGTACATCCATTTAAATTCATTGTTGTATAACTTCTTCTTTTTAAGTGTCATAAACTGTACTGTTAATATGTAAATCTGCTTGAGATTGTCCATAGTGCTACAGGTCCAACCTCAGGCCCTGCCTTAGAAGTAAATTTCAAGGCACAAATTATTGGTGAGGGTGAAATGTATTGTAAACATGATCTAGGTTCTATTTGACCTGCTTGGCTAAATAAAATCACTTTATAAAACCTGTTTGTGCATTTTGGTTGCCAAAAAGGTAGGCATAGTTTCTATTCACAACCATTTTAAGACTCACTTTCTCAGTGGATTGACTTCTATCCTGTTAAGTGCAAGAAATACTTTTTTTTTTTTTTTTTTTTTTGTCACTTAACAAATTCTCTTTTAAACAATCTTAACCTGTTTGTGTAAAGTTGACCTGTGAGGCCACAATGTGCAGAATCCAATAAGCTGATCTATTAGTTGGAAATGGGGAACTGTGCATAGGCTGGCCACAATAATGTGTCAGTCAAAGCTTGTAGTCCTGTGGTAATGCAAGCTCTCTAGCAACACTAAAATGAGTTTACTTGTTTGCAAACTGCCAAAACAAGACCAGTTAGTGTAGTCTTGATGCCAATTGTTGTGTGGAAAGTTTAGGTCTGATCCTCTGGTGAAGAAAATGTGCATGTAGTAGACACCCATTGCAATGTCAAAACCTGTTCAAATCCTGTCTGATCGGAGGTGGATGTGCGACAGGTTTTTTCCAGAGGTTTAAAATGTACGTGTTTGAAAAAGGTATATATATATATTTTATTTTTTTTTTAAGATTTTGTTTCAGATTTTATCCCATTTTAGTAGCCAATTAGACCCACTATTTTTATGTCAATCCCCCCCCCAGTAATGTGAGTTAGCTGCCGTAGTCCTGCGACCGGTAGTGACGAAGGCGAAGTAACGTCTCCTCCAAGACTCACCAGGCCGTCGACCGTAACCCGGTACTACAGGGCCACTCTTTTGCGCAGCGAATGTCCTGTCTGCTTCCCTCCCCCCTCCCTGGGTCTCCGTGGCCAGTGTCGAACGTTGTAACCACTGGACCACACGGGAGGCCTTGAGAAAGGTATTTTGACTCAAGGTAATGGAACAACATTTGTTCAGTCAAATTGGAAAATGAAAATCCAAATGGATTTGGGTATTCCACTGCTTCATGTGGTAGAATAGTGGCAGCTGTGTGTTCTCGTAAACTGTCAGACACCGGGACACTGACATGGCAGTAATGCTGTTAACCAGACATGAACAACCTGCAAATACCATAGTAAGGTAAATAACAATTGAGGTAGCTACCATACCTTTTTATGACAGAAAAATGGTATTGAAATGTGGAAAGAATTGCTTTCCTGTTGTCAGTTGGAGAGTGGTGGTTTATGTTGCTGAGAGTTCTCTAATTCTCCTAAAGAAACACCTTTCCTACCAGCTTCATCAAAACGAGAAATCTTGATTGTACGCTCAGTCTCTGAAACCTGGATCCGTTTCACCTTTCAGTGAACAATTTCACATTTCCCCAGTGGTGGCGAACTGTCAGTGACACCATTCAGTGAAGTCTCACCGTCTCCACTGACTAGATGGCTGACACCTGTTGCCATGACGATTTCATTGTTAACCCCCTTCAGACAGCTGTGGAGTGTGGCCATGGTATCACTAAGGGTTTCTGCATACTTGAAGGACAACAACACAATAGCAACACAACCAGGGCTCTGCAACATCAACGCAACCGTTGCGACCTACGCAGAGGGGGTTTCAGGTGTCGCGTTTAGTTATTTACCCTAAAGCTATGGTTAAATTCCTGACTTGAATTTCCTGAAAGGCCTTTAAGTTAAGATACTATCTGTCACTGGTTTGAAGTCATACATCCTGTATTGAATTCTGACACAGATTGAGATGTTTAATGTGGCTGTATCAAACTGGTTCTACCGAGGGTTAACAAATTCAGAATTTTTCAGGGAGTGACAAATCATTTTGCACAAAAGGACATTATCTCCCGGATATTTCAGCTTCTGGAAATCCTGGAGATCCTTCCATTCAACAAATGGCTCGTTGAAATGAATCTCCCAATGGAGCCAAAAATTCTGGATAACAAATGACCTTCTGTTAATGCATTTCTCATGACTCACCGATGTCTAAATTCACAGCACTCCACAGAAAAGGAAACTTGAAATGGTTTGCTAAGGAATGCAAAGGGTTATTATCAAGGCATGTAATATGCATATCCAAAATTAAACCGGCCAGGCCAGAAGTGAATCATTACAGGAAAAATATCCTAAATAGTGAAAAAGTATTGGCTGCATATACATAATTAATGTATATTGCAACATTAATGCTCGTTAATGTGAACAAATTAGTCAATGAATTATGTTCATAAATGAATTCGTTTATGTTCATTAATGTAACCTAAATCCAAAGTGTTGCTGAATAAACCTATTGTGTCAATCTTACAGTGAAAGGTGATTGTTATTCATTACCTGTGACAGCTAGGGGCAGGGCTACCTGCCTCACCTATGAAGAACTGCGGTTTGATGTAAGCAAACGGGGTGGGGTCCCGGGTGATCCAGGTAACGTATAAACGAGTTGCCATGGTGATCCCAGAGGTGGGCCCCATGGCCTGGAAAAAAAACAACCAGAGCCCTGCAAGCTGGAACCTGCACGCACAGTGCCTCCCAGGGACCCGTGGGGCAGAGTAACTCCTCTAATTGAAAACAAGAAGCACAACTGTGGCAAGGTAATGAGATGGGTGCGAAAGGGCATACAGTAGCATAAAGCTGCCTGATCTGCCTGCTTCTTTAGCACTGTAGGTTTTCTGATCACACCTTTAACAGAAACACACCCGTGTGTACGCACAATCACAGCTTTAACAGAAACACACCCGTGTGTACGCACAATCACACCTTTAACAGAAACACCCGTGCACACACACAATCACACCTTTAACAGAAACACACACAGCTGTGCGTACGCACAATCACACCTTTAACAGAAACACACACACCCGTGCGTACATACAAGCACACCTTAAACAGAAACACACACAGCTGTGCGTACGCACAATCACACCTTTAACAGAAACACACCCATCCGTGCGTACACGCACGCATTCACACAATCATACACTCGCTCTTAATGTTTTCATGTGTTGGGAGTTCTTTCTCTTCTTGCCCTCTATACCATACTGGGGGACAGATCAATCTAATGTGGGGCGAGTGTAATTCACCTCTGAAACCAAGGACCCTTTGTTAAGCTTAAACATCAGCAAAGACAAGAACCCCTGAAGGACTGAAGTTGTTTAATGCAGAGATGTCAGTACGGCCACATTCGATATCAGGTTATCAGGGTGCAATAGGCAGCTTATGTAGCAAAAAACATTTTCCAGTATCACTCCTCACAATTGACTGGCTCCTTATGTGCTCCTTTTGTCAGAGTGATACCTGATTCACAAGAACACAGTGCTCATCTACTATTGCTACAATTTCCATTTAAATAGCTGATAATTACCTAGTTAACCTAATCACTCAATCCTTCATATACACTATATTCTTTGGAGATGAGACACAATGGTATAAATAATTGCGAGCAGAGAATCATATAGCATCTTTATCATTGTTTTTTTGTTTTTGTGGTTGGTTTCTTTATTGGTCCCATAATGGACCCGTCCCCTTCCTGGGACCCGAAGCCAGTGTCCTGAGAGCTGCTGCTAATGGTTGGAGACGAGGTGTCCCCATCTGGAGTCTTCTCCTCTGCCCTGCATTTATCCGCTGCCTTCTCCTCCACCTTCCCACCATCGGCTTTTCTCTCTTCTACCTTCCCACCATTGGTCTTTCGCTCTTCCACCTTCCCATTATCAGCCTTTTTATCCTCCACCTTCCTCTGCTCCATCGTTCCACTCTCCAAATCTCCCTCTGCATTCCTCCCACTGGCCTTCACCCCATCCACTTTCACCTCTTCCACGTCGGCTTCCTCCACCCTCCTCTCCAGCCCGGCTCTCCCCTCCTCCATCTTCCTCCCCTCCTCCACCCGCTCTTCCTCTGCCCTCCTCCTCGTCTCCTCTGCACCCTGCTCCTCCTCTTTCGCCTCGCCGGACTCCCCCTCCTTGTGGTGCACGGTCACTTGCAGGGGGACGTCGCCGCTCTTTGTCACCGCCTGGTTGTCGAAGCCCCGGAAGTTGTTCTTGGCCCCCATGATGTACTTCTCTAGGACTGAGGAGCCCTGTATCTCGGTGTGCCCCTGGGCAGTTTGGTCTTTCAGTCTCTGGTGGATCTGCTTCATCTCAGAGTGCAGACGGCCCATCACTTTGCTCAGCTCCGTTACCCGATTGCCCACATCTGAGCAGAGAAGAAACAAAACCAGAACCGTGGTGACCAAAAACATCAACACCTCACTCTGCCATGTCGTCTTAGCATCGAAGTATTCAGTTTAATTCTTTATTGTCCAAGTTATTGCCAAGTTAAGGCTGGACATTTCATTGTGGATGGACATTTATTCTTGATGAGTTCCAGTAGAAGACTAATCCTGGGCTTGTTGAAATCAACTTGTTTAAGCATCAACTAAACATGTAAAGGTAACTTTTTACATTGGTAATGTATTTGAGATAAACCAAGATTGTCTTCAAATAAAAATGAAAAAAATATGACATAATATGCCGTATTCTTTACATTGACATTGAATGATATTTTCCTCTGCAGAAGCCCTTATCGAGAGGTACTTAACTCAGCATGTATTATCCGCTTGTACAGCTGGATATTTCCTGAGTGGACTCCAGTTAGGCAGCTTAAGGGTATAATAGGTAGTGCCATGATTGGGCATGAACCCTGCACCCATCTGTTTACAAACCCTGATCCCAAATCATTTCGCCTCAGTGCCACCCTCATCGTAATTGCCTTGACATGGTAATTGTGTGTTTCTGTCACTCCCTCTAGGCCAGTGTTTCTGTGGCCTAATGCACATAATGGTGTGTCCAAAGTCATGTTGTGTTGGAAATAAATACGTTTGTAGATTATATACAGTATGAGATGCATACAGTGTCAGTGATCAAAATGTAGAGCACCATACAATATTATTATTATGATTTTTAATCTCTATAGGCATTGATATGGGAAAACCTGGGAAGACCTACCTTTACGCTTTGTCTCCTCGAACTCCCGTCGCGCCGACTCAATGTAGCGTTGCACCAACGCCTTAATGACCTGCTGGCGGTACGGCACACGCTCCTCCCCCATCCCCCCACTGTCGCCAAGCGCCCCATTTGACTGAAGAGAGAGAGAGAGAGAGAGGACAACACTCAATTCCCTTGTGAAAAATCAATATGTGTGTCGGGATAGTCTATGCATCTTATGATTCTGTCCAGGCAAACAGCATGTGGCCTCCCCTAACTGAAATCGCAATCTCCATCTTGACATGTGGAATGACCTAATACCCATAAACAAATGTGGGCTTCCCTGGTGTTATCACTGACATGTTCTATTACTCCTGGAACAAACACCAGGGCACATAGGTATGTGTTTTTGGCGTGAGCTAAAAGTTGAATGCCTTGAAATTCCCTATTGTTTAATTTTTAGTCTGTAATGTTCAACTGACAATGTCAATTGAACGCCTTAATCCCAAGTAAGTAATCGTTCTTGAGGCTTCCCAGGTTGGAATTCACATTTTCCAGGCCGCACCAGATTCGATTTCTGCGTGTCATGATTGGCCTTGCCACATGGTAGTGATATTCTTCGCCTGGAAATGGAAATTCCACGACTGGTGGGTCTTGACAATTATTATTATTTAAAAACATTACTTCTATTTTCAAGACCTTATGTAAGCCAGTCCTTGCCATAAATTAACCCAACTTCTTTAGTTCTCTAACTTCATCCAATCAGCATCTTCCACCCTTCCGCCAGGTGAGGTAGGTGTATGACAGGAGAGGAGGGCTAGGTTAGTCAGTTTCATTTTAGTTGTAGATTTTGACTCAACACATTCTTGCATTCTTGGGAGATCTGATCCTGGCTCACATTGTGGCACTAATTTTTAAGCTTTTTCCTGGCTGTATGTATTGCACATTTTGAGAGAGACAAGTTTGATTTGGTATAATCTTCTTCCATTTCATCTCTTTTGTGATTGTTACATTGTTACATTTTATGTCTAGGATTTAATGTTTGTTAAGGTAGCAAACCTACATCTGTAGATTTGACATTGAATATTTTGTCTGTCTTAGTGTTGTAACTTAATAAACCAGCTCTTAATTTTAATTGAATTATGAGTGTATATTTTTGACAAAGGTTGATCCACCAGATTGCTCTGCCTATCAAAGAAGTCTGGGATTTAATTGATCATTAGCATCCAGTGCAATAATTATAAAATGCAATTAAATAAATATATGTTACATGTAGGTTAATTAAGGGGGGTTAATACATAATACCACTTGTGTTCAGTATTCAGAGTGCTGAACCTTAAACATTGGCCGTTCTGGATTCAGGATTTTTTTTAATTTTTATTAAATTCTCACTTGCCCAGCATGCGTGTATGAAATATATGGTTTGTGGGCTGAAGTCGAACCATGTTTGTGATCTTTTGTTCTCTACGCCAATAAAATTAATTAAGTACAAAAAACTCTTGGAAACTCTTAAAAGCCATCTCTCTCACACACATTTTATTATTATTATTCATTATTATTGTTATTAGAAGTATAGGTAGCAGCAGTTGTAGTGATTGTGTGTTGTTTTTAGAAAATGGTGTTCAATACTATGTTCAATACTACGGTGTTCAATACAGTTTTAAAGTCACAACCTAAGCATGCTTTGCTACAGTACCGGCTTGTAGCCTCCCAATGCTAAATTCATGAGATTACCAGTTTGACGTGATGTGAGTTACTTACAATGGAAGCAATGGGCGGGTAGTCCCGAGATGAGTCAAAATTGCAACAGCAGCAGATCCTGCGGAAAATGCCCCTGGGATGAGAAACAAAGCCGCGAGGTTAGCACCGCACACGTTTGCACAGATCTCCATTCCTTCCTGAACTACAGTAACATCAGTAGACTCTGATACAGTAGAGTGGCACAGCCAGAATTTTCTTAACGGAGCAGGTATGGAATGCCACGTGACGGTGGCTGCCTACCTGATGAGGTAGAAGAAGGCTTTGGGCGAGGGGATAATATTGAAGGGGACGGGCATAGTGAGCCCCTCTCTGAAGTAACTCAAGTAGAGCTTGGAGCGTGCAAACTTCCATTCCACGTCCGCATCATCCTGGGGAAGGAGCGAGAGAGACAGAAACTGAGGCTCAGCCGGGGGAGGGGGTGTTATGAGGGTCCAGTGGCAACATGAAGAGACCAGAGTCCACAGACCACCGCCACGCCTCTCCTTCCCAGCTACGCCCGCTAGTGGGCTAGTGCTTTGCTGAAATACTGTATTAAAAGATCTGGATGTTTTGACAACCCCCATCCCCTCCTAAACATGTCAAGGAGACAGGCAACTCAGGACTTCCGGGTCCAGGATGGTTATTCTATGGGTGGAGCAACCACTTACCCAAGCAATTGCTTACCCAATTAGGTGATTTTGAAGACCTATCCTAATAAAGAGCTTCAGTAAGGAGACAAACATGAATTGAACCTTTCTGGTTGTATGCCTCAGCTAGCGTCTCCCACTCAATCTGACCCCCTGGTCTGGCTCCGTTACACAGGCCTACGCTGGTGTCGAGCTCACCTCGATCTTCTGGAAGGAGTTGGTGATCATAGCGATAAGCATGTTGAGCAGCACGATGACGATGACCAGGGTGAAGATGCCGTACAGGACCCGGCCCACAAACTCAGCCAGCACAAAGTCTGGCATGTCCACGTAGTCCTGGTTGGCCACGCCAAACATAGTCCAGAACAGGAAGTGGAACGTCTCGTTGAACCTTGGGCCAGGAGTGAGGAATAGGAAGTATCAGCCCCTGTTAATTAGAGACTGGCCCACCCAAGAAAGGTTTGATACCCCAAATGATCATGGAGCACATCACAATATTTCAGCTAGGAGGTGGTGCACATTATATTTTTTAGGATACACCAGTCATGAATAGTACACCATACACTGTACACATCTACACACACGCCAACCCACATGGATCTATAGTTCCTCTACCATTCCAATGATAATGGAGTTACAGTAACTCCATATAAGCCATCCATGGGTCCTAAGTGCACAGGTACCTCATGTATCCATTAAGTAATACTGGGAGGATCCTCACTGTTCCACCTAAAGGTTATACATTTTTTAGCAGAAGGCTAGGCTAAAGAATCCCCTGGGAAGGAAGTCATAAATCTGTCTCCTGGAATACCAAGTCTTGGTGATTTGTCGAACACACCTCCCTGTGAAGAACATCTTTTAGTATATTCTCAATTTACAGCCACCACTGTTTAAGTTTGGGACAGGCCCACATCACGTCAAAGAGAGTACCCTCACTCCATTGGCCCTCAGAATCCCAGGATCCCTCTCCCATTTCTTTTCTGTAGTGCTAGCCTTGGAATAGTAAGCTGCAAGTTTGTGATTTAAGTTTTGTTTGAGCAATAAAGATTCCAACACATTATCAAAGTTAAGCAATAACTGAATGTGAATCCAACAATTTATCATCTGTTTTAATTCCAATAAAGTGCAGCTTTAACTCTTAAGAGCTGAATGAAATGCCTTAAGGGAGACAGAGCCCTCTGTATGTCTGTGAAGAACTCAGAATATACCGTACCGCCCCAGGTGTGGAGAGATGACGTAAGGCACGTAGATGTTGTTGATCCCACAGAGAAAGGCTGTTCCAATGATCATCAAGATGAACATGAACCTAGAGGAGATCCGAAGACCCGTTATTTCCGTTTCGAAGAGGGAAAGCACCTTAAAAGCACCTTTTGGTCTCTGCTAACGAGTCTGCATTTGTAACAAAAGTATGGAGCCAAAGCACGTTTTCAACAATGTCAATTCATCAAGAGATTGGTTGGGAACAAAGACCAGCATACACCGAGAGACCTCCTGCCCTACCTCATCATGTCGTCAATCATTTTGCCGATGGAGATCTGCAGGGTGCCCAGGGACTCCTGCGCTGGCAGGATGTAGGCCAGGCGCGTGAAGCTCAGCATGCTGGTCACCGCAAACAGCACCTCCGCAACCAGCTGGGGGTCCTCCTGCCGCCAGTCCTGACGAACTGCAGAGGGGCAGCAAAAGTACAAATGCACGATCAGAGTACAAATTCGCGATCAGACTGTCGGCCAGGTGAACTACGCAGGGGGTGGCTTAACACTGACGCATGATCAGAGCATCAGCCAGGTGAAGTATTCAGGCCTCGGAATTCAGCACAGATGGCTACTTACCCAAAGACAGCCAAACAAAAGCATTGGTCGCCTTAGTGTTTAGTTAGTTTACTGTAGGATTGTCATACGTCGATACCTGTACAAAGGCATGAAGCTTATCATTTAAAATGTTACATTTGTTCATCATGTAACAAAGTGCTAATGCATGATATTTAGATTAGTGTGCGGCATGTGCGTTGCCGTTATGTATGCACAGAGGGTATAGTATAAAAAAATATGCCAAACATTCACTACAAAAGCACTGTAAACTATTCAGTTACTATATCCTGTCATGCCTTGTGAAATGGAGGAGGATGGCAAAACTTTGTATCAAATTGCAAAAGGACAACAGGTCAAAATGTGTGGCTGTCCTGCACAAAACAGGACATCTGGTCAACCGAACCATCCCTCCTTCACCAGTGGTGTAGACAGGAATTAATTTGGGGGTGGGGGGTGCACATAAGAATTGTTGACTTAGGGGTGGCTGGCAAATAAATTGTTCAGTATAAAAATTACCTGTTTGTAACTGCCATAAAACATTTTGAGGGGGGTTTAACCCCAAATTCCCCCCAGGCTACGCTAGTGTCCCTCACCTGTCTGGGTGAAGTAGTTGCACTCCTCCGTGGAGTCAGGGCCCTGGCAGAGGACGTAGCCTTTCAGCACGATGAGCACGCGCAGGGCGAATGAGGCCAGGTACATGCTGAGCACCATCATGTCCAGGCAGTTCCACCAGTCCAGGAAGTAGCTGCGCAGCCCCTCGATCCACACCTCCTTACACTCAAACCAGAAGAACCCTGGAGGAAGGCAGCAGGGAAGGTGAGAATTTAACCAGCCAATCAAATCAGTTAAAATCAAATGTATTTGTATAGGGCATTTCACAAAGCGCTTGTCACAATACGCTTTACAGCAGACCCCTGGCCTAAACCCCCATAAAAGCAAGCCTAGGGCAACAGTGGCAAGGAAAAACTCCCTCGATGAAACAAATAGGAAGAAACCTTGGGAGGTACCAGATTCAAAAGTGAGTACTATAACGAGAGTGTTTTGTACTCTGTCTAAGCACAATCTGCAGTTCTGGAATCATTTCATGCACAGATGGCATGTGTTTATAACAGCTTGTAAACTCTTTCACCAGTGAGCCCTGATACACAATGGTAAATTTGCCATACACATATAAATTCTTACAGAAGGTGGATCTATATTTAGCATATCCCCTGATTCCTTCGAGATGGCAACTGTGTAATGCAAGAAAAAACTGCACACAATTCTGTACAACTACAGTGCAGTACAAGGGCCATCTTCTGAGTGGTGCATTTGAAAACCTGCAACTCCAGTGTTTTTAGTGGAAGCTTTTTTTATTGGCTTAATGTTCTGAGCAGAGCTTTTTCCCACTACTATGAGGTACTTTAATGAGGGAGATGTCTGATTTGTAAATGTAGTGCATTAGTGTTTTGTTGTTTTTATCTGTCTAATGTTATGTATTTGGGTTTGCTCACTGCACCCAGACTGCTATGTATCAGCTGTCCTTGCTGTTCTTGTTGTTATGCCTGTGTGTTGATTCTGTCTATGGATATTAGCTGTTGGTGAGTATGTGATTTTCCCCTTTGAGGATGAACAAAGTGTATATCTTTATCTCCATCTCTCTGTCTGTCTGTCTATCAGAGCACTGGACAAATATGTCCATAGGTAGTCCACTGGACTATATGTCTATTATTCAATAATAATAATACTCTTACATTTCTTTGATGCATGCAAAACAAAAAGCCAGTTTAATGTGATGTATAGTATTCAGTATGATCACTGCAGCATTACAAATGCTTTAAATCAGTGGTTGCCAAACTGTATGTCTTTAGAGGGGTTGAGGTTGGTCACGAGATACAAGTGAAAACTGACATAATTATGGATTCGTTTTAAGGAGGGTTAAATTAGCAGGCCACGGGTAACGTATTCACACATTGAGTGGGTACTTGGGCTTAGAATGTTTTGGAAACGGACAGCGCACACCGCGACCACCCAGACCATGTGGAACGAGCTGTGCAGCATATTCTGGTGGCGCGAGGCGAACTCGGTGCGGTACATCTCCATGGTGATGGACTCGCCCAGCAGGGTGATGAGGAACCACAGGTAGGAGGCGGAGTGGAGCAGGAACTTTATCACAGGGATCTTTAGCGTCTTCCCAATCTGAAGATCAAAAACCACCCCGCTCAAAAAATAACCACATCAACGGCGGTGTACATTACATTAGCAGATTACAGTATAAATAAGTATGATGTAACAGTGTAATTTGAATATAAAATATATTAGAAAATAGCTCTGGATTCAAGCAACATTGGATTCAATCAATGTTCATCCTTACATTTGACACTTTGGTTCAGTGACCACTAAAATGAACTTGCCAAACTGAGGGGAAAAAACTTCATAAATGCTTATTTTTATTTGCAAGACAAAGGTTAGGACAAATATTGATTGAACCCATTATGTTATACCTCACTCAGGTTCCTTATACTGGAGAAACTGAGGTAAAAAAACAAACAAAAAAAACATATATACATCAAGTATATGCAAGTGTACAACAACAGTGTCCCACTTGAGGGTTTGGAGCAACAACACTCCGGAGTCCAGGCACTCTAATCACAGAGCCACCTGACACCAAAAGCTTAGGAGAGCGACAGCAGTGACGGCCTGAGGGCTCTCTAACCTTTGACTTGGGTGCAATCCAGTAGACGAGGCAGAGGAGGGGCATGGTGAGGAAGATGCTGACGGAGACCAGCAGCTTCCAGGCTGTCTTGCTTCCCCTCCAGCCAGAGAGGTTCCCACACCAAATAGAGGAGAGCACCTGTTGGCAAATTGGGTGGGCCACAAACTGGGGTGCGGTGGGGGGGGCAGGAGAGAGGCACCAAAATTAGAACAGTCATAGCTGGCCCTGAAGTGTAGAGTTTCAGGATGTTGTGAAGCAGTGTTCACAGTGTTGATTTAGTTTTTTATTAGAATTACCCCTCCCCCCCCACCTCTGGCTTATCCATGGCTAACGATTTGGCATGAAATCTGATGAGTGCTGGACATCACACTGATTGCCCTGGAAACAACAGATTAAACTTTCCTTCCAGAACAGTCACACTTCATTCTGTGGCATTGTTCTTTTTTCTTTGTTGTACATTTCCTCGCTCTGTCATTATACTGTTTAAAAGAAAGTCTTTATTAAATAATTCCTTTCAACAAAAGCCACACTTTTCTTTGATACTGCTCCTCCTGAGGATTCCACAAAAACATACTAACGCACAAAATTTACTTGACTGAGACGGAGATTTACTTTAGGCTCACATGATAGCCCGGCTCAGGCCACGGGACTGGTTGTAGTTGACGGGGAGCTAGAGGTGGCCCAGTTGTGGATCCCCTACCTGTTTCTGGTTGTAGTTGACAGCGAGGCGGAGCCGGGCCAGGTTTGGGATACCCTCCTCGAAGGCTTGCTGGTCCAGCTCGTCCTCACTGTCCTCCCCACAATCATTGAGGATGGTGGTGACCTCGCTCTGGTTCCGGCACATTCCCAGCAGCTCAACTGCAAACTCCTGGCACAGCTCCTCCAGGCCCAGGTACTGCGGCTGTGTTTAAATGAGCTTGGGTTATACTATACTAATCCCAGTAGGGAAATCTGCTTGTCACCATGGCAAACACACACGTGTACAAAACACAAAAGACAAGCATTTCACAATGTAGTTTTCACACTGGTTGCTACAAGAGATGTTGAATAATTACAATACAATTGAAAATCACACAGTATTGGAAGTCTCTAAATAAATAAATAATGTATTTAGCCATTCTCCTCCGAGATCTCATGGACACGGGAATGTACAAATCTGATGGCAGTGGGCAGTCTTTGTTTTCACTCAAAAAATGTCTCAGGTGGGGGGAGCATAGAAACCATGAGACTGGAACTACAATACCGGGTATTTCCATGAAGGGGACATGTGAATAGCACTGGAGCTGCAATGTTTGAGTTTATAAGGCCTTTCAGCCGCATAGGAGGAGGGAGAACTTTTGCCCTGGATCCAAAGCGGCCCTTTTCATTTTCATTACTTTATTGGAACACATTTTCAGCATTAACAGCCAGGTTCTAGTTGACAATGATGGACAGTTTTGAGAAACCTAAACATGTTTTGGGACTACTGCACTCCTTACAGTAATCTAAGTAATTGGCCTGTCTGAGTGTTATATCAGGGGTACAATATATGATATTGTCCAAATAATTAAATAAATAATGAAAACAATAATGAAAGAACAAAATACTGCAAGAATAAATAAAGAATAGTTTAAAAAGGTATGAATGAAAAACACATCATACACACAGCATATGTATGAGAAGCAGGGACTGCTCCAGGAACACTGCAGGTATATATGGTTGTGTTCCGGGTGCTGTCGGCAGACCTCGCCCGTCTGTCTGTCTCACCTTGAACTCGGGCTCCTTCTTGGAGAGCTTGCGGAGCTCGCGGCTGAGGCGGAAGGCGGAGAGCATGGCGTCCTCGGAGGTGACGGACAGGTAGGCTCGGCTGGCGATGCCCCGGTACGTGTTGATGCGGGAGAGCGAGAACTTGAGCAGGTCGTACTGCCGCCCGTTACGACACTCCAGGCAGGTGCAGGAGATGCGGTGGGGGCGCGGGATGCTGTGGCCCTTCTTGGTCAGCATGGTGACGATCTCGTACAGGTCCTTCTGGCAGGCCAGGGTCAGCGGGGTGACGCCGGGCGCAAACTGCGAGTTGTCGATGGAGTGGTCGAAGATGGCCAGCGAGAAGGAGCGCACGTCCACCTTGTTGTTGCCCACGCCCTTCTCCTGGTCCAGGCGGTCCAGCAGCCGCTTGACCACCCGCGGCTGGTTGGTGTCCACGGCGACCAGCAGGGCCTCGTGGATCTGGCGGAAGTCAAACTTTACGCCCTGAAGCAAGGCGTCCATGGTATCCTCATTGCCCAGCCGGATGGCCAAGTTCAGGGACTCCCTCCACAGCCGGTCCTCAGAGTCGTCCAGCTGGCGGAGGATCCCGTCTCCCGTCTTTAGCAGGCCGGACACCAGCACCGCGTTCCCCTCCTGGAGAGCCCCAATCAGCTCCGGGGGGAAACGCATCTTCTTGTTGACAATCTCTCGCCATTGCTCCGGCTGTGGAGAGAGGCTCATCCTGTTATTATTATGATTAATAATAATTATTAAAATGGTATTGTTATTGTCCTTATTATTATTATAGTAGTACTATGATCATTATTATTATCATTTATTTATTATTATTATTGTTAACACTTTAATCATTAATCATTGAACACTTAACCCCTGACACCAAGAACTCATACACATGCACACTTGCCTTTATGTTTATTATTTATTAACTCATCTGCCCATCTGTCCATATGCAATGTTTGTATATGTTCTTATCTTGTGTGTTGTATTTGTAATTTGATTTGTATTTTACTGAGTTTTAACGGCGAGTAAGCATTTCATTGTTGCAATGCATTCCCCTGTATTATATACATTTGACAAATAAATTTGATTTGACTTGACTATTATTATTATTATTATTACTTGTCCTTCCCATTCTTACCCTCAAAGGGCAGTTTAAAGGTTTGTTGGAATATATCACATTAAAGCTTTAAATGCAAAACTGACTAACTTTACTAAATACAGCTTTTATGACAATTAAACCAGAAGAAAAAAAGAATCAATCCAAGATGCGTTTCTTGATCACAAAGTTTCACCCATGTTCTCTTCTCTCTTTAAATTAGCACTAGACTAAAGGTTATCACAAGTGACAAACAAAATCAGATATTTCCTGCTTAAATGTAAAAAACACTCTTAACTATGCATAATTTCAAAGAAAGGTTTTACAAGATGAAGATTGTTAAAATGTGAATATTTCGCTGCTCATTCGTGCTTTGCTCTCTTATTGATGCATTATTTCACAGAACAGCACATCTTAGAACATGACGGTCACATCATAAAACTTCCAATTCAAGAAAACAAACGAATGGAGAAAAGCACTCGAAGAACATCCTTACCGTAAGGTTTTCCATGTTGATTAGCAAAGCGAGGGAAACAATTGTAAAGTTATTGCCACAAAATATCACAGTGGTCTCACATTCTCGTTGGAAATGCAAAGCCCTGGACCTTTCGAGGCAGGCATAAAAAACCCCACAAAAACCAACAGAACCGATCCTGGATCAGTATCCCTGGTGAGGTGCGTCAGTAATAGGAGACGGGAGATCTCGAAGCCTTGGTCTTGATGTCTCAGGTCTGTTGTCCCTCTGCCTCTGCTCTGGGGCTTTCCGCTTGATTATAGAATTATTACCCACATGAACAGACATGATGGGCCACCTTCCCCCACAGGGATAGACCAATTAAGATGCAACGGTTTCATTGCCTTTCACCCCCTCCTTAGTGTCATTAAGGGCGTGGTTCTTGTATCTCTCCCACTCTCGTCATTTGCCCATCACATTTTTACTGTCATAATTACTTGCCTCTTACATTTTTTATTTTTTTTACATCCTTTCCATTTTTGCGCAATAAACTACAGCTGAAGCCATCAACTACAGAAAAGAACAACAGAGTGTTTTTAATTGACTAACGTTTTTTTGTTGTTGTTGTTTTTTACATCAAGAAAGCCAGAGGGGTAAAATAAAAATAAAACCATGGTCTTCAATGCATACGTGAGCATACAATACACAGCCAATGACATAACAGGGCTCCTTTGTATTACACGTACAAGTTTGCCAGGGATACACGGCCTGGACAAAAACACAGCCAGAGAGAAAAGGCAGCAGTCTTTCAGTAGTTCTCCACAGCATCCCTCCCCTCCCTTGACTGACGCAAAGAGACAGTCTTTTATAGTCCGTTATGGGTCAGTCTACCCAGGCCCAATCGGGCTCTAGAGGGTCCCCACAGCTGCTGGCATGCTGCTGGACCTGGGAGACGGGGAACCTGAAGGAGCAGAGCGGGCAGGGCACGAGGTCCTGCTCTGCCCCGGCGGTGGGGGCAGCACTGCGTGGGGGTGTGAAGCTTATCTCCACCACGTCCGACTCCTCCCCATGGCAAGAAGAGGCGTGGAAGGGCAAGTACTCAGAACAGAAGTACCCTACAACAGAGATGAGCATCCCATTAAAAAAATAGATCGTAATCATGTAACACAACAGTAACGGTTTGTAACATTTTAGGCAGGTGCCCTCATCCAAGAAAAGACTTCCATTTTACGCATCTCAGATGATCTTTTTTTTTTCTTTCTGAAGCATCTTGGGTAAAAGGGTACACCAGTAAAAACAGGAACTTAACCCATAATTTCAGGTTCCAACCGCTCACGCCATTACACAACAGCATTCACAGGATCAAAAGTGCCGAGCAGTGAAGAGGCTGAGCACTCATTCCACCGGCTTGTCATTGGTCTTTGAAAACATTGTCACCAAATGCTGCATTCAAAATCTTTCAAATCTAAAATATAACAAAGAATCTCTTCGGACTTGGATTAAATCAATATTTATATTTAACTTCGGCAGAGTTAAATAGAAGCGTTAGTCATAAAGACAATATGGCAAATTCAACCATCCCTAAAAATGTACTCGTCAAACTGTGTTTGTGAAGAAAAAAGTTACACTTCCTTCAGTATTTGTAAGGCAATGTTAAAGACATTCAGGTCACACTTCTCACCTCCACATAAGGGGCAGCAGGTTTCAGGTTCCAAGTCCCTGTGGGCTGCAGTTGACCCAGGAGAGCTGCTGCTAAGAGAGGCTTCAGGCTTGGCCCTCTTCCAGCAGGTGGAACTGTGGGGCTGGGGCCTAATGGAAGACATGGCAACGTTTGATGACCAAACAGTCTAGTGCAGTGGTTCCCAAACTACTCATTGGGGATCCCCAGCCATTCCATGTATTTGTTCAATTCCACCACCAGCACACCTGATTCAACTCGTTAACTACTTAACAAGCGTTGATTAGTTGAATCAGGGGTGCTGGTGGTGGAATTGAACAAATACATGGACCGGCTGGGGGTCCCCGAGGAGAGATTTTGATACCACTGGTCTAATGTACATCATTATACAACTTTGAATTAATGAAGAAGACGCTGTGCTGATGCTTCACCTATTGCAGGGGTGTCAAACTCATTCCATCGAGGGCCGAGTGTGTCCAGGTTTTTGTTGTAACCAATGTATTACACCAGGTGATTTCAATTAGGTTCCCTCCTTAGTTGAAGAAGTGAGCTACTGAAATCACCTGGTGTAGTGCATGAACAAAACCTGACACTCGAATGAGTTTAATGACCTATTGTCTATTCATACAGGTGTACTCACATGACCTGACAAAGACCGAATGGTTTAATGCATTGACTCGTGGGCATAATAGCAGTGTTCTGGTATTCTCTTCTACCAAGACATGTCAAGATACAATCACCACAGCATGTGTTCACACACCACCCACTGTATAAAACCTCCGATTTCATTCTAATGTTGTTTCCTTGGGTGACGAATACACATCCCCGACACCAATATAACCAACTAGGGCCCAACGACAGGCTGTGGGTGGGAAGGTTAGCAAAGGGTATAGAAAACAGACAGGGTAAGAGGCAGGGTGTGAGCTCTGGTCAAAGATCTGTGGTGCTGAGGGGATCGAGGAAGCGAGGTTGCTTCAAAAGCAACACAGCCGTACACCAAGGGTCACTATTTGGATGGCGGGGTAAAACAAATGGTACCTCGTTTTTGAGTCTGGCTTTCTCTTCACTGGTCTGTCAGCTTTTTTATGGGGAGTGCCCACAGAAATGTTCATGCCAGCCTCACCACCTAAAAAAAAAGACCCAAAATGAAAAGTGATATTAACATTTTTATTTTATTTTTTTACATTTTTTAAATCAAATAAAAAATGCTGTAGGAGTAGTCCCTGCCAAAGGCATGGCCACCTTCAATTCATGACTGTGGGGAGTGTCACTGCAGAGAGAATCGGTGCATTAGCTGGAGAGAGTTACTCCAGCCCAGAACTGACAGAACTGACAGGGGGCTCAGCTGAGGCTGAGGAGAGAATTTGAGGGATGAAATAAGTCTAATTTTATTCATCTGTACACCCTCTTTCTGGTTTGATAGCTGGCAGCTCTGCACCACATGTGATACGATTAGCCCACTGAGGTAAAGACCAAGATCCCTCAGCCAAGGGAACTAATCATACTCTTATCACTACACCAAGAGAGGAATGACGTCACATTCTGCAAACACTAACTCATGTCTCTGAACTCCGCTACAAATACTTACTCTAGATATGAATGGTTTCTTACTTAATTTTGACTGTGTTACCATATCATTATAATTAGTTTATTGTATTTATTCATTATAATGTTAATAAAGTTATATGACAGTAAAATGGACTCTGGGTCATGCTTACCCTTGTGGCTGTCCCGTGCCCCGTCAGGACGTCCTGCCTTAGTGTGCAGCTTGAGGCTGGGGGGGGAAGTGGAGCTGGAAGGGGTGGGGAGGGAGCGCCTCCCGGACTGGGCCGCCGTGATGACCATGCGAACTGTCCGGCTGAGCCCCGCCCCACCCCGCCCACCACTCTCAGATACCCCGCCCTTCTGGCTGACCGCTGGGGACCCTTCCCTGTGAAAAATTATCAAAATAAACCATAGAAGAAAAAAAAACATAGAAAGTGATAGCCATTTTTAAATTCATTAATTGAACTGAAATGCATGACCTGAATTGTCTGAATGGAAATAGAATTGACACCCCAACCCTGGTGCTTGAAGCCCAAAGGTAATCCAAAACATTGAAATTGAAAAGAAACTCACTTAATACCTTATTCTTTTTTCTGGCTTTTGTTCCAGCCTAGCTGCACAGTTTGATTGATTATTAAGAATCTGAGCCTGAGTATCTAAATACTGAGTACCTCCAGCACATGGTCACCTGCATTCATTAAGCCTAATAATTAACCCAAAGTATGTAGTTAGGTGTTCGGATGGAGCAAAAACCAGAAACATCTCTGGTGCATGGGTGGTCTACCCCTGATATAAGACATATATAAGACAAAAAAGGAGAAACAACAACAGAGCTCCATAAGCACCTCTACAACCATCCTATTTCACTGAGCAGGAGCTTAATGTATAAAGATGTATCTGCATGTTTGCTGCACATTTTCTCACGACACAAAAAAGGAGGAAAAGGGAGATCAATTGAGCTGCGTGTGCATCACATGACAGTTTCAGAGATGAGCCAAAGCTCTTCCTGCTGCAACCCCAGTCGAACATCAAAGGGCGGCGAAGCCGACACATGGCTCTCAGATTTGATCTCCTCACCCAATTCCCCGACCAAAGAACGTCCTTTGAACAGCAGGGCTGGACAGCCACTCTCTCACTTTTGACGTCTGTTGCTCAAGTGTTCCCTGTGGTGAAAGAGAAGGAAAAAAGCATGAAAATCCACTGGAAACGGGACCCTTATTCGGGCCACTATCAGAGTGATTGAGCAATGGCGGGATTGGCTGTCGCAGCACAAACCTGGCCCTCCGATCCCTCGACCTGCTCCCCACCCCCGTCCTCATCTTCCTCCTCAGGACTGCGAATGCGCAGGAACGAGAGGCCAAACTGAGCGCGCCTGTTGAAGGGCTGGCTGCAGGTGACTCGAACCCGGTCCCAGGGCTCATCTGCCCCTGGAGACAGGAAGTCACCTAGAGAAGGGACATGTTTTTTTGTTTTTTTTGAGCGACTGCAGATCTCCAGGGACTCAGTAGTTATGTACAGTGTTATTCTTAAGGGCTGAAGGTCTAATGTGACAAATGACACAAGCAAAGTTTGAACACCTGAATCTAAAACTGCTCACCTCTCTTGAACATTCGCACTCCTGTCCGCCCCCTGTCCTGTTTAGAATCAGCAGGGCTCATAAAGGTTGCTGTTGGCAACAGTGTGACGTAGGATTGTTCCAGAGGCCACGAGGAGCGCCCCACATCTATTTGAATAAAGGCGGATCCACAGTTACCTGACCCCCCCGCCCAATTAAAAAAAAACATTAGCATAAAATGTAGTTGAGATAGCCAGATAAACTAAACACACACCATTCAATACGTAATTTATGCGGATTATCAACCTTTCTGTCAAGTTCCGTAACGTACATCTTCCTGTTTTGTGGTTCAACATCTAATTTAGGTTAAATGAGGTTAAACTCACCTACATCGATGTACCCAATGGCCGTGGCGCGCTCCATCTGCAATTCTGCCTTCAGAACAGCGCTCCGATCCTGGGGACTGCACAGCCAAGCCCTTGCGCACTCTCCGGACGTGCACAAATTCTCCACGCAATTCCTCTGGTCCTAAACATCATAATGACGTCGTACAGTAACAGCACGCTAACCAACTCGAATGCAGATATGAACTCCACAGAGTTGGCTGTCAGTTTAATAAATTAAACAAAATAATGTAATGTGATACTATCACCTTGTAATGTAATTGTGATGCATGTATTCATTTTACATTTACATTTTAGGCATTTAGCAGACGCTCTTATCCAGAGCAACTTACACAGTTTTAATTTTTTTCTTTACATACAATCAATTTTATTCAGCTGGATATTCTACTGAAGCGATTCAGGTTAAGTACCATGCTCAAGGGTACAACAGCAGTGCCCCACCTGGGAATTGAACCTACAACCTCTGAGTTACAAGCCCAGCTCCCTAACCATTATACTGCACTACCAGCCCGTGTATTCGCATTATATAATGTAACGTTACGCAAACTGACTAGCAACTAATTCAAATAACGGTATATCAAACTTGGTACACAGCTAGAGTAAATGATAATAGCAGGCTCTGTGACCTACCTGAGAAGTGAATGAAACGACGTGCTTTATTTTCACAGGAGCCATACGTGTTGCTTAAAATGTTAGAAAAATAAATAAATAAGTTGAATCTAGTTCGGTAGCTTTTGACAGCCTGCTCTCTTTAGCGACATTAGCAAGCTAGCTATCAATGTTTTTATCACTAGCTACAATATCGTAACTAAAGGTAAAAACTGATTTCCTATAGTCCTACAATAGCCCAAATGTTTCTATCTCCCGCCACCACCGATCGTAAACCCCGCCCTCAACTCCGCGTTTACGTTCTGTGTTGTTTGAAAGAGTTCTGGGAAATGTAGTTTTGCACCATTGTGTGTTGAGTCTCTATAAATACATCTGAAAATGACAGAACTTAATTTCAGAAAATGTACATTCTCATTCCCAGTGTACCAACAACCCATTTTATTATGGTGCAATTACTATTATTATTAGATTATATACCAAGCCTGCAACTTTCGTCTGTACTTATTCATCTTGTTATTTATAATACATATAAACCACGTGGAAATAATTTTGTTGATACGGTCATATTGTGAACTGTTATTCCGCCCACATGGCGTGATTCTTGGCTACCACTAGCACCCCAGCAAAGCTAAATTGTCTGTGGCACCGGCATCGGCCTATCTCCTTGGCATTTTCAGCTCAGTTCTTCTCCGCACTTCATTGGCACACTTATGTATTGACAGGAGGAATAAGAACCGATTGCGGCCTTGCGATTGGTCATCCCTGCCCCCAACCCGGAAACTGCCGGTGAGAGGTACGCGTCGTCAGTTTTCCAGAAGATGGCGGGGGTGTTTGAGGTGGAGGTTGATGGTGTAGAACACGATCATGGACACGGACACGGACACCACGATGAGGCACAGCAGGTCAGGACACCCCAGCCCACTTACGACTTTCACCCCGATAATTTCACTGGATATCTCCACAGTGTAGCGTTCCACTAATGTCAGATCAAACTGTGGGTGCCTCAGCTTGCGGCGGCTTTAGGCTTCCTTCATTTATCCTAGTTGTTGCTCGGTAGCTAGCTATATAGCTTGCGGCTAGCTCTAGCTAGTTACATAGCATTCGCTTCCTAGCTAATTATAGATATTTGTATTTCGTGCAGTTTCTTCCAATAGAACATTTAAATTTGGATAGGTGGGTTACTGCTCTAGCGCAAGTGGATTAGGAATTTTACTGAGATTTAACTAGCCAGATAATTGTATTCAGTTAGCTAACTACAATCCTAGCGCTAGCTACATACGCTGACTTACGGTGGTAACAATATTTTGATGTTAGCCATCTAGCTAGTTGGCTAATATCACATTCAAACGAGAGGCGAGCTAGGTGTGAAAATATAATTGGATTGAATGGGTCGTTACTACTTCTAGCCTTCACTATTCAACTAAGGTCAAGACGATTGCTAGGTAAATTATCTCGCTAGGTAGCTATTTGCAACTGCTTTTTGGTAACGGCTATCTTGCAAGCCAGCAGGCTAACGTTCTCTATTCAACTGTAGCTAATTGTAAATGTTTTTTAATAATATCGACTCCGCTAGCTGGCTAGCTCTTTCAGGTCACTGAAAAACAGCCATAGCTAGCTAGTTTTCAGTGAGTTGTCTAGATGGATAGCTAACCAGCCAGCCAGGCAGACAGCGAACTAACAATTAATTGGCGTGTGTTTGAAGTATGTACGTTCGCTAGCTAGCATATCGTTTGCGACTTCCTTCAGAGATAGAACGAGCTGATGATGTGGCAATGGATGCAAAGGTTAGGCTTCCCCTCTATAGTTTTAATTGTCGGCTCCTTGTCGAGGTCGTCTACCCAGATGATTCATTAGCATGGATCCTTGGGCCATGGTCAAATTTACATGTCGTTTTGAGGGTCGTGGATGTGGGCTTTGTTTTCAGTTGTGTTCTACACACACGGACGTCAAGCATCAGCTTCTGTATTTTTCTATTGTTGGAATTGTGAAATATACGTCTGCTAGGGCATTCTGAAGTACTTCCGGTTTCTTTAAAGGGGTGCAAATAATGCCCTTTATTTTGAGTGGTACCGTGAAGATTATTCCTTTTGATAATGTAACATTGATTGTCTTAACTATTAAATGAATTGTGCGTTGTGTATTGTGTATCTTTTGCTTTGCATTCGTTTTAATCAACACACCCTCGTTAACATTACCTAGGGGTAACATCCAGCATTTTGGATGGATATATTCTAATGTCTCATAAGGGTTTATTTCAACATTTGCACATTCATGTTTATTTTCCTCTCATTTCATTTCAGATTGATATGTCCCAGCTTTCAGCGGAGGAGAAATGGAGGCAAGTGTTTCTTTTTCTTTTTTTCCAGTGCATGCATTTAGTTATTAAGCAAATTATTTAAATTCAGAAAGTGCTGCAAAATCTACCTGTTGAATCCATTTTGTTCCTGACACTGTGCCTTTTGAGCCCTTCATCTGTCTCTGCCATCGTATGTTTAAAACCTGGGGCTGGTGATGTTACATATTTGTGGCATATTAGCCTCATTCCGTATCCTGGCAGGGTCAAAAAATGATGCTGAAGTGTTACAGGGGTCTTTAACTTGTGCAGTGGTCCCGTTGAAGACCATGGCAGACGCACAAGACGCTTTTGTCTGCTATTCTGTAGTTCTGTATCTTTTGAAGCATCAGACTGAGCGGTGTCTGCCTGGAGGTAACACAGTACTCTCGTTAGCGGGCAGCCTGTAGTCTCTGCGCTGTTTGCAAGCGTTTTTAAAAATACATTGTGGTGTGTACAGGTCACTTTGGCACAGTCCAAATGAGAAGGAAATGGGTGCTCGTTTCTTGGGAGCTCTGACCCGGAATTTTAATCCAGATCCAGCGTAACTCATTTGGGTTGTGCGTGCCAATGAAAAGTGCTGCAAAACTAGGTGTTACACAGCAGCTAGGGTCAGATAAACACTGAATGTCTGACTGAGGTTGACTGTCTGTGTCTGTGTCTGTGTCTGTGTCTGTGTCTGTGTGTCCATGCGCAGGCTGGAGCATGCGAGGATGCACGCCCAACATAAGGGGCACGAGGCCATGCATGCAGAGATGGTGCTCATCCTCATCGTCACCCTGGTCATCGCCCAGCTGCTCCTGGTGCAGTGGAAGCAGAGGCACCCCAAGTCCTACAATGTGAGTTCCCTCTTTCTCTTAGCATTTACACACATTCACTCACTCACGTGCACATGCTCGCTCACTCATTCACTCATGCTCACTCATTCACTAATTCATTCATTAATTCACACTCTGCATTAGTCACTGTACTTACACACCCCCCCCCACCATATCTGGTTTTGTTTTGCTAAGTTGCAAAAAATGCTGTCTTGCCCTCCTCCTTTTACATCTGAAATGTGTTATCTTCAGTGGCGACGTCTGTTGCATCCTAGCCCCTGCATTTTGAGATTGCAAACATGTATCCCTCATTATCCCAATGCACTGTTTATTATGAGACTTGTAGTACATGCCATATTAGGAAGATTGATATTTAATCACTAGTAGGCTAAATAATTATAGCCATGAAATTTATGTTGGCCTATTACGTTGTGGCTTCGTGATATAGGCTATGACAAACTTTGTTGCACGTCAGCTACGAACGTATTTCGGAAATCTACTTCAATGAACGATGAATCTTACAAGTGGCTTTAAGATTAACTTAACATGAAGATGATCTATGTGGAAAATTTGACAACAGTAATCACATTGAATGCTTTGATCTATGTCACATTTTTGCACCTCCTTGTTCCATCCCCTGGCCCCCCTCTTTGAAATTTGAATTTTTCTTTTTGAATTTATTTCTAACAATGGACATTTTCTTTTTGGCTTCCATTTTTCTCAAGGAGTGACTGAATTTTTTTTTTTTTTTTTTTTTTTTCTTTTTTTTTTCTCCATTGAGTTCTTGGTAGAGCTCTGAGATAGGGCCAGAATATTATTTATTCCTCACCCTTATGCAAAGACAGTAAAAATAATTCCATCTTCCCGATTAAATAATGAGACCATTGGTAACTGCAAAGCCTTATGCAATCACTACAATGATTCCTTGCACGATAGTATTGTGAATGCCTTACTTTACATAATAGATATATGGTACCTTGTTGAGAAGCCTTGAAAGGTGACAATGTATTCACATGTTCCGTTCAGTGAAATGACCATGGTAACATTGTTTTCTGCTGTTGTCCCACTATTTTCCACTGGAGGGCAGCCAAGTACAGTATATTCAGAGTTCATAGACGCAAATTAGCACACAACGTCCACTACAGAAAGTGACATCACCTCTGGTGAAGAAGTAAGATTGTGATTAGTTCCTTTTACTGGGGATCTTGAGTTTTTATCTCAACAGACTAATCATATCTTTTGTTGTGCAGAGTGGCTGGCTAGGGCCGTTTTTCAAAACCTGCGACAGGCCTACCCTGTTTCATATGTGGTGCCTTTTTGATGAGGGAAATTCAAAGCAGCTAAAAATGGACGTACTGGACAGTCATAGTTTCTTTGTCTATTGCTGGGATAATATGATGTATTCTCAAGTACATAAGTGAAACAACCTAGCTAGCAACCTCTCAAGTTGCTTTCATCTTTCAACAGGTTGCCTTTTTGAAATGGCACATCTATTAAAAATGGACACCGTTATTACAGTTTTGTAATAAGCCAGTTCCAAGGAAACTCTCTGACCCCCGCTCTCTCTCGCCCTCTCTGTAGCTGGTGACCCTGTTCCAGATGTGGGTGGTCCCACTCTATTTCACCACCAAGCTGCACTGGTGGCGGTTCCTCGTCACGTGGTTCATCTTCTCGGCCGTCACTGCCCTGGTCACTTTCCGAGCCACGCGCAAGCCTCTGGACTGCACCACACCCAGGTAATGGCATGCCCACCCTGTGGAGCCTCGCCCACCCAGCATGTCCATGCTAAAGCTCAAGAGCCTGTGTTTACTCAGCAAAACTTGATTTGATAAGGAATTCTAATAATGCATTGGATTTATGTAGTGCTTTTCAAGGACCCAAAGACATTTCACAATATTACTTCAGGACAAAACAACAGACAAGCAAACAAGGCTGGCCAAAAAAAGGAGGGAAAATAAAGATTAAGCTTGGAATGTGTCCAGGTTGTGAATGTGCTGAAAGAAATAACTGGGTAAAAAAAGGCTACATACCACAAATTCTGACTGCGTTCAATCAGTGCTTGAATTTCAGCTATTTCTTTGTAAGAGCCACTGTTAATAACGTACAGGTAACTGCCAAAATAAAGTAAAGACACCACTTTGCTAACCCGAACGGGCGAGGAGAGTCCCAGCTAGGTGGGAGAGGGTTGGAAAGGGGAGGGCCAGGTCTATCCGCCAGTACTGGCCATGGCACCCTCCGATGGACACTCACGGTACTTCACCCATTTAAAGGATCCCTCATTTACTCAAGTGTTGCCTTTATTTTGGCAGTTCCTGTAGGTGCTGGGCGAAATATTTCTATACATAAACACTTGTGAAACACAATTATCTTCCATGTGTGTAATGTAAGCATTTAGGTTATATATATATATATTTTTTAATCTATGTAAAAATTGATGTTGGTTGCAAGACTTGGCATTTATACTTGTGCTGCTTGTCTCACCAGGCTCGTTTATAAATGGTTCCTCCTCCTCTACAAGCTGAGCTACACCACGGGCATTGTGGGATACAGTGTGGTCATGTTCACTTTGTTTGGAATTAATTTGATATTTAGGTAAGTGGTTCAGCTGATGAGTATGATAAGCTGTTTGTTGCCACAGATACACATGTTACAGTTAAAACAAGTTAAATTTTAAAAGTTTATATTCCCAGGATGGTAACCCAGTACTCTGTCCAAAAAATGCCTTTTCACACCTCTCCAGACATCCATCTCCTCATCCTAATTTCTCCATTCATTAATGAATTTGTCCATTTAAAAATGATGGAAACGCAGACCATTTTGGTCTGTAAATATAATAATATATGCCATTTAGCAGACACTTTTATCCAGAGTGACTTACAGTAGTGAATGCATACATTTTTCAGTATATGTGGTCCCAGTGGGAATTGAACCCACAACCTAAACGTTGCCAACGCCATGCTCTACCTACTGAGCCACAGAGAACCACAATATAAAATATATTTGCTGTGACAGTCGTCCTTTCTCTCTCAGTGGTCATATATGGGCTCAAATTAATGCCAAAAGTATTTAGTCTCTGTAAGCAATGACTTGTGCTTGCAACTTATAGTTTGTGTTTGAGCAATCTGAAATAAAACATTTTGTACTTGTAACCAATGACTTGAGCTTGTAACTTGTGGTCTGTGTTTGTACTTTACCATTTGTGAACAGAAATAGTACGAATGGAAAACAGTATTTACGTGCAACACTTGCTCTACATGCAATGCTCAGTTTACAAGATTTTTTTCTACACACAGACTTTTGGCACTGTTTTGCCGCTTCCGGTAAACTATCCAATCGGCAATCCAATACAAGCTCAAGTCATTGGTTACAAGTACAAAATGTTTTATTTCAGATTGTTCAAACACAAACTATAAGTTGCAAGCACAAGTCATTGCTTACAGAGACTAAATACTTTTGGCATTAATTTGAGCCCATAGTCATAGACTATCATACGTATCCACAGTGCCTACCTGTGTTGTTTCCGTGTGTGCCTGTGGTTGTCGGCATCTGTATTACGGACATTGTACTCCACCATCGTGGCAAATAAGCGCCGTTCTTCTGCTATTTAAATAGGCCATTTGAGCGCATTGGTTTCAAATGAGACTTTCCGTCTCAGCAGTGTATTCTCAAGGGCCGTGAAAAATGTATTCTCAAGGGCCGTGCAGGTTTAACGTCTAACGTTTAATGCATAAAATGTAATTAAACCAACTAAAGCACCTGTTTGATTACACATGCAATGTTGCTATACAAGGACTGTAAATGACCCCCCCAGTGTGCTGGTCACTGGAGACTAGTGCCTATGCAGTTATAAATCTGTGAACTATTTTCCACAATTTCTTGAGCATTTAATTAAGGAAACATTATTCAAGCACTCAAGTTTATTTTAACGTGTAATCTGATTTATTTTATACGAGCGTCACAAACATTGCTTTTTCTACATAATATGTGAAGGGTTGAGGTTTTGTAGATGTGAGTTGAGTAGTGACTCATAACTACTTGAAGTTAACTTGAAGTTGGGGGAAATTCCTGCATCTCCTCCTCCCCTTCCTCTTTCTGCTTTCCTAGAATAAAGCCAGAGGATGCCATGGACTTTGGCGTGTCTCTGCTCTTCTATGGCCTCTATTATGGCGTGTTAGGGCGGGACTTCGCGGAAATGTGCGCAGACTTCATGGCATCAACCGTGGGGGTACGTTTGAATCTTTCCCAAGGTTATTTGGGTTTGTATGCATTTGCTTGTATGTAGTAATTTTTTGACCAGTCAGAGTTCTATTGAAATGGACTGTTAAGTGAAAAAGGCATCATAATTTGTGTGTGTGTCTGTGTGCGTGTGTGTGTCTCTCAGTATTACAGCGCATCTGGCATGCCCACCAAGCATCTGTCTGACAACATCTGTGCGGTGTGCGGCCAGCCCATCCTGGTGGACGTGAGTGAGGAGGGCATTATAGAGAACACCTACAGACTGTCCTGCAACCACGTGTATCCCTGATGTACCAAGCTCACACACACACACACACACACACACACACACACACACACACACACACACACACACACACACACACACACACACACACACACACACACACCTACAGACTGTCCTGCAACCACGTGTATCCCTGATGTACTCTGCAACCACGTGTATCCCTGATGTACCAAGCTCACACACACACACACACACACACACACCTACAGACAGCTCTGCAACCACGTGTATCCTTGATGTACCACACACACACACACACACACACACACACACACACACGCATGCGCTCTGCAACCGTGAGTGCTGAAGCCTATAGACAGCTCTGCAACCACGTGTATCGATGTGAGTGTGAAGAGACAGACCCCACATAACGGGAGACAGGACAGTTTAAGCAACAGCTAAGAGGTGTGTTTGACCGCTTGTTTGGATTAATTCCAAGACACTGAGGCGCCATTTCACCATGGGGTATATCTGTGCGTTGTCAGTCCAAATGTCACGCTTAGTACACATTCTAAGAAATTATATTCCCACACCTCCCATCTGCAGACTCATGCACACAGACACGTTCGACAGGTGAAGAGGAATTAGAGACACATGGGTGTTCCTGACCTTTGATGTGGATATTCCAACACATGATTCTGTACAGTCACATCACTTCCCGTATTCCCTTTATGATGATATCTTCTCTCATGTTATCGGCCAGCTATGACTAGCCAAAAGCCCCCGAAGAGAGTTTCCTCATTATTGTGATTTTTGTTTGTTTGCTTTTTCTTTTTTTACATTGTTACCCTTGTGAGTGCAAAGGTACAGGCAGATTAGATGAGTATTGTGATGACTTGCACCGCAAATGTTTAATGTTTAATCCCTCTCGTATCTGATACTGCCGGGACTAGTTAAAGAAGTTACAGGGTGGATAAAGAAGTATTCGATTAACTGATAATAGTTTAAGTGAAGTTCTTTACAATTCACATAATGTTACACAATCCTCTATTTATTTATATGCCACAACACACAACAAGTCTTAACAGTACTCTATAGTTTCATTATATACAGTACGCTATTGGAAAACAATTGCTGAGAGAATTTTGTGAATCATTTATCAACAGAAGGAAATATTCAAAGGCCGGAACTTACAAAATGTTAAATTCTCTGTAAATGTTTTAATGATTAAAGAATCAAAGATTTTGTGAGCTCTGGCCTGTCTTTAGTTTCTAAAGTAGCATTTCTGCTTCAGCACCCTAAGAATATTTCCAAATCGTATTAAATCAGAGCATATTCAGTATGTTTGAAAACGGCAAATTTATCAAGAATGTTTAAAAAAAGACGACTGGTTTAGTGCAGGTTTAGAACAAAATTGTCAGGTCAAACGGAGCCTTCGCTTCCTGTTCGTTCTCTCTCGACACAGCGCTCCCCTTTGACCGGTCACAGTTTTGACATCAGCCGCCACTTTTTGGACGTCGGTTGCTGCATTCTCTCCTGTACCGAATAACGAGATGACATATCCCTTGTTACTCCCAAAACTCAGACTAAAATTGATAAAAAAGGCATCAGATATGTGAGGAGTTTATGTATTAATATCGAATGATTAATTAACATTGGACTGTTAAACAACTACAGTGGCATACTCCAGTCTTTCATTCGAAAGATGCCTTAAGATCGACCTCTTGAGTTTTTGCACTTCACCCCTTGTGTCCATGTCCCTCTCCCGGCTGTCGTTGTCTCCTTAACCCCCCTCCACCCCAGATTCCACGAGTTCTGCATACGAGGCTGGTGCATTGTGGGAAAGAAGCAGACCTGCCCATACTGCAAGGAGAAGGTGGACCTCAAGAGGATGTTCAGTAACCCGTATCCTTTCGTGCTGTCCCGTTGGAATGTCCACACACGTATGCCTACAGACGGGGTGTAACTTTGCTATGGACACTGTCTAGGGTCAGAGGTCATGAGGAAATGTGGCTCTGTTGGCAGGTGGAAAGAGGATGATGTGCATTTACTGGGAAGGCTGCTTTATGATCGGCAGGAACAAAGGTCACCATGTCCAGGGTTCCCACGCGTCAAAATCATTTTGTCATGGAAATGTATGATTCCATGTAACGTTATATATTTTGTTCTTCTTTTTCGATAACGTTACTGCGAAATGTCTGTTCTCCTGCTAACATTGTTGCCACCTGCCACAGCTGTCCTCACACACACACACACACACAACACACAATGAGATGTGTATTTGTACTGGCAGCAAAACGTGTTAAGTTATGAAAGTAAAGTCCATTTTTGCATCAGTCGTGAAACAAAGTGTAATTGAAAACCTTAAATTTGTCAATGAAATGTCATGGCAAATGGAAATTTGACGAGTGGGAACCCTGCATGTCTCTTCAACCTTCACATATCCTTTTCCCTATAAGGGCGAGTCGCCAAGGGAACCTCAAAATCAGAGAAGATATGGTGAAACTGGAAAGGCGGTTAAGGGGAAACTGTATCATCCGTCAAACTTGTTGTTTTTGTTGTTGAAAGCGTTGCGTGGGGCCGCCTGCGTCACACCTAAGCCAGTAACAAGTAACTTTAGTTACCGTAGGCAGAATTTCCGCCGCCCTTCTTCATACTTGGAGAAAACTGTCTTAACGGTTTGCTCGTTTTGCCACTTCGGTGTAAGCCACCTGCAAAAAAATATTCTGTAACCCTTAGTCATCTTTTTTTCTCACTTGTTTCTCACACTGTTTTCTTGAAAAAGGCAAAATGAAAGTGTGATCACTAAAATCATGTACAAGATGATTTGAGTTTGATTATCCTGTCATCGTCACTGTCATTTATACAGCACTTTGCAGCGGCTTAAGTCTGGAAAGCCACTCAATAAATAAAACCTGTTAGGGTTTCAGTGCAACCCGCTTGTAAGCATATCCTGGATGCAGTGATGAAAAACCCTAGGTCCATTTTGTTCCGTAATTCTTTTTAAATAGTAAACGTCTAACACTATGTTATAATCATTCATTTTGTGAAGAGAGGTGTTGCAAAGTAAAAAAAAAAAAAGATTTGTGCGCTGTACATTTGTATTGACGTATCACATGGTGATCTTTAGACCTACGGAACCCCGTGACACTGTTCCTCTTTCCTTCTGCCAGCACTGTTGCTTGGAACCCAAGGGCTGTCCCCAACGTGCAGTTCCCAAACACTCTGTTGTCTAACTATTTACGCCGTGACTTTTCAGTGGCATTTGCGCCCCGTCACACCACTGGCCTATGTCGTCAGTGGAGGAACAGGGAGTTCCCAGCATTTTCAATGATGCACATTTCTATAATAAATGCCCTTTTATTTTTATTGGGGGGTATTATTACATTTGGCTGACATCGCAGCACTGACGATTTTACACATGCTGTGCCCTACTCCAGCAGAAGAAATCTCAAAAATATAAATTGACTTTGCAAATTAAAAAAGGATTAAAAATGTAGGTTCTTATTTCCTAGTTAGAAGGTACCCATTTCAAGAGACGTAGCAGGGAAATTAGCACACGGTTTGAGCATCACTGCAAGTGTCGTGTTCTCCTACATGCGCGTTCAACCTTCTGCGTTTTGCACCTTGTGGGTTTTTTTTAAGAGCCGTGTGGTTTTTTTTGGTTTGAGCTTGTTAGTTCATTAGCAGCCCTTCTCTGTTAAGATTGGACAGCCCTGCTCTAAGGGCCCAGCCCCTGTGGATGATCTGAGAACATACGGTATTGTGGGTGTGGGTGTATGTGGGCTGCTTGAGGTTTCTCTGCAGCGCGCGAGAACTTTGGTCTCACCGTGGTCTCAGACACTCTGCGGCCGTCGTCTCAACGTGGCTTCTCTGAACGCCCTTTTTGAAATGATTTTTACCGAGTTGTATTTACGGCACTTGTAGGAGAACGGGGTGGATACCTGCCATCAGAAAGCCGCATGTGTCATTTAATTCCTGTCAGGGAAGTATTTAAAATGCCCCAAACACAGACCTTTGATATGAGGAAAGGGAAAAACAAGCACTCATTTTATCAGAAAGCGCTCTTATCTAGTTTCCATCCACATTTCCAGCATCCACCTTATGTAGACATTATCTGCCTCATAACAATCCAAGGGTCTGGCATTCGCTCTGCCTGTGTATCCTGACCCAAGGGCTTATTTGTGTTAGAAAAGTGTCCCAAAAACAAAGTGGCACCATAAACGGCACATGCTCTTCATCTCATGGATCCTCTCTGGTTTATGTTGTTGTTTATTGTCAAATCTATTGAGCCATATGTGATAAATGAACCTGTTACCTTGACTCCACATCCTCAGCTGGGAGAGGCCACACGTTATGTATGGACAACTGCTGGACTGGCTACGCTATCTTGTTGCCTGGCAACCAGTAATCATTGGCCTAGTTCAAGGGATTAACTACATCCTGGGCCTGGAGTAAACGTGAACCCCAGAGACGAGGAAGCTTTCTGGGCACAGACTGCTAAAAAAAAAAAAAAAAAAACCTTAAAAAAAAAAACCTTGCGATGGACTAGAATATATATATGTACATATATATCTGTGTGTCTATATGTATATGTATATACATATGTATACCGGTACATACTAATCTGTTTTTGAAAATAATCAAAATTTTACCAGCAATCTTGGAATTTAATTGTGTTCTTTTTTTTTTCTTTTTTTTTTTTTTTTTTGGTGGGAGGGGAAGGGGAAGGGGGAGGGGGTTATGAAATGGTACTCATTGGTTTTGTGACTGAAGAAATGGATTCCGTTAAATCTGTTAGTAGTGTCTGCAGGCCTTTTTTGTTTGTTTGTATGTTTTGGTCATCTGTTCTCATTTGTACAGGAAGTGAGGGTGTCATCAGCACGGCCATCTTAAACACGTGACAGGTTTTTATTCAGCCATGTGTGTGAGATGTATGTTTCGGGTGTGAAGTTCCAACTCCAACTCCAACTCCCACTCCCCCTCCCATACAAACTCCCGTTCCCACTTCTGTTTTCCATCCTGCGCTGAAGGTGGGGCCAGTTGCTAAAGGTGGGGCCCGTTGCTAAAAGTGGGGCCTGTTGCTACGGATCCTGCAGTCCTGTTGGCCAGCAGTCCTCTGGTGCTGTCAGGTTGTGTTACAACCTCCTCCCCCGAACGTCTCCAACGACCCTGCTTCATCCAGCTGCTCGACCCTTCACCGTAACACCCTCGGAGTGCCCCGCAGTCCATTGAGCACCATTCTCTTCAATATCGGCGTGTAAACCCTCTCCAGGAGTGGCACCCTCCATTATGTGTATGTTGTTCCTCATGACTGTGACGACACTGTAAATGTTGAAAGATTAATAACATCCAGACTGATTTGCGTTTTATGTTTGTATTTATTTTTATTTATTTGCCTGTCCTCACTAGTCTTGGTTGTGGCTTCTTGTGTGTCAGAATTGTGAGTGGTTGGACTGTTCGGTTGCTCATCCTGTTAAGGCACTGCCCTGCAGGGCGATGCATAATTGGCCATGGTGTCGCCCATGGAGGGAGGGACATAGTCAGCAGAGTTGACCGTGTCTCATTGCACACTGGCGACCCCCGCTGGTCAATCGGGTGCCCACAGTCTGCTGGTGTAAATCTGCACCCAAAGTGTCTTCCTCCGACTCAACGTCTGTGCCAATATAACTTGTAGACTGCGGTGTGAAAATAAGCGCCGGCTTGCATCACGTGTTTCAGAAGGAGAGCACGTGCTTGTCTACGCTCTCCCGAATTGACGGCGGTGGTTGCAGTGAGCACGGCTTGGAATATGATGGGACATTCCAAATTTGGAGAAGGCATAATGGCATAAAAAAATAATAGTTTTCAACAGTTGTCTGACACAAAATAAAAGTAAAACAGGCTGACTGGGAGCTGAAGACAAAGTACCACTGAAGTTTTCATGACTATTCTTACAGCTGGTAAATGCTTCAAGCCACAACTGCGCATATTTTTCTTGATGTGTGATTTGACTTTTATACAGAATCTGTCAACCCTTGTTCACAGTCACCAATCTTAAGTATTTTTGCAGAATCTTATGGAACGGCATGCTAACAAGGACACTTATGAATTGTATTTTTGAACAGGAATCTATCTGACCAGTAGTTTAACGGATAAATGTGACATTACTGCCAAATGTGACATTACTGCCATTGACCTAATTTAATTGAATTTAATATGTAAAACCCCAAATCCTGTTTCATAGTTTTCAGATGAGACTGAAAATCAAATCTGCATCATTTATGAGACTCCATATATCACTCTCAGACCTAGTCATTATGGGTAAGACGATAAGTTGACAGGTGTGTACTGTAAAAATGTTACATATTGGCCAACATCAATGGTTGCGAGATTCACCGATACCAAGTCAACGTTTGAAATAAAATTTTAAATTGATTCAACTTGATCTTTGGTGACTAATTTGGGCGTGTCAGTAATGTCCTCAAAAGCAGCGATTACCCAACTGAGCAACAAACTTATTGAATGAGTTGTGCTTCTGCCTGTGACTGAATTGACATGTGCTCATATGACCTCATGGGAAGTATGCTTATATAGGTCACGCCCATAGGGGAAGTGATTTGTCTTTTAAAGGAAGCAAGCATATGGTATAATTCAGAGGCTCGCCTAGTCTCCCTCCAGTAGCAACAAAGGAAGAGTCATGCAGCGGACATACACCTGTGCAGGTAAGACATTGGTCTCCCAACACTGCATCACTGGGGGTGGCTTTTTCCTTCTTATCCGAAGGTAAGCATCTTTGTACATGGTTTAATTTATCTTAACGGTTATAGCTTAACATTATTTCAGTACATTTAACATACAGTATATTCCATCTCAACAATAAGCAACAATGAATCTGAATCTACGATATATGGGAGCAGAGATGTGGGAATTTGGTCTAACAGACCAATATACTTTGCAAGTTTTTAAAAATTGAAGTACAGCATTAAATGTAGGAACCAGACCTGGTTAAAATACTTTGCAGTGTTCAGGTGTTTTTATTTGAATTATAGTAATACTTTCTCCAAAGCTAAATATATTTAAAATTCTTTGTGAAATACTGTACTACAGGTAACTGCTAAAATAAAGGAAACACGAGTAAATGAAGGGATCTGGTGGCTCTGTTATAGTGTTGGGTGCATGTTCCTGGCATGGTTTAGGTCCGCCAAAGCCCTTCGAGGGCAAGGTAAACACCAATAAATTCAAAGCCGTTCTCAGTGATCACCTTCATCCTATGGTGAAGCTTTTCTATCCTGATGGGAGTGGTCTCTTCCAAGATGAAAATGCTCTATCAACAGGGCACGAGTGGTCACTGAATGATTTGATGAGCAGTAAAACAATGTAAATCATACGCCATGTTTGTCTCGGTCACAAGATCTCAACCCAACTGAACACTTATGGGAGATTCTGGGGCGGCATCTGAGACAGTGTGTTCCACCACCATCGTCAAAACACCAAATGATGGAATGTCTCGTGTAAGAATGGTGTTGCATCCCTCCAATAGAGTTCCAGACATTTGTAGAATCCAATCGACATTAACGCTGCTTTTAATGTATAATAGGAAAATAATTTAATCAAATTCCATTGAAATAGGCTTTTTCAAAGGCTTAAAAGGTAGTTTCAATCTTACCAAATATTTTTCTCACAGTACTAATTGCAATCATTGTTCTTCAATAATGTTGCAATGTTTCTTAAGTGTAATACAAAAACTGAAAATATGGTATTTGAATGTTTTTTAAAATATAACCTTGAGTCAAATGGTATGCGTTTCAAAATATACGTTTTAAATAGTTATTCTCCGGTACTTTTCAATAGTTTTAATATTCAAATATACCTATTTTCAAATACATTCCTGAATTCAAATACTCAAATTGAAAATACATTATAATAAATATTGTTTTACTTTTTGAAAATGCGTCATTCACACAGGGCTGGTAGAAACATCAACAATTTAATTCACACGAGTACAGTAGCGAATCATAGCTCAAGTTGATGCTTGTTTCTATTTATTTTCCTGTGGCATGTTTCTTTGTGCCTAGAATTTAAGCCCTTCTACTGAAGAACATTCTGTATGCAATGTGTAATTCTCAATATCAATGCAGTGCTACTACTAAAATGCTAAGTATGATTGGCAAACTCAATGCAATGGTACTACTGAAATACACATTCAGACTAAATGCTTGTGTAAAGGTGGTGACTCGTCTAAATTACAAAAATGTGATGGAGAGGGTGATTGTGTGTCTGTGCATGTGACTCCCTGCCACTTTCCTGAGAGCAGTGTTGACCTGAAGCTGCCGTTGTCTCTCCTCAGGGTCTCAGCCTCCTTGCAGGATCCTTGTTGTGGCTCTTCTGTTCTTCCTGTATTTCCTGACAGCTGAGGCCAGTCTAGGTGTGTCTGCATTTGCTTGTTCCCTGATTTAAATAGCCTGGCAAATTCCACACATAACTCCTTAACGTAGTTTGAAACCATTTTCTCAAATGTATTTCTTTATGCTTTGATTTTCAGAAGTGGAATCTCCCAAGATAGTGAAACTACATCAAAAAAAACAGGTAGCTATCCATAAGCTGGCTATACCTTGTTTTCATCATTAGTTTTCTCAGCATTTTGGATTTGATATCTTGACTTGTCCTGAACATGGAATTCACCTTTTGACTACAATCGAATATACTTCATTGATCCATAAAGGGGGAAATTCATCTTACCCCCTGTAGCAGTCATTACAAAAAAACCTAAAAAACACATATTTAATATAGACTTTAAAAAATGAATGCCACAATGAGATCCTTAGGCTGTAGGTAATTATGACTTGATTTTCCGAACATGTCGCAGGTCATCCAGTGACTAGCAGAGCAGTGCCCCTCTCTTGCTGCTGTAAATATGTTTCTTAACACGGGTTGCCCCTTGCTAATCTATGCGTGTACTGCCAACAGCCAAACTGCGCTGGTTGAAATGCTCTCATCTGTCTCCTGACCAACAGCTTTGCTTTTCTTGCACCGTTGGATATAATGTGCAGACACTTTTGAGGTTCTAGTCGAGGACGGCCAGCAAGGAAAACGACATGCCTGCAGATTCACGCTCTTTTAACAGGTAGTGACACAGGGACAAGACTGGTCGTTTCCTGCCAGGCTGAACCAGGATTCCTAGATGACTTCACCCTCATCTACTGGCTGGTGAACAGGACCTTCATAGAGACGGCCTACCCAGATGGCAGGGTCTACGAGGCTGAGGAAGGGTGAGTCTCGAGGCACAGCTCACGCACAGACTGTACGAGATGGGACGGGACGGGAAGACACCAACTCACAGAAACGTGTCTGTCCCTTTCCCCCTTATTTCAGAGCCATAGAGAAGAAAGGCAAAATACTCATCCAGAGGGATCTGATATTTAAAAGGGTCCTTCTGGAGGATTTCAGAGCCAGCTACACCTGCATCGTGAACAACTCCGCCGGACGCGACAAGCAAACATACCGCCTGAGTGAGTAGCCTGCACATGGCCTCTTTGTCCAAATCAAAACAACCCTCCACACCCCATAGATGACTTTGCATGAGGGTCAGATTATGTTCCATTCCTCTTATTCACCTTTACTTGTACATGTGGTGTTTGTAACATTTGGAGCAATGTAACAATGTTTGCAACAATGTGGAGTAAATTGCATCTTAAAGACAATATAACAATGCAAATATTTTTGTATATTGCAAAATGTATGTGTGAAGGAGAATGACGCTGGTCCTGGAGAGCAACAGGGTGTGCTGGTTGTTGTTGTTACTCAGCAATTAATTGATCAATTAAAGCAGTTGATTACACCGTTAACTCACCTGACCTGTGGCCTGTCTCGCAAAGCAGGATTAGTGGGTTAACGAGCTAACTTTGGGTTTAAGCCCGGGCTTTCGGTCTCACAACTGTTGCTCACTTTTAACCGGGCTGCATCGCCATGGTAACTTATGCTACGAACCTAACCTGCTCCGGAGTAGGTTAAGTTCAGGCTAACGTATCAGATCTTCTAAAAATCCCGCCTCCTCACCAATCAGCTCTCTGAAAAATGGCCTCACAAATCCTAGAGAATTGCATAATTGTTTTTTTATATCAGAGATACAATATTCCCTACGCAGAGAATCTGTACTTTTGCAAGCTTCTAGAGCCACATGTCACAAATGCCACTCGTCAAAGCCATGAGATCACTGTGCAGCAGTATGTATGTATTACCCTACATTTTCTAGCAACTGTATGTATTGCCCTATGTTTTCTGCCCACCGGTACATATACATATTCCATTGTTGATGCGGAGAACCTGAGCAAACATACAGTTTATATAATTGTATGTATATAGTTATCAGTTTTTATTAATTAAATGCACTGTTGCATATTAACTGCAGTGTCATTTTCTCATGACTCCCGAGTGATTGATGCAACAGATTGCAGTCACATTACGATCACCCGCAGGCCTGGGTGAGCCACAGTCATGAGACCGAAAACCCACGGTTAAGCCCAAAGTTAGCTCACTAACCCACCAATTGAAACAACGGTCTGGATCTGTTCATGTTGCATGCAATTGGCTGTGTTACTAAATGCCGCCCATTTTGTGTGCTTATAGCTTGATCGGAAAAACCAGGTTGACAGAGCGAGTTGATAACCACCATCGTGAGACAGGTTAGCCGCAATTGCCTTTGTTAGGCTTTGTGTAGCCAGCTAACGCAAAGATACCCTGACTATGTTGAACTTCCTTCATGAGACAAGTCCCTGGTTTCTTGGGTCTGAATTGGTTGCTGATTTTGAAGGTGAGAACAAAAACCAGCAGAGTCTGTGGCTCTCCAGGACCAGGGTTGGTGATCCCTGCTCAGTCTTGTTAGGCGGGGCATCTTCATGGCCACGGGCATTGGACCACATTGGACCACAGAGGGTTATGGAGTCCATATTCAGTTTCAAAACCATATCTTTTTTTCATTTCAGCATGTCAATGGATGTGTACAAAAAACAGATTGACATGGAACCACAAACAATATTAATCACATTCTGTAAACTTTACACTGATGTTGTTTTCCCTCTGGATTTAAAAAAATGATGTCAAAACCAAGGACACCTGAAGCAACAATGAATCGTCTTGCAGCCTGTAAAGGACCACTTTAAGATTTGCATCTGTGTCATGGGGTATCGATAAATATTATTTATGCAAATGATTTAATAATATTTTGACATTTATGATGATGACGATGACATGCACCTTCAAATCTGTGATGAATAATGACCAAATGTAATTTTTTTGTTTTATTTAAAACCACCTTTTTGTGTAGTGTATGTTTGAATATGAAATTTCTGACATGGATCTCTATTGTCAGGAAGAAACCTTTCAGTGAAAATTATATTTAAAGCTTCAATAAGGAGACCATTATTTGGGTACATTTAAAGCAAAAAAAGAACAATGCAGCATTATGCTAAGGATTTTTGTGTGTGTGTGTGTGTGATGTTTGAAAAAAGTAATTGTTCAACAAACATTTAGTATGCTGCCGTTGCCTTAATTGTTATACAACTATTAAAATGTATTATCTATATTATTTGTATTGGTATGATAATAATAATAATAGTAAAGACTGTAGTAGCAGTTTGGCTCAAAAGAGAGAATAATGAATTTAAGAATATATGATTCGCAGAATGCCAGAGATTACTATCCTTGATAAAAGTAACTTCTGGAGCTGGCATATGACTGGGCAAAAATATGGGCTAGTTTTGGACACTGGCACATCACTGCTTTGTTCAATTAGCTCCAATGTTTTCAACTGGTGTTTTTGTTTTCAACTGGATGTCTTCAAATGTTTTTGTAGACATCCTAGGGTAAGACTGCAAAACAAATGACTTCATTCAGTGTCCTTTAATCACGGTAGAATAAAGAAAATATGACAATTTTTTGTTGTAATGTTTTTCAGAATATCGCTTTCCTCTTTACTGGATGAGAGTGATAACTTAGTCATGGTGATCGAGAGGCGATCTTTACTTGACGCCCTGTTTGTACTGTATATAGTTTTGAAAATAATAGGGTTTATTTAAGACAATGGAAAACATTATTCTAAACAATCCTGGGGCTTTAACAGGTTCAAAATGTGAAATTAATTATTTGTATTATAATTGGATGGAGCAAAGCAAAATGGTATTTATACATAATATAATACAGGCTATTGATTCATACATGCTGTTAAGCGGCAGTACCGTTTTGGATAACGTTAACGTTAACGTAAACGGGTAAAATGTTTCGCTGTTTCGCTACAATATGACTGCTTATACAGTATAAGCTTATTATATACTCCGCGACTGAAGGATTCAATGGAATATAAAGGAGGAACGACACTGCACTAGTTTATAGTGTGCGCCTTTTACGCGGTGCAGAAATGTCGCCCATCTTGGGTAAACTAAATTTACCCGTTTTCAATGAGAGCCATTGGTCTTACGGGGTTCCTCAAATCACGGTCCTCGTGGGCTGAGTGTAACCGGTCTTGGTTGTGCACTGCAGCGAGTTTCGAACCGACGGGGATCTCCGACGCGACAAGAGAGCGATTAAGCTCGCGGAGCTAAAGACTCAAGTCCCCAACTCCGGGAACTAATCGTACTCTTATCCACGTCACTTCGCAGCGGGCGCTCACGTACCAGAGCTCACCCGCTACATGAGCACTGCTGTATTTCCACCCTTCCTTACCTGGGAGTCGGATGTCAAGACACTCTGGCCAATCAATTGCATGAATTAAATTAACTAGGCTACCTGAGAGAAGGAAAAAACAGTGGGCCAGGTTTGAGGAACCCTGGTCTACAGCATGGGTTTCCAAACTCGTCAATCAGATATTCATGTTACAAAGAATTGATATTCCATATTAATTTAAGGACTTTTAATCAGTAAGACCAGTCCTCAGACAACTAATGCTTCCATTTTGTGTAATGTGCTGTGGCAAATGATTGATTTTGAAAGAGGTTACATTTTAGTTGTTTTATTGATAGATCTACAGCTGCAATCAGTAAATCTGAAGTCCTAAATTCTGAAAGTGTGGAAACCTGGCCATTTGAGAAATGAACCAAAATCAGTTTAAAGCACTAAATTATAGAACTAATGGGTTAAGTTATTAACGAAATTAATTAGTCAAGAGATCAACTTGGAACGAAACTATGAAAACAAAATCCCCAGGCGCAGACAATAACGTAATTAAACGGGTCACAGAATAGGTCTGGTGCGCTTATAAACTGGATATATAGACGTTGACATGTAGACTACTACTGTAGGCTACCATATAGCGTAGGCTACATCAAAAAGCTAAAATATATTCTCGCAAATAAAAACATGAAGTAGCCTAGTGTTCTATCACGGGGAGCCTATTGATAAGGGATCAAAAGTCCATTAATTCATAACTAGTAGTCACATATAATGCTACTCAGCTGCAGATTTAGGTACTCCCTAAGTGCTAAATGTGCTTTACGAAGAAATTAAGCCAAATCACACTGCTAATCATATTACGAAACGAATTATCATTGCTCATATTTGAGTCCACAATAATAATATTTTAACAGCTTGGTGTGCAGTGCCACGGACAATATAGCGCATGATTACTTACGATTCCACCTGTGCCAAGTTAACACGTTCAATCGGCCCGAGTCCGGCTGAGTTATGACGCAGTCGGCTCAGACTCAGTGTCGGCGATTAGCCTATCACTCGGGTTGACACCGCTCAGAGTTCGGTGGGGTAGCATGGTTCTTGGTTGAGTGCCGATTATGGCTCCTGCTCGGCATGGGAAAATAATAGTCTAAAAATATATATAAAAATTGTCTAAATAAATCAAACCCCCGCTAGCATACGGTTCTGGGCCGAGTCCGGTGTGTCGGCATTGTAGAGTGTTGGTTCAGCGCTCAGCACAGGTGCAGCTGTGTAGCCATACAGGCTGTAGCCTACAAGGGCTGATACCCACTTCAGTGGATAGTCGCGAGGATATTCTGAAGCTCAACTGAAACTGCACGACAGACGATGTCGATCAGTCTCTAATTCTTACAAGAGAGGCGTTTAGTTGTGTAGGTACGTTTCTTCTAATTAGTTAACAACAAAAAAAAGTCTAATTCGTTTTTTGTCAAAAATAAATTGATCATCTATAGGCCTCCTTCGAGTTTTCGGTCGATGCTGTTCGCCAAATTCAGTAAATCTGTGAGTTGCGTTACCTGGTTTCTGAGATAAATTAACAAACGGTAGCTAGCTAAACTACATTATTTATCCCCACAGCTTGCTAGTTATAACTAATGTATATACATTTCACAAGAAGCTAATGGGCATATGACTAATGTTGGTTTAGTCGGTAGGCTATACAAATATAAGATTTAATCTAGACGCATTTCCTTTACGTAATGTTAAACGTTACAGGACCTAGTGTTGGCTATAGCTAAATTATGTAACGTTAGCTAGCCAAAAATACAGCTGTTGGCAGCTCGCTACCCAGCTCAGCTGTCAAACCTGGCTAAAGATGTAAGCGAACTACCTTAGTTATGTTTGTTTGGCATGTTATAAGGGATCATGCCAATTTTGGCATGTCGCGAAAACTGGCCACACATCCAACTACTTAAAAAAAAAAAAAAGTGAAGTTATGCGCTTTTCTAATTTGGCTAGTTATGGATTGGCGACTTTTCTAATTTGGCTAGCTTTGTTCATTTTCCCCCATTAATCAGCAGCTAGCTACAGGCTAAAAATCCTGTTTTGCTAAAGGTTTTTAAACATGACTAGTCCGCAAAGGTTAGTTAATAATCCTTATGTATCGGTCTGCTGTAACTTAATACATTTCTGTTGGTTTTCCACTGCAAATAAAAAGGTTGATGATTAAAAAGCTCATGACTTTATTTGTATTTATTTTTTTTCTCAGTGGTTTTCAAGTACTTAAAGTTTACACAAGTGTAAGTGATAAATACATTAATATTTTATATATGAATTCATAATTATATATTTGATAATTGTGATATAGACATATTTGATTTAGCAAAATGCATATAATGTTGTTCCTATATTCAAAACATCAAACCTGACAATGATTATTTGAAACTGGCATATGAAAATATATATTGTTTTGATTGCAACATTAATAAAACGACAATGTAAAAAACGGGTGGTGATTAATTGGATCTGTTGGAATCTAGCCAACGCTGGCCCAAGCATATTATTGGATTATTGATTGTGGACTATAATTTCACCGTTACACACAGTTTACTCAGTTTAAAAACCAGACACCAGTAAAGCCTTTATACATTTTCACTGTGTCGCAACTGCTGATGTGACTGCTACCGGTGCACACCATATAGGCCTAGAGTAGCTATGGGTAGGCTACGCTTGGGAATGACACTCCAATTAAGGTCTCAGCAATGAATTGTTATAAAATTATGAAAATTGTAATAATTTATTTGTGAATGTAGCCTATACGTTTTAGGAATTATGAGAGCCAACTCTATTTGCTGCTTAATTATGTCGCCTAATACTCATTTCGGCGTATGCTCGACAAACATGGCCCCACCCAGGTTATTGTCCCGATGAGCTGTTTGCTCTTCGCCTGCCGGCTCAGTGCAGAATAAAATCCTCACATATAGGCTACCATTGACTCCCACACATATTTGCACCGTAACTTCTCCCATTGATTTTACCCCATAAAAATCCCCGTCTAACAACCCTGAAATGTAGGCTATACAAGTGACTTAAGATGTGCACACCCAACACTAAAACACTAAAACACATTCCGTGTTGTCCATGCGTTTCCCGGGCAGCCAGACTCGTTAGAGGCTCCAACCCTGCTCGGACTTTATACATGCTTTGAAGGTGAGCTCATGTAGGCTACATCATTTCCGTATGAATGCTCCGTGGGATAATGGCGAGGCCTGTGCGACTCTTAGAACAGCGCATGTTGACACTGCTGACAGCCGCCCTGTCAGAAAAGCAATCTCCTGGTAAATTGTTTTTTGTTGAAAACGCCACTGAAATAGCAGGGGGAAATAGAATATTGGGGGTATCAAATTCAGTCTGAACAATCCAAGGATTTTTTGTCCTTAAATGTCAGTGTGTTTTCCCTCACATTCGAGTGTGTCTTTAGCCATTAAATCAAATGACCATGACATTTTGGCACTGCTTCTCAGTGTAATTTTAAGAAGTACTCACGCGGTGTCGTACAGCGCCTGTCTGATGTTAATTACGTTGATGGAGTCCGCGCCCGGACTCCCCGCTCGCCCTTTGGAAGCTCGGGCATGGTAACGCCTTTGCAATGCTAATGAGAGCCTGTACATCAGCATTTGACAGGTACACATTTTGCTGGCTGTGTAAATTTACTGATAATGCGCAGTAATAGAAAAAAAACACTCCCTGCCACGCGCTTCCTTTGTCCAATGGAATATAATTTGCTGGTCTATATTAGCGCAAACACAGCTGTAAACGCAGATATTGTACGTCTAGTAGGTTTATAAACAGTACAGGCAACATACATATATGAGAGAGAGAGTTTTTATATTTGAGAGCATCTTTTTTATTGATATTTTTCATCCATTGTATTTAATATATAGGGACAGATTACATAATTATGGAATTGTTGACTAGTTATAAATGCATGAGAAAATAACAGCCATGACAAGTGTAGTAGTCTGTCATTGATTACAATCCAATAAATCTGTCAGAGCTTCAATCATCTGACAAAAGAAACATTTGTTTTAATGTAGTCCAATTTGATTAGATCTCCTGAGCCACATGGTTGGTCAAGCGTGAATTACTGGAATTAAAGCTGTATTGTAATGATTTAGTTGTTCCACTGTGTGGTTCTAGGACCAAGGGCTGTGTTCACAACGAGCAAAGCGCTGCAAACTGTTTTATGCTGAAATGGTATTGTGTTGAATGTCTGGTTGCAGAGTACCATTACTATGGCTACTATTGCGATTGTGTACAGTGTGATGCCGATTATTAAATACAGGTAACTGCCAAAATAAGGGAAACACCAGCATAAAGTGTCTTAATAGGGCGTTGGGCCACCATGAGCCGCCAGAACAGCTTCATTGTTATTGGAGGAATGCAACATCATTGTTCCATGACAAATTCCATAATTGATTGTTTTGTTGATTGTGGTGGAAAACACTGTCTCAGGCGCCACAACAGAATCTCCCATAGTTGTTAAATTGGGTTGAGAGCTGATGACTAAGATGGCCATGGCATATGGTTTACATAATTTTACTGCTCATCAAACCACACAGTGACCACTCATGACCTGTGGATGGGGGATGCCCCCCCATCCACAGGTCATGAGTGGTCACTGTGTGGTTTTTCACTGTATATCTGTTGTCATCCTGGAAGAGACCACTCCCATCAGGAGAGAAATGCTTTGCCATGGGATGAAGGTGAGAATGAAGGTCAGAATGGCTTTGTATTTATTGCCGTTTACTTTGCCGTCTAAGGGGTTGAGTGGACCTCAACCATGCACCCCACACCCTGATTATGGTGTGGGATGCTAGGGACTGGGGGGCAGGGAGGGAAATTGGTAGCAGTATTAAGGATAGGGAGGTACAGACTGCTTTTAGATCATGATGTGAATAGAGGTGGTTCGGCACAGTAATGTGTGAAGGGGAAGGACAACATAAGTGTGAATAAGGCTCTGAAGTTCGTGTGTTTGAATGCTAGAAGCATAAAAAATTATTTTTGGGGGCCACCCACATGGTCCAGTGGTTACAACGTCCGACGCTGGCCACGGAGACCAGGGCTCAAGGAGGGGGTGGGAAGCCAACATGACGTTCGCTGCGCATAAGAGTGGCCCTGTAGTACCGGGTTACGGTCGACGGCTTGGCGAGTGCAGTCTCGGAGGAGGCGTTACTTCGCCTTCATCACTACCGGTCGCAGGACTATGGCAGCGAACTCACATTACTAGGGGGGGATTGACATAAAAATAGCGGGTCTAATTGGCTACCAAATTGGGAGAAAATTGGATAAAATCAGAAACAATATTAACAACAGTATTTTTGGAACTGGAGGCTGTCATGTTGAATGGGGGTTATGACATCATTGGGATTACTGAAACATGACTTGGTGCAGCGGATGGGGATGATGGATTAGGAAGGATAGAACTAATAAAAGAGGAGGGGGAGTTGCCCTTTATGTGAAAGAAAATACGAGTATGCTATAGACCTCCAGCTTCAGACAGCAACATAAATATGCTCTATGGTAACATAAAACAAGTCTGTGCGGAAGGAGAGACGTTAATAATGGGCGACTTCAATTACCCCTCTATTAATTGGGAAATAGTTATAGGTCAGGGTAAATGTGAAGAGGAGTTTTTAGATGTGGTTAATGACTGCTTTTTGGTACCGTCTGTTACTAAGCCTATGAGAGGGAAATCAGTACTGGATCTAGTTTTGTGTAATAATCCTGACAGAATTTGCAGCATAGAGGTAGTAGAACCACTAGTAGTAGTAGAACATAACTACATTTGAGTAATGTAGATTGGATAAAACTTCTAGATTGCAGAACTGTGAATGAATAATTGATTACATTTAAAAGGGTTTTAGATGTACAGTGTAAATTCAACCCTAAAGTAAAGAAAAATAGGATGAAAAAACTGTCTAAATCTTTACAGGAGATTTTGAGGCAAAAGAAGTGAGGATATAAAGAGGTAAACTCAGAGAGAAACAAGGTTGATTATTGTAAAATGTGGGCTAAGGGTAAAAAGGAAATAAAAGCAGCTAAAAGGCAGTTTGAAATTAAAATTTCACAAGATGGAAAAAGTAATCCAAACAGTTTTTTAATATTGTAGTAGAAAAGGAAAGCTAATGACGAGGTTAAGTACATTAAGATTAAGGAAGAAACTTTGGTTTACAATAATAAGGATATTGCTAACACACTAAACAGTTACTTTGTTTATTGCTTTACCGGAGAAGAGGTTATAAATATGTCTAAATGTATAGCCAATGTACAGAATGTTTTGGAGAACTTTGAGATAAGGGACGAAGTACTACAAAACATACAAAAACTTAAGACAAATAAGGCAGCAGGCCCGGATGGTATATATCTCAGAGTACTCAAATAACTTGGGAAAATATATATAAACCATTGACATATTTTTATGCGATCCCTAAACACTGGAGAATTACCAGATGAGGGTAGTATAATTCCAATATATAAGAAGGGGGGCCGTACTGATCCAGGGAACTATAGGCCTGTCAGTTTAACTTGCATCTCATGTAAAATACTGGAATGTATTATTAGGGAAAAGTTGGAATCATTTGTGAAAAATAATAGTATTTTAAGGGAGAGCCAACATGGTATTCTCAAGGGCAGATCATGCCTAATAAACCTGGACGTTTTTGAAGAGGCTACAAAGTGTTTTGACCTGAACCAGGCTTATGATATTATTTATTTGGACTTTCAAAAAGCATTTGACAAGATACCACATGAGAGGCTCATTGTTAAAATGAATTTAGTAGGAATTACAGGTGTTGTTTCAGAGTGGGTTCATATTGGCGAATACAAATAGTAACAGTAGGTGGGGTCGTATCTGACCTAGGTGCTGTGGGCAGTGGTGTCCTGCAGGGATCAGTGCTGGGACCTCTGTTCTTCCTTATTTACATAAATGATCTTGATAGGGATGTTAGTAGCAAAATAGTTAAATTTCCAGGTGATACTAAATTTTGGGAGTTTGGACAGTTTGGAATCGACTAAAGTAATCCAAGATGATTTAAACAAAATCCAAGAATGGGAAGAAACATGGCAGATGACATTCAATATTGCTAAATGTAAAATTATGCATGTGGGAAATAAAAACATACAGCAGGTGTATTTTATGGGAGGAGAAAAATTAGTAAGTATTCAATTTGAAAAGGTCTGTCTGCATCTAAGCAGTGTGCTTCAGTAGTGAAAAAGGCCAACAGGATGCTGGGATACATAGCAAAAAATATTGAGTATAAATCAAAGGAGGTTATATTAATGTTATATAATGCCTTTGTCAGACCTTACTTAGAGTATTGTGTGCAGTTCTTGGCACCACACTACAAGAAAGATATAGGAATTCTTGAAAAAGTTCAAAGAAGGGCAACTAATTTGGTACCTAGTATGAAAGGTAAAGGTTATTAGGATAGACTTAAGGCACTCAATCTATTTAAGCTTAGCAAATGGAGATTTAGGGGGGATTTGATTGAGGTTTTTAAATTCCTGAGAGGGATTAACAAAGTGAAATACCATAGATTTTTTAAAGATAAATTTGATTAGCAAAACAAGAGGCCACAGGTGGAAATTAGTTAAAGGCAAATTCCGCAGGGATATTAGGATGTTTTTCTTTACACAGAGAGTTGTCAATGCCTGGAACAGCTTGAAAGGTTGAGCAGTAAAGGCAGAAACACTTGGGCTATTCAAGTCCAGGCTAGATGCAGTACTAGATACTCTTTAGATTAGGACATGACGAGCCTAGATGGGCTGAATGGCCCATTCTCGTCATTATGTATTCTTATGTTGTAATAACAGAGCCTCCAGAACCCTTAATTTACTCAAGTGTTTCCTTTATTTTGGCAGTTACCTGTACATCACCTTAACATCAGCAACCAATGCACACCCACGAAACCAGTTGAGGCAAGCTAACTTGGTAATCAACTGCTTTAGTTGACCAATTATGTTCTGAGTAACCACGGACATCAGCAGGTGCTCTCGGACCAGGGCTGGGGACCCCTGCTATGGAGAGCCGTCTCTCATCCTGACGTCCTTGCCTGTCAGCTGTGCCTCTCTTCAGGTTCTCCTCCTCCCTGCTGAGGTCATGGTCTGATCCCACAGTTTTCTTTCATTTATACTGAAAAACAAATACGAATCTGACGCTACCTCACAGTTCTACCAAGGTGCATGGAAAAAAGACTAAAACAAAGGAGTTTCAGACACTCTTGGATGTGAAAAAATGTTATTGTTGAAAAGACCTTACAAAGCAAATGTGGTTCAGCTGTAAGCCTTCATCAGGTCAATGATGAAAAAGACACCTACAATGGCACTAGAACTCAGCCAATGTAATTGCAAGTGACAATGAATCACAGTGACAGTGGTGAAACAGCTTGGTGCCTTAAATGCAATTTGGCAACCACTGGAACAGGCAGAGCCACTACCATTCACACTCACAGAACCATTACCCTGGAATGGTCAGATTGTTCGATTATCGAAGATGGGAATGGATGAATCTTTTCTCGGGGCTGAGAAGCACTGGGTTGTCTCTTTGTGTCCTCTACAGTGTTTTGCTGCATGTGTAGTTCTGTGTTTCCAGGCTCCGTCTTCAAATTGAATTGCAGGCGTACTCTGTGCCTGCAATTACATTAGGATTGGATTCAATGTAACTCGATAAACAAGCCAAGGTAAGTATTTGCAAAGGGCGCTACATCCAGCAGGACATGTTCTTATTAGCTGAGCTAAGATTATCACTATTCCCACTCTGACATCTGTTTGTCAGTCACTGGGTGTGTGCGTGATGGGGGTCCTGGTGTCCAGGGGCACAGGCTGGCATTGTTTGTTATGCCAGCGATGTCCACAGCTGCTGTGGTTATCTGACAGGGACTGTGGTGAATGGGAAATGAGATCTGAGCCGGGATGTGCTTTTCTGAATTGGGTGGCAAAGGACAAGAGGGATATTAGCCCAGTCCCTCTCCTACGTGGTCACACAACCTTCTTGAGACATTCCCTCACCGCCTCCCTCCCCTGCACTGCCAACGTTAACCTGGTCCATAAATGTACCCCTTTATCTGGAATGTTCCGTCGATCTATAAGTCAGAGAGTTGACTCTCATTTCTGGCTTTGATACACCTCCCCCAAGAGGAGGCAGGAAGACTTTTATCATGAAATATAACAGGCCGGCCAGCCAACCGCCACTTATTTAATTAAAGCACCGCTGCTGCCGCCGAATCAGGAGGCAGGAGAGGGCGAACACACGGGAGCAAAAAGTAGAACCAGGGGAGGACCGACACCCCCAGAGCAGCAGCCCCTGGGAGAGAGCGATGTAATCAGTCTAATTAAGGCTCCAGGTGAGAGCCCTCTTCCTGTGAGTGTGAGTGTGAGATTACCAGGAAGGCAACCTGCTATGACAATGTTTTCTGTCCAGGCAATCTCTCTCATCCTCCATCTCGGTTTCTCACCATTTTCACACCCTCTTTCTTCCCCCTCTCACCCCCACTCTCTTCCCCCCTCTCTCTCACACATATACCCCCCTTCTCTCTCTCTCTCTCTCTCTCTCTCTCTCCCATTTCCCCTCTCTGTAGCTTTGCAGATGGGCTGTCCTTGGGCAGGGGTGGGGTGGGGGGTGGGGGTGCGCTTCAGCAGTTGCGTACGTTTGAGAGCCGGAGAGCAGAAACTGCTGGGCGTGATAAAGGGAGAACAGTGCTTTCTCTCTCTCCCTCTCTCCTCTCCTTTCCATCCCTGCATGTTTTTCACTCTCCTCTTCCTTCTGTCTCTCTTTTTCTCTCTCTCCGTGCTCTGGGACATAAAGCAGTGAAAGGATTGGTGATTCGTGGGGGCTGCACACAGAGGTAAGGCAGCTGGGAGAAGGGGTGGAGGGGGGTGTGCTTACCTCTGGTGCACTATAGATGGACGGCTGCATGTGGAGTAGCATTTCAGGAACTGGGCTTGTGACCAGGATGTGGCAGGTTTGAATCCAGTTTTGGGTAACGGCTGCTGCTGCTGTGTTGTCCCCCGGGGCAAAGCTGCTTAACTCGTACAGTTAATAGGAAATCCACTGAACACACGCTGCCTTGCATGGGAATGCAGTAGATGCAGTGTATTGTCAAGACCGCAGCTCACGGGAAGTGAGGGGACCAGTTCACCCGGGTCAGCTCTCAGACTCGTTCCACGGCTGTGTTCCTGTCTGTGCTCCAGCTCTGTGCACAGGTGAGGGGGGGGGGGGCAGGTAGGTGAAAAGAGGGCTTTTCTGAGACTGAGGTGCTGTTTAGAGAGTAAAGTGTGTGTCTAGGTGTGCCTGAGTCTGTGTTGCTTCGGCGCTGATCTGTTACGCTTTGGGGTCTGACTCCTCTGACTAGGCAGGCAGGTTACCCTGGTAATGTGACAGTGATGACAGTTTGAGGAAGATCTCCGAAACTTCAGTGGTGGCTGCAGGAAGTGAAAGGCAAACTGAAAGTGCACACAGCAGGGACTACTTTGTGGTCCAGAAAAAAACGATCGACGGTTTTTGATGAAATTGGCTGCAGTTTAAAATCAGGGCTGTTTTAGGGGATGTTTTTGTGATGACTGCCCTTTACCAGTAACTAACTGAGTGACCGTGAATGCACAGCTCACTGTTCTTCCTCGGTCCCGTATCGAAGGCAGGCAGAGGGAGCGCATGCTTATGCGCTGATAATAACAGTGTTTAATCTCCCTTATTTCCTCCCTCTGTAATCGACATGCTTTTGTGTCCCCCCTCCTGGTAGTTGCGCAGTGCATTACAAATGTAAAAGGCTTCCGATTGACTCAACGTCATTTGGACTGTAAATTAATATCCAGGGGGTAATAACGGGCAGGAGCGAGGGCGCCTGAAGCAGGCACTTAACTATGGGACAGACAGCGTGGCTCTGCATGCGATTACAAAGAGAGCAATGCGACAGTCACAGGTCACACAGAGTCTAGGGAGAGATTTATGATGAACGCAGTGAATCACTGATCCATTAATGCGGCAAGCACTCAGAAACTTTATGGCCAGTTGATTGTATTGTGCCGGTCCTAACGAACCGTACCACCCTTTGATGGCTATGCAATGCAATCATGGAATTGTGCTTTGTTTCAGCATTGGAGAATTGTGCTATTTGGTCATTCAGTGATGCAATGTATGCAGTTGTCTTGTATTTCACTTATCCACCTGTTTCACATGATTTGCACCAGATATTGGTAATGTAGGTAATCCATGCAAACGAGCATTACAATGCACCATGATGAAGGCACTCCCCTATGCTGAAATGGTGGTTCTCTTCATTCTAAATAAATGGCAGTTGGAGTGCAAGTGTGTGCACAATTTTCTTCATTCTTTATAAGTTAACCAGCTGGTCTGCACATCTTTAAACCCCCTCTCTCTTTTCAATTTGTAAGCAGGGTAATATCAAATATTTTGTATATAAACATTTGCATGTGCTACTGAATAATTACATCCTAGATTTTGTTATGCTCAAGATGTTGCAATATAAGAGTAAAAGAAGCAACGTTTACCGCAGACTTGCTGGATCGGTACAGTTTGGGCTTGCCTCATTCTGACAGTGCTCTTACTGCAGTTATGAAGGCTCAGACTGAAAGGATTTCAGATTATAACCATTCAGGACTGTGGACAGTTCTGCTGTCTGTTTTGTGGTGGTGGCATCTGGACTAATGTCTGTAAAAAGTTGTATCAGGTATTTGAGCTGATGCTGGTTATGGTCAGAGCTGTGAGTCTGAGCTGATGCTGGTTATCCTTGCTGGCAGGCTTACCGGCCTGTGCCATCAAGCCACTGCAACTAGTGCAGAATGCCGCTGCACGTCTAGTCTTCAACCAACCCAAGTTCACGCATGTTCAACCCAAGTTCACGAGGTTCACTCACCTCTCTGCACTGGCTCCCTATCGCAGCACGCATCAAATTTAAATCACTGGTGCTGGCTTATCAATGCCGCTAGGGGAACTGCTCCTTCCTCCTTCCTACCTCCAAACACTCATCACACCCTACACCCCAGCCACACCCCTCCACTCTGCCTCCTCTGGCAAACTGACTGTCTCATCCCTCCGGGCCCCAGGCAGCTGCTCCTCATGGTCCCGCCTCTTCTCTGTCCTGACCCTTCGGTGGTGGAATGATCTTCTGCACTTGGTCAGGACCACGAAATCACTGGCCATCTTCCACAAGAGACTAAACACCCACCTCTTCGGACTCCACTACTACTGATTCTGCACATCAACTAATTGCCATCACCACTGCTTACATGTTTAGTATTGCATTTTGTATTTCATATTGTGTGAGTCTGAGCTGATGTTGGTTATGATCAGAGCGGTGAGTCTAAGCTGATATTGGTTATGACCACAGCTGTGAGTCTAAGCTGATGTTGGTTATGGTCAGAAGTGTGAGCCTGAGCTGATGTTGGTTATAATCAGGTGTGTGAGTCTAAGCTGATGTTGGTTATGATCAGAGCTGTGAGCCTGAGCTGATGCTGGTTATGATCAGAGCTGTGAGCCTGAGCTGATGCTGGTTATGATCAGAGCTGTGAGTCTGAGCTGATGTTGGTTATGATCAGTTTGTGAGTCTAGGCTGATGTTGGTTATGATCAGAGCTGTGCTGGTTATGAGTATCAACAATTTGACCAGTGGAAGAGGCACTCAGGGAGTTGGGCATCTGCCTGTCTGTCGCTATCTATCACTACCCACTGCTCCCCATCTGTTCCCTTAGTGCATTCTTAGTGCAGCTTAGTGTGTCTGTGTGTGTGTCTGAGGGAGTATGTGCATGTGTGAACGAGAGAGAATGTGTGTGTGTATGTGTGTGTGTGTGTGTCCTCCGTGTCTTTGTAAATTATGAAAATGTAACGAGAGCATAATTATATGAATATAAGATGAATCCACAAACTGTATTGTGTGCAGGGATTAGATGTGGGAGTTAGAATACTGCGTCAGGAGGAGCTGCAGGGATATGGAGATGGAAGGGCTCTCAGGGAGTTCAGAGGCAGGCCACAGATAGCAGCAGGGATAAACAGACCAGTCAGATGTTGGGTAGGGAGGGATAAACAGACCAGTCAGATGTTGGGTAGGTTGAGGCAGATAACTGGGTGAGTATTAAGTATTGGAGCAGATAGCTGGTTAACTGTGAGGGGTGGGGTATTATAGTATTGGAGCAGATAGCTGGTTGAGGGGTGGGGTATTATAATGTTGAGGCAGATAACTGGGTGAGGGGTGGGGTATTATAGTATTGGAGCAGATAGCTGGTTGAGGGGTGGGGTATTATAATGTTGAGGCAGATAACTGGGTGAGGGGTGGGGTATTATAGTATAGGGGTAGATGCCCTGGTGAGGGGTGGGGTATTAGTGGCGGGGCATATAGCTAGGTGAGTGGTAGGGTATTATAATATTGGGGCAGATAGCTGGATGAAGTATGGGATAGTAATGTGTAGGGGCAGATAGCTGGGTGAGGAGTGGGGTATTATAGTATTAGGGTAAATGGCCTGATGAGGGGTGGGGTATGGGTGCATAGGGGCAGATAGCTGGGTGAAGGATGGGGTAGTAGTGTGTAGGGGTGGATAGCCTGGTCAGGGGTGGGGTATTAGAATGTAGGGGCAGATAACTAAATGAAGATTCGGGTATTTGAATAGAGGGGAAGATAGCTGTGTGAGGGGTGGGGTAATATAGTATAGGGGTAGATGGCCTGGTGACGGGTGGGATATTAATATTATAGGGCAGATAGCTGGGTGAGGGTTAGGGTATTAGTGTGTAGGGGCAGATAGCTGGGTGAGGGTTGGGGTATTAGAGCATAGGGGCAGATAGCTGGGTGAGGTTTGGGGTATTAATATTATAGGGGCAGATATCCTGGTCATGTGTGGGGTATTAGAATGGGGCAGATAGTTGGGTGAGGGCTGGGCTATCGAGTGTAGGGGCAGATAGCTGAGTGGGGTAGATAGGTGAAAGGGCAGATGGCTGGGTGCTTCCATACTTGAGGCCTTGGCAGACATTTTTTGACACAGGCAGGCACAGATTAGATAATCAAATAACAAAATCCTAATAACAAACCTTGGAATATATTTTCCAAAATACATTTTGTCAACAGACGACTGTATACCAAAACTGACTTAACTGTAGAGTAGCTCTGTGAAATTATATTTGAGAAATAAACTAATTAGAAGAAAAAAAAATTAGCGACAGTCGTCAAAAATGATGGCCACCACATTATTAGAGATACTCTGGCATTTTTTGACACGCTAATTAATATATAATATATGCCATTTAGCAGACGCTTTTTTTTTGCCATCCAAAATTGGCATTTTTTAATTGGCATCCAACCTTCTTGAGAAGAGAACTTCACAGTGAAGTGCTCTTTTAATGGTGAAATAGTTGCACAATTTTGAAAATGGCCTATTTGGCGGTCACCCTTTTGTAGAATAATGAGAATATTCGTCTGAGGAGACGGATTCCTGACACTTATCCAGCTGGTTCGTCAGCGGGACATTTTTCAAAAAGCCGACTGAACCCTACATGTCGCGAAGAGAAAACGCTTAAATGGTAAATGAGCAAAAATTCAAGGTCGATTTTGTGTGCAACAACCGTTTCGAGCAGCAAACACTGCCAATTTTACACTTTATCTGCCATCAATTTGGAAAGATGGCTCTAACGGAACACTCTGATTACGCCGAATCGGTCCTTCGCTAAGTATCGTGGAAACACTATACATTTCACCCTCAAGAAACACGGCTACGAACAAGTACAAACGTCGAGTTAGGTTTTGATGAATTACCGGTTCGTAAAAGCTTTCGTTTTAAGCCTTGCTCATTCATGCCGAGAATAAATATTTCATTAGAATACGCTCCCTAACAGAGACGAGTGAGGAAAAAAACATAGAAGCAGAAGCAGAACCGAATGCTTCAGCGTCCGGTCGAACATCCATCCATAAAAATGTTTGTTTATTTGATCTGTTTGTTATTCTCATTTCTCTTGCATTAATCTGCCTGTTTCCCTCTCAGCCCCTGTAGGCTGTGATGGGCGTCAGGCGAACCAGGGCGGGACCCACCGGCCTCCTCTTCATCCTCCTCTTCTTCTCCATCAGCCGTCTCCTACACGTGGCGGATGCCCAGGCACAAGGTAAGATCTAACGGGATCTCTGAAATCACATGACTGCCTTCAGGGTGGGGCTTCTCAAAACAGTGTAGGGACCCCAAAAGCACTGATCCAGAATCCTAGATAACCTGGTACTAATCCTAACCCAAATCATTTCTGTGCAAAAAATGAAACTGATCCTAAGTCAGTGTTAGGAACGCTGGTCAGTCTGATTGTTGTTTGTTGTGTCTTTTATCTGATTACCTGGTTGGATGAATCCTCAAATGTAACGTGACCCTCTACAGTGTGTGGGCTGCAGGTAGTATAGTGGTTATAACCTACACGTGTTGGGTGCGGGTTTAAGTGCTGGGGTGTGTGGGCTCAGGTGTAGCTGGACGTTGCTTGTAAGAAATGGTCTAGTTGCCGATACCTGCAGTTTAAGGTCAAGGTGTAATGGTTCGCGAAAATATGAAATGCATGGCACTTTTAGGCTTTGTAATTCACCCTGGGGAGTGGCACGGGGATTGTGAATGATGAAGTTTAATCTAAAAATGCAAGTAAGGTTTTTTAAAGTGAAGTTGTGCTGACCTCAGTTATTGTGCACTTTATGTAGCCTACAAGACTGTGTGCTTTGAATTTTGAAAAAAATTCTATTTCACTAAACGTTGATTATCCAGACATAATGCTGCCTTAAACTGGTTTTAATAGGGTTGAGCAGAGCCGTCGTTGCAATTCTGCATTTGGTGCAGCCTTCCCAATCTAAACATGGCTGTCCTCTTGTCCACTGTCAAAACATGCACAAACGTACATACACACACACACACACTTTGTGCCTCTAAACAGCCTGCATAAATCCTGTATTATCTGGGCAAGGGGAAACTGGTAGGACTGCAAGGTTGGGGTGTCCTCAGAGTCGTGGGGCGGAGGAGAATGGGAGGAGGGACGCTGATGCTTCCTTCTCACAGGCAGAGCCCAGATTAATGGGACCTGACCACAGTGCGCCCCACTGGAAAATACTCCTGGGAGAGCAGAGCCAGGGACAGATGGAGCACTCTGGGAGTGTGAGTGTGTGTTTGAGAGCGTGTATGTGTGTGTTTGTGTGCGTGTGTGTGTGAGGGGGAGAGAGAGAGAGAGAGAAAGAGGGACAGAGTGAGAAAGAGAGGGAGAAGAGGGACAGTTGTAATGAGAGAGAAACAGTTTGAATGAGCCTTTTTTATTCTGCTGTTTTAATGGGTTCTGCACTAAAAGGCTGGGGTTTTTTGTGACAGGGGACTTTAGCATTGTAATTTTCTGCTTCATTGTGCTTTAAGAGGTGACGTCCTTACATTATGTATCACTTTTCCCTCTAAGAATCTAAAAGGAATTGAGCAGGGTGTCAAAAGGTAGTGTGGAGTAGTGGTCTTAAATAGGAACCACAATGCAAAACAGACATCAATCACCAAAAATAGAAATGAATAGAGAAGTTAGACAACAGTAAAATACACCTCTCTGTCTGCCTAGCCCCCTGGCTTAAAAACTGCCACTAAGAGTGGACCTGTAGTCTCCTAGATACAGGCTCCGGTCTAACCCAGACACTCTCCATTGGGTTTAGCGGAACCCTACCCAGGATTAAACCACCACTCCTAAAACAGGAGAACGCCATACATTTTCATGAATACAAAATGCTAAATAAATAGGTTTATACAGTATTTACAGTGCTTAAAATAATTGACAAATCATAACATACACACATACATTCTTAGGCGAATCGCAACCGCTCAAACACGATCCCTCGAATTCAATTTAGCATTCACACATTTTATGCAAAACGATAACAGAACAGCGCTACATTTCTATACTTTGTTATAGGCTCGCTAAACGCATTCACAAAACGAAGCTGTAATGCAATATTCTGTTGACATATCCGTGTTTTTATATTCAAAAGAACAGCCACATAACATTGACATTACAAGATACATTGCGCAAATGACCACTTCTCAAGTCTATTTCATCGTTGGCGGCGCTGGTAACGGAAAAAGGCGCGGAAAAGCGTGGGATGACGGAGGGGCCCACTCAACTTTATCGTACATGGTAAATGAGATATGTAATTTAATTTAGGTTCTAAGGAGCTGAGTATCGATTTTAAATCAGTTCAGAGTCAGTAAACACACTATGCATTCACAGACAGGGTTTTGAAAAGAAGTAGGATCTCTCCATTCAGCTGGAATGCTGTATACGTATACTGAATTTGAGTGCAGTGGTGTTGTTGGTGTTGTTGTCATGATGAGAAGTACAAAACAATCCTTGCAGCAAGTTCATTAAATACCGCAATATATCTACTAAGAAATGTAATCTTGAATTCAATTTCTTGAGCTTGAATATGCGAGAAGTAAAAGAGCACTGGCAATTAACAGAGTAAAACGTAAATATTAAAATAAAATATCCTGTTTCATTTGGTTAAACACAGACCTGAAGGTTTTGGCGAAGCTCCGATTACAGTTGCTGCCGCAAGCCATCACCACCAGAGGGCAGTAACGCTGAGCTCTAGTGCTGCTGGACAGCTCCCGTAACAGCCCTGCTCACCATGTTATTTGAAGTTTTCAGACATTAATGGGGGCTGACAGTTACACTTTCGGTTGCATTGTCCCAGAGAATGGCACACTAATATGGCGGCCATTTATTCACAGTATTTTTGTCCATGTCGGCAGTGGTAAAAGCTGAAAATACTGCAATGTTAGCAAGTACATAGTGGCTGTGTTGGTTGGGTGTTGTGACTTTATAGAATCGCTAGCTACATTGGTAATAAGTTATTTTGGTTTGTACTCAAAACATCTGGCCCAAAGTGGGCCACACACACGCACACATACACTTACACATAATCTATTTGTTTTGCAGCCATTTTTTTGGCACATAATTGTTGCAATATTTGAATTGTGCATCTCTCTATTGTGCATTGTTCTAATGGATTTATGTATTTTTTAGTTGCCTTATCACTGTGAAAGGATTGTCTCCATTGTTTCTCAATAAATATTTCACGCTACAGCTCTAGGAGACAATAACACATTTTTGAATAAATTAATAACCACACACAAGAATTATGAGAAGTTATATATCATTATAAAGTCACTTTGCAAGATGACCCGTTTCCTGCCCGGGGACAAGAAACACGTTGAAGAGAATTAGTTCTGCTTTAGAAAGTGAGGAAGGGCCAACACTCACAAAACATACATTTTTGTTTTAAAATGTATTCTCCAAAAGTACTTGTCCTGTCAGCGAACTGCTGCTTTTAAGAAAATGAAATGTAAAAATATTTGCAAAGAATCTAACATTTTGTGAGTGCTGACTATTCTTTACTTTCTAAAGTTGTGTTCTCGCTTCAGCACCCAAAGAACATTTCTAAGTCATTTTAAATCAAGTGAGCACCCTGGATATCTTTTAATTAGTTGTTCTGCTTCCTGGTATGGGTGTTGGGTGAGGATTGGGCAGGGGGTGGGGGGGGGATTATTTCCATGATCTAATTAGACCAGAGGCTATGCTAGCAAGCAGTAAAATTTGCAAGTGCTCATGTGCACTGTTGTGTGTCTAATTTGCAAATCACTGCAACCTCCTATCCCCCCTCCCCAAACTTCAGTCAGAGAGAGCGAAAGCAAGTCTGTGTAGGCCGGTCTTATTGCACTCATGAGAAGTTCTTGCAAGGCTACGAGTTCTTGCTTTAATTTACGAGCATGGTAGATTGGAAAGTTTGAACTGTAATTAAATGGACCCAAATAGCGATACAGGGGAAGCATTACGGTTGTGCAGGCGGCCTCCTCCGCTGCCTTACCTGTGTGAATAAACGACCCGTGCCCCGCGGCCTGGCGCGCTCGACACTGCGTAAGGGTGTGTATCAATCTCTCCGGCGCGTTATTGAACGTGCTCGCAGGCGAGGAAGGGGGTTGTAAATTAGCGAGGTAGCGGTGGTCCCTGCGCCTGCTCTCTGGGGCTGTGGAATTACTAACGAGCCGTTTCCGTGTATAGCAGTCAGAGCGCAGGCAGCACAGCTGCAACGGAGGATGAGGAGGAGGAGATGAGAGAGGGAGAGGAGAAGGGGCACAAAATGAGGTAGGGGAGAGTATACATTGGTGGTTCTGTGTGGCTCAGTAGGTAGAACATGGCGCTGGCAATGCTTAGGTTGTGGGTTCAATTCCCACCGGGACCACATATACTGAAAAATGTATGCATCCGCTACTGTAAGTCGCTTTGGATAAAAGCGTCTGCTAAATGGCATATGTTATGTTATATTATACACAGTGGGTGGAGAGTGAGGGAGAGGGACAGACAGGGGAGAGGAGAGAGGCTGCCCGGTCGCGATCGTAGGCCTGTTCCATCTCTGTGACGTCTCCTCACTCGGTTTTGTAGGGCTCCTCAAAAAGACCCCCGGTTAATTTCACTCCACGGGCCACCTGCCGAGTGCTGCAGCTGCTGTGGGAGCTCCTGCAGTGAGATGCCCATGTGACCGACTGGCCCCTGGCCCCCCTTCATTGGGCCCCTGCACACTGTCTCCTTTCTGGAATAAGTCAGGGTCCATAAAACAGGGTTAAGGTCGATTGGCGTATCGACCCCTTGGTGCTGAGCCATAAGTAAACTACCAGAGTAAACAAATGGAGCTACTTAATTCCAGGTTGGGGATAGTGCATGGATACGCGATGCATACCAGTGCATGGATACGTCATGGTGTATCTCATCACTGTTTTGTTAACTCTGGTCAACGTTAACTCTGCTAATGCATGTTACACAGAGTTACCAGCTGCTCCAAAGAGCCATGTTTTTAGCCAAGGTAATGACGAGTAAAGTCTTATACTGAGGCAGGGGTCTGCAACCCTGGTCCTGGAGAGCCGCAGGGTGTGCAGGTTTGCGTTGTTACTCGGCATTTAATTGTTCAATTAAAGCAGCTGATTACACAATTAACTTTTGGGTCTGAATTGGTTGCTGATTTTAAGGTGAAAATTAAAACCCGGCAGAACCCGTGGCCCTCCAGGACTGGGGCTGGGGACCCCTGTGTTGGGCACTGCTGCTGAATGTGGAGGGTTCAGCGGCGGAGGGTGTTTGGGCCGCCCCCCACTTTACTCCCCATTTTACTGACCCGGACCGATTAGAGCAGGAGTGGATTGTGTGAAGTTCTCCTCCGCCCAGGAAAGCTGTGTTCACACACACAGCGTCCGTGTGTACGAGAAATGACAATGTTCACGTTGTTGCCCGTTTAGCATAGTACCACGATTCATTCCTGTATGCATTTTAAATTCTCTAATGTTTATAAGCAAATGCATTCTATCCGTCCGTGTTATTTTCACCCAGACAAGCTCAGGGCATTATTATCTGTGATGTGTGATGTAGTTCTTTTTTAACATGTCAACAAAGCCATTATTTAGTGCTGAGCCGCTGCAGAAACCTGATTATTATGACTCCCTGCAGGGGCACATGCTTTGAGGAAGCGTTTGTTTTGGCAGCTTCAGCATGAATTGGTGGTCTTAGATGGCACTATTGAGGAAAGCAGCTCCGTGAAGAAGAAATGGTCTCTGAGCATCTCTCTCTCTCTCTCCCTCCCTTCCTCCCTCCCTCTCTCTTTCTCTTGCTCTCTCCGCTCTCTCTCCCTCCCTCCTTCTCTCTTTTTCTTCCTCTTTCCCCCTGTCTCTTTCTCTCATTCTCTCTCCCTCCCTCTCATCCTCTTCCACTTTCCCCCTGTCTCTTTCTCTCTCATTCTCCCTCCCTCCCTCTCTTCCTCTTCCTCTTTCCCCCTGTTTCTTTCTCTCTCATTCTCCCGCCCTCCCTCTCTCTTTCCTTTCCTCTCCCCCCTCTCTCTGTCACGGCGGGAATGAGTGCTGTGATAGAGTGAATGGGACGGGAGTGTGGAGATGCAGAGGTCTCTCTTAACGCTGGTGTTTAATTAACCTTCTCCTCCACAGAGCCGTGAACCAGAGCGGGGGGTGAAGGGGGCCATCGCGGGCGTCTCGCGGACTGAAGCAGCTTATTGAGTCTTTGGCAGAGCTCCCCGCTACTCCGCGCCAGTCACTGTCATTAGCTGTGAGAGTTTTCTTCATTCGGGGCCAGGAACCGTGCTGACGGAAGGGGAATGGGGGGAAGGGGGGCGTTCTATTTCTGTCTTTATGTTTACGGGAGGTTAATGCCACCGCTCAGCTTGGTAATCGTCTGGTGCCAAACCTGTTACGTGGAGCAGTGGGTGGGGGTTTGAGGGGAGAAAGTGGGAACACAGGGGTTTGGGTGGGGGGGAGAGCAGGGACACAGGGGTTTGAGGGGGAGAGCGGGGACACAGGGGTTTGGAAGGGATAGTAGGTGACACAGGGGTTTGGAGGGGATAGTAGGGACACAGGGGTTTGGGGGGAGAGAGTGGGGGCACAGCAGTTTGGGGGGGGAGAGTGGGGGCACAGGAGTTTGGGGGAGAGTGGGGGCACAGGAGTTTGGGGGAGGAACAGGGTCACATGGGTTTGGGCGGAGAGAGGGGACACAGGGGTTTGGGGGAGAGCGGGGGCACAGGGGTTTGGAGGGGAGAGAGTGGGGGCACAGGAGTTTGGGGGGGTAAGGTTGGGTGCAAAGGGATTTGGGGGCGAGGGTGAGGGTGGGGGCACAGGGGTTTGGTGGGTGAGGGGTGCACAGTCTATCAGGGGTTGCCATCCTCACCAGCTGAGTGCCTACTCTCCTCTAAGTACACCAGAGGAGCTGAGCTTGTCCCTGTGCCAGCCCTGATTCTGGGACAGGCTTCAGAGTGTGCTGCACAGAGGACACTGCAGATATTTGGATGAATAGTCAGACTAGCAGTCAGGGTTGACAGATGGGGGGGTGGCGGAGTGGGCAGAGCTTCCAGACCTTACCCTGCATGTCCGCCAGAAGCGACGAAAGCAAAAACAAAGCGGTCAGAAGTAATTTATTTTCTATGGGATATGGTGACGGTAGGCGACGGTGGTGACGCGGTGAAACGATAACCAATTCGAGGGATGAACAAATAGATATTTCCTTATTTCGCCCCACTGTAAACTAAAGTGCATGTTTTTGGTTCCTACCTTAAATTAGTTCCATACCAAAATGGAGGAGAGATTTATTGTTGCAGTGTCTGGGCTTCCAGAACTTTATGCAAAATATCAGAAATAATAGGGATCCTTGGCGACTTTATTAATTTCGTGCAATGAAATGAAAAGTAATTAATTGTAGGTAGCTAGCTAGAAAGGTCAAGGTAAAGGTAAAGCTAGCTAGTTTGTGCAATGTGAGTACGAACATGCTGTTGAAGTCAAATTATTTACTATCAATGTCTTGATAGTAGTTTACTTGCTTTATGTTTTATGGGCTCGGCTCAGTTCACTCTACTGCAAACCTGATAGCTGGACGTGCACAACCTAATCTGCTCTTCCCAAAAACTGCTTGTGTGGGAATGCCCACACGAGCGGCCATTGGCTAGCAATCAGAGACGTATAGCAAAAAGGTTATTTCTGGTGGATCCCTACAGTTATATTATTAACCTCTGGGCAAAGTTGACCATGCAATCAACATCTACACATGAATTCCAGATACACACTACTCAACACCAGCTACAAACTACTGAACATCAGCTGCATGCTAGTGAACACCAGCTACACACAACTAAGAATCAGCTACACATTACTGAGCATCAGCTTAACACTACTGAACACCATTTATCATACTGCATGCTATCTACACTCTCCTGAATGCCACTTATTGGACATGCCACTCATTACCATCAATGCACTGTTGAACGCCATCCACAACCTCCTAAACATCATGCATAGGGGCTCTTACTTTTTATTGTCACAGATTTGCCTTGTTTTCAGAGCTGGTCCTGTTAGTCTATTACTGTTCAATGCCCTGTGGTGTTCACAAGTCATTTGCTATCAGCACCATATTTACCGCAGATTGTAGGGTGGAATTGTTTGTGCGAGTGTTCTGTGACATGTGGCAATTCTGGGCAATCCTGTTGGTTATTTGACTTGTCACTTCAGTAGCGGGTTCTGTGTTGCTGCTGGGGAAGTGTGGCAGTGTTCTCACAGCGTGACGCAGGGAAGTGACCTTCAGATGATGAAAGCGTCCAGCCTTTCATGTCAGCTGACACCTTGACTAGGCCCCAGCTGGCCTACACCAATCTTACTGGGATAATGTGTTCTCTGTTTGTACACTTCAATGTTCTCAGTGCTGGTTCTCTCTCTCTCTCTCGCTGTCTCTCTCTGTCTCTCTCTTTCATTCTCCCTCCCTTGCACCAACATCCACACATGCACAAACCTGCCTGTGCACAAGCACCCACTCCCACCCACACATGCTTGCGCACACATACTCACACACTCACAAACACACCCACCCATGCACAAACACACATGCCTGTGTGCACACACATGCACACGCGCACACATGCATGCTCACATGCACACACTCATACACACACCCACTCCCACCCACACCTCTACACATGCATGAGCGCACACATGGACGCGTGCACACACATTCTTGCAGACATGCAAACACACACACACACACACTCACACAATAACACACGCACAAACACACACATGTGCCCATGCACACACACATGCACCCATGTGTGCATGCACACACCCACGCCCACCAATACATCCAAACACACAGGCCCGTGCACACATACGTGCATGCACACACACACACGTGTGCACACATTCACACGCATGCGTGCACACACATGCATGCTCACACATACACACACACACACACACACACACCTCTACACACGCACAAACAAACACACGTGCGTGCATAAACATACACCAGCCCACACATGCTCGTGCATACACACATGCATGTCCACACACACACACACACACACACACATGTGCACACACACACACACACACACACACACAGACACAGACAAGCGCACACAAGCGATCACACCTTTTTATCCCTCTCCCCCCCTTTCTCTCTTTCATCGCACTTGTACTGTGTTCCTTGCATTTAACATTATCTATAGATTTTATGTGATGGTTTGACTGTCACATAATAAGCATTGTAATAAAAAGTCATCGAACTGTGAGAATATCAGTAGGGCTGCCCTTGCTGTTTCCCACTTGGTGCTCGGTAGACGCGGCTCATTTTCATCTTCCAGCATTAATGATCGCTCCTTTTAACGAAGGCGCGTCTGCGGTGCTTTTGACACAAATTTGCAGCCTGCTGTATATTAGCTATGCTCATTTACAGTAAAGCTGCACTCAGGGAGATGGAGTAGACAATTACATCTCCAGCAGGGAGTTCGCAGCCAGATGATCACCTCTCTTACGCGCTCTGCGGAGGGCGATAAAGACATGATATGTGATCTTTTTCATAAATGGAACCATTTTAAATCTCGCATGGTAAATATCCCACACCCCGTTTGTTATTTATTGGAGGCTGATTGCCCCCACCCCACACCAAAAAAAAAACGTGTGGAAATTCTGTGTGGTATCATGTGATGCATGACTCATTCACATTCTGTGAATCCTTGAGGTGAATCACCAGAACCACCATCTACAGTACCTGTGTTTAGTCACAGATTCTGTAGACTCACTAGACAATCAAGTTGTTCCACTAGTTCTAGTTGCACTAGTTGCACTAGTTCCTTCCGTCCTCTCTGCTTCCTAACTACTACTGACGGTTCCAGTTGGTAACAACATTTCTTGAGCTATATTACAGCACTCCCAGAGTACTGTACTTGGCCACGCCTCTTAATACATTTTTAGACAGTGCATCAAATTGGAATAGCTTTAAATGGATTGTATGTAAATAAATATGAAACTGTGTAAGTCGCTCTGGAACGTCTGCAGGGAAACAGAACTCAATGTTAAGAATACCGAGCTGAGTATCTGGTGAGTTTAAAGAATCTGTGGTTTCGGTGCCGTGCGGATGAATGAAGCCCCATGTTCGCGTTCCGCATCGCGGCGGTTTTATAGCCTGTGAGAGCGCAATGAATCTCATTCTCGAAGCAGCGTTTCCTCCTTGTCCTGTTGTCCCCGCTCTCATTTTTGTAATAATGATAATAACTCAAATTGGTACAAAGTTATACTATGAATGTCAAGCCTGAGCCTTATTATCGTGGTGTCAGTAACCATAATAAATATGCTGTGAAGGGGGTAGAAATGTGTTAAATAAAGGATTTAATCGAATACCCATGACCGTGTTCCTCTCTTAAAGCCATTATCTCCCTCTTAGTGGCATAATTTGCTTTGGCGAGGAGGAGGTGGGGGTGTTGGGGGGGAGGGGTGAGAAACAGCCCATATTATTCTGAAGAGTGAAGTATAAATATGTTTAACATATATATGAGAGCATTCATTTCATCCCTCAGCTGTGGAATGGGGAGGACTGAGTTGTTTCCGAAACGATCACGTTTTTTACTCACTGTCGGTACAGCCTTTTAGCAGTTGGGCCCTGATTGTATGGTGAGAATGACAAGGACACGGGGGCCTCTCATCAGTGTGACACTTAAGTGGGGCCTGGGAGCGGGGGATTAGGGGGATGTAGTCTTTAAGGAAATAGAGTCAGCAAACTACTGTAATGCTCCCGATTATTTCCACAGACACATACACAATGTTTTGATCCACATCAGGCCCATTTTCCTCATTGATCAAAACATTGTGCGTGGGTGTTTGCAAATATACTTTTCATGGGAGCATTGCAGTAGTGTGCGGACTCTGCTTTTTGTTCCTCAGTCTTTGTTACCTACAGTGTTTAGATGTGCAGGTGACTGTTTTGAAATGTGGGTGTTGTTTTTTTTGCTGCCCTTATTTTGATGCAAATTTCTTTGCTCTGTAACTTTGCTAAGCAGCTTAGCTTTCTGTTTCCCAACACTCAAAACCTTCCCCTGCCCACGCACACAACTCGAAAAGTGACAGGGAACTGAAATCAAGACAGGATCCTTCTTTTTTTTTTCTCTTTTTTTTTTTTTGCAGTTACATATACCACCGCCTTGGCAACCTCAAGGAATATGTTCAGCTGAGAGAAAAACACAGTGTTTCCACAGCTCAAAAAAGTAACAGGAGAAAAGAGTGCTGGAATTCTGGTTATGTTAAGTATCTTTCTATGTCAAGTGACCTAATTTATCCTATCTAAATGCCATTGTGGCAGTTAAAAAAATGATTGAATGCTCAAATGCAACTGCAGACCCATCCCAGCACCACTAACACTAGTGTGCATTCCTCTGAGACACATGTAGCTACCTGGCCATGTAACGACCTAATCCACTACAGTCATGGCACTGGAGAACATTAGACTGCATGTGCCTGATTAACCAGGGGGGGCTCTAGTGAGCAATGTGGTATGGTTTATGCATACTAAATCAGAGTGAAGATAAAAACAGCTGGGTGGCCACATGGGGTTGATTAGATTGCATATGAGTAATTAACTATATATATATATATATATATATGTGTGTGTGTGTGTGTGTGTGTGTGTGTGTATACTGTATATATATAGGTAATTGCCCAAATAAGAGAAACACCAACATAAAATGTCTCAATCTGGCCACAAGCTGCCAGAACAGCTTCACTGTGCCTTGGAATAGATTATACAACACCATTTGTCCACAAAAAATTCCATCATTTTCTGTTTTGTTGATGGTGGTGGAAAACTGTCTCAGGCACTGTTCCAGAGTCTTCTGTAAGTGTTGAAATGGATTGAGATCTGGTGACTGATGTGATGGTCTTGGCATATGGTTTACATAATTTTCATGCTCATCAAACCATTCAGTGACGGCTCGTGCCCTGTGGGTGGGGGCATTGTCATCCTGGAAGAGACCGCTCCCATCAGGATAGAAATGCTTTACCATATGATGAAGGTGATCATTCAGAATGGCTTTGTATTTATTGACGTTTACCTTGCCCTCTAAGGGATTGAGTGTACCTAAACCATACCAAGAAAATGCACCCCACACCAGGGCTGTGCACAGACATTTTGGGGGGCAGGGGCTCAAGCAAAAAAAAAGGGCACCCACCCCACCGACACGCACTATTCCCACCCTGATGTTGTAATGAGTAATGATAAGATTCTAGATCAGCAGTCCTACTCTGACATGCTTGATACATAAGCCCCCTGAATTTGGGGTTTCAAAACTAAAACCTTCTGTTTCATGTTCTGTATCATTTTGTTACACTGCATATATTGTATAAATGAGACATATGGTACAACTACTGAACTACAGTTTGATTTTAGTAACATGTTTTTGAGCATCACACTGAGAGGAAAAGAAACCAGTATTATATTATATTCAAAAATGCACGCACGCACGCACTCACACACGTACACACGTACGCACGCATGCACGCACACACACACAATACTTAAACACACTCTTATATATTTGTTACATCTATGCATATGGGTGAAAAACTGATCCAGGGTCAGGGAGGTGAGAAGTATTTTGCCCTTCATTGGAGACAGGTGTATTTGCCTCTTCTAGCAGTGTTTATGCTGCTTATTTTCCAATCAAAATGGATTGATTGATTGAAACTTGTATTTTAACAGGGAAACACACTGCTACATGCCCAAACAATAATACACTTTTAAACATCATGTTTTTAGAAAATTGGCTATAAAGAAAAGGGGATGACTGCACTAAACTAGCAAAACTATGCAAAACGTAACTACCTGCTTCAGAAATTAATTGCATATTTGTAAGTTGTCCTGCATGAGGGAGATAACGTTGTTTTAATGATAATTAGACTAGCTTACTTGCTTGCGAGTACCGAGGCTAGTAATGACGAAATTACAGCGTGAAGGTGGCAAGTCCTACTGACCTACTTCATAGCTTTTTTAACGGATATATAACATAAAAAGTAAGTAAGTGTTTTTTAATCGTGGTTTCATAATTAAAACAGTGCCTACCTGAGTGATATCATTCACTGTAACCGAACTGGGCCTGGGGATGCAGTGCTTTTCATCACAAGTTGTATTCGGAATGTCGGAAGATGCGACGTTGATTGATTAATTGAGACAAAACCATTTGGAAGGCGGGGGGGGGGGTTGGAGAGTAGAGTACTTTTTAAATTGATAAGATGTATTTTTTTGTGGATACTACTATACATTTCCCTCTTTATATTTGATAGAATTTCAATAACAAATAAAGAAAAAATAAAATACAATTAACACCAGCCAAAAAAAGGGCACTTTTTGACTCTGAGGGCAAAAGGGCAGGGGCTCAAGCCCCCCTTGGGCCCTATCTGTGCACGTGCCTGCCCCACACCATAACAGAGCCACCAGAACCCTTCATCTACTCAGTTGTTTCCTTTATTTTGACAGTTACCTGTATGTAATATGTAATATATGTTCACTGTTGATGTATGATTGATATTTACTGTTATTATTTGTTGCCCTAGGAAACTTTTGTCTGTTTTATGACCATAAAATAAAATAATAGGCTGCAGGCAGATTATTTGAACCGATCCCCGTAAATTACGCACGCGGTTTGTAGATCTCATTTCCTTCTCTGAGGCATTAAAACCTGTCATCTGATGTTGGGGGGTGACCGGTTTCCAGTCTGCCTCACTCCTAGGGGATTGTGGGTAAGAGCAGAGCGGTTAATAAGTTAATGAGAGGCTGAGGTACCTGCTGGCGCAGGTCTGTCTTGACAGATGGCTTCAGCCGGGTAAACAGATTTGCTGTCTGGTTGAGCTCGTTTGGGTGACCCCCAGAGGAGGCTGGCAGGGCCTGAAATGCAGGGTCATGCGGAGGGGCAGGAGCCTGACTCATTTCACACGTCATTAAAGAGAGAGGGAACGGCCAATCAAAAGCAATTTGCATCTGCTGGCTTGCCATTGGGCTATGGTGAATACTTGCGGGACTAAAATTGCACTTGTTTGAAACTATTGCATGGATTCTAATGGCAGTCTGTAGTACAGACACAGATTCAGTTGCATTGCTTTTTGTTCCTGTGGCTGTTGAGAACAGCCTGAGCTGGCCTATTCAAGATTTTAAGCTGCTTCATTCACAGCCTTTGCTGAGACAACCCAGTGAAGGTCTTTCTCCTTTTTGTGGGTGAAGTCATCTGTATTTGACTTCAGTGAAACGTATCTCTCTCCTTGCTTCAAAGATCCACCTCAAACAAACGTAACGAGGTTTAACAATGAATCAATACCAACCCCGGATCGATACAATGAAGGCCAGGCAGGTTATTTGGACCAGAAAATGTGTACATGAAAATATCCATTCCGCTCTCTTCTGTTTTATAACCACTTAATTAGCTCCCGTAAAGCGCCACGGGCCTATTATTTTCCCAGTTGACTGATGGAAATGCAAGCTGAGGGGTTTAGCATGCTGCGTTTAGTGGACGGATGACAATATTCTGATTGTTCCCATTGGCTCTTGCAGTTCTCTTTGTGACCTCTTGGTGGCAGTGTGAAAATAGGGGACTCCACAAAAGGGAAAATAAGATGCAGTACAGTATATGCAAATGGCTATGTTAATTCTACTTGACATTAATCGCTTGTGTAGGATTATATATTGGATTATACTCAAATTCGGTCCACATTGAGAATAGCAGTAGTTATGTTAAAGGGGGTATATTTAATATACATGAACATTAACATTTACAGTCGTAGCCCTGACTGCAAGCCACTATTTTGGAGGGGGGAACACATTTTCACCCCCCCACCCCCCTGCCGTGTCTGCACGACCCTGAGCACAGCGCAGGTGTCTTTTATGTTGCTACCCACCCTGAAATTAGGCAGGGGACAGAGGAGGTTTCAATGCAATAGCAATAATAAAAGAAAAAAAACAACAAAGAAAAATTGTTTTTGAGTTTGGAATGTGAAAATGACCTTTTTTAAGGCCACCCTCTTTCGTGCCTTCGCTACACGCACCATGCAGTTGAAACCATGCCGTGAACATACCAACACACAGATGCCTTGTGGTCAATTGTGCACATTCTGACTTTCGCCGTTTCCCCAAATTACCCAAAGTTATGTGTATTCCAGGTTAGTGCTGTGCTCGGCACACACACGCCCTGTGCTTTTAAAGGTTCTGCACAGTCATTATATGACAAAACGACCAGTCAAATGACCTTAGACTGTGCCAAAAAAATTATTCCCCTAATTAAAATGCTCAGAACTGGAGATATATGCCTTAACCTGATCTTATATGATCTTACCATGTATAAATGCACAACTTGTAAGTTGCTCTGGATAAGAGCGTCTGCTAAATGCCAAAAAATATATATTCATGAGCTCATCTTATTTATTACACAAATACTCCAATGTCAGCCAATAGGATTGGAACATCGGAATTTTATTTTATTTAATCTAATATTTTTTAAAATTTATTTTTAAATTTATTTTTTTACACAAAGGAGGATATCAATGGACAGTTTTCAAACTTTCAACCTCCCACTTTCATCTGGTTTCACCCAAACATCATGCTGTTTGATGAAAAACATGATTTATACTATGGTCAGAACCATTCAAGTTGGAATAAGAAGAGAAGTGTGCAACTTTTATCCTGACCAGTGGACCCATAGAACTGTCCCACATGAGGCCTAAATCACACATAACCATTTTTATGCAAGTGCAAACAAATACATTGTACAGATGATCAAGTTCCTCCTGTAAGGTGACAGGGATTGTGCGGTTTCAACATTCAACATTGCTATTATCAAGACTGGTAGGATATTAATGTATGCAGTTACTCATTATAAATAGTGGAAGTATGAATGAAAATGCCACGATACGCCTCATAATTAGCCTTATTGATTGATGGCACCCGACTCCAACCCCTGACATGTGTGTTCAGCTTCGTGTTGGTTTTGTTTGAGTTCAGAGACGTCAGTCAGCATGTGAACGTCTGCTACGGAATGTGACGACACCCTTTGAGAAGCAATACAAGTCTGATTAGTTCCCTAGGCTGTAGACCTCTGGTCTTTGGCTCGGCAAGCTAATTGTACCTCTTGTTGTGTGAAGTGGCCCATATTCATTAAGCATCTCAGAGTGCGAGTGCTGATCTAAGATCGGGTTTCGCCTGTCCATATCCGAACATCATCCATTATGAGCTAAAGGCAAATCTTATCCTAGATCGGGCCTCCTCCTCTGAGGTGCTCAATGAATAGAGGCCCTGCTCTCCATAATCTCCCACTTTATTCACAGCGCTCACTTGCAGATGGTGAGAGTTTTCACACAGACCAACCTGCCATTTACCACATTGCAGCTTCATTCACAGGATCCAAGGGCGTATACTAGCAGTGCTCACTCCCAGGGCTCTTGAAGGCATCAGTGCGTTTGCGCTGTGCAAAAATGGATCTCAGCTCAGAATTGGTGAGCCTACCTTGTCAGGCTCATAACCTTTTGATACTGAGCCTTACCAAGTGAGGCTAGAAGAAGAATTTGCTTTGAAAACATTAAAACAAACATTAATTTGAATGTGCTGTGTGAAAGATAAGCGCATACATTTTTTTTTACACTTGTTTAAGTTGTGCCTCTTATATAACCTATAACCTATTATATCTTAACCGTATGGGCTTGACCATGAGCCTAACCAGGTTGATGCTCTGAGCAAAGTCCACCTACACTCTGGGGATGTGCTTTGCTAATGGGCAGTTGTTTCTGACAAATCATGATGTAATGTAAATGGTGCTCCAACCTGTGCAGAATCAAGCCAACACAAACCTTAACCTGTAACATGACACTGACTAATGCTTGTTCGAGTTAAGACTATCCTGGGAGCGACCAGCACATGTTCAATTCCAGGACGCACACTTGGATCCTTTCAAACGTTGTCGGGGAGATGTAGTATGCACATCCCTGTTGGCCATGTTAAGCTTGGCCGTGCTAAAATGTGTGAAAGAGTACCTTCAAATCATCATTGCGCTCAATTTTTCAAAGCTATTTCTCTGTTACAAATGTTTTGAATTGGTGTCTTCCTCTGCCTGGGCATGGAAGAGAGAGGCAGAAGGAACCCTGGAGCTGACCATCTAGTTAGTGTATAGAATCTGTGGCGGGGGACAGGAGCAGCGAAGCAGCACTGCTAGCGCCACGCGCTCAGACGGTGTTGTGACGGTGGGACAGCCTGTCGTTTGAGTGCCGTGGATTTATTACCTGTCCTGTCGCAGGCTGTCACCTGCCTCCGCTCTCCGTTTCCAGGAAGAGAGGCCGTGCTAATTCACATGTGTGTTCGGTATTCATTTCCCTGTCACGTCCTGTTCGCTGGCGTGTTTCGTCTGCAGTGACAAAATTGTCCTGATGTGCTGCACTGGCGGTTGTAGTTGATTTCTTTGGCAGTGTCACTTATATCACATCCGTCCTACTGGAATAAACTGTTGGCACGCAACCCCCCTCCCCTCCAACCCCCCCGCCATACAAACAGACACAGATACAATACACCAGCCTTGTAAACTATCTGAGGCCTCCGCTTGGTGTGTGTGTGTGTGTGTGTGTCCGTGTCCGTGCGTGCGTGTGATAATCCCTCTGTGTTCCTTCGCATTCAGACGAAAAAACCTCCAGAGCCATTAACGAAATGCTATTACTACAGCGGGTGCCTTTTATTAAAACAATCAATCCAACAGCCGGGACGAAATGTCAAGAGCTCTCTTAGTGGCTGTGACTGCCACGTCTGAGAAAGGCAACGGGTGACCCGGCACGGTCCTCTTTCGCTCGTGAGGCCGACTGAGCTCTTTGCTGTGACCTTTGTGGACCTGAAAGGATCAATGCACCGCAACGAGACCTTTAAGCGTGTGACACGTTATATCCCGTCACAAAAGCGGACGGAAACGCGAGAGGGAAAGCGAGGAGCTGAATGTGTAAAAACAGCGTTCGTTTTTAGCTGTTGTTGGGCTGACAGCACCACATCAGTGGAGATTCACAGAAGGGAAATATTAATGTGAACCTGAGTGAGACTGTAGGGGAGCATGTGGGTGATACTTTATTATCCGTTTTCTTACTGCTTCCATGAAACTTTATTCATGTAATATTTCTAGAGTGCCTGTTCCCAAAATGGATATCACTTACCCCTTATAAATCACTTTTTGGACAGGCACTGCAACACAATAAATTAACATGAATAACACTGATAATTATAAATGTACTAACTGTAGGTTAATTAATAGGACCTTAATATAAAGCAAACAATTTCTATCAATTGTGTTTTGATTACCTTCCCTTCATCAAGGGAATCACTCAGCCCCCCACCCACCCACCCACCCACATGCATGTGAACTGTGAGATACACTAGCTAATCTGGTAAATATAGTAATCAAGTCACATGAGTAATATCAGTCCTGACAATTTCACTTTGAATCACACAGAGTGAGACAAGGCTTTGTAAAGTTCACATGCTGCTCCCACAAGAATGTCTGGCATAAGCAATTATACATTTTATTGGCCCCCGGTTATTGTTCTTTGCATGATAAATCTCTCTCTCTCTCCTCTCTCTCCCCCTCCCCCTCCCTCCCCCCCTCTCTCTTTCTCTCTCTTTTAGTTTTGATCTGCTGTATATTACAAACAGGATATTCAGCCCTCAGTGCTTGCACCCCAATTGGTGTGTATAGGGATAGCAGTCTTTTCCACAATCATTAGCGATCACTACCCAAACCCCCCTTGCGCTGTATCTCAGTCTCACCTGATTCTCCACCCATCTGTGTCCCATTCTCTCCTGGTCTCCCATCTCTCTTTCTCTCTGTCTCTTTATGATTATTTAAATATCCTCTTTAAGTCCAATACAGGAGCCTATCCCCATGCTATTTTTGCTAAGCAAAGCCATTTTCTGATAAAATGGTGCTTCAATTATCACCGTTATTAAATTGATTTCTCTATCCCCTGGAGTTTGGCACCACTCAGGACTGTACATTGAGAATTGATTTGTGTCAAATGTCCCCCTCCACTGACTCGCCCACAGCCGATCGATTTCTAACAGCATTGCGTTGCGGTGGTCTGCAGATTTTTGGAAAAAGTATTTGTACATACCAAAGACGTTAGCCTTCCTCTCCCACGCCCAACCCTTTTATCTTCTGGCTGATTGGACCGTGGGGAATCTGTGATTTGTAGCGCAGGGAGTAACAAAGACCGCTGGTATATCTGTAGACCTGGGACTGCCTCCTCACTACCTTTGACACCTTTCACCTTTGATCGCCCACTTTGACATTGACCTTCACCATCATCCAGACCAGACCTTGGTTAAATACGTATTTGAAATACTTGAACTCATTAGATGCCAGTGAAATTTGAAAACACTCCTGCTGATCCCTTACAATTTTCAATGAATATGTTACTAACCAAGCATGCAACCTCATGAAAGAAGTTCTGAATATTGGTGCATGTGGATGTTTCCACCCTCACATTGAACCACAGGTCAACAAAATCAGCACTAAAATGGCATTTTTGTTCCACCTCAGAAACACTGAGTCAGTCCATCTCTCTCTCAAGGATGCTTTTGCAAGTACAGACGTTGTACATGCTTTTGTGTCCTCCCACCTCAATGAGTTAATTCTCTTGTCATTAGTCTCCCCTCCAAAACACTTAGCAAACTTCAGAACTCCAGAACTCAGCAGCCAGTGTCTAAGTGGCCAATAGAGCTGCAGCAGACCAGCTATGTAGGCAAGGCCATTTGTAACGTAAAAGTGGTTAAAGCATTTCAAATAAACTATTGGATCCAGGTCCGATCCAGACTCAAGCATGCAGTCCTATTGTGATTTCTCTGTTTGAATTTTCACCATGTGTTCTGTGTCCCGCAAACCACACTTTCAGCCTGGTGCTTACCACTCATTTAATACTTCATTGGCAAACAGAGTTGGTTGCATAATGAATGAATAGTATGTTTAATAATGGTTTAATGGTTTAATATATGTTTAACGGATCCAAACAGAGTGAGATGACACAGATCTTCATCTTGATCGGCTCAGTAGGGGGAAACAGGTGGTGGATTGCATTGAAGCCTGTGAGTCAGGTTCTATTCTGGGCTCAGATTTTACTCCACCAAGTCCACCCCCGACTCATTGTAAGAAAAGGGGATGCTTTTTGACCAAGTAGTGGGCGTGTTCAATCAAAATTGCTGCAGTGCTTTGGCCTACAGGGGCGAAGACTTGATTCCAAATGTGGGGGGGACAAATACAGATTGCAGAGGCAAAGCCCCTGCTGCCCCCTGTACTCGATGCGCATGTTTACTACACTCTGAAGAAAAAATCGTTATGTCCACCGCATCGGTCTTTATTTTTGACATTGGCATCATTTATCATTTTAAATCTCACCTCTCCACTTTCTATCCCTGTCCCCTCTCCATCTGCACGTGTGAACAGTACCTGCCACTGGTCCTGCTGTTAAACCATGACACAATATTATAACTCCAGGGTTGGTGTACCCTGTCTGCAATGTATACCAATCACTTCCAATCACTGAAATATTAGAGATGGCTCTTTGTGCTCTACTGATACATGTGCAAAATGTACACTGCTCTCTGTCTTCATGGGATATTTATAAAGGGCATCACTCTAAGGGTAATTAAAAAGGCAATGCTCTTAAAACAGGATTGAGATACAAGCGCATATTGAAATGATTGAACATTGGGGGGCAAAATACAGCAAAATACAGATTGCAGGGGCCAGAGACCCATTGCCCCCCATACTCAGTGCTCATGCTTACTATACTACAAAAAAATGAATGTCCACCTTTTTGCTCTTTGTTTTGGAAATAGTCATTGTTTATAAATTGAAATCTCTATCCCTAACATCTATCCCTGCCCCCTCGCTGTCTGTGGCCAGTACCTGCTGCTGGTCCTGCTGTTAAATGACAAAATATCAGTCTCAGGTGTTGGTGTGTGCACATTGGTGTTCATTGGTGGGTTAGTAAACTGCAGTTATTCGTATAGTGATAGTAATATTTGAGTAATGTATGTCCCAGTTGTCCCTGGTGGGTTAAGGGTGACCAGGTCCAAACGGTCCAAATGCAGGACCACCAGGATGAATTTGCGGACATTGCAGGACGGGAAAGGAATAATGGGTTGGTAGATGGGACCCGACGTGTCTTGATATCTCCAAACGTAAACTCGCTCCGCCCAAGATGGATCAAAACGTCAAAACTGTTACCGAAGTTAGTTTTTCATTATTTCACGCCACACTCCATGATTCTCTGATTCGTGCCAAGCATTTTGACCTGACCCATGCAAGGGAACATTCTTCCAGTATGACTTAAATCTGTGAAACAGCATATGTCCCCCTATCCCTCATGTCATGAATGGGATTAAATCATGCGTAGTAGCAGCCTAACCCCAAAGTAACCCAGTCTGCTTTCTGTAGATGTGTAATTCTGACACAGTGCTGTGCAATTGTCAGTGATTGAGGCTTCAGAGTTCAGAGGTGTCAGTTAGCACGTGAAAGTACACTACAGAACGTGACACCACCCCTGGTGATGCAATATGAGCATGACTTGTTCCCTTGGCTGGGGATCTTGGGTTTTAGCTCAGCGGGACAATCGTGTCTCTTGTTGTGCGGAGTGGTCGGTGAGGGCCGGGGTTCGAAACCCGCAGCAGACATACATACATACACATACAAAAATAAATATTATATCAGTCATATAAACGTATCATCATACCTCTATGGACAGCATCAGCCGTTCAAGGACTCTGGACAAAGTCCAGCATGACACTATGAGCATTTCACCTCAATGTTCTTTACATTTTATTTATTTGGACATAAAAAAAAGCACAAAACCCCAAAGAGACCTCACCAACCTAAACACATTAACAACACAATAAAATGTGAAGTTATTGACAACATTCTAACGGCACCATCACAGTCACAATAACAAAATATGCGCGATGACATCTACGCTAGTCACATACCGCTAATCATGGTGCTGTTTGTGGAATGGATGCCCCCTCCCCCGGTGTTAGTCTGGATTAGTAATCCTGCTGACTGCTGCCGCCCCCGCCTGTTCTGGGTGATGTTGGGATGGGGGCGACGTGGTGAAGGAGATCACCAGATGGAGCCTTGCTCACTCCCCACCCTCCCTGGTCGGCACGGCGCCATGCGGTGAGGGGTGTGACTCACCAAGCGTGGCACGCTACACTGGCACATCCCTGTTTGTGCCCCTGTTTTGGAGTTTAAACCCCACTTTAATCACAGCTAAGGGTACACGGTGTTCCTCCTACCCTAATCCCTTTCGCAACCCCATTGCTGTTTGTAAAAGAAAAAGCGATCGCTTTTATTCTGAATATGAATGAAATTTGTCATTTCATAGAGCGTGATAGACATTTTACATTTACATTTTAAGCATTTAGCAGACGCTCTTATCCAGAGTGACTTACAAGATGTGCATAAATACATGGTAGGAACAATCATAGTTAGCGCAAGAGATCAGTGCAGTAATACAGCAATAGACATCGTAGTAGGCAGCTGCATACCATACCTGTAACACTGGGAAGAAAAGGTTAGTAATTCATTTTTTTTTTTATTAAATGAGAAGGCAGGGATACATATACAAGAAGTGTTGAGCAAGTCAGCACTGGTGATGACAATTGGCTAGATGTACAGAATTCAGTGGTAGTGGAGTCTGAAAAGGTGGGTTTTGAGTCTCTTGTGGAAGATCGCAAGTGATTCTGTGGTCCTGACCGATTGCGGAAGGTCGTTCCACCACCGAGGGGTCAGGACAGAGAAGAGGCGAGACCGTGAGGAGCGGCTGCCGGGCGCCCGGAGGGATGGGACAGTCAGTTTGCTGGAGGAGGCGGAGCGGAGGGGTCTGGCTGGGGTGTAGGGTGTGATGAGTGTGATATACAAGTTCCCTCCGTCTGCATTTCTCCCACGTGCATATTTTCTTACCTACACCACCCCACACCCACCAATGTGGCCCTTCCCACATACTGCAGCACGGTGTCCGCCCAGAGGGGCTTCATGGGTAATGCGGCGGTGTGGCTTGCTGGTCTGAGACTGAATCTGCCACTGTGGTTTTAGGGTGTTTTAAAACACTTTTATGGCCCCTGGAGAAGTGAAGGCCGGGGTTGTTTATACTGCCTGGCTGTGCTCTCCGGGCCCGCGGAAACCGTGGAAACCCTTCCCATAGCAGAGGCTTCTGTCCCGCTGCTGTCTTCAGAAACGCAGAGCGTGGTGTCAACATTCTGTGCGTACGCTGGTCCAGTGCCATGGTTCAGCATGCTCCGCTAATGGAAATTATGGATTTAATCAGAGAAAGTAATTGGGACAAATGTTCTGTGCATGTGAAACAAGGTTCTCACCCATGTTGTATGGCAGGGATTTTTTTATTCTTTCTTTTTTCTTTTCTGATTTTTCTCAGTTTTTCTCACTATTTAGTAGCCAATTACACCCTCTATTTATTTCGATTTACCCTCCCCACATGGGTCCGCCGCTCATCTCTATGAGGCAAGCTACTTCTCTGAGATGGAATTCGACCACCCACGTTCTGGAGACTCCTTGCACGCTTCATGGCGGACCCGAGCCGGCTCACCCTCCCCCTGGGGCGGACAGCCAAATGCTGCCCTCGATTGGGGCTGACGACCAGGGCCGGTCTGGTAGAGACCATTTCGAACCCCGTCCCTGACAGGCATGTTTCTGCATTTCTACAGCACTGACACAGTTCAAATGAGAGTATCTCAGTGCGGCACTGACACAGTTAAAATGAGAGTATCTCAGTGCGGCACTGACACAGTTAAAATGAGAGTATCTCAGTGCGGCACTGACACAGTTAAAATGAGAGTAGCTCAGTGCGGCACTGACACAGTTAAAAGTGGGAGTGGCCTGTTATCCCAGGGACTCTCACATGTCCCTGATTACGATACAGAGCTCCCAGGAACACAGCACACCACAAGCTCAGATTGTGTGTGAGCATGAGACTGCCATCTCCACAATTCCTACTCTCTGATCGCTCCTCTCTCTGCCCCCCTCCTCTTCCCTCTCATCCCGCTCTATCCCCGAATCCTGCTCTCCTTCACCTCTCCACAGGCTGGCTCCGGCTTTGAAGTAGCTCGCTCAGTCGCACAGCCGTTAGGGTTTGCGTGTGAGGACCGAGAGCCGTTGCCATCTCTGTCTCACACACCTGACATCTCTGCATCCTGTTCTTCTGGTCTGCCTCTCTTCTCTCACCTTCCAACTCCATCCCTCTTTCTCTCTCTCTCCATCCTTCTCTCTCTCTCTCTTTCATCCCTCTTTCCCCTTCTCCTCTCTCTCTCATTCCCTCACTCTCTGTCTCCTCTTTCTCCTCTAACTCTCTCTCTCCTGGACACAAGCAAGAGCGTTTCTCCTCCTCCTGCGTTGTGCTCCGTCGGTGGCGGGAGGGCTGAAGGATCTGCTCCAGCTGAAACGAGGGGGGGAAGTTGTGTGAGCGAATGCTAATCCAGCGGCAGCGGCGGCAACAACAGCGGCAGCGCTGAGAGCGAGAACAGAGAGAAAGAGAGAGAGAGAGAGAGAGAGAGAGAGAGCGCGCGCGCGTGCGTGTGTGAGAGAACTCCTCGCTGGAGCACGCGTGAGTGTGAGAGCTCCACGCTGCCCAGCCCTACCCCACGCCCCTCTGTGTCGTGCGGTTGGCTGAGGCTGCGGGGAGGGAGTAGATGTGTCTCCCGCCAGCGCCATGTCCACAGTGAGACACTTCCTCATGGAGAGGCTGGCAGAGAGACCCCTGGTTCCCCACCTTCCCGCGACGGACCATGCCCCTGCGAGAGGGCCAGGGCGCACCGGGGTAGAGCTGTAACAGAGCGCCGCGGGAACGTGCCCAGAAAGACCTCCAAACAGCCAGAGAGACGCCCAAACGGCCGGAGAGACGCCCCCAAACGGCCGGAGATGTCCCGGATGGTGAAAAGCGGGTTCTTCTCGGCGTGCCAGCTGCTCTTGTTCCTCTCCGTACTTTTGAGCGCACCTGGCATCGCCGACCAGGCCAGGACTCCGGGCAGACACCGGAACAAGGGGGGTAAGTGGCGCACGGTGAGAGGGGGGCTGAAACCAAGCGTCGCCGTCCCGCTTTGCCAGCTTCATTGATGTAAGAATCCGGGAATTCGGAGCTACGCGTCATGTTTTGGAAGGGATGTGCCTGCTCCTGTGTTGTAGACCTCAGCACTTGTGCAGGATTTTCGGTCTCGATTCGATTGAATTTGTGCCACATCTTTGTGCGGCACCTGTGGTTGATCAAGTGGAACGCCAATTTATTCAAAGGGCAGAATTGCCTCTTATTGACTGTTTTTGCTCTTCTAATCCCACGTACTGCTCGAGGGTAAGATTGAGGGGATTTGTGCAGTCAGCCTGTTTGCCTTTGGTCTTCCAGTTGATTCTCATTTCAGCTCTGAACGATCAGAGCTTTTGACATTTGGCCCCACGCATCACAGGGCACTGTGGGTTGTTTTTGATATTGGGACAGGGTGGCAGAGCGGGGGCTGTTTAGAGATATTTTAGAAGAGTGTTCTTGGACACATTGTCTGCACCACACGTACACGTTTTGAGGGTGAAGGTCAAACTTGTGTTTAAGATATCAGAGTGTGTGTGTGTGTGTGTGTGTTTTTTTGTGTTCGTGTGTATTGGGGTGCTCTGTGCTGCAGTGTACCATCTAGAGACAGCGAGTGTATGAAAGTTTTCTTTGGGGAAACACTGCCATTCTCTGTGGGGTGACTGAGCTGAGAGAAAAGCTCCAGTGTTTGAGGGCAGAGGGAGTGTTGGGGGGGTCCAGAAGTGCGTTAAAATGCATGGATTACAGATCGGGTGGGGTGGGGCTGTCCATGCTGGGGCGCTCAGTGTATATGGCTATAAAGCTCCATTGTGCTGTGGTGGTGTGTGTCAACCTATAGCTATGATGGTATGTGTGGATCTATAGCTGTGATGCTTTGTGTGTGTTGAGATAAACGGCTGACTGTGTGTGTGTGTGTGTGTGTGTGTGTGTGTGTGTGTGTATAGCTATGCAGTGCGATGATGGTGTGTTTTGGGATGTATAAAGGGTATACTACAGTTAACACTACATCCTCAAATCAGTTTGCTCCTTAAAGCACTACATGCCCACTACATCCCTCTTGTACCTACTATGGCACTTAACGCTATGTTGTTTGTTTATGTAATCACAACTACAATTGGTTGCTCTTTTTATATGCACTATTGTAAGTCACTCTGGATAAGAACGTCTGCTGTAAATGTAAGTAGCTGTGTTGTGATGGTGCTGTTTGGTGTATATAATGCTATACTCTGCAGTGATGATGTCCTGTGTATGACATTTACTGTGTTGACGTGAGGGTGTGTGTGTGTGTGTATGTGTGTGAGTGTGAGGCCATGTGTATATGTGTGAGTGTGTGTGTGTGTGTGTGTGTGTGTGTGTGAAGCCATGTGTATAAGTGTGAGTGTGTGTGTATGTGTGTGTGTGAGGCCATGTGTATATGTGTGAGTGTGTGTGTGTGTGTGTGTGTGTGTGTGTGTGGTCATGTGTATATATGTGTGTGAGTGTGTGAATGTATAGCTGTTCTATATTGCGATGGTACTGTATGTGTAGCTATAGAGCAATGCTGTGCAGTCTTTGTGCATATGTACATGTGTGTACGAGCTGTAATGTGATGTGTGTACATGTTGTGCAGTAATTCTACTGTATTTGCGGACACTCAGTAAAGCTGAGCTGTGCTAAAGCATGTGCAAACAGAGCCGTGCTGCCCTGTAATGGAACCATAAGGAAGCACTTGAAGCTATGAGAATGTGTGCGTGCGTGATTGTGGCTCAAAGGGAGGATGGAACTAATCTGGCCCCCTGCGGCCCCTTTCAGCATGTGTGGCTGGGGCTGTTGTTGTGGTTGCAGACCCTGTTTCCTGCTCAGAGAGAGAGCGAGGGAGAGAGAGAGGTGTTAGTTAATTCAGCATTATCTCTCTCTCTCTCTCTCTCTCTCTCTCTCTCTCTCTCTCTCTCTCTCTCTCTCTCTCTCTCTCTCTCTCTCTCTCTCTCTCTCTCTCTCTCTCTCTCTCTCCCTCCCTCTCTCTCTCTCTCTCTCTCTCTACCATGCTCCCAGTGTGTAATCCCTTCTGTGGGAGCCGAGCCTCTTCTGAAGATGGGTCTCTGTGAGAATGTGCCCTGATCACCCCCACCTGATCACAAGCCTCAAAGAGTCACCATCACCACTCAGATCCCCTCTGTCAGATTCATTCATTCATTCTCTCTCTCTCTCTTTCTCTGTCCTTATAATTCTGTCATTTTCAGTGCCTGAACTTGTCCTTTCACTCATAGAATTGTTTTTATTCGTACTATTAGAAGTAGTCAGTAGTGTTAGAAATAGCAGTAGTCATTGTGGTTGTAGTAGTAGTAGTAGTAGTAGTAGTAGTAGTAGTAGTAGTAGTAGTAGCAGTAGCAGCAGCAGCAGCAGCAGCAGTTATTGTATTAGTTGTCATAATAGTAGTTGTTTTGGTCATAACATGGTAGTAGTTATAGTAGCTGTAACAGTAGTAGTATCTGTAGTAATCATAACAGTAGTACAGTATTAGTTATTGTAGTTGTAGTTGTCATCATAATAATAGTAGTGTCTGTAGTAGTAACAGTAATAGTAATTACTTACACACTTACCACAAGCCGTAACCTTAGCACTGGGCTCACAGACAGTGGTGATCATGAGCCATAGCATGCACCTTGACCTGTGCAGGCGTGTGAGTGGACGGCCAGTGAGGCAGGCTGTGCTCTCACACCATCAGAGGGATTCATGTACAGCCGCTCTCTCCTGGCCTTCAGCGCGATTCCACGCAAGCGCTGCTTTCAACCGGGCTCCGGAACTTTCACTCGTCCGTGGTTGGAAATCATGCCTGGTTGGGTGGATTTCCCTGGAGGAAGGTGGGGAGTGAAATCCGTTAGTCGTCTGTGCCGCCAACAGGGAAACGGTTTAAACACTACCACTGTAGGAAAGGACAGCAGTTCAATGCGAGTACTTACTAATGCATATCAACTTTTTTTTGCATTCTGGGTCAATGTCTGCATGTTTTTTGTTGCACATTTGTCATTTTCCAAAAAACTAAAATGAGAGAAGGTTCAATCAATCTAATTTTATTTGATACAACAAGTGCAACTCAAAGTGCTTTACACAAAATGATAAAAAGGAGAGAAAGAAAGGGAGATGTTGGTAGTATGTTAAAAACTTAACAAATGCAAATCTCTTTAATGTCATAAATAAATATATAAATCTTAAAATCCCCATAATATCTGGCCCCTCTGAGGTCCTGGCCTTCCATGGTATAATTGGCCCATGATTTCTCAAGCTGTGCTGGTCTGGATCAATCTGAGCAAGGCATCGGTCCTGATTGCTGACCCAACCTGCACTTCAACATGTGTTATCAGGCTGGGGGATGTCTGGGATATCAGCAATCTCATAGACATGAATTAATTTCCCCAGTGCAGGATGCTGATATAACTGTCAGATGGGTCTGAGAGTGAAGGCTCTGGGTTTGAGAGGGGCCAGCTCCACAGGAACAAGGAAGTCCTCTGGTGAATGTTGATTGGTTATCAACCATGTGTCTCTGCCCTCATCATGCACTTTATAAAGACACAGCACGAGCACGCCAGTCCGAGAGGGGGACTTTGATGGACAAAACTGCCGCGTTGGTCCTGTTTGTTCTTGTTGGTTGTCGTCTCTCTGAAACCCTTCATGGTTTTTCTTTCTTTTTTTTAAGCCTGTTTTCCCATTTTCTGTTGTGTTCTGTTCTTGCTGCATTTCTGTTCCATCTGTGTGCTTCTTACTTTATCTCTAATCACCTGGAGGGTTGGTGGGTCCCACCCGTATCATCTGCCCGCAGTCAGACAGAGCCCCCTGCGCATTGCCACTTTAATTTAGGATGCCCAGCTAGGGCTTCCCTCGAGAGTTCGCCCTGTACATTATTATCTCCCCTTAAACACCATTATCCAACACCAACAACAACCTGTAGGAAACAGCTGTTCTCCCCGTCTCCCCCACAGGACACTCCTAGGGGTGGGGGGCAGGAGGGGGTGTAGAGAGGGTGTAAATCGCACCAAACCCGGAGACAATGGAGTGAATCTAAAGGAGGTTATTGCCTCCTCCTCTGGGGCTCCCCTGAGCCACAGGCAGGCGCTGCATGGTAATGAGGAGGAAGGTGGAGATCACAGAGCTCCAGAGCTGATTAAAACAGGGGAGAGGGAGCCCCCCCGCCGCCCCAGCTCTCACCCCCCGACCCTCTGCGGGGACCTGAGGGAGACCACGTGGGAGGGGAGCGACGCAGGGGGGAGTTCGAGCGAGGCCGGGAGTACCCTGGGGCATGTGGACCTCAGGAGAGGAGCATAATACAGTGCCTGACAGAGGCACCGGGGCTGTGGGGTGTAGGAGGAGATGTCAGTGCGGGAGGGGAGGGGAGGATGCAGGAGAGAGGTGGTGGCATTGGGAATACATTGAGCGATATCAATCTCAGGAGAGAAGGTTAATACATGAGAAGGGTCCCAGGGCTGGATTCATGCTGAATATTTTCTCTCCAGGGAGGGAGGGATTGCTTGCTCTGCCTTGACTGAGTGTCTGGGGGCTGAGAATTATTCTCAGAGTATGTTTTGCAGAGGAGAGATTCATGGCCCTCTCAGCTCTCTGCTGTTTTAGAATTGGGAGTCGGCATATAACGGCAACGACAGGGAACTGTAACGACAGGCAGGCGACAGACTATTACTCAGTCGACGGAGTGCCGATATCAAACCAGCACAAAGGAATATTCTTTATTATGAATGCACGTGAGGAGATTTGGTAATTTTACACATTCCCGCCCCCCACCCCGCAGCGCTGTGTAACAGTTCTTTGTGGAACAATCTAGAGACAGATGTGCTTTCTGAGGAGGTAATGCCTTCTCGCGGTGAGGGATTGTGTTCTGGCGGATAAGGTGTGCATGAGTTGAGATAGGAGGTGATGTCGTTGTGGTGGATTAGTATTCCATCAGTATCTTTATCCCCTCTGGAGTTTCTAAGAGCCAGGGAAGAGCTAAATGAAGCCTGTTCTGGAATGAGTGCAGGCCAGGGCAAGATGGGAGATTTTAGGAAATGGTAGGCAGGTCACTCAGTTTTAAAAATATTAATCCACAAACTTGAAATGGTTTTATCTACGTACTAAAAAATGTAATACTCAATTTAAAAAGAAAAATTGTGCTGTCTCCTGCACAAATCTGTCCCATTGACAGATGCTGTAAAAAAAATGGCAGTTGTCTTGACAGGCAATAGTGGCAGCAATTGAACGTTGGAATACTAGACATTTAACTAGCGTGCCTATGGAGGATGGGCAGTAGTCGCTGTAAATCCCCTCTCATAGCAAATAAGACCCAAATGACTGGTTTAAAATATGTTTTCTTTCATCATCTTGACAGGTCTCTCTAACCAACCAATATAGACATTGGGGCGATGCTGATTAGTTTAAATAAAAATCTCACCCCAAAGTTTTTATTCACAACTTTAAAGATAAAACAAGTAAAAGATCCACCAGCTGCACTTGAGCTGATGTACCCACACGTCTTGTAGTTCCGAAAAACATTAATTCATGACATAAAATTGAAAACCCCCTGCGGAAGAATTAAGTTAAAAATAGGCAGCACTGCCGTTTTTCGGTGCCTTGACGGTTGAATGGAATTCTACAAGAGCAAGCAGACTTCCGCTGAGACAAATGTCACGCACCACTTTTAACTTATTTTATTTAGAAACTTGGTAAACTGGATAAACAGCCTTGGCATGGAACCAGAGTTGGAGTCATTTCTAATTTAAATTGTAATTAACGGAACAACTCCAATTCAAACCTCGCAAAGTGAGGAATTGATTGTGAATTGAATGACAAGAATGGAACTGGGGGCAGTGGAACTGACCCAAACCCTGGATGTAATGCCTCATTTTATATGTGGTCCAGGGGTGGGCGATAAAACAAACAATACAAATATTAAAAAGCATGCCTAAGATAAGATGCAATGCAAAAAGATATGAATAACAATAACTTTCCAAAACTTTAAGAAAGCGTAAAAAAAAAAAAAAAGATCCAGTAATATTTCTAATGTGTTCAACGATTTTAATGTGAGATGGCAGATGATTCCAATCACAAGGAACTTTAAACTAAAAGCTTTTTTCCCCCCTAATTTCATTATGTAGCCTTGGGTCTTTGAAACAAACACTTGCAGAGAATAATTACTGTCATACTAAATCAACAACATTTTTAAGTAATTGAGGGCATTTGTGTAGATACACTTATAAAACAAAGGAAGGCAATGAAGATGACATCTTTGTACTGAGCATTGAGATGATGAGATCTATAGTGACAACCAAGAACACATCTGTACAAGCTATTGTACAAGGTCTTTGTACAAGTATAATTGTGACTTGGATGATTTTTAGTATATCACATCCCCATTGTCTATGATAAGTATCTAATGTTGTGTAAGGTTTATTAACGTGTCAACATTTCCCTCGAAGAGAAGTCTTAGATTGGTGCAATATATATTGTTCATTTTGCAGATTTTTTACCAAGTCTCTCATAGGATAGCTGAGAATCAATCCCAAATGCTATCCAAATAGTATTAAAAACAGTTAATATATTCATCTTCTGCCTGGCAAACTAATTTATGGTGCAGCATTTTGTTTTATTCAGTACCAACTTATTTAAAGACAAGGAGTTCTGTGGCATGCCAAAATCAATCAGCTAGGGCATATAAGATGTAAGTAAGTAAGTAAGTAAGTATTTATTTATATAGCGCCCTTCATAGCACGAATGCACAGAGTAAAAATACAATTAAAAACAGCAGTACTCAGATAAAAAGTGCACACTTAACGATACAGTACAGACAACAAACGTAACAACGTTACAAGCAGCAGCAAACTAGGCAAAATATGTCCCACATTCAGGTAACCTGCCAAACACACAAGATGTAATGCGTAGATGTGTTTGGTGGTGATAGAGAAGAGAAGTAAAGCAAAATAATTAAGACAACATCAAGATTTGAAAAAAAAAAACATAGCAGTGGCATTGTCAGGATTGAGGTTCAATACAAGCTAAGGGAGGGGGCACATATGATGTGCGTTTCAGGCACAATCACCCAATGCTTTCTGCTGCCTGGATTAATTGTGCAGGCAGAACCTCTTCTGTGATGAACACCTGAATATGACTTAGATTGTCTCTACCGACCAGGGCACTTTGATGGAGAGGGGTTTTTGTACTGTGAGGGTGTGTTTTCCTTGGCCTCTGGCCTCTGGCCCATTCCCTGCACATTTATGATATTGGACTAGATTCTTTATTGTCATATTCATCATGCCTGGATACTTTCCTTGTTAATATCTGTCTGTCTCTGAATATGTAATTATTGTGCTTATACGGGATACCTTGACAGATATCCTGAGAATCTCCCAGCATGCATTTCCTAGCCAGCCAGCTTGGACAGGAACTACATTCCTGTTAACCAGCTGTGCTGCTACACAGTTTACACCGACAGCACAGGCCTGAAAGCCCTGCACATTCAGTGAACTCATTCGCATGTTTGCCGTTCAGAATGTAATATGTCAAATGATTCCACTTTTAGCTGTAATTGAAGCTATTACAAAACGCAATCTGCTCATTTTAAATTCTAGCAATAAGTGTGATGAATAAACATGAAATTAAGCCAGCATCCATTAAGCCAGAAAACATCCATTTGATATAGATTCTAGATTTTTAGAAATATTGCATTATTAACATGATGAGAAACTTCTTAATCCTTGCTGAATAATATGTTTGTTACTGAACCATATAGTTTTACCCACCAAGGCCTGTGAATGAAATGAGCCCTGATTAAATACTCTAAGCTGCAATGCCTACAAATGTCTGTGAAAGTAACGTCCGTGGCACGTTGTCTGCATGTAATAGTTTCCGTCCAGATCTTCTCCTCTTGTGTGCAACGATTGGATTGTTGTTTCTGAGGAGAGGTGTGAAGCTGGGAACCCCCCCATTGTGTGTGCTGCCAGTGAGAATTGACCACATTAGATCTGGTGACATGTTAAGATTGTCAGTGCTTCCCGTTGTTTTGATAGAAGTCTTATTGCCCAGTTCTTCCTCAACTCCAGCTGGAACCAAAAAAAAAAAAAAAAGAATAAAAAAATGCATTCACTGAAGGAAGTTGTTTCTCGAGTGCACTCCAGCCATGGGAGGAGATGTCATTTGTTTTCTCACAACAGGTTTTTACAGGGTCAAGGCATCGCGGCAGGCTAGGTTGATGGGCAGAGAGGATGCTAGGAGATTAAAGATGAAAAGCATTTTTGCAGGGAGGTTGTTGATGGGGGGTGGAGGAGGCTGCAGGGTGTTAGGAGGCAGGACATGCTGTGCGGTGAATTTGTTTCCCCAGATTAGTGTATTGATGGGTCCTGTCGGCCCAGGGTGTTGGTCACCTGTCTCTCCACGCCACGAATCCCGTTGGCCGTCCCTTTCACATCTAACTGTGTGACAGGTCCGTGCTCAAAGGGAGGACATTTAAACTCGCTTTTTGAATACATTTATTTTCAGCGTGGGAGCTTGGAAATGTAATTGAAATTGCATGAAATGGCCTTTCTTTGAGTGTGGATTTACATTTTATAGAAATGTTCCATTTCTTTGAGTGTGGATTTACCACACATTTTATAGTGGAATACCCTTGGTTCCATGCCCTGCCCTTGTTTAGAATCATTAAAAGTTTGTTTTTTTGTAAAAAATAACTAATGACATAGAAATTCTTGTTGTCTTTTTGATATACAAGAGATTATTACACCTGAAATGACTTTTAAAAAAATTATATTTTTATGTTTTTCTCCCAATTTGGTAGCCAATTATTCCACATATTATTCCAACTGTCCTCCCTACAAGCCTGCTGCTAACCTATTTCTGATACTGGTAGTGGCAGGAATGACAAACCGCCTCCTCCGAGACGGAACTCGCTAATTGCCGACCGTGATTCCAGCCAGATAGAAGCTTTTTGCAGTGAGCTCATGCCGGCTTCCTTCCCCCCTCCCTGGGGCGGACAGCCAATTGCTGCCCCCTAGCGACACTCCCGGCCAGAGCTGGACTGATGCAGCCGGGTTAAGAACTGCGGCTGCAGTGGGCAACTTTCATTCCAGTCAGACCGTTATGCCACCTGGGCGGCCCGAAATTACTTTTTAAAAACATGTCAAATAAATCACTTTAATTGTTGTATCCTCAGATAAATGCAGGACATTGAGTGTGGCCTTGTCCTGTGAGTGAGTTTCACTAGAGTAATGACCTGTCCAGTCTGTTATGATGCCTAAAGCTTACAATTTGCAATGCTGCTTTATTGTGTTTTGGTAGAAGTTTCCTTCTGGGACATTCACTTCGGGAATACATTAGTGCTCAATTTCCATGTCTGCCCTTAAGATGAAGTGGTAATTTCTAATTCTGTATGAGATTTCTTGTGTTTCCACAACGGCCGTTACAATTCATCTTGTACAGTCTAAAGCAGGGCTACCCAAACTCTGTCCTGACAGCCCATTGTGTGTGCTGGCTTACGTTCCAACCATGATTGCAATGTCTATTAAGGGAGCATTTGAGGGAGGGGCAAGACCAATTTTAAAAAGCCCTACCCTAAAGAGAAAAGCTACTTTGAATCAGTATTTATGCCTGAATTTAATTGTTTTGAGTAAAGTCTAGCTACAGCACAGACCGTGTACACTCAGGATAACATTATATTTAAAAGCTTCTTGTGTTGTGGCAGAAATGGCTATTTATAATTGGCGGTTCAAAAATGTATGACTTCTGAAATGATGAATGGAAATGATTTCACCGATAGAGTGAAATCTATGGTAATGAGATAATGATCTATGGTTTCCATTTTCCATTTGCCTATTTTCATCTGTGGCCCAGCATCCCTTGCGACCTCACGGAATTGGCCCTCCCCCACCAACGCTTTTGTAACCCCCCTGGTCTAGAGGAAGGCACGTGATGGGCGTTCGCACGCTCGCATTACAGCATCACCCTGAGAGAGATGAGGAGCACCGCAGCCCACTCGCTGAGAGATGACAGGAGACGAGTCTTGTTTGGTTATGAGAGCTGCACGGGGGCCTTGCTCCCGGCTGTTAGCGGCTGGTGTGGTCATGCTCGGGGGCAAGAGCGTGGGCTGTTTCCATGGGGCGTTAGATGCAGTGGAGCCGGAGCAGTTGGTAAATGTCAGCCGCTCCCTGCTGGCTACTCACAGCGGGGCACCAGGGACAGTGGCCATTGCCTCTGCTGTCTGGAGTTAAAAAAGACACTTGCTTTAGCCTGCCATGGTACCTCTTGCACAAGATCAGAGACGAGAGAAAGGCAAACAGCAGGCTTTCTCAGGCCACAGGGATGCTGTGTTCCCCTATGATGTTGTTTTCCGAGGCTTAGTGAAACACTGACGCAGCCCGATGGCTCCACAGGGACCATAAGAAGGGACCATTTCTGTCATAACATATTTAAAATAAATGAAAAATAGAAACCATTTCAAAGTTCAAGATAGCCACATCAGGGGTGGACAACTCAGTTTCTGGAGGGCCGGTGCATATGCAGCTTTTTGTTTCCACCAATTACCCTGAATCCCATTCGTTAATTAAATGTGTACACCATCACTTGTAGGTGTTAGACAACATTAAAATGTTTCATATAGTGGACAAAAGAACAATCTTTCTCTGTCCTTCATGAGCTCATCAAGAAATGTTGCAAAAATTCTGATCACGTAAACGATTGTCTTTGCTACATAATTAAGAGCTGAAGTTGGCATGATATCCAGAAACAGATACTGCCCTCTTTGCCCTCCCCTGCCCTACAGTATGTAGATGTGGGCATTATGGGAACCCAGTACAGGGGTTACTGCACATTACATTTATCTGCATTTGCTTTAGCTCCTGACCGAATCTGACGTGTAGGTTTCTCCTGCTTCTGTGGCTTTCACCGAGTTTCATCATCCTTGAGAATTTCAGCTCCCTTGCTGTATGTGCGGTGGGAACGCATGACGGACAGCAGAATGTTTTCACACTGCATGTTCCAGCGGGGCCGAGGAGGAGGAGGTGCGGTGGACGTGTGGATCAGCACAATGAGGACAGGCAATGCACCAGGCCCTGAGGCCCAGGCAGGACTCAGTCAGCACGTTGTCATTGGAGAGGAAGGCGTCGTTGCAATTTTCCATGGTTGCAAGTTGCCAAAACGTTAATGTGCCGTAGCCTCATTTTCTTAATTAGTTGGCTAAAACGTGAAATCCCTCCCAAGTCTTGATAAAACTTTCACCACAAATTCCCCAAAACGACAGTGATATTGCGAGAACAAGATTTATTTGTGTGTATTTGTTCTTTTTTTGGAAGCCTGTGCCATTTCAATGAGCCTCTTGGAAAACTAATCTTTTCCTTCAAATCTCAAATGAAATAAATCGATCAATCATTCGAATAGCATTTAGTGCAATGCCCTTTTGCAATTGAAATTGGCAACAAAGAAAGTCACGTGAGCAGCATCAGTCCAGGCAATTTCACTTTGAATCACACAAGGTGAGACGAGGCTTCGCAAAGTTCACTTTGCTGCTCCAACAAGAGTGTCTGACATAACCTGTCAATCAATGGACGCATGCTTCGCGCGGGTACAGATAGTGCACAGCAGTGATTGGTTAGACATGCTTTATCATAAGAGATGTGCTCTAAAAATTGTGAGCGATCTGAAAGAGGGCTGCCGTTACCATCCTAGCTCGTTCTTTTATAGCTATTGTCGCAGTGCAGACATTTTCACTCATTTGAATTGTAATGATTTTTATAATTTTGTAATTCTCAGTCAAGTCAACACACAGAACCAGAGATAAAAACCTAGTTCTGATGATCACCTGCTCTGATTGGCCAGGGATGCTGCATCAGCCATGTGTTACATGCGAATGACAATGGTGTTCTTTTGTATATACTACTAATTAACCCAACAACTATTTTTGAAGGGGAGCCACATAACAACATGGACAGCCTTTTACCTAACACAGTGACCGACAAAACAGAGCTGAAGTGGAAGGGTTGGTTCTCGGTGTCTAGTCCACAGATGGCTGAAGGAAATGGAAGTAACTTTAGTGTGAGCGTAGCAACTGTCGCAGTGCGTGCTGAGGTTGGGTGGAGAGGGGGAGGGGGAAGGGGGGAGAGGCTGGTATGGACCAGGGGAAACCTTCTCGAGAAGTAGTAACACTAATGATGGTGTAATAATTGCAGTTATGATAATTATGAACCGGTAGATTATGGCCATGGAGGCTTCTGTAATTCCTCTGGGCTGCTGTGTTTGTGTGTGTAGGACGGGGGGTGCACTGCACATGTTTGTGTATACACTCTGTGTGTGTGTGTGAGAGTGTATGTGTACACAGTGTTTGTGCCCACTGTTTGTGTGTATGCACTGTATTTGTGTGCTCACTATATGTGTGTGTGTGTGTGTGTGTGTGAGTATGTGTATACTCACTGTATGTGTGTGCATACACTGTGTTTGTGCACACTATATGTGTGTGTACGCAGTGTTTTTGCCCATTGTATGTGCCCATTGTATGTATGTGTATACACTGTGCGTGTGTGTGTATACATTGTGTGTGTGTGTGCGTGCCCACTGTTTTTGTGTGTGTACACTGTGTGTATGTGTGTGCGTGTGTGTGTGCTCACTATATGTGTGTGTATACATTGTGTGTGTGTGTGTGTGTGTGTGTGCGTGTGTGGGTGTCTGTGCTGCACCACGCATGTTTCAAGCCTCTTGTCTCTCTCTCTCCTCCTCAAATGAGTCACAAAGGAGGATGAAAGGATTGAGAGTTGTGAGGGACATGTATCCAGCATGTTTCCCCCACTCCCCGTCCCCCTGCTCACACTAAAACACTGACGAAAAGTGAGCAACTGTGACTGTGACACTGTGCAGCGGGACCAGGGCCTTGATGATGAATTATGGAGCAGTGAAATGCGCATATTTATGACAAACGGGAGCAGAAGTGCAGAGATGGTGCAGGGAGTAGAAGGTGTCACTGGGGAACGATGGCAGGCAGGTTCTGCAAACCTGTCTTTGGTGCATATAAAAACCCAGACTTGCATTTAATTGTAAGTCAAAGTTATTTTTTTCATCACAAATATCGAGGTAGTAATGGAGAGAGAGAGAGAGACAAAGAGAGAGGCAGGGAGGGAGAGAGAGAAACAATAACTGGGGGGTCAATAAAATGTATAATTGCTTATGTCAGACATTCTTGTGGGAGCAGTAAGTGAACTTCACGAAGCCTTGTCTCAAAGTGAAATTGTCTAGACTGTTATTGGCCATGTGACTTGATTGCTATATTTAAATCTAAATTAACTGGTAGATTAGCAGGTGTATCTCACAGTTCACATTTATATGGGTTGGGGTGGGGGGGGGGGGTAGGTAGTAATACCCTTGATGATGGGAAAGTAATCAAAACAGAATTGACAGAAATGTTAAGCTGCCCTTAATAATCCAACAGTGAGTACTTTCATAATCATTAGTGTTATTGACATGAAGGCATTGTGCCGTGCCTGCACAAACGTTGTTCATGGGGGAAAGTGATGTCCATTTTAAAACTGGCTTTGTGGAAAAGGGTTTATTCATGTTAGCGGATTGTTCATTAAACAGCCTCAATATAAAATGTTACCAATGGATACAAAATGTGGTACAACATCGGGGCCCCTCCTTGGTGTTGATCCAGCCAGAGACTGAGGGAGAGACACACCCTGGGGTGGGGGTCCGAGTACGGGTGTGCAGCGGGTGAAGCGTGTGCTGCCAGTGACACAGCCGTCAGACCCCCCCCACGGTCCACGATGCTCTGACGAAAAGCAGCCCTGTCCCCTCCGATCATCCTCAAACAAGGGGGGGTTTAAGTCCAGCCTGGCGAGGAAGGCCTCCAGTCGTACTCCCGAGAAACCCGTCCTTCTCACCATCAATTTTTCATGATCTGGGAATCAACATTTTAAATTATTCAAAATGGCAAAACACCGGAAACCATGTACAAAAAAGAAAGAGAGACAAAGATAGATTTTTAGCAAAATCTCCCCCCTTCCCAGCAGAGGCAGTATATTGACCCTGGAGGCTGTGTTTAGCAGCATCATCATCCCCCCCCCCCAAAGTCGTTAAAGGCGAAGCGGCACGTTGAGGGTGGAGGAGAAGAGCTCAATCCCAGAATGCACTGTGCTGCCGGGACCACCAATCTGCACGGCTCCTCCTACGGACCTGCTGCTCAGACATGCAGTCATTATTTTGTGCTTGTGGTGAGTGGGTGGATGTGGGTTCATATCCCAGATGGGGTGCATCTCTTGAGGGTCCGTGCCCGTCACTCGGTGAAGTTTTAACATGCTGTCTCAGAGCTGATAACCAGGATCCATGACCAATATAGATACAGGAAGAAGATGTATTTTTTCTCAGGAGTTGCCAGCAGAAATCTAGCGAATGATCCGTCCTGTCTTTAGAGCCCGGGGTTGCAGCAGACTCATCTCTCGCCCCCCAGCCTGGCAGGGAAGCAGTGCATCATGGGAGTGTCGCAGCACACAGAGACCCCAAGGAGCATTTCTCAGGCCCCGAGACCTTGGCCTGGATTCAGTCTAAATTTGTACTTAAATTTGACTTTGACAAATAGATACAAGTGTTTGGTGGGGTTTTTTCCCTTTGAATATAAACACAATTGGGCGAGTTCAGCAATCACCAAAAACTGTTTGTGAAGAAGAGAATAGTAACATACATTTACTTTAGGACATAAGTTAAGTTAAGCACAAATGTTGACCGAATTTCAGGCAGCTGACAGAGATGGAGATGGCAGAGAGAGGGTGGGATAGAGGAGGCAGAAAGCAAAGGGAACGATCAGAGAGTGAAGTACACGAGGAAGTAAAAGGGAGAGTGAGTGAAGTCCGGCCGCTCTAAGACACTCACTGCAGAGCTGACAGAATATAAGGACCAGATTAACAGTACTAGAGCCAGGGGCAGCATCCAATGGCTGAGCTGACTCCACTTTTCTCTTTAAGTGCAGATATTCTTCAAAAGAACCTCCAAAAGAGGAACTGTCATCAAATTTATATAAGTTGCGACACAAAACTGCAACGTCAAGCCACTTCCTCTTCGGGGATCTGACAAAGTCAAATAGCTTTTTTAAAAGCCTTTGAAAAAGCGTATTAAATGTATATGGGTGGAACACATTCGCAGATGCGGAACGGCAATTCCCTCTCTCACGCCAGCCGGGCTGGGACCTGGCTCCTCCATGACCCTGCCCTGACCCCGTCCCCCGAGTGAAGGAGAGGAGGAAAATGCTCCCTGGGTTTTTAGGCTAACAGGGTGTGATTAGTCCCTGTGTGACAGGGGGTAAGGCTGCTGTGGCTTTCTAACTGCGGACCCCAGCATCCACACGATGGCTCTCTGAACTAAACCTAGAGGTACCCAGCCAACGGAGTTATAAAGACCTCCAGGGGGTGACGTCACCACAGACTCTTTAGAACCCACCAGATGATGACCGCTGAAGCCAAAGCATTCCAATTTGATGGATCAGGACAGAACTGTGGCAATGGTTGTTCTTTAAGGGTAGGGGTGTCAACCCCACTGTCCTGGTGAAATGGCTTCTTTCTTCTTACCCAATCGCCTGTAATAAGACTTTATAAGAGGCTAATCATTTATTGTACAAGCGGGGGTGCCGTGAGCTCATTCCTGTAAACGGCGGATGCTGAATCAATGCCTCCGGAATCAAGGAATCTGTTGAAGTACAGAGGGTGCTCCCTTTAACACTTTCCCAGAATGTCTTTTTTCTTCTGAAGTAACGTCAGGACAGACAATTTAATGCTTGGGCAATAATTGCTTTTCGTAAATAGGTCTCCCGAGAGGGCGATTTTTGAGGTGCTGACATTCAACAAAGAAGGATCGTGTAATTATCGAATGTGTCGTGGGAAGTAAATAAGATTGTAATTGTTTTTGTTTTTTTATCAACAAGGCTGTGGAGAGAAATGGTTGCGGGCGTTGCTGTCTGCAGGCATGTCGGCTTGCTTTCTTTACACAGCTACCGAACGTGCACGATCGGGCTCAGCACTGTGAGAGCAACTGTGATTTCAGCAGTCTCTCGTTTGGACTTTCTCCTTAACAAAACAGTCTATCAAAATGTGAAAACTGTGAGAAATATATATTCCAATGTACTACTTAATATGCATGTTATTACAAATATGACAATCACTGTCACTTTCTTGTTTGAATTTTTTTATATATGGAACACTTCACGAGTTTGCGTGTCATCCTTGTGCAGGGGCCATGCTGATCTTCTCTGTATCGTTCCAATTTGAGTATATGTGCAGCCGAAGCAAGCACAACCAATCACCAATCACATTTACATACAGTACATTGTATTACTTGCATTACATTTTACAGTATTTTGCATTTTGCATGCATTACATTTGACAGTATTTGAATGGAATTGCTTGTATTGAAAGATGTTGCATTGCATTGCATTTTTTTGTGATTGTGAGTACATTTTTCTGGAGGGCTGCCTAACTGAACGGCCTGGAACAGGCTTGAGTTTGTGATTACAGGGAAAGAGAAAAATGTGTTTCTCTCCGGTATAATGCTATTTTTGTCTCGTTGCAGTCTGATTTGATGCTCCAGGACATAACGTATAAAGAAGTACCGTCTCTCTGGCAATTAAGTGACACAAATAATTATTCTGGGTGGAGTGAGTGACTAGGGAACATCTCCAAAGTGCAATCCCTCACGATACAGTACAGTACATTCCCTCTGTTTCTTCCTCCTTCTTTCTCTCCATTTCTCTCTATTGTTGTACGTCCCCCGCCCACCAAGAGACATTAATAGAGAAAGGAATATTCTGGAAAGAAAAATTATAACTGTGCATATGCACGTTTGGCTGTTGCTGAGGAAGAGATTATTTTAGTGATGAGCCTCATGTTCTCCTCCACCCTGCTTCTGCTGCTGCTGGCTAACTGCACAGATTCTATAGACCCACCAGATATTCAGCTCAGTATTCCTTACATTACAAGTCCAGTCTCCCTATTGTTGGAGCCAAAATATACAAATTTTATGCATCTTCATAAAATTCATTGAACTGCGTTACCAGGGACAATGCTGCGGATGTTGATGTTTTGTATTGTAATATATAGCACCAATTACTAACCATAACTTCAGCAGTAGCTGAGTATCTGGTGAATTCATATCTGAACTGTGACAAGAGGGTGGAGAGCACAGTGCTAAAATAATAAACCATATGTTCCTATCCATAAAATCCATGCAGTAATGATGTGGTTTAGGGTGAGATTTTGAGAGATTAGGACTGGCTTTCCTGTCACCATTCCCTCTCTCTGGATAAAACTCATGTATCTCCTGACATGATTAGGATCATATCTTTGAGATCTGTTCTGAGTATCTATGTCTTACCTGCAAAATAACATGCAGTCTGGGCTTCATTAGATGGAGCAGAACTGGTGTGGTAGTGGACACATGTGCGTATGTGTGTGCATATAGTATATATATATATATATGTGTGTGTGTGTGTGTGTGTGTGTGTATTCATCACTACTATATAGAATATACAGTATATCAATATTCCAGAAAAGGTTATACTCTTTTTAGCATTTTGTATAAGCTCATATTGGTATTGGATTTGCATAGCTTCTCTTACCTTAAACATTTTCATTGTTCTGAGTTTTGTCCTGTAGTAAAACTTGTCCAAAGTCCTTTAAGAACAAAGACTTGCTGTTTTAAAACTGATAGCTGTACAGTTATGAATTAATTAAGAAATATGCTCTGATTTATTTGTCAGTTATTGAAAGTAAAGCCATAAAAGTCACATTTTTTTCATGGATTAGAAAATCATTTTCAGTATATTTGTCAAGAATAAGAGTCTTTTTTTGTCTTCATCTAAAGTTTTGCCTTTTATCACACATTATTTTTAATTGCCTGCCAGTTACGTGCATTAATTCATCTTTGTGCCGCTGAGATAACCCCCCTTATTCCCCAAAGTTTTCTTATAATTCAAATGCAGCCCTAATTATGGATTTAGTTATCTTTCACATCACTCAACGCACCCACCACAAAGAGACTCAGAGCATGAAGTTGCTATGGGACGAGCAGAACCCACATTAATCTTAAACTACTTTCAACTACTGTAAACACTGTCAACTACGGTAGAATTCTGTCAGCTAAAGAGAATGGTTTAGAATGACCAAATTAATTGCATCTATCTTGTCTGACTTAATGTAAAGAGTTGACTGCTCTCATCTAATGTTAATTTCCCGATTTGGGTTCAGAGATTAGTTGGATGGAGCTCCACTGAATGACTAAAACAACCGTGGGCCCAGACTGGTGATTATTATTATCATTATTATTATTAGTAGCAGTAGTAGTTGTATTATTACTAATAATTATAATAATATATTGAATTTATATAGCACCTTTCAAGGCCTCAAAGACGCTCTACAATATTACATCAAGAGAAGAAAATAGAGAAATCTAGAAAGTACACAAAGCTCTGTTACTAAAATAGTGGTGGTTGAATTTAGGGGTGATTGCTTTTCTTTCAGAGGAGATCCCTTCTACTTAACGTTGATAAAGTGTAACGTGGTAACGCCTGACTGATATCAGTGTGTATAGATTTAGTCTGTGTGTTGCTGCGGACGCATCTTTGAACAAGACTTTGAACTTTGTTCATACGGGGACGACGGATCAAAGGGCACACCATCGCACGAGTGTCAGAAGTGAAGACGTCAATCCCCGGGGCCTGTTTCACGCGATGTGTTTTCCGTTCATTAGCGCTTTGAACAATGGCGACGTGACACAATGGCACAGAAAGATTAGAGCCGTTGCGCTGTTTAATGTGTTCCACGTCCTTTTTCTTTCATCTATGGGTGGAAGCTGACGTTCATTTTGAAGGGAGCCAGAGTGAGATTTGTATTCCCGGGGCTCAGAGGCAGAGAGAGAACAGAAATGGTAATAAACCTGATGTGTGACAGAGCTAGTCGTGGACAGAGCTTACTGATTTGACCCACCTTGAATATATATTTTAAATATTTATTTTATATCTCATAACTCACTAATTTTACGGTATTTACAGTACCCTGCAAAATTATTCACAAATTATTTTGGGGCATATCTTTTTTGGGGGAAATGACTTAAACAAAATATTTTATTCTGTGCAATTGCATTAGTATAAAATAATATAATTTCCCAATTTTTTGAGGACACAATACAGTTCATTATTATCTGTATGTATTTTATACAGCACTCTTTGATCATCAAGAGGGTACATAATGGAGGGTAGTGTATGCTGTGACAAAATGATGAGCTCTACCAAATGAGGCACACTCATTTCTGTTGTCATGCAGCAGCCTGTCTATGAATTACAAGGCCCTGACCGGCGGACCTTCCGATCCCTCTGGCGCCTCAGTCTCAATTCTGCTGTAGTTCGGTCAAACCGTGTGCACAGTTCATGTGCAGTGTCCTCGTCCGTGAATTGTGTGATACCACAAACTAGCTACCTCAAAATGCTGCCAGATTATAGCCAGCCAGCTAGCTTTCCTGGCCTGGCCGTCTTTCTACAAGCAGCTACTCCTCTTTCCTGCCTGCATAGGTATGGACTAGCTTGTCTTAAATCAATACATTTCTGTAAAGCACATCCTGCTTTTTATTTCGAGTTTGTTCATTTGATAGCTAGTTAGTTTATTATTCTCACTCCTGATTCCGAGTTTGTGTCAGGTCAGGAGAGACACGGCGCAAACCTGTAAGGCATACACCACCCTGGTGTTGGTGCCCATACTAGGAAAGTTCCTGTCATATTCGCTGTCCGAGAGCTCAATTTTCCACCCATTTTTTCTCACATTGATAGAATGTTCACAAATACCCAACTCTACGTCACATCCCGAACATTCTATGAAAGTAGGAAAATATAAATAGGCATATTTACTGTATATGTTGGCTTGTCACAAAGTGAAACAAAATCAGGTACCATACTACTATTAAGTATGTACACTATATGGCCAAAAGTCAGTGGACACCTGACCATCACACCTATGAGCTTGTTGGACATCCCATTCTAAAACTATGGGCATTAATATAGAGTTGGACCCCCTTTGCGGCTATGACAGCTGCCACTCTTCTGGGAAGGCTTTCCACAAGATTTTGGAGTGTGTCTGTGGGAGTTTGTGCCCATTCAGCCAAAAGAGCATCTGTGAGGTCAGGCACTGATGTTGGACGAGTAGGCCTGGCTCGCAATCGGTGTTCTAATTCCTCCCAAAGGTGTTCAATGGGGTTGAGGTCAGGGCTCTGTGCAGGCCAATCGAGTTCCTCCACACCAAACTTGTCTAACCATGTCTTTATGGACCTTGCTTTGTGCACAGGGGCACAGTCATGCTAAACAGGGCTAAAAGGGCCTTCCCCAAACTGTTGCCAAAAAGTTGGAAGCGCCCAATTGGCTAAGATGTCTTCATATCCTGTAGCATTAAGAATACCCTTCACTGGAACTAAGGGGCCTATCCCAAACCCTGAGAAACAGCCCCAGACCATTATCCCTCCTCCACCAAACTTTACAGTAGGCACTATGCATTCCGGAAGGTAGTGTTCTCCTGGCATCCGCCAAACCCAGATTCGTCCATCAGACTGCCAGATAGTGAAGCGTGATTCATCACTCCAAAGAACACGTTTCCACTGCTCCAGAGTCCAGTTGCGGCGTGCTTTACACCACTCCAGCCGACGCTTGGCATTGGGCATGGTGATGTGAGGCTTGTGTGCAGCTGCTTGGCCATGGAAACCCATTCCATGAAGCTCCCGATGCACAGTTCTTGTGCTGATGGTGCTTCCAGAGGCGGTTTGGTACTCTGTAGTGAGTGATGCAGCAGATGATAGGCGATTTTTTTGCGCTATGCGCTTCAGCACTCGTCGGCCCCGCTCTGTGAGTTTGCATGGTCTACCACTTCGTGGCCGAGCTGTTGTTGCTCCTAGGCGCTTCCACTTCACAATAATAGCACTTACAGTTGACCGGGGCACATCTAGTAGGGCAGAAATTTCATGAACTGACTTGTGGCAAGGGGGCATCCTATGACAGTGCCGCGTTTAAAGTCACTGAGCTCTTTACGAACCATTCTGAATTCTAAATGTTTGTCTGTGGAGATTGCATGGCTATTATGCACCTGTTGGCAATGGGTGTGGCTGAAACACCTGAACTCAATAATTAGTAGGGGTGTCCACTGACTTTTGGCCATATACTGTATATTGATAGATTTATTCATTATCTGTGGCGATGATTAAAATCCTGTCAGGTTCACTTTAAGCGTCTTAACTAACTAAAGCTGACACAGGTCATTCCTGCAGGCAAGTTCTCTTTCAGTTAAAGGGGCCCACTCATGACTTATTTTACATATGAAATCACATAAAATCTGAATGTCTAGAGAAATACAATATGAGTCATACATACTGTATTTAAAAAAAAAGTGAATTAAGTAATCAAAGACCTGCTTTTATGTATAGCACAATGGTGACAGCTCACCATTGTCTGGTTAGAGTGGGCGTTTCCCTGCTGTTCATATTTATTCATCAACCTGCTCACCTTGGTGTCTTCAAACCGTGGTAGATAACATTGCACTTGTAAGGAACACAAATGTTTTATAAAGTTACCAACTGGTTTCACTGACCTGAAATGACTGCTGTGCTCATTTCTTTTTTAGATCATGCTCAGCAATAAAGCCATATGCAACTGATTAGGAACAGACTTACAAAGTGTAGTTTTCTTGCAATAAGAAAAATTATTTACAGTAAAAACTAAATATTACATATAATTAATATGTACCCTATACCCTGTAAGGACTTGTCTTATTGCAACCATTTATAGCACATTTAACAGGAACCGTAAGATCTGTTATGGTAATGAGTCTGTAGCACAGACAAATTATGGATGCGTATTCAAATTTTGATTTTAATGATGTAACTAAATACCAGTAGAGATTTGGATTTTTAAAACAATTTTCTTGGTGAAGTACAAATGTTTGGCGTGACAATTTAAGTATTTCCTCATTAGTAAAATTTATACGGACGGGATCATTATTCTTCTGTTATTCATGCATTTTGATTGAACATAACTGAAAATTGTAGATTTTCATGAGCCACCCCCTTCAAACTATATCTGACGTGATCATTGTCTGAATTTCCAGCACACCCGTGTTGCTTTCTATGCTTGGAAATGGCATTTCCCTACCCCGATTTCTCTATCTGCCGTAGTTGTCCGTGAGGAGACATTAAACTGCCTGACACTGAGTCATCAGCACTCGCCCTCTGTAGAACAAGCTCTCTCTTTTTAAAATGACAACTGCCATTATTAATTCAGTACCAAAAGTGTGATGAAGTCATTCGGGACTGGAACAGACCGAATGTAATGAGCGTATCCTTCCCGACACGATTTTTAAATGAGGAAAGCAGACACATGCACACACACACACACACTCACGTACACCTTAATTACAGAGGAGCACGCAATCCTGCTGAGAAATCTGTTCAGCGATGAGGCTGAAGACATGCAGCTGTCAGTTGAAAGATAATTTATTCAAGTCTGCTTTTTATGCTATTTTACCTGAACATAGGATTCCTCTCCTGTTACACATGCGCCTTAGTGGTAGAATCATCCCTCGCCTGTATTCCGCTTCCAAAATAACATGTCTCCACACAAACAAGCGATGTAAATGTCCCACCTGTAATGTGACAATTGATACTGTATGCTTTAAGCCTTGAACAATGTGTGAGAATTTTGGTTTCACATTGGTTAATCCTTGAGTTTGCTGCCTACCTAAATGTCTGTCCGTCCCCCCACACTGAATCTTCGTAGAAAGACATCAGAATTGGTGGAGATTCATGGGGAAAGGAAGGCACAGTGTATTTCTTCTCATTCAGAATGTGTTTCCTACATTGCATTGTCATCATCATTGACAATTCACTCATGAATTCAATGAATGACAGTTCGTCAGCAAAGAATCAGTAATCATAATGATTCAAATATATACAGTATATAGATATATACTGTATATGTATAGAGAAAATGTACTTCCACTTTAAGAGTGTGATTTGGACAGCAGAGGCCACTGGATCCTGAGTGGGAAGGGTGGGTACAGCTGCCTGAAGTCAGGAGACACCTTTACTCTCCCCATTAATGGAACTAATCCTGGGCATACTGAATCAGAAAGAACGAGAAGAAGAGAGGGATGACATGGAAGGAGGGAGGAAGAGGGGGAGGGTTTCTGTGTAATTCGGGTTGTGTGTGACAGGGAATGAAAATGTTGAAAGGAAAGATAAAGGCATGTGTATAATTAATGGGAGACTTGACAGTGATTTAACTGGATGTGAGCAGGCAGGTTTGCAAAAGGGCTTCTCTTGTATTATGTTGGAGGGGGAAGATTACTCAGAGGTTCTCTGGTGTGGTTGCGTATACGTACGCATGTCCACTTGCATGTGTGCGCACACGCTTGGCTATCCGTGCTACATTTTATTTTATGTGAAATCCTGCCTATGATCTAGATTAGCAATGTGTAAGCTGGGCTAGCCATGCAAGGTCTTGCTGATGTGGGACTGATTCCGTGAGACTTAACAGCACAGTAGGCGCCTTTAATGTGAATGTGGAGTGGTTGCGTGTGTGCGCATATGTCTGCGTGTGTGTCTGCGTGCGTGGTGTCACCACGAACCTCGCAGGAACGTTTTTAAATGACCTTTCAGCTGCTGCCATGGAGAAGCTGGTGACGGACGACGTTCCTGACGGACAAACGCACACTCACCTGCCCTGCTTTCTCACCCGCGTGAATGATCTCCCAGCAACTCCCTTTTTACCTCTTTTCTCTTCTTTTTCTCTTTCTCTTTTTCTCCTCTCCCTTCCCTGTCTCCATCCTCTCTTTATTCTTACCTCCGCTTGCTATTCCTTTCTCAGCACACTCGCTCCCTCTCTTTTCTCCCTTTCCACTATTTTCTCACTCTCCTCTCTCTTTCTCCTGTCTCTGTTTTTCTCTATCCCTCGAGATTCCACACCCTCAGTTGGTCCACACCGTTGATGAGCCATGATGAGGACAGAGACATGTGATGAGAGGGTGCCTGAGGGGACCCTGCTTAAAGGTAGCCACACAGGGAAATGGGTGCTTCTGTATCTACTTCAATCAAATCTGCCTCATTAAATATAAATATAAAAAACTTGAGCAAATGAGGGGTACTGGTGGCTCTGTTATGGTGTGGGTTGCATTTCCCTGGCATGGTTTAGGTCCACTCAATCCATTAGAGAGCAAGGTAAACGCTGTATAAATACAAAGCCTTTCTGAGTGCTCACCTTCATCCTGTGGTGAAGCATTTCTACCCTGAGGGGCGTGGTCTCTTCCTGGATGACAATGCCCCCATCCACAGGGCACGAGTGAATGAATGGTTCTATGAGCATGAAAACAACGTAAGCCATATGCCGAGACCATCTCTGTCACCAGATCTCAACCCGGGTGAACACTTATGGGAGATTCTGGAGCAGTGCCCGAGACTGCGTTTTCCACAACCATCAACAAAACGTATTATGGAATTTCTCATGGAAGAATGGCGTTGCATCCCTCAAATAGAGTTCCAGACGCTTGTAGAACCTATGCCAAGGTGCATTGAAGCTGTTTGGGCGGCTCCTGGCAGCCCTATTAAGGCACTGTGTCGGTGTTTCTTTTATTTTGTCAGTTATCTGTATATATAATAAGTAGCCACATTGAGGAGTGTTTCAGTTTGGGAGCGTGATGCTGGGAGATGAATTGAGTGAGATGGGGAAACACAGTTGAGCAGCACTCCACACAGTATGTCTATTTCAGATGAGAGTTCCTAATCAGAGCACGGCTGTAATGGGAAGTTGATGGCAGCTATCTGCGTGTGTTCATTACTGATGCCTCTCTCAGCCCATTGTGTGAGAGTCAGATTAGCCCGGCTGGTGTAGTTCTCTGGAGTGGCCACCGGGGGCTAAGCTATGATGTAGGGCTCAATTACCATCACAGAGCTCCCAGGAAGCTTTTTACAGGACACTGCTCACAGCACAGAGAAAAACTCTGCTGACTACGCTTCTGCTCATAGCTCTCTCTCTTTTTCACTGGTCCGCACTCACTGGCTCACTCCCTTTCTCTCTCACATCTTGTACACTCTTTCCCTCTCACATGCCTCTCCCCATTCCTCCCCATCTCTTTTGTCTCTGCTTCTCCCTTCCTTTCTCACTGTGAAATTTACTTTCATTCCATCTCTCTTTATCCCACTCTCTCTCTCTCCCTCCCTCCCTCCCTCCTTTCCTCCCCCACTGCTGAATTAGCTCCCTTCTCTCCGTCTCTTTGTCCCTCCTTCCCTTTCTCATTGTCCCTCCCTCTCCCACTCTTTTCCTCTCACTGTTGAATTAGCTCCCTTCTCTCCGTCTCTTTGTCCCTCCTTCCCTTTCTCATTGTCCCTCCCTCTCCCACTCTCTTTTCCTCTCACTGTTGAATTAGCTCCCTTCTCCATCTCTCTCTGTCCCTCCTACCCTCTCTGTCTCCCTCCACCCCTCTCTCTTTGTCCTTCCCTTCCCCTCTTTCTCTCTCTCCTTCCCTCCAGCTCCCTGACATTACCTCACACATTGCCCTGCTGCCGGGTCCTTTTCTGACAGACAGGTAACAGCGAGGAGTCAACTTTTAGATTCACACCTGACATATAACTGTACAAACAGTGCAGGCAGAATATTGTGGTGATAAGGAAAATGTCTACATTTCCATGTTCAAATAATAATTCATTTTATTTATGAAGTGCTTTTCATATATCCAAAGCATTATACATTAAAAGGTGCACACATTGAATGGCAAGCGATAGGATTGAAACGAAGTCAGGGCCAAGTCACTTGAGTCTCCCTCTGCTGGACGATATGATCTCTCTGTTCCCTTCACCAACAGTGAGATATTTTTTATGATGCCTGCTCTACCCAGCAACTCTGTCATGCTTGATGTACTTTCTATGCATTTCCACTATTGCAACTGTTCATAGTGTCCTAGTGGGTTTTTTTTTAAAACGTTTTGAAAAGTTAATTTCATACGAACGCGCCTCTTGAGATGGCATTTTTCACCGCCCTCGTTTTCCTCCGAACATAATCCTCGCTGAAATTGCACTGATTTTCCTCGCTTGCGAATATTTTTCCCCGCAGTCGCAAGTCTTAATCCACTCGTCACACACGTGGAAATACAGTTCATGAGCATCCGAAAGCGTCTTTACTTAACTAATAATGACGGATCGTGTCAAAGCCGGTGCTCGCCGGTGGGATGTGGAAGGAGGAGATTCAAAGAGAGCGCGGAGAGTCTCTGACTCCTCTCACGGATCAGAGATCTCCTGATGCATTAGGCTAAGTGCTAGGGAGTAGTTTGGCTTTGCATTTATAATCATCATCGCTCTAAAGTGCTGTGGATGGACACACGCACTGGGAAGGGCTCCCCTGCTGTTCAGGCGAGGTACTGCACCACCAGAAACATGGTCAAAAACATTCAATATACGTATGAATTGAATGTGTGAAATAGTTCAAGACCAGCATGTATGCTGGTTGTTTGTCAAGGTCAGCATGGGGTCTGGATTCGGCTCTAAAGGCATGGTTACTCACATACAGGACATTCTGTGAGGATGCTGTATACAGTATGTCATGCGATTTATGATTCAGTGAAATATAGTGCAAGCCAAGATATACAGTAGTTGAAGTGCAGGCTCATCTTTCACGGGAAAGTTCACTGATGTCATGGCAGATGTATTATGTCACTGTGAATGGATTTCATTCACCCATATGCATTTACATTACATTTAAGGCATTTAGCAGATGCCCTCCATAGCAACTTACACAGTTTTACATTTTCCTTACATACAATCCATTTATACAGCTGCATATTTACTGACGCAATTCAGGTTAGGTACCTTGCTCTAAGGTACAATAGCAGAGCCTCACCAGGGAATCAAACCTACAAGTGTTGTGTTACAAGTCCAGTTCCCTAACTGTTATATTACACTGCCACCTGATGTGATGTGAAATAAGCTCTCTGTGCATCCATGTTCAGCACCTTGGACAGCTCCACTGGCTTTTCGCAGACACTTGCAGGCAGAACACACTGGCCTGGATTTAAATCACATTTGTCATCGACTTTGACTCACAATTAAATGCTAGCATCTGTTTCTTCACAAATGCTAATTAATATTAATGTTGCTTTGAAAAAAAGTAACACTAGTAATTATTTATGAGTTAAACTTGTTGGTATTGAATCCAGGCCACTGTGCCTTGTTAGCCATTAGCACCCTTCACATCAATGTGCTATATAGGAAAATAGAAAATCCTGCTGTATAGAATATTGGTGTAACTCACCTGTACTATAGGATAGGTATTGTGTAGGCAATTGTGGGAAATAGAGAAGAACCCCATTCATATTTTAATCACTATGCAGGCAATGATTCAGTAGCCTGTGGGACCAACAGCCAGGTTTCATTTTACACATACACCAATAGCATGCAGGTTTCCTAAAATGAACAGAAATCAGACTGGGGTGTTAAGCAATGGGCATATGTACCTATTCAGGGGTTCATATGTACCTGTATTTGTTTTCTACCTTTACCCAAATATGCAGACAGGTGCTTATTTCATGCCTGTTATGGGAGATTATGGCTGTCTTCGGGAAGGCGATGCCTCGGCGTGACTGAATGCTCCCCGGGGCGTCATATCAAGGTTAATTTGACGTGATTAGGGTAAGCAGCGCAGCCGTTGCCATGGCGACATGGGCGGAAAAGCAACGCCGTGCGCGCATCGTGTTGCGTCTTAATGTCGGGAGCGTTGGATCGCGTGAACTTGATGTTTACTTGTTAATGCTTCCATACACTGTCAGCGGAGTTCCACTGACCTTTTTGTAGGGGTTCCACCAAACTGCTGTACAGCTTGTACAGTGGTGCGCGTGCACACACACACACACACACACACACACACACACACACACACACACACACACACACACACACACACACACACACACATATACACACACACACACATATACACACACACACACATACACAAACACACACACACACACACACACATACACACACACACACATACACTAACACACACACACACATATACACACATACACACACACACACACACACATATACACACACACACACACACACATACACACACACACACACACACACACACACACATATATACACACACACATACACAAACACACACACACACACACACACACACATATACACAAACACACACACATATGCACACACACACACACACACACACACACACACACATATACACAAACACACACACATATGCACACACGCACACACATGCACATACACATGCTTATCAGGGCCGGATCTAGGCATAGGCAAACTAGGTATGTGCCTAGTGTCTAACTGCCACAGGGGGGCCCAGACAGAGGGATAAATATGTATATATATATATAATGGTTTGCCTAGTGTAGTCCATCCATTTAATCCAGCCCTGATGCTCATGCACACACACACACACACACACACACTTTTATTTTCTCCTGGGGAAGATATTACAGATGCAGCCTGCGCCAGATGAATTTCATAAATTACTGTAAGTCAAAGAGTCTCATGAATTTCAGGAAATTTTTTCAAGGATAATGACATTGCATTTGAGTGAGTGAGCACATTACTGACTTTTTAAAAATCAATAGCACTTTTAATTTAGTATTTTGCATCCCGTGAAACCAATCGCAGAGCATACAAAGTTAATGGACACAGTCTGGAATGGTAAAACAAATGGCCTAATAAATGCTGTTGTGTGCTGGAATGTAGTTCATTATAATGAAATAGTGCGGAAGATTAGTGTGTGGGTGGCTAATGTGTTTCCTTGTCTCCATGTAATTCATACCAGCCCAGTTTGTTTATGTGCTGTTTTTTTTTGATTCATTATTAGTTATTGACATTTTTCTTAACTAGCGTGATTTAAATACAGGTTTTTTATATGACTTACATTACTACGAGTTTCAGGAGATGCGCCATGCTCGGTGGAGGAAGTACACAGGCAACGCGAGCCATTTTATTGGTTGAGGGTGTGGAGAGGGATTAATGGGTATCATTTTCATCATGTTTTTTTTCACTCTTCAAAACAGACGCCGGTAATAGTGTAACGCGTCCCACAGTGTTGAAAGCAACCCTCTGAGACGGAGCAGACCATTAAAACCGTAATGCAAATGAGCTCAAGCTGTGAATGGTTCCGTTAACCTGTCTGACTGCGCCTCGTAATATAAATCTCGTCTCTAAGTCTCACATCTATTAATATTGCTCTCTCGCTCTCGTTCTCTTTCCCTCTGTCTCTCTTTCTCTCTCTTTCTCTAATAAGCCAGTTATCTCGTTCGACCTCCTTTCCACTGCACTTTAAACCCTTTCATACACTTCCCCCTCGTTGTGGGGTGAGTGGGTGAGAAGGTTCCCGTTACCCCACCCTGTGTGAGTCTGCTCTTTAAGATCAAATATATATAACTGTGGGGTTTCTGCCCTTCATTCCAGAGAGCAAAACCAGCTCATGGAACAAAAACCCCAAATAAATTAATTTGGTTCTGGTATGGTTCTCTGTGGCTCAGTAGGTAGAACATGGTGTCGGTTGTGGGTTCGATTCCCACTGGGACCACATATACAGAAAAATGTATGCATTCATTACTGTAAGTTGCTTTGGATAAAAGCGTCTGCTAAATGGCATATGTATTATATTATAATCTTTCCAAAGAGCATGATTAAAATATGAAACAAAATGTATTCACTTCCAATGTTCTGGAGGATGGTGTCATTTAAAACTTTTCTCAGCATTAAAACTTTTTTTTTTTTTTTTTAGTGCTGAGGAATTGTCATATGTAGGCCATAGAGTGTACAAAGGAATAACCTTCCATGGGCACATATCCAATATCCATGGGAAATCCCTTGTAATTTTGACAGGTCCCTGTTCAGCTGAAATTAATAACTTCCCTGCTACAATCAATACACCCTGTACATCAGGCTAACACTCACCTGAACCAGGTCGTTACAATGGGACAATAGTACAGGTATGTAGTAATTTTCTAACATCATTTAAGATGTTATTACAAACAAGTAAAATACAGTAAAGGAAACACCAACATAAAGTGTCTCAATAGGGCTTTGGGCCACCATGAGCTGCCCCAAACAGCTTCAATGCACCTTGGCATAGGTTCTACAAGTGTCTAGAACACTATTGGAGGGATGCAACACCATTCCACGGGAAATTTTATCCTTTGGCGTTTTGTTGATGGTGGTGGAACACGCTGTCTCAGGCACTGCTCAGGAATCTCCCATAAGTGTTCAGTTGAGATGAGATCTTCTGATTGAGACGACCATGCCGTTTGGCTTATATCATTTTACTGCTCATCAAACCATTCAGTGACCACTCAGTGGGGTATTTCCTCCTGGAGAAGACCACTCCCATCAGGATAGAAATGCTTTCCACAAGATGAAGGTAATCATTCATAATTGCTTTGTATTTATTGGCGTTTACCTTGGCCTGTAAGGGGTTGAGTGGACCTAAACCATGCCAGGAAAATATGCACCCCACACTGTAACAGAACTGCCAAAACCTTTCATTTACTCAGTTGTTTCCTTTAGTTTGGCAGTTACCTGTATATTACAGTTGTATCCCAAGGGACATTATGAGTTGACTACAACAGAACTGTGCGAATTGGGGTATACAAGCTTTGAAATCCTAAGTTGTTCGTCACACCTCACAATGATTTCAGAGATGTACAGTGCTGCCTACTGCTGATACTACTTTACGTAATAATATATTCCATTTAGCAGACGCTTTTATCCAAAGCGACAGTAAGGAATGCATACATTTTTCAGTATATGTGGTCCCAATGGGAATCAAACCCACAACCTAAGTGTTGTCAGCGCTTGACTCTGCCTACTGAGCCACACCGAAACCTTATATGGTTATAAAGCACTTACCACGACTCCAGGACACACAAAGTTCACGAATGGTTTCTCTCGGACTGCCCAGCTATTTCTTTCCACTTTATGGTGTTGCTGCAGAGCAGAGCGGTTTGCTGACATATTAAATAAACGCCTCATGCTCCTGCCACAGCTCATATTCGTCAATCTTCAGCCTGCGTCCAGATTTCAGCTCAGAGTTTTCCCCTTTTGCATTGTATCTTTCAGGGGAGTTATACATTTGAAAATACTGAATGTTTCAATAGATGATTGTAACAGTTTGCAGTTTGTTTTTAAATGCAATATGTAATATGTAATGTAATACCCAATATAGTTGGGTATATTATAGTGCATTGTGTTGGTCACTGTATAGCCCATAGCTAGCTATGTAATACCCTTTCACAGAGAAAAAAAAATCCAGAATGCTGCTTGCGTTGCTTCCGTTTCATCTTGAGTGGTTGATTTTGAGCCCCCACTAGTTGAATATGTTCCATTTGTATATGCATACAGTACGTGTGTGGGTCTGTGTGTGTATAAGTGAAGGTGGTTGTGTTTGTGTGTGTGTGTATGCGTTTGTTTTTGCACGTGTGTGTGTATCAGTGAATGTGCATACGTTTGTATGTGTGTTTGTGTATGTGTGTGTGTTTAAATAGATGATTGTAACAGTTTGTAGTTTGTTTTTAAATGCAATATAAAAAAACAATAGTTGGATATGTTATAGTGCATTGTGTTGGACACAATATAACCTCATGTAATACCCTTTCACTTGGGGGGAAAAAAACGAAATGTTGTTTCATTTTGCTTATGTAAGAAATTCGATTTAGGCTTATTAAAATACATCGAATCACAGTGCGCACAAACAAACAAACACAATTCATTCCTAGGCCTAGTCAAAAGTTCAGAAACAAACCATATTTAAAATGCAAGACTAACCATGCATCATCGCATTGCCAAGGGACAAAATGTGGTCCTTAATAGGAAACTATGAAAGCAGTGGTACATTAATGAAATTATTAAAAACAAATTAAAGCTAAAAACAGAAAGGCTAAAACAGACTCTGGGAGCCAGAGCAATGCAGTGCAAGTAACTGATCAACATGATTTAGTGATTTATTACTGCTTGTGAAACTGAAATAAACAGCTTGATATCAGTTTTTTGGAATCAATTTTATATAGATTTTTCTGGAAAAATCAAGGCTGGGGATAAGAGTGGGGAGGCAGACAATGGCAGCTTACTTAATATCCGCTTTTCTGTATATTTTGGTATGGCAGGTGTGACTACTGTGTCAGAGGACGAGTGGATGAAAGACAGAACAAACTACATTGTGCATTAGCCAATGGCCATTTACATCCCATGACAGGCTGCATTAACACACCAAACACAAAAAGTTAAACCAAAAGCAACAAATTGCTAACTGAAAAATAGCTACCGTCAAGGATGACAAACAAACAAGAGAAAATCACAGGAGCTAGGCTTACTTGGAGGGCTGTGAAGGTCCAAGACACACACGGCAGCAGGACCCATCTATCTCCCTAAAGGCACAGCAGGAGGCATAACAAGGCATAACAAGCCTTATGAAGGCAAGTGGAACAGCTGTGCTGATTACCAATCATCCTGGTAATGTGTGGCTGTGTGGCTCAGCAGGTGGAGCATGGCGTTGACAATGCTTAGGTTGTGGGTTCACATATACTGAAAAATGTAGGTATTCTGTACTGTAAGGCGCTTTGGATAAAAGCGTCTGCTAAATGGAATATATTATCATCCTCAGCTGTGCTGATGAGCCTAGCCAGCTGTGCTGATGAGCCTGTAGGTGAGGCTGCTGTCCATGGGCCTGAAGGCCTTCCAGGCTCTGATCGCTGCCAAAGAGGAGGAGCTGGCCTCTCTTCTCCTCTCGCGCCTCCTGGGGTGTCAATCTGTGTAGAGATGGACCTACCCAACGAGGAAGAAAAAAATCACAATCAATAAACGTCGCATTTTAAAGAGCAATCGAAGCCTGCCATTCCAGTCGCTCATTTGGATAGAAAGGTTCAGAAAACGTTCAATTTTAGAATTCTCTCCTTTAGTTTAAGTGCCTCTTCTGTTTTGGCCTGCTTTCAAGTGTTGAATTAAGAGTGACGAGGGAAGAGAGCTGAGAAAATCATTTTTCAGTCTCACTACAAAGACTCTAATCCTACTTTTCCTACTTGTGAAAAAAAGACACGTTTCCAATTTGGCCTCTTGGCAATTTTTACAAGTATTGTCAGCATTAGCAAAGCAGTTGTTCATTGCTGTTCATTATTTATGTCAATAATTCCTGTTTATGCATGGGGAGGTTATTCAGTTTGACAGAAATCTGTTAAAATTGGAGTCATTCTTGCACAGGTTGCTGGAAATGCATTATCTAGAACAGAATTGTAAATATATATTTATTTTGCCCTTTACAGGAATTAAGTCTTGCATGTCCATAGTTTAAATACAATCACAATATGTTACACGTTGTACACCGTGCAGTATCACCATGGTTCTGTCCATCTTATAACTCTTTGGTTTGCTCGTACAGCGTAGCCTTTGTTGAGCCTTAATGCACATTACATTTACATTGAAATTTTTGGCATTTAGCAGACGCTCTTATCCAGAGTGACTTACAAAAAGTGCATTTATACTTGGTAAGATTAATCATGGAGAGTGCAAGAGATAAGTGTAGTAACACTGCAATATACATCATTGTTGGCAGCTGCACATCGTACCTGTAACACAGGGAAGGAAACGTTAGTGTTTTTTAGTTTTTTACATTTTCAAACATGTAAACAATGGTGATGAGAGTTAGTTAATGTAGAGAATCAGTGCTAGTGGAGTCTGAAGAGATGGGTTTTTAGTCTCTTGCAGAAGAAGTGGTAGTGGAGTCTGAAGAGGTGGGTTTTTAGTCTCTTGCGATGTACGCATCACCGTCCGTTGGTGGTTGTGTTACAGATGCGGGTGCTATCAACGGTGGCACAGTACCAAGATGTCTGTGCTCCGTATCCACATTGGTATTGCTGCCCGAGAACATTAGCTGACACTGGTATTAAGCCGGCTCTGTTGATCTTACAGTCAATTAGCATCCCTTTGATATTTTTCCGTGTTTGAAAACAAGGCAATGTGTGAAACACTCGAGCCCTGTCCAAATCCTGTCTGTCTGATAAAAGAGCTCTGAGGACGGCGTCGTGTGCTGATTTATCACTGGCCGATCGAGACGGTGACTCGCGCAGTCACTCATGTCCAGGGCAATTGGGACTGGTGACGGCGGACTGCCTCAGGCGCACCTGTATTGATGCTAATTGTGGAGGAATAGTACTGTAGGCGGTGCATGCGTATTGTGACCCGTCTGAAATAGTCATTTCACATAATGAGCCCCTTATTAACCTCTGCATTCAGCTGTGGTGTTTTTACGAGGGGCCGGGGATGAATTGTGCCGAGGGCAGGAAAGACATTTGCAAACAAATTTGGGAATGTGCGTGAGGTATTTCTAAATGTCGTCGGTCGGCCACATGGGAGTGGCATGGTTGCCTGTCTTGTTCCATGTGGTAGAGGCCTTTGGAGCAGTGAGACTTTCGGGGGCAGGTTTGGCACTCTCCCAGGGTGTGAGAGTGAACTGTCGCCGGAAAGGGAGCCCAAAGGCCTTAATTGGTTTAATTATTATTTGATCATTTAATTGGTGTCAATCAGTCAACTGATATAGAAGTCAATTGGCTGATTGGGTGTCTGGGTGAGAATGTGAGTTGTGATTGGGTGATTGCCTCAAGAGTCCCACCCAGACACCCAATCAGCCAATTGACTTCTATATCAGTTGACTGATTGACACCAATTAAATGATCAAATAATAATTAAACCAATTAAGGCCTTTGGAGCTCCCTTCCGGCGACAGTTCACTCTCACCCTGGGAGAGTGCCAAACCTGCCCCGGAAAGTCTCACTGCTCCAAAGGCCTCTACCACATGGAACAAGACAGGCAACCATGCCACTCCCATGTGGCCGAGACCGACATCCTCCACACTCCTCCACCGCCAGAATGTGGTCCGGCCCATCTCGGTCTTGGACACCCCCTCCTGTGTGCCTCTGGGTTACGCAAGCACTCTACCCTTTGGCTTCAACCAGCCCTCAGGGTTAGAGCCTTCTCCTCCTGCACCAGGCTATAGGGCAGTGTCCTCACTGGACTCGGCCAATCCAGCTTCCCCCCCTCCGGCTTCACCACCCCGATCTTGCGGCTTTCAGTCGCTCAACCGAGGTGGGTGGGGGGAATCCCCATGACAGCCAAGAGGGGTGCTGCTCTGTCCCGGGTTTCGCACCAAACTGTCACACGCCGCGTGACAAACCCTGAATGGGAACAGAACAGCCAGGAGACACGGAGTGGAGTTTGTCGGTCTACGGACCGGATTTTATTTATTTGTTTTTCTGTCTCTCCCCCCAGACATGGGAGAGAGACAGTGGGAGTAGCAGGTTAACATATAACAAAGACTAACACAAACACAGACACAAAATCTTCACCCTACTCGCGAAGAAGCTTTCGGGTAAAAACAACAAACGAAAATAACAAGTTAAAATAACTAAACTTACGGGACACCGCGCCTCTTCCTCCAGAGTTCCCCTGGAACCTCCTCAGGCACACACATATCCAGTGACCTTTCAAGTGCTTCCCACCCATTCATACTGAGACACTCGAACTTTTCCAGTTCGAGTTCTCTTTACGCATTCATTCCGGAGACACTCGCCACTCCCAGGATGTGAGAGTGCTGGCAATCGGCTCTCAAGATACTTCACTCTTCTGGTGAGTTCTTGGGCTTGCTCAGACACTCTCCACTGTCGAGTGCGAGCTCTTTTCCACTAAAACCGAGGCGAGAGGACCCTCTTCCAGGGCACCCTCCCGCTCCTCCATAATCACACCGAGGAGAGAGGCGGACACCTAAAGCGCACCCCTCTCCCTCTTCCTCACTCACACAGGAAGCACTCTACTCAGTCACTTTCACAAACGCACACAAAACTCCACAACATTAAACATCCAACATTCAACATCAAACATTCCACATAAAACATGCACGCGCACTCACACACACATCAAGACAAGACTGACTGATTCCCCACTCGCCCCACCTGCTCTTAAATAGGCTTAGTTTCTGCCTGGCTCAGGTGGGACTCGTGAGGCAATCACCCAATCACAACTCACATTCTCACCCAGACACCCAATCAGCCAATTGACTTCTATATCAGTTGACTGATTGACACCAATTAAATGATCAAATAATAATTAAACCAATTAAGGCCTTTGGAGCTCCCTTCCGGGCGACAGTTCACTCTCACACCCTGGGAGAGTGCCAAACCTGCCCCCGGAAAGTCTCACTGCTCCAAAGGCCTCTACCACATGGAACAAGACAGGCAACCATGCCACTCCCATGTGGCCGAGACCGACGTCCTCCACAGTCTCTTTGTTAGCATAGATCCGTTTCACCTTGACTGGTTCATTTCGAGCCCTGTCCAGTTGAATGTGGTCAATTTGTGTGTGTGTGTGTGTGTGTGTGTGTGTTGATTGATTGATTGATTGATTTTATTCGACAAATAAATAAATACTATACACAAATGTGCATACAGTACAAAAAAAAATTGTCAGGATATCGCAATAAAGTCACATGACTTATTTCCATTGCGGTCCTGGAGTCTGGGCTAGGAGGCAGGCAGGAAAAGGAAATGCATGTGTATGCTACTACTATCTAACTACATTAGCTACACTAAAACACCTAATAAAAATAAAAATATTATACACTTGTCATAGAAAAGATGATTCACTATACTATACTAACTTACTCATCATCCATTTTTTCCAGTTGTTTTTTAAAACTATTCAAAGAATGGGCAGATTTAATTTAATTTGGGATTTTATTCCACTCCCCTGTATAGAGGAATGTACTTCTCCCTACTTTGCTTTTGAGATTGGGTTGTTTCAGATTAGATACACTAGCCCTCGTATTCAGGCCATGAGAGTCCCGAACATACTGAAAATACCCAATAAAATAATTTGGACATCGACCCTGTAAAACTTGGACTGTCTGTCTGTCTGTGTATGTGTATCAGTGAAGGTTGTTGCGTTTGTGTTTGTGAGTGTGTGTGTGTGTGTGTGTGTTTCTGCATGTGCGTGTGTGTGCGTGTGTGTGTGTGCATGTGTATCAGTGAAGGTGATCCCTCTAGGGGAGGATGCTGTGCTGCCGGAGTGCTCTTAAATCTCTTGCCTGCTGTGTGATTGACAGGCTGCTTCAAAGACTCAGTTCAGCGCTGGAGTTCATGCGCTCTGGTGAGCATAGTCCGGTCCAGTCTGTCTGTATGACCTGATCACTGGCTTCAGGACTGCCAAAACAAAACCTGATATGAATACGTAGAGAGGGAGGGGCTCTGAGAAGATCAGTTCACTCAGCATTCAAAATGACATACCTCAACCTCGACCTCAACCTCAGCCCTACGGGCGACTGTGAATTCACGGTCCAATGGAGTTTCCAGTATCTGAGAAAATGAAGCTTCGATGCACATCGTCTGCTGACAGACTCACAAGAGGGGGATAAAAGGATGCCTGTCTGCCTGTCTGTCTGAGGTGATGTGAATTTTTAGTTCCGTATATCTGGCAATCTGTCGCCGTCTCTACTTTGCACACTCTTGTTCTCCTTCGCTCTCTCCTCTCTCACCCTCCCTCCTCTCTCTCTCTCTCTCTCTCCCTCCCTCCTCTCTTTCTGTTGGAGGATGACAGGCTATTTGGGATTTTGTCACTGCTTCTCTTCTTGCCGTCTTCCCTTTTTCCCGCCTGCCATCCCCTTTGCTAATCCCTGCGCTCCTGGCGGCTGTGATTGAGCAGCACAGCATGCTGGGATTACCGTGGTTAGCAGCGCGGCCGCACATGGTTACGAGGGAAATCTGGTGAAAGCGAAAGTGAGAGGAAAATACCGAAACTGGAAATGGCTGTATTTTCACAGAATCTCAGTTCTCACAGTTCTCACACATATTAGCATATAAGAACATATGAAGAATATAGTTTCTAACATGTAAAATGTGGCATGTGTTAACAATATGACAATTTCATCTTTAGCTTGTGTAATGTTATTATGCATACAGTAAGCCGTAGTATATGTTGTCGTGACATCATGCCGATTATAAAACCCATTTAATAATTCATTTTAAGCATTAAGCACGAATATGTCCTTGATGTATAAACTGTGTGAGGCGTGTTATTAAAGTCCCGGAGACTCAGAAGTCATGAGCTGCGGAGGACTGCTGAGATTGTTTAAGTCTCCTTCCCTTAAGCTGCTTTAAGCCCCTTTAACGGCTCAGCTTTGCCTGATTACCGTCAGAGTCTATGCCAGTCTCTCAGCATCCGACACACACACACCCACACATACGCACGCGGACGCACACGCATACACACACTCACTGACATATGCGCAGACACACACACACACACCTTTGCAGTCACACACACACACACACACACACATATATATTCTGCACACATGTATATACACACACACAAACAATGAAGCGATAATGCTCACCTGGACACATTTTGATTTGCAATCCTCATCCAAAGTGTACAGATCACATATGAACAGTGTGTATAAACTGTACCAGTAGCTGGGTATTTAACTGAAGCCATTTACATTGAGTACAGTTGCCTCAGGGTGTGGCACATTCCTCCCCCCTGGGATCCGAACCCCCCCAAACATCGGGTCAAAATTGAAATCCAATGCACACCGCTGCCCTACTTCTTCCACTGCTAGTCCACACTGCAGCCTAACAGCACATCTGTGTTTGTGCCCCTGATGAGATTGCTCTCAACAATGGCACAGTACCAAGACGGTTGAGCTCTGTATCCACACCAACGCTGCGCCTGCAAACTGACACTGGCATTACACCAACTAACCAACGTCCCACAACTCAGTTAAGATGCAGATGCGGTGATTTATTTACCCAATTGAACTGAATGATGACTGGATGGCCAAATTAAGAGGGGCCACAGATCAATCATTTGACCAGGACACTGGAGGACCACCGCTACCTTTGTTCACAAGCTCTTTGCAGTGACTTGAAGGACCTCGGTGACATGTCTCATACTGCTCAGTGGCAATGAAACTCCATCTTATAGCAATGACTTCACAGGGGCATGGGTTGCCTGTCTGGTCCTGTGGGAGGACTGGCCTTTCCTGACCCAGCAGCACCACTTCCAGCAGTAACCTAGGCTTCCTGTGAGGTCTGGTATCTGGTAACCAAGACCAGTGCCATTTAGCTCCAGTTTGAGTATATGCAATGAAAGGGGTTTGATATCACAGGTGGCAAATAATATACAGGGCTCTGGAGCAGAGATAGACAAATGTTTAAACTCGTAATAGCTGACTGTTATTTGGCTCACAAGCTCCTGGTAAAAACAGACTAGTGAGTAAACGTGTGTCACGTTCATTCGGTGCTAAAGCCCTCCTGTGTACTGGTTTAAATTCCCATTTTAGATTGCCAGATAAGCTGGCCAGTTAGCTAAACCAATTGCCAACAGGACACTTGCTGGATGAGGGCATCTGGAAAACAAATAGATAATGTAATTGAATAATGTGATGCCTGAGGTTCTGTTGAGAGAGAGAGAGATAAATTAACAGAGGGAGGGATTGAGAGAGAGAGAGAGAGAGAGAAATAGAAAGGGAGAGAGAGAGTGTGAGAGGGTGAGAGGGATGGAGAGAGAAGAAAAAGAGAGAGAGAGAGATTGCGAGGGATAGAGAGAGAGAGAAGAGAAAGAGGGAATGATTGTTAGGGATGGAGAGAGAAAGAGTCTATCTCTCAGTCCAGAGGGGCTGCTCTTCTGAAGCCCTGCGTCGTTTGCTCCCACGCCTAACAGGATTAGGAGCGACACGCCGCACCCTCCCCCTCTCTGCGGGCCTGGCCGCCAGAGAAACGTGCGGAAAAAGAGAGGTCCATTTCCATGGGAACGCAGTGTTTACATGCATGAGAGAGGCCAGTTATCTCCCGTTTGTGTCCCGTTAGCAGAGAAGCAGCAGCAGGCCAGGTTTTCTCATGCTCGCCCCGGAGGAGGGCAATGCGATGCCCTTATGCTTGATTAAGCAGAGCCGCGGGAAGCGTGCTCACTGAAGTGGCCTCTCAGTCTCACTCCCTGTGGCACGGCACCCTGGGAGAGGCCCCTTATCTCTCCTGATGTACCGTGCCCTCCACAATTACTCACACCCTTCATAGAGGAGAGCAAATAAGGCTGTATGAAATAAACAATACAGGTAATGTGCGGTGTTGTATGCTCAAAAAGTGGGGAATTATATGCTTTAATACTAACACAATTGCTCAGAGAAAAATATTTTGTTTAACAGGTAATTTTTTTGTTAGCAAAGATTTACCATCATGAGGATTCAAAACTTTGACATTACATCTTTGCTGTTGTTGGTGATACGAAGTGCAAAGTAAACATCGGGACTCTCGATTTGGCTTGCTCTTGTGACAAAACAGGTTCACCACTTTTTATCAGTAGACCGGATGCCCACATTATCAATGATCTGTCATATTTTGGGACTTCACCAAAGGTAAGGAGCAGCTATGTTCCTAGAGTACCCTGCTTTGTGACACCCTGGTTGACGGGAATTGACCTTCACTGCTGTAAAGAAGAGGTTACACCTAATCTGTGCATATAACACATTTAACCGTGATATTTAAGGAAGAACATGTTATACGATGTAGCCAGCCCAGCTAACAGGTTAATGCAGATGCGTTTTTGTTTGATTTTATTTAAAATAATTATTAGGGGTAATTATGACATATCTTTTTTTTGGGGATAACATGTTACTTAACAAACAAAACCTTTTTTCTGACCAATTGTATTAGTATGAAAGAAAATCATTTTCCTATCTTTTTGGGCATCCAGTATAGCTCAGTACCTGTACTGTTTATTTTACACTGCTTTCTCTATTCATTTTGATCAAGGGTGTGAATCATTTTTGAAAGATACTGTATGTGTTCCCAATTAAAATATAGACAATGGGTCACATTACCTTTCCTATGAAATGCATTAGAAGTCGTCAGGGTAGGGGGGTAACTACATTCTCCCATTATAACGGTCAGTCCTTGGATTTGCTCAGGCCGTCTGTATTGGGTGTTTTCCAGTATCGACTGCACAGTTTACCCACAGTATTGATGAAACCACACATGTCAGCTATGATAACATGAGTCTGCCATTCCTGAAAAAAGCCTGGACTCATCTAATGCAGTGTGTAAGGGGGCAGTGATGTTGGGCTGCTCTGTCTGACTTGTATTCTGTAGAAGGGAACCAGAAGGGGACACAGTGTGAACTGCGGCTTGTCAACTTCAGCTCCACTGCCAGGCACTGCTCTGGCATGGCTGATTACACTGCAGTGATGTCACACTACAGTAGCCTATGGCTGAATGTAATGGAGGGACAAACACACACACACACACACACACACCACCTTGCATTAAACAATAAGCAGCTGCTGCCCTGCCTTTAACAAAACCACACACCTCAGGTGCAGCCTGGTTACTTGTGGGTGGAGAGAGAGAGAGAGAGAGAGAGAGGAGAGAAACAGGTCCCCAGTTGGCAAGTAAATTAAAGACTTGTAATAAGAGGAGTTTTACTTGCATGTGATTGAGGGAGAAAAAGAGAGATTGAGGGACCCAGGGTACACCCATGTCTAGTTTTCACGGTATGTGGTTATAGCATACATACAACATGTTTATAACATTTTTTGTGGTGTACAGTAAAGCATGAATAGACAGTGTATAAGAAACTAAAGACAAACTACTTAAAAAACATTGCAATGTTTTCTAGATTGATTGTTAACTGTAAATATGCTGTGATTTTAGTCATTATGCTAGCATTGTGCTACTATCAGCAAGTACCCATACCTATTGAAATGTGGCTGTGTGGCTAATCATTGTGGAGATTCTTACACTCCTCCAAGGTTAGAGTTCTGAAAGGGGGTGAAGTGATCAGAGAGAAAGAGAACAAACGGGCCACTCAGAACTGTCAGCCAGCTTAGTTGTTTACTCACGTTAAGCCGATTAATTTGTAATCATGGCCAATCAATTAGACCCGAAAGGACTTTAATGACCTTTCACTGAATGACTGTATGGAAGCAGTAGTGTCAGGCGCTGCTTTGAGTGCAATTAGGGCTTCAAAGTGCCCTGGATCCCATCAAACTCGCTTTTGAAGAGGATTCCAATATCGAGCAGCGTAGCTGTGAATTAGCGAGAACACCCCTGGGTAACGGGATCACTCCAGAGCTGAACGGCACTGTGTGTTTGTGAGACGCTTCATTTCCTCTGTAGGTTTCCTTCCTCCCCGCAAACGTCACCTCTCCACCACTGTAGTTTGAGTGTATGCTAACCGAGCCTTGTGAGACTCACTCATCTTTCCTGCCAGTGTAACGGATCACCATTGCGTCATCTGAGAAACTCGCCCACAGCGCCTGCCAGTGTAACAGAGATCACACCATTACACCGTTTGCTTTGGGCGAAGACCTCGGTCGAAACACACCAGAGCGAAAGCTTTTTGTATTAAAATAAAGTCACAAATTAATATAGTTACAGTTGTTGGGTGATCCAACCTCTCCTCCATTTACTCTCCTTTCCCAGGATTTACTCTCCACCCCAGCTCAAAAATAATGAAATAATGATCTTGTTTGCACCAGCACACCAGCTCACAACCGTCATTTTGTTACTTCCACCATTCATTCCCGCACAGTGCACCTGTTGATTCTATGAGCCATTTCTAGTGTTAGGATTTTTGTTACAGCCATTGGGGTGATGAGCTTTGCCCTGGGGTACAATAACAGTGTCACATGGGATTAGAACCAATGACCCTCAGGTACAGAGTCCAATACTGTGCCCGCTGCCGCTTGCTTCCAATACTCTCCCCATTCTGTCCTGCGTAAGTGGTGACATAAAAGGGATTTTATATTTTATCCAGCATTGTAATTACAGACTGTCAGCTGCCATGTTTGTAATCTGCACTGCCTTTCATATGTTTGGGGCAGAGCTAGGTAGGGTTTTTGTCTGGTCAGTCATGATAAGGGTCAGTGGATGAGTCCGATGCTGTGCGATTACAATATGCTGCTTTTTGCATTGAGGAAACGAGATGTCTGTGCCCTGGGTCTGTGCTGTTCTTACAGATGATGATACCTGGCACAAGGACGCAGAGTAGAGTAGAGTAGAGTAGGGCTAAGAGATCTGGGCATGGAAGGTTGCAGGTCCAAAACCTGGCATTAACTCTGCTCTGGAACGTTTCTTTGAGGTGCTAAACACCAGGTACTTTAGAAGGAGCAAATGGAGATGTATAAAAAATGGTAATAAACAAAGAAAAATGGCATACATGGAGGAAATGAGAAATGTAATAATGTTAACGCGACAAGCAACGCGTTACATTCCACAACACTTACACTAATCGAACCTGGACCAATATGATAAGTGATGACTAGCTAAGTGGTCGCTTCTTATAAGTGGAGAGCTTTATGAGCTTGTATTGGTTTGTCCCAGAGATTCTGATCATTAGTAGCCATTAGAGTGCCATTCATCAATTTAACATTGATTCTCACAAGCGGAGTGGACTGTATAGAAAACGATTTCCCCTCAGATCAAACTCCCTTAATGCCATCCACCTCGCTGCTGTCTAGGCAGGAGACTGTATGAATAATTGTATTGACAGTATTGAGTACTATTGAAGGCAGGCTGTGGGAAGGGGATTTGCGAAGTGACTCCAGAGCCTGAATTAAGTGGCACCTCATTACATGGGTACAGGGGCTTGGATTCAATCAACATTTGTCCTGCACTTTAAATGGCTTGAACATTTTTCCTCACAAATTGGCGAGTTCATTTTGCCGATTAATGAAATCCCCAAACCGTGTTTGCGGAGAAAAAAAAAAAGAACTTACTTGCATTTATTTGTAAGTGAAAGTTGAGGACAAATGCTGAATCCAGGCCAGGGTCTCCTATTCTGGCTGTTTCTCGCTGCCTTTAAAAATAGAAATGTGGTTAGATGGAAGATAAATGTCAGATGCTCTTCCCATTTTTTTTGCCCAGTATTCTGTGTCTGCCAGTTCTGTTGTCACCAATGTGTTTTTCTGTTTTTCACATTTCACAAAGTCTTTCTGTTTTTCACAAGAGACTGTAAAATGTTTTTGATTTGATTTAAAAAAATAAGTATTTCTATTGGATCAAAGATCCTGCAGTCCCAAAGACCGTGACCGGGTGTTTGAAATGAGTCCCCTCCACACACTACAGTATACGTATATTTCTCTGACTCATTCAATTAGTCTGCTGCAGGAACACTTTCACCAGGGGTCAATCTGAGCTATCCCCCCGGCCCCCACACACACTCATACAGACACATGAACATGCACACACCCACACATGCACACACATGCATGCTTGCAAGTACACACACACACACACACACACACACACACAGATACACATACAGACACACACACGCACGCACACACACACACAGATACACACACACACACACACACACACACACACACACAGATACACATGCAGACACACGCGCGCACACACACAAACACACACAGGTACACATGCAGACACACACAAACACACAGATACACACATGCAGACACACACAAACACACAGATACACATGCAGACACACGCACACACACACAAACACACACAGGTACACATGCAGACACACACAAACACACAGATACACATGCAGACACATGCACACACACACAAACACACACAGGTACACATGCAGACACACACAAACACACAGATACACATGCAGACACATGCACACACACACAAACACGCACAGGTACACATGCACACACACACAAACACACAGATACACATGCAGACACACGCACACACACACAAACACACACAGGTACACATGCAGACACACACAAACACACAGATACACATGCAGACACACGCACACACACACAAACACACACAGGTACACATGCAGACACACACAAACACACAGATACACATGCAGTTAGACACGCACACCCCTAACCCGGGTCCTACTACGCGCCCTGTTTTATCCGTTAATCTTTAAATAAATCTGTGCTTTGTAATTAGTGGGAGTGGTGCTCTGTGGGGGTCGGGGGTCCTGTGGGTGTTGCTCACTTGTCTGGTAGCCACATGACTCTGGTTCAAAGACCTACTGGTTTAACACAGACACCCATTCTGGGCAGGAGCCACGGACATGTGCTTTGGTCCTCTCTGAGCTGCCGTTGCTGCTCCCTGGTTGAACATTATTGAGTTTGTCCATGGTCGACGCACAAATTGGCCGACCGCCATGGTCAAACAGCCAGGAAGTATTTACGAGATATAATGAACAATATTATTTCTCAGCGGGCAAATTAAATTCCTTTGATTTAAGGACATGGCCGTATTTCTTGCCCATTACTCCGCAAAAACATGCGCACATACACAAATCTCTTCCGTTTTTTTCTGAAAGCAGGACAATCCGCTCAAGTGTTTTATGGCTTAATAGCTGTGTAATTAGTCACAGAGTGGCAGCTGTAGAAATGCAGAAATCTCAATGCACTATATCTGGCCATTTTGTGTGTGATTCAGTAGCATTGGCTGTGACCTTCTGAGAGGGTTGTGGTGCAACACACCGTGTGGCAAACGTGTTACCGTACTGCATCACAGCTAATCGATGAGGAAGATGTTTTTCAGCTCCCACACCAATGCGCTGTACACCCTTTGCAGCATAACCGATGGACAGAAACCAAGAACACCTGCTTTCACAATGACTGGTTTATTTTGTTCCTTTTTCAACGTCTGGCAGCTCAGCTGCCGGTGTGAGAAAGCCTTACAAACCTGTGATGAAAAGGGATTTACAAAGCCAGTTGGAACAGACAGCTGAAAGAACATCAGAAGATACTAAAATGACAGACAGGGCTGCAATGCCAGACACAGCTCCAATTAACAGATATACTCTCTTTCCTTCTCTCAAAGAGGGATTGGGATTTTACATCATGTGAGAAGACGCTAACACTGGGATATCTGGTCTTAACATTGGGATATCTCTCAGTTCTATTCAAGATCAATTCTGTTTGCTTTATTGGCATTATAAAATCAATATAAAGCTAAGGCATTGTACATTTACATAAATTATATTTCAAGTAATAATGGCAATGAACAACAAACATACACAATTTAGTCTCTCTCTCTCTCTCTCTCGTCTGTCTGTCTGTCTGTCTGTCTGTCTGTCTGTCTGTCTCTAGCACCAGGGAACACGTTTTTCCAATTCTACACAGCTGCTTCCTATTTAATGCTAGTTGTTTCTAGAATACATTGTATCGTGTGTAAATGTACCACCATTATGTAAATGTCTTCTATAAAACGACTGAAAAATACTGTCATGTCTCAGATTGTCACATTGACCCATAATGTAAGGTGTTATTGTTGTGTTGGTTGTTATAGAGGGGACATAGCAGTTGGCTGTCTAGGCATATTGACCTTCATGGGTGGACAGAGCCCAACAACTTTTCCTCAGGGCCATTAATGATCAATGTATCATTGACCCCAAAAGGAGAGGAGCCCCATATGTCACCCCCCATAACATGTACACTTGGAGCCCCAAATAACTTTAATGACTCAATAGTGACAGAAAAACAAATCATATGTAACGTTTTTAAAGGTTATATTGCAAGGTGTCCACTTTTTTATGATTTCATGTAGCCTAATGATAGCAAATATATGAAATATGATTATTAATTGATTAAATTGGTTGGTTTTTAGTTTTAGCCACCACATTATGCACATTTTCCCCATAAATACAGAGACCAGAGAATAAACTAAAGTATATCATGGCGTTAAATGAAGTCAGTGTCATTGACATACTTTTGTTTTTAAAACGTTATATACGTTAATACTGTATATCTCAATGGACACCAATACGCAGAGGGCACAGCGGTGGAGTGCGATGTTGACGGGAGTGGAAGCCGTGGTGTTGATAGGGGGCGCTAAAAGCCCACGATCCGCAGTCACACAGAGGGTATTTATACCTGCTCGCGCCGCACACGGAGTCAGTGATCACCGGCAGACTTCAAACAGCTATCTTGCATGTGTGCGATCCGAACGCATAAATCCCGACGCTGGAGCTTCTCCCGCATCACCCCCAACAAGCGCTCATTTCCAGCCCCTGCCTCCGCCTCCCATCACCTCCGGGACAACAGACAGAGGCGGGGAAAAGGCAGGCTCACTGAATACATCCACTTTCCAGAACATTGTTTTGCAGTGTAACCCGGCACGCGGCAGCAACTTCCCTCATGAACATACAGTGTAGTGATAAAATCACTGCATTAAAAGGAGTGCTGATAGGCATGTGTGAATCATGCACCGGGAAGGGAGCACTGTGGATATCGGGAAAGACTGACGATATGTTCATGATAGAATCACCCAACGCGGTTAATCCTCGAAAGGGATTTTAAAAAAGACGAAGTTAATCTGTTTTCTTATTAAAAGTGTAGAAATTTGTTTTTGACTGGTTCTGCACTGGATTGGTCTTCTTTGCATTTTCTCTCGAACAAAATCATTCCCGAGGCAGGGGAACTTGCAGTGCAGCGATATACTGGAATTTTACTGGATTGGCTGAAAGACTGTTTTCCCACTCACGTCTGCGGATCTGTCGCGTTCTCTCCAGAAGGCAACAATGAATGCCTTTAGTTCTTGGATCAAAATACGTCTTACAGTCAACTGCTAGGAATTGCTAAATATCCATAGACTCCATCAACCGTCAACCAGTAGAGGGGCATAAAAGCAGCAGCTCCTAAATTGGGGAGACATTTCTTTCCTAAGGAGTGAACAATTTGCTCCCAAATCCGTGGACGGTTAATATGTTAGCATGGGTTGGTTAGAGGTCATCTTTCTCTGTGGATTATTGCGCATTCAAGTCAGTGGTAAGTGTTTTAAATACTTGATTCTGACGACTTGCACTCAGACAGAGTACTGCCATTTCAGACCTGGTGACATAACGTGATTAATTTATCTTGGTTAGTAAAAAAGGTAACATGTAACAAGTAACACATTGCCGCATTCTACAGAGTGCTCAGGAATGCGTTGTCGCCTGTTCTCTGAGCGTGAGATATGGTCGTAAGTTGTACGCTCTTGACCGGAGTTTTATCCTGACGGCGAACCGCTGGTCGGAAAGGTGCGCGAGGGAGGGCAAGGGGTCGCCACTCACCTGCCCCGTCTGCTGCACCCGCTCTCAAAGTGATCGTGTTTACAACTGGTTCAACTATATTACTAGAATAAAAACCGGTGCAGTAGTGGACCTCGCTTCAGTTTCAATTAATGACAGAGAGATATCGTCATTGTCTATTTAATGGTTGCATTGTAAATGTACAACTAACGAACAATTCACGATTTACGGGATTTATTATTTTCTCCCGAATAACCCACGTCTGTTTTAATTAAAATATAATCGATTAGGTTATGTCCAATGGAGACTTCATTGTGATGTTTGCTTTTGTTCAATGTCAAAATCATAGACTGAGGACGTACCATCAAACAGGTGACACTTATGGAATGGAGTGAGGATGATTAAAACCAATGGCAGTGTGTGGTTGATGGTGAAACACAAATGATCCAAATTGTGCAGGATTCAGCCACTCCCCAAGCATTGTGTGGAGAATTCAGGGTTCCCTGCTCCTGCTCCACAGTCAGATATGATTTTAATTCTGACACTAGTGTTCCTATTTGCCTTGACAATGTGAAAACACACACTCTCACTTCTTTCTCTAATTGCTTTGAATGTCTGAAGGAAGCACAATTTATATAACATATTGAGAAGAGGTGGAGAGAAAGAGAGGGAGAGAAGGAGAGAGGGAACATGTGCAGGAGAGAGGTGGGGAGAGAGGGAACATGTGGAAGAGAGGTGGACATGGTGGGGGGGAGGTGAAGAGAGGGCAAGAACATGTGGACGAGAGAGATGGAGAGAGTGAGAGGAGAGCGACAACACTGTGTAATGTCATGCCAATAAAGCACCTTGAAATAGAAAAAAATAGAATTGAAATGGAGAGGGAAAGAGAGAGAGGGAGGGAGAGAGAGAGGACATGTGGGGGAGACAGGAAGAGAGAGAGAGGGAGGGAATTACAGTGGGTGTGTTCAGTCTGAGGCCATTCCATCTCCTTGGCGACATCCTGCGGGGAGGATGTGGCTGTAGATCGTCTCACCCAGGGCGAGTGGGGATGATGTCACCCTCAGGACATCTCAGCATCCAGGGCGAGTGGGGATGATGTCACCCTCAGGACATCTCATCACCCAGGGCCAGTGGGGCTGGAGAGGAGGACTGGAGAAACCTGACTGGCTCCACTGACTGGCTCCAGTCATCTCCTGACTGACTCTTCAAACCCTTAGTGTGTGACTATGAAACTGTGTTTAAGTGTGCAATTTAATTTATGTGTGTGTGTGTGTGTGTGTGTGTGTGTGTGTGTGTGTGTGTGTGTGTGTGTACATGTATGTGTATATAACTGGTTGTAGAAACAGAGTTCATAGAGCAAACCAGAAGGGAATTACAGTGGATTTCGTAGTGCTGGTTCGAATGGACCAGGTCTTGGCAGTGCAATACACACAACAGAAAGCCTGAGATTAAACAGTGAGTGATGAGACAAGTTAAGGTCACATAGGAGCCATTGTAATGCCCGGCGCAAATGTGATTGCTCTGCCCTATGCAGCAGTGGTGGAGCGACTGCAGTTCCCTGCATTTTTATTTTGTTTGTAATACAGTTGAGGATTAAACCTCAAAAGTGACAGTTTTGTGTCAAAGCCGAGCCACTCAGTCCGATTTTCCTCAAAGTGGACTTCGATATATTCTTTTAGTGGGTAATGTGAATATGGCCAGGGTGAGAATCTTTGAACCTGGAGAAAGAAACCTGGCCTCATGCCCTTCACGTCGATGGGCTGATAGGTTGACATGTGACCATAGATATGCCAAGGGCTTGAGACCGGGCTGGCAGTGCACGTACGCTTGAAGAGGAACCCCTGCGTTTGTAGGGGGCCATTGTTGTCACAGCAGGAATAAGGACCGCTGGTCAGTGTCCAGACCGGGACATGTGTATTGTCTGACCCCTGGCCTGTACATGGCTTTTTTGGCACAGCAGCTAAATGCACTTGGCTCTGTTGTTAAGACCAGGCCAGAGAGAGCAGCGAGCATGTGTGTGAGCCTCTGGGACCGTCTGAGGGAGGGATGGGCGAACAGACTGCAATAACTGCATTCATGAAAGACCTGCACTCAATGTTTTTCAGTTAAGATAAGTCTTAAGTGTTGGCATACTACCTTAGTTTTTTAGCCTAAATGGCTGAAATAGGAGCACTGTCCATTTCTGTGTCAAATGAACAGGCTGCTCATGTGACCCAGGTGTTGAGGTGTTGGCAGCCTCACTTATTTCACAATGTGATATGGCTCTGCACAACTTCCGGGGATGTGCTTTGCTAATAAACCAATGCTTAGTTACTACTTCTGATGAATGTGAAATTAATAAACCGCCCCAGCCAACCAAATACACCATAAAGCTGACGCCCTCAATCAGATTTCCAGAAACCTAGGCCGGAAAAGATAACAAAGTGTCCATCTCTGGGCGAGCATACAACCTTACTGGTGACATCCCCAGATGGTTATCATTTATAGAGGACACATGTTCATAGCATTTTAAAAGTCTTCTGGAAGTAAGTTTCGAAATGCCACATCCTTACTCTTCCAAAATATATGAATCTCTGACCATGACTGGTAGAGCCTTCTGCTTTTAATGAAAGTGCAGTTGCAGATATTGGATCTTCTCATATATGATATTTTTGTTATTTTTCCAGGGTAAAATGTCAGACGCAATAGACACCAGGATATTACTGGGGCAGTAGCGGAGCAGGGAGGAAAGGAGGCTTGCATGTTTTGGCACGCTTCGGTGAACCCCAGTGAAGCGCGCTCATTACATTTACAGTCTCATGAAGAAGCTGGTCCTGTCTGGTTGTGCGACCCCAGAGACTGAGGTGAGAGAGGGAAAGGAAAGATGTTCCCAGAAGAATAGACAAAATCACACATGCACACATGCACAAACACTCTCTTTCACGCCCACACAGCACGCCAGTGCAGAAGCCAAGGACACCGGTGGCATTTTAAGGAATGTGTTTTTAGCAATTGCAGTTTTTAGTGTTTGTGAGGAACAAAAACCAAACACTCACATTGCATTTTGCATTTAAATTTAATCCAGACCATTCTCTCTACCCTATGGCCAGCTAAGCTTCATAGTGGGAGAGGTGCAACTTGGGCCAAGATGACAAAGCGATTTTTGGCGTGTGGGGAAAAAAGGTTGACCACGGCTCTGAGTTTGAGCTTGACCCAGTCTGCTGGAGTTTCATTCCTCTGGTGCTGGTCGTTGCAGGCCCGGAATGCAGGAGCGGTGGGGAGAGCGTGGGCGGGTTTCGCTAACGGTATCATTCAGGGGAAGTAATGGCACAAGAGGATCTGGAGCGCAATGCTTCTGTATTATGCTGATGTGTAATACTTGTAGACTTGAATTCAGTTGCTATTAATTCAGAGGGTGTGTGTGTGTGTGTGTGGGTTAGGGGGGGGGGGTTAGTGCACTTGAGTGCACAGAGCATCACAAATCATTTTAGCTGTGCCACACAGCTCCGCCCCCCAACTGGCAGATTCATTTTGGGGCTGGAAAGGGGCGGGGGGAGTCAGGGAAGGCTCTTCAACTAATCAGCCAAGAAAGAGAAGGCGGAGAGATGGAGAGAGAGAAAGAGAGAGAGAGAGACTGAGAGGGAGGGAGAGCCAGGAGACAGATAAGGAAGGAGGGAGATGGTGGAGAGAGAAAGAGACGATGAAGAGGGAAGGAGACTGGAGGAGGGAGGAGGGAAGGAGGAGTGAGAGGGGTGAATTTTCTATTGTGGTGGTGGTGTATTTTAGTAATTTTTTCTCATTTTGTCAGATTTCCATTATATCTAACTTATTTCTAAATAAATAAACAGATGTTATGTGATTGTAGAACCTTTCAGAATTAAGATGATGCCCAGCTTTAGATATGCAAAAACCTGCGTTTCATCTTGCACCTGATGTTCACATACTGTTTGCAATTATATTGTCAGGTTGCTACACTGTCACAGTAAAAGGCAAAAATTCCTGACAGTAAGCTCAGGTGTAATGATCATTTAATGCCTACAGTGCTGATAGCCCAATATATCTCATCAAATAAAATAATACATCATTTAATTGATAGCATTATTCAATGGACATGAACCAGCACAAGACCAGCATTTCAGGAAGGCCTTTCTCAAAGGGGGTTTGAATATGACCGACTAACCCACACATTGTTTTTGCTACAATGTAACAGCAATGTTATGATAATGTTGTGTGACAGCACTTAAAGGATGATGTGTAAGAGACACGACTGTCTGGTGCGGGCTTGAGCCCCTGGTGACCCCATTGGAAACTTGTTCCCTCTCCTTTCCTCTGGTCGTCTTTATCCCATGTTTATCCCGGCTGACGACGTGATGGATGAGTCCCTGCCATCGCTGGGTTAGCGGAGACATCAGTCAATCTCGAGAGAGAGAGAGAGAGAGAGAGAGAGAGAGAGAGAGAGAGAGAGATACGGTGCCCCTTTAAAGTCTGCACAACGTCTCAACAATTTCTGATTTTGTTGTCTTACAGCCTGAAATTAAAACATATGAAATCAGACCTTTTCCACCTTTATTTCCACATTTTACCCTACAACTTCCAAGTGAAGATTCTCTAAATTTCTGAACATGAATAGAACTAGAATAACTTGGATTATTAAATCTACATCCTAGTCCTGTTACTTATACCAATTGTAAACTAGCTCAGGGTTAACCAATCACCTTCCAGATCACACACCAAGGTAATTGGCCTCCACCTGTGTTCAATTGTAGTGATTCTGATTACTTCATAATAAATGTTCAGAGGGGGTTCCACTGCTGGGTAGTGCATTTCAGAGTAAAGAATCCAGCATGAGCAACAAGGAGCTTTCAAAATAACTCTGTGGAAAGTTGTGGAAAGGCACATATCAGGAAATTGGTATAGAAATATTTCAAAGGCCTTAAATATCCCTTGGAGCATGATCAAGACCATAATTAAAAAGTGGAAGGTGCCAGTTTTTTTATTTTAATGACATAATTTAGTTGATTAGTAGACCTACCTCTCGCAATTGTACATATGACTTATTTTGCCATCATATATACTGTTTGGCTTCCATTGGAGCAACTGTGAAAGTCGCAGTGTTTTGCCACATGAACAAAAGAATATGGGTTTGTCAATAGAACACCAAACAAGGCCTATGTGAGACTATAGCTACATTAATTCAGTACCAAGTGGGAAACTGATATAAAAAAACAACAACAGAAGTGAAAAATGCCTTGAAAAGGGAAATCCCCCAAGCTTCAAAATTAATAAGCGTCAAGAGGTTCCCAGGCCTCGGAGGTGAGGCATGTGGAACCTTGCGGCCGATCTCCTAATAGAGAAGAAGGGAGGGGGTCGCTCTCCTTCACTGGAACCAGTGACAACAAAAAAAGCTGATTAAGGAGAGAGCATGGAGCACGGACCTGCGCTGTGTCTGGCTGCCTTGCTGCCATCGTCTAATAACACAGGCAGGGAGTCCGAATAGAACCTTTAGCACATGATCACCTGTATTAATTAAATCTTGTAATTAATGAAATTATATAGTCAGGGGTTTAGATGGAGAACAAACCAAAATCAGCTCAGCCCCCAAAAACCTACTTTAGGTAACAGCTGTAGATATGGAGTTGATTAATCACTTTTGTATATAGAAAAACGTAATTTATGCTTTAAAAAAAAATGTTGTGTTAATTTCAACTGCCTCTTTTGTATTTTTAGTTTATTATAGTTGGAAATTTGTCCTGTATGTAAAGTGTTGTGGGGGCGTGTCCATGGATCTAGTGACCAATCATGGGTGATCCTTTTCCTCTCATGTCTGCCAGTGACAGGAGGCGTCTGGAATCTGTAAAATTAACCCGACTGCCAAACAAATTGTATTCAGTGTAATTTGATTTATGTAAATTTTGTCATGCGCCTATTAGTTCATGGCATATCAGTGGATTGGGGGAGCTGTAGACACAAGGATTTAGTGTGCTATTGATGGTCCATTTTCTGAATTTGCTCCAAGTCTTTCCAGACTGTCCCTCTCTGTGTCATAATGGTGAAGAGTTATTTGTTTATTAACAGACTTACAGACAAAAGACACATTTGTGGTGAGAGAGAGATATATAGTATACATATACAGTATTATACTACACAGTTATATACATTTTACATTACATTTTAGGCATTTAGCAGACGCTCTTATCCAGAGCGACTTTCACAGTTTACATTTCTTTACATACAATCCATTTATACAGCTGGATATTTTACTGAAGCAATTTAGGTTAAGTACCTTGCTCAAAGGTACAACAGCAGTGCCCCACCTGGGAATTGAACCTGCAAACTCTGAGTTACAAGCCCAGCTCCCTAACCATTACACTACACTTCCAGCCTTGTTGTATCATGTATATATATACCATTTACACGATACAATATTATAAACAATACAATTTAAGCTCTGACAACATTGTTATGCTGTGCCTATATAACATTGTTATTGTTATAACAGTCATGATAATAAAGCAATTTTGAATTTGTGAGAGAGAGTGAGACCGACAGACAGTGTGGACAACTATGTCATCACAGTGTCCTTAGGATAGGACAGTTTATATTGAGAGAGAGAGAGAGAGAGAGAGTGTTAGAGTGTTAGAGTTAGTAAAGGGAGCACACATCCCTGCGTTCGTGCATTCTGGTCTTTTGGAGGTAAGCACTATTTAACACCACTAGTGATGGAATCTCCAGATCATGGTCACTCACTCAAGGTTGTGTTTCTGCTGTCTGCCAAATGTGTGTCTTATCGCTGTCCTTATCTCCTCCCCAGGGTCGCGGCTGCGGCAGGAGGACTCCCCGCCCCGGATCGCGGAGCACCCCTCTGACCTGATCGTGTCCAAGGGGGAGCCGGCCACCCTCAACTGCAAGGCGGAGGGGCGCCCCACCCCCACCGTGGAGTGGTACAAGGACGGGGAGCGGGTGGAGACGGACCGGGACAACCCCCGGTCCCACCGCATGCTCCTCCCCAGCGGCTCCCTCTTCTTCCTGCGCATCGTCCACGGGAGGCGGAGCAAGCCAGATGATGGCAGCTACGTCTGCGTCGCCCGCAACTACCTGGGGGAGGCGGTCAGCCACAACGCCTCACTGGAAGTGGCACGTGAGTCCTGACCCTTCATTACGTACAGGCTCGGATTCAGTCAACATCAACCAGCATTGAGTAGCCAATAGAACCCTAACACTTTCATTTAACTGTAAGTCAAATTTCAGGATGAGTGGGCCTCCCGCGTGGTCCAGTGGTTACAACGTCCGACGCTGGCCACGGAGACCGGGGTTCAATTCCCCGTCTCGCCAAGTGTCGGCTTTGGCCGGGAGTGCCACCAGGGGGCGGCGATTGGCTGTCCGCCCCAGGGAGGGGGGAGGGAAGCCGACGTGACGTTCGCTGCGTATAAGAGTGGCCCTGTAAGTACCGGGGTTCGGTCGACGGCTTGGCGAGTGACGTCTCGGAAGAGGCGTCACTTCGCCTTCGTCACTACCGATCGCAGGACTACGGCAGCGAACTCACATTACTAGGGGGGATTGACGTAAAAATAGCGGGTCTAATTGGCTACCAAATTGGGAGAAAATGGGAGAAAATCAGAAACAAATGTAAAAAAATTTTTAAAAAAAATTCAGGATGAGTGTTGATTGAATACAGGCCCTGGATTGATTGCTGGCAAGTGCATCTTTAAAGTATTAATGTTTGTGAGCCTGCTGGATTTGAGGAGTTTAATCCCTCTGAAGGTGAACGTGTGACAGAGGGGCGAGGCCTTATTGCGCTGTTTTGGGTGCTGGTTTGACGATGGAATGTGCTTGTGTTTGGGGACAAGGACCACAGCTGTTTTAGTGGTTTGGGAGGGGACATGATGTGTAATGCCATTATATGTATATTACAACAACACGGTTCACTCGTCAACGTCCGTGTTCTGATCCCATTGCACCTCGGGTCCTCAGAGCTATCGGGAATAATAGGGACATAGAGCGCAGATGTGCTCTCTATCAATACAGAACAATAGGATTGGAACTTTCAATAATAGAGCGCTGGACTGATGAATAATTCACGTTGACCGCCGCGCTCACCCAAGCTGCTGAAAACGTTTTATTGGTGCGGTCACCCAGGTAATGAATCAAAAGCGTAAAGAAGTGGTTCGCCCTCTTTAATTCAGTGGCTATATAATTTTATTGAGCACAAGGGAAATGAGCACAAATGTTTCGACCAAAGCCTTCGTTCCGTGTGCTGTGAGAGGAAAAGGTGCTTGGTGCAATTTAAAATGAACATATTTTAGAGTGCTGGAGTGAACCATCTCGACAACTATGCAGAATCTCTGGTAATGCTGTGCTGGGAGGGCATTGAGAGGAGGATGGGAGGAGGTTTTGGTGCTGTTTTTGGGGTGGGGGAGGTGTTACGTGGACTCGGCTGTGCTTTTCAGAGGGGATGGGAGTGAAAAGATGTAAAGATGTGTCATATGAGCCAGCCTAACTCGCTTCAGCTGCTGTCAGGGAAGAGAGATGAAATGAAGGAATAATGAAAGAGGGATTTTGGCAGAGAGGGTGGGAGGGAGGGAGATGTAGATGAAAGAGTGGATGCTTGACGCAGTCCGACTGCCTCAGGAAGACGGCACCTGATGTGGCTTTGAAGCCCAGCCACCACGCTGACCCATCTCTGAGGCATCCCTCCCGAATTCACACGACGGGTGATTCAGGAACGTCGGTCACATGATATTATGTATGTGTGTGTGTGTGTGTGTGTGTGTGTGTGTGTGGTAGTAGTTAAATCTGACCATTAAACAACATAGAGAGCACAAAGAGAGGCTACAGAGGCTAACACAAAATAGTCTTGGTGTATGTGTCTGCACTTGCATGAGTGTGTGCATGCTTGTGTTTGTGTGTGTGTGGGCGGTGTGGTTAAATGGTTATGAGGACTGGAGGGCATAAGGGGGCGGGGGGAGGGGTGTTTCTCAGGCCTCGGACCCCCAGGTGTTAACTGTGCGGCACCGTCTTGATTTATTGATCCCTGGAACCAAGGGCTCAGAGCCCAAATGAAAAAAAATCATGAAAAATTGATGAGCTGTAGATTATTCTCTTATTGTTTTTGCCGGCCTGCTCGGTTCCCTGCTTCCCTGCTGGGGTTATGGGGGTGGGGGGGGCTGGGATAAATGGGGAGTTGAATCTATCAGTGCTTGCCAGGTTAGGGGTTAAAGGTCAGAGCGTAGGCAGGACAGAGGATAAAGCTGAGAGAGAGAGGAACGCCGAGAATATTGATTGCGATGATGCAATGTAAAATCTTCAACAATCTCTCGACTTTCTGGCCCCCGCGCTCGGTCAGGAGAGAGCGAAGAGCCCGGCGCAGGGTCACAGGATGAGCTTGCTCGTTCAAATCAGAATAATACAAAGATGTAATCCTGACTCACAGCAGTAATATCAGGAGCAATAACCAGAGCTGTAATTGCCCCAGTAACAGTGAGGTGTGTGCTGTGTTGCTGGGCCGTTTATTGTACCTTACTCCTTGTTATTACCATTAGTCCTTGTGTTATGCACTTCCTCCGTCCGCTCTCTCGCCAGATAAACATGTACAAATAGGAAATGAGCTGTGAAATGTACGCGACGCGCCCGTGTGTGTGACGTGCAGGACGGGGGGGGGTCGATGGCCGGGGTGGCGAACGCAGCACAACTAATTTGCTCCTCTCAGCTTCCTTTTTCAGGAGACAGCTTTGCGAAAAAGAGCCTTCTTCCAGCTTGCTGCCCACACAAGCTGCCAAAGTGCGGCTCTGAGGCGATTCGGCCACCCCTCGCTGTGACGAGCTGGCTCTCCGGCGGTCATGGCCCCCTTATGTGTGCGCGTGGAAGTGGATGTGCTCATACATAACGAGAGGCTGCCCACTCTTTAACATATGGAGCGCCCTCTGTTACATTCCTTTGTTACATTCCCTGTTATGTCATTCAGCCTGCGTGTGAGAGAGTCGCTGTGTGTTAATACGTCCGCTGCAGACAAAGGTGTGTAAGGCTGTGTTAGGCCCCGCACACTTCACTTTTTTTCTTTTTCTGCGTTGTGATGTTTCGATCATTTCCTCTCTCACACGATAAATTTCAGCCAGGTTTCAGTAGTTTGTGTGAGAGATGTTTCAGGTGTGTATGAGTGTGTGTCTGTGTTAATTGTAAAGCTCCCCTACACACTCCTGAGATTATTTATTTTTTCTGAGAGATGTTTCATATGTTTGTCTGAGAGACGTTTCCTCTCTCACACGATTGACATTTCAGAGTTTCAGGTTTTGAATAATGAAACAAAGGGTGCCTCATATTAACAGGGTGAAAGGTTGGTGGCGACATAAACACTGATGGTGTTAAACAATTACATGGTGTAACACAGTTACAATGAATACAGCACATTTGTGTGTGTGTGTGTGTAGTCGGTGGGGGAATTGTCTTCCAGAAGGGGGTGTAAGGGTGTGGTCTTGGATTGGTCTTCCAGGAGGGGGTGTAAAGGTGTGGTGTTGGAAACGGTCGGTGATGGTGGCCTGGAATATGACAAGGCCGATGTTCCCAAATTAGGGACAAATTCTGTCTGTCTGTCTGTTTGTCGGTTGTTGTGTAACCCTGTGGAAATGCAGCCAATCCAAGGATGAAACAGAAGTGTTGTGGTTTATTTACAGCGGCGCTCTGTACGGTATCTTTCATATCGTCACTTATCATCACTCGTCACTTTGTATTGAAGGAACCGCCAGCTGGAAGTTAGTGCTCCGAGGACGAGACTGCTGGCAGGGAAGTGGGCCTTAAAACAGAAGCTGTGCCTCAGGGGCACCAAACTGTTCCCGGTGTGTCCAGCTGGAGGAGGGGGTCTAACTGAGGTCAACACCCCCTGAAGCCATGTCAGGGGTCAGGGCCCCTCTCTGCTGGTATCACCACGCTGAGCAAGGTCAGGGGGTGATGACCACTGGCACTGGAACGCCATGCAGGAGCCCGGTCTGCCATGGGCGTGCGAGCCCTGTGTAGTGTAGAGTAGAGGCCGCTCTCTCTCTCCTGTTTTTTTATCCTCGACGAGGGTTGTGTGCCCTGTCTGATAGTTTGCCTGTCTGGCTGTCTGGCTGTCTGCGTGTCCTTTATATGTGAGCGTGGCTTTGCCTCCCTCACCTTTGTCTCTCTCTCTGATCGATCCGGCCGTTGGAGAGGCTGGTAAGTGTAAGTGATCCTCACGCTTGTTATTGATCCTCTGAAATGTGGCAAGATTTAGAGATACTGCCTCTTTCCTGGGGGCTTCTGAACACCAGTTCACCCCTCTTCTTGAGTGAGAGGCTCTTCATTTATGCCAGATTTTGTGCGTTTGCATGTGTGTGTGTGTTTGTGCGTGTGTTGATTCCATTGAATCACTTTGGTCGATTTCATTGAATCATTAATAAAGTAATATATTTGAAAAAGTAAAATTACAGTACATCTCAGTAATATTATTAGTTGTTTTATACATTTCTTTCTTTGCTCATTTTCATCAAGAGTGCCAATAGTTCTGGACTTGACTGTGTGTGTAGGGGGTGGGGGGTGGGGGGGTGTGTTGGCGTTGAATGCTGTGGAGCAGTGTGGTGTCTATACTCTGGCAGTCTGGCCCTGTCTGTTACAGCTGATAGCTTTCATGTGGTGCCCCTCAGGGCCCTGCAGAACAGCGAATGCTGGTGTTAATAGAAAAATGCACTCCCTGATGCGGTTGGCTGCAGGTCGAATCCACTTACCCCCGCTCTCTCACTCTGACAGCGTACAGCCCTGCCTCTGCCCCTGTCCCTGCCCAGTGCATTCCCCTGTGTGGTGACACTGGCCGGCCATGGCAGCTGCTGGCCAACACCGCCCCCTGTGAATCCTCTGTCCCTTTATGCCCACTCCCACTTGGTTTTGAGTAGCGTGAGCATAGGTCATAGGTCAGTGAACTAGCAAGGTTGGCGTGGCAACTTCTGACAGCTTCAAGAAGTGTCAGAGAGCTGTCCACCCATGTGACGTGGATCTCAGACCGGTGGTGGAGGGGTGGGGGGGGTGTTGACAAGAGGGAGAGAAGGGCATTGGGGAGGGCAGGGTGATTTGGATTCAGTGGTGTTGGTGAGTGCATGGCAGCCTGTTTCTCTCAGCCAGGACCAGTCCTGCAGACACCCCACTTCTCTGTTTCATCCCTTCATACTTCCACCCCCACACTGCACTGCTCCATCATGCATCTTTCATAAGGTTCAAATTTGATAATGCACCAGTGTCATTCCGTGATTTTGTGTGTGTGTGTGTGTGTGTGTGTGTGTGTGCGTGCTTGTGCTTGTTTGTGATTGTGTGTGTGTGTGTGTGTGTGTGTGTGTGCTTGTACATGTGTGTATTAGAATGGTGTTTGTATTTGTGTGTGTTTGTGTGTGTGTTAGATGAGGTGTGTGTGTGTGTGTGGAGGGGGTTTGTGCATATGTATGTATATTAGATTAGATTGTTTGTATGTGTGTGTGTGTTTCTATTAGATTAGGGTGTGTGTGTGGGGGGCTATATGTATATGTGTGTGTATTAGATTAGGTTGTTTGTATGTGTGTGTTTGGGGGGGGGGGGTGGGAGGAGGGGACTGTGTGTGTTAGATGAGGGTATGGGTGGGTTAAAATCATGAAGCCAGTATGGTAGTTGGAGGGACAGTAATGTCCATGTCCCCTGCCACCAGCATGCTACAGATGTGCTGGTTGATTAATTGAGAGGAGGCGACAGTGAGTGTTTGAATGAAAGGTCATTTATAGCGTCTTCACCAAACAAGACTTCTAAGCAACAGCAGGGGAGGGCTTGCACATTGTGTATTTGTATTTTTGTGTGTGCGTGGGCAAGTGTGTGTGTGTGTGTGTGTGTGTGTGTGTGTGTGCGTGTGTGTGTGTGTGTGTGCGTGAGTGTGTGTGTGTGTGTTTGCATGTGTGTGTGTGTGTGTGTGCGTGAGTGTGTGTGTGTGTGTGTGTGCGTGAGTGTGTGTGTATGTTTGCATGTGTGTGTGAGTGCGTGAGTGTGTGTGTGCGTGAATGTGTGTGTGTGCATGTGTGTGTGAGTGTGTGAGTGAGTGTGTGTGTGTGAATGTGTGTGTGTGTGTGTGTGTGTGTGTGTGTGTGTGCATGTGTGTGTGTGTGCGTGTGTGTGTGTGTGCGTGTGTGCGTGTGTGTGTGTGTGCGTGTGTGCGTGAGTGCGTGTGTGTGTGTGTGTGTGTGTGTGCGTGTGTGTGAGTGTGTGTGCATGAGTGTGCATGTGTGTGTGAGTGTGTGACTGTGTGTGTGCATGTATGTGCACATAGTAATAAGGCAGCAGAGGTAGTATTAAAACCATATAGCTGTAAATAATGAATACCTGCACATTAGGTTAAAGCAAGCTAAGTACTAACCACTGTCAGTGCTGTGATGCAAACTGGGCCAGGCTATCTCTGGAGAGCCCGGTCGTGGTTGTTTGCCTGATACAAAATATGGCTTGTTTCCTGATGTGCGCGATCCGATGGCTGAGTTAATTAGTCAGAGCCGATGAGTTAATTGCACGGAGCTGTGCGTGATCACCCCAGGAGCGGACGATGTCAAGTGTGCCAGAGTCTATGGAGGCATCGGTACGCCTTCACTTTTGGCTGCTACCGGGATGAAAGCATGAAAGCGATACATTTTACCGCCGGATACGCGGCCGCTAATTGCAAATGGCGACGCACAGTGAAGGCTTCTGCTACCCAGTGTGAAGACAGATCAGTGCCAGCCTTCCCTCCGTCTACACTGTGAAAGCACAGCAACTGGGTCAATTCTAATGATTTTAAAAGAAAAGCTCACATTTATGAAGTTTGATCAGAATGTCTTTGCACATGTAATTCATATCTATGAACGATGTGCAGTAAAGGCTCTCATATGTGTCTAGGAAAGGCTTTTATCTGTGTTATTTGTTCTTATCTGTGTGTGGTAAAGGCTCTGATCTATGAGTTATACTGTATGTGTTATATATTCTTTTCTGTGTGTGTAAAGGCTCTTAACTGTGTGTGGTAAAGGATCTGATCTTTGAGAGATGTGTTATCTGTACCCATCTGCTTGACTTAAAGGTTATTACAAGTGAGGTAAAGGCTCTTATCTGTGTGTGATCAGAATCAGACTCTGATTTATTGTCTGATTTATAAAGGAATTGAACTTGGTAAAACAAAACAATAAACAATAAGGGGCATCCAGTGCAATATCCAAACACAAAGCAATAGACAGTAAGCATCCCAAAAATGCGTGTTAACGTCTTGTCCTTGTGTGCGGTAAAGGCCGTTTTCAATGACAGATGTGTGTGGTAAAGGCTCGTGTCTGCGTGCGATGTGTGCTAACGTCTCTTATCCGTGAGTGATGCGCGTTAGATGTTTTTATCTGTGTGTAATGTGTCCTCGAGCCTCTGCTGCATGGCAACGGTTACTTAAGTAATGGACAGAAAGACAGGTGAATGGACACATTCCTTTAAGTGATTATGCCATTATTGGAAAGACCTTAAGAACTCACTCAATACAACAATGTGATGTACGTAGAACAGATTCGGTCATGAACGAAGGCTATTTTTAGATTCTCTCTCTCTGTCAGTCAGTTGTGGTTAATCAATTAGATGATGTGGTTTTCCACTGCTTCTGTTAATATGACTGTGAATCATCTTAATGCAGAGATTATGTGAGATTTGCCCCTGTCTCTGCGGAGAAGGAGGCGAGGCGCATTTATTGTTCGCCCAAATTAAGGGCCTGGGGGGTAGGGGGCTACATCAAACACCTGCTCACATTTCACACCACCTACCCCCCCCAGAACTCCCCTTGATTCCAGAGCTATTGAGCCAAAGAAAGTCAATGACAGTTAATTCGTAGAGGTTCACTCTCCGCTTATAGATAGATTTTTTTTGTAAGATGTCCATTTCACTGGAGTCTCCTCTCCGCCGGAGCGAGGAGAGAGTGACCGTGTGGAACGATCCCTGAGTATCTCACGCAGTGGGGAGACCGCCGCTTCATCACTGACGTGAGACAGGAGAAACACACTGATCGGTTCAGATTGCCGCTCGTCCACAGATTCTATAGACTACCTATAGGGGGTGACAGTTATTATTGGTGACTAAAGCACAGATTGTCTATACTTAGCTCTTATACTGAGCTCTTAATATTATTTTATGTCACACACTGTCCTATTGTTTTGCACCATGTCATGTGCATGCTATAGTGTGGGGGTGGCTTCTCTACATGGTGACATTGAGTGATACACTCTTTGGAACCAGACACCTAGATCTTTTCAGTGACCAGAGCAAATATACATAGTTAGTTTATAGTTAGAGCAAATATACTGTAGTTAGAAGTGAACTTGCCATGGCATGGTATGGGCCAACCATCTCCAGTACCTGGATGTCACAGGTGGGAAGTTCAGGTGAGCTTCCGTAGGTAGCAAGACTTTACACAGTAGACTGTAATTTTATCTGTCATGTTGTTGGCTGTAGTTGCATCAGAATTCAGCATTTTCTTTAATTCATTGCTTCCAAATATATAATGGTCAATTGGATCAGCACACTGATGGGCAGATTTACTAAAGGAATGCAACTGCTTTTCGAATGCAAAAGCGGTCGCTACAAGGTCACAATATTCACGTCGGATTTACTAAATGGTCGCAAGAGAGCCACATTATAGCTGCTGTTTTTTGCACCACAACTATTTCCTTAGTAGATCTGGACCTGAGAGTTCTGTCTCTCTATTATTGAAGACAAAACATTACAATTGAATGCATCTTCTGAAAATTAATTGAGGGCATGGCCAAGGACAATACTATGGCAATGGATGTTCTGCATGGTAATATAGCACCGGAAACTCCTGTTCCCTAATGGAACCTCTTATCTTTAAGCAGTGACGATGAAATGAGCACAGGGGCTGAGTATCTGGTGAGTCTAAAGAGTTTCTAAAGAGAGTGACGATAGCAAGATTAGCTTGGTATCTAACTTGTTAGCAATAAGATACTCACAAAATAAAAGTAAGTCTAAATCTGGCACCAATTTGCTAGAGAACTCTGATCTTTGAACTTTTTTGATCTGTAAACATAGAGTTTTATACAAACTAGGCTAGCTAATGGGATGTTGAAACCATTCAACTACCACAGTCTGAAGAGAACACAGTTCAATGTGAACAGTTTGCATAGTTGAAAGAGTGAGAACATTTCTAGAATCCAAGTTATCTTAATGAGCAATATTCACGAATGCATTTCTGCCAGTATTTCGAATTTGAGCAGAAGAAAGGAAGGAGAATATGGGGTGTGAAGGAATGAGAGAGAAAAGGGTAGAGGAGGGGGGAAGATGGGAGAAGGGGGAGGTGAGGACTGAGTTGAGGAGAGAGGTATGAAAAGAAGAGAAAGGGGTTAGAGATGGCCTGCTTGTCTCTGGCTCCCAGAGAGGCAGTGAATCATTCAGGCAGCAGGCAGAGGGGAGTGGTTGATTAGAGCTTCATTACGCTGAATTAGCTTTTATAGATTGGGCAGGTGACCTGCACACCTGCAGACGGGCGGGGCCATGGGACCGGTGAGCTGCCTTTCGGCCGGGTAATGGAAGGGCATCTTGCAGAGGCCAGCAGTTAATGGTTTCTGCTTAGTCTTGATAAAGTCTGGTAATTAATCAATCAAAGACAATGCTTCCTTGTGTGCTGGATGTCTCTGTGTGGTCTAGAGTCCCTCACTGAGCAAAAGCCTGCTGCTGAAAACCTCAAATCTGTTATTTATGTGTGTGTGTGTGTGTGTGTGTGTGTGTGTGTGTGTGTGTGTGTGTGTGTGTGTGTGTGTATGCATGTGTGTGTGCTCAAATCTGTTATTTATGTGTGTGTGTGTGTGTGTGTGTGTGTGTGTGTGTGTGTGCGTTTGTGTGTAGGTGTGTGTGTGTGTGTGTGTGTATGCGTGTGTGTATGTGTGTGTGTGTGCGTGTGTGTGTGTGTGTGTGTGTATGCATGTGTGTGTGTGTGCGTTTGTGTGTGTGTGTGTGTGTGTGTGTATGCGTGTGTGTGTGTGTGTGCGTGTGTATGCGTGTGTGTGTGTGTGTGTGTGTGTATGCGTGTGTGTGTGTGTGTGTGTGTGTGTATGCATGTGTGTGTATGTGTGTGTTGTGTGCGTGTGTGTATCTGTTTAAGTGTGTATGTCTGTGTGTGTGTGCTTTTCTGTACTTCCCTTGTCCGTTAGTAAAAGAGGCTGTAGTGTTCAGGTGCTATCGCATGCTACTCCACCACGGTAGTCAACAGCCTGTGAGCCACTGTGTAAAAGACCACCAGCAAGCTGCACTGCCGGGGCGTAAGTGTGGCGACAATGTGGATGTTACCAGGGCGCTCTTTGTTCAGATCATGGGTCTCTTACCTTTGAGCAAGAACCTCAACCTGAACAGCTTCAGTAAATCCGCAGCTGTATAAACGGATAATGCGTAAAAGGGCAAGCTACGTAAACCACCCTCGATAAGCAGCGTCTGCTTCGCCGATTAATAATGTAATGCAATAACCCGCGGATCTGTCACCGCGATGTGAGCTACATGCCGTTTCCCCCCGCAATCAATTAAAAAATGTTCATTAGTGAAGCCATGAATCACTGCGTCGTGACACTGTGTGTCTCTGATACGGGACGGGCTCTGATGCCAGCCAACCTCTCAAATGTTATATTAAACAGCGGAAATCATCAGTGTTCAAGCACAACGTATGCCGGGCCTGGACTGTGACCGTTCAATTACTCACTGGGCCGATCTTATGGCGGTCTGCATTCCAGCTTAGATGGAGGGTAAACACAGTCTGATCTCCGGTGATTTTTTTTCTCTTATAATTGTTTCAATATTTAAAAAAGGTATTTGAAAAAATGATGGTGGTTGCCCATCATCAGCCAATTTACATTTTCTATTTAAAAAAAGGAAAATATAACGTGGCTGATGGACAACCACTGGCAAATATTTAATGCTGCCCGACATCAACCTGTCTGGCTGAAAGATAATTGTCTTCCTGAAGATTTTATTACGAATTGGCTGTAAATCATTCTCTTTCCAGATGTCTAGCTGCAATAAGGCTGCTGCTTAATGTAGGTGCACTGAAGAGGATTCGGGCAGCTCAAACACAGTGGCCTGAACAGTTTGTTTTTTTACTTGTATAAATGTATGTACTCATTGTATAATGAACCTTCACAGATGCCAAACCAAGGAGTGGCAAACACTTTGTAATCCTTTACTATACGTCTACCTACCTTCCTTTCTGTGAAAATGTGTGCCATAGCAAGGGAGTGTGTCTGTGCAGAAAGTGTTTTTGTGTGTGTGTCTGCGCTGAGAGAGAGTGCATGTGTATGCCTCTGCCCAGAGTGCGCGTGTGTGTGTCTACACAGAAAGAGTGTACTATATGTGTGTATATGTGTGTCTGCGCAGAGAGTGTGTGTGTGTATGTGTGTGTGTCTGCACAGAGAGAGAGTGTGTGTGTGTGTGTGTATGATTGTATGAGAGTGTGTGTGTGTATGTGTGTGTCTGCACAGAGAGTGTGTGTGTGTGTGCTTGTTTTGTGTGCATGCTTGTGTGTTGCATGCTTTTTTGGCAGATAGAGGCAGTCCAGTGAGATCTAATACAGAATGGCCAATTCTGCAGATTTTGTGATCGTGGGGCCAGAGTAAATGAGGAAGTGTGAGATGTGATGCATTGACTGACTGTATGGAAAATGAAAGCTGCTGGAGTAACAGTCAAACAGTAACAAATCAATCCTGCTGGCGACAAGCTCATTAGAGTCCGGGCCAATCAGATGGACTGGCACTCTCACGTTACAGTACCCGAGTGGAAATGTCTGCCAGAAGAAAGTATTCATTAAAAAAATGTGAGTAGCTGGATCTAATAATATGTATTCGTCTTCGTCAGCAGTTATGATGAAATGTCATATCTAGAAGCAGTTTAAGTGTGTTACTTGTAGCGTGCAAATACATAATATATGTTTTAAAAGGATTAATGTTGCATACATGTAATCACATCATTTTTCATTGCTGTTTAGCGACCATGATTAACATTACTTGGGTATTGTTTTTCTGATGAGGTTGCTCATTAAATTACCACAGAAACACAAACACGGAGCCTACACACAGGCGAACACATAATGCACACGCACGCACAGTGGTATTCAGAAAGAATATGTCTTAATATAACACATTTTGCTCAATTGATGCCAGCTCTTTCCTTTCTAGTGAATTCAGCAGGAAGATGTGAGCTTGATAAACAAAACGTGGCTCCTGCCACTTTCCAGGTGTTACCCCCCAACCTCCACTTGTCACCCCCCTTTCTCTCTCTCTCTCTCTCTCCTTCTATTTCTCTCTCTTCTCTTTCTCTTTCTCTTTCTCTCTCTCTCTCTTTCTCTCTCTGTATCCAGTGGTCTGTGGGAAGGACATGGGTCACAACATCTTAGTAGTGGTTGTATTTGTTAGCGTGATGTCCCTGGGCTTCGGTGGTAAGACGGAGGGAAGTGCGCTGCGGGCAGGGCAGTGCAGTCATGTGTGTGTGTGGTGGAGGGGGGTGTGTGTGCACAGACGCCAGCAGCAGCTGCCATGCCGATTGCCGGCCTTGTCGGGAAAGACCCGCGCCGTCTAAACTCAACTGCCCCCAACCCCCCCTTCCCACGTCATCCTGGGAGTAACGCATTTTACCAACGCAACATAATCCCATTCCAGCGCTCAATTAGGGCTTCGCTCTGCTTATTAAGGCTTACACGCTTGCGGGGGCGGGGGGTTGTCTCCTGTGGCTTCCCGATAGTGCCAGCCGTGCCCCCCTCCCCCACACGCAGATGGGAGGAGCGGGTTGGTGGATTAAGCCTGGCTTGGCACACGCCAGGCTGGGGGGGTAAAGCCACCCGCATGCCTGGCACTCTGACAGGGCCAACAGCCAGCATGCCACAGCGCCCGGAGGCTACCCACAGCAGAGAGGGGGCGCGGAAGGACGAACGCCACCGAGAGCCTGGGTTTCGACTACCCTCCCCGGCCCCCCCCCAGATTGAGCAGCACCCTGCTCATGCTCCGATAGCTGATGTTCCCTTGCCCGTCGCTGCAGATGTTCCCTGCCGGGGAGCTGGGGCGGAAAGTGGCCATTCTGGTTAAAAGTCTGTGTGAGAATTGGAGGGCACGTGTGGCGTTTGGTGAGCAGATGTTTTCGCCGCAGCGTCTGTGGTGTCTGTCATCTGAGAGGGGAAATGAAGGGCTGCCATCTCTTTGTGCTGCCGATGAAGGGCAGGAGGATTACAACCGAGCGGGAAATGTGGACCCAGCTGTCTGTCCCCTCTGGACCTACCAACCCCCCACCCCTCGAAGGGCAACCGGATGTAGGCCAATGGTGTGTTGCGCCATCTCCACTGAGGTAGACCAGCGGGGGAGTCCCTTCCCACAAGCCCCCTCTTCCTGGTTGGAGAATGCATGCTGATTGACCGTGCCATCTCAACGCTATCTGGAGGAGGCCATTCTCGTACAGCAGAATTGTGGGATACCACTCCCGGGCTGGACTGTACTAGGAGATCACAACAAGAACCCTGAGCCAAACGTGTCTGTTACATTTTTCTTCCACCCCACGGCTGAATGAGGGGAATGAACAAGCACGCCAATTAATGTCGCAATTAAAGTATTTTATTTGCCCTGTTGAGAAATACGCATTTGCCGATGCACCCTCGCAGTTTGCACAGTTGAGCGTGGAGCGTTGAGGGAGCGGTGATGGTGTTTCTGTTTGTTTGCTGTGCTCTTCCATGCTTCCGTGGAAACAGACTGCTCTCGTCGTGAAGCAGTGAAGCTGCCTGCAGCCTGACTGGTCCTGCATCTGTTCACAAACAGCCAAACAAAACACAGAGCGCCAAATAAATCCCACCACTGCCATTACTGCATCTCCCTCTTTCCCTCTCTCACTCTCTCTCTTTCTATCTGCCCTCTGTCTATCTGTCTTGCTCTCTTTCTATCGGTTTCTCTCTTTATCTCTGTCCCTCTTGCCCGCTCTCTTCTCTGCTTTCTTCCGCACTCTCTTTCTCACTATCTCCTCCTCTCTCGCTCTGCCTTAGTTCAATTTTGTGTTCAATTTATTGGCATGAAATACCGTCTGCGTTGCCAAAACATAGTACACAGTGAACTCTCCCAACAGTCTATATTTCACATTCGCTTTGTATGTAAAACAGTAAAGTGATGAACTGATAAAGCTATCGTCAGACCCCTGTGTGCGTGTGTGTGTGTGTTTGTGTACATGTGTGTGTATGCATGCGTGTGTGTCTGTGTGAATGCATGTGTGCGCGTGTTTGTGTGTGTGTGTGTGTGCGTGTGAAGCATTGGCCAATGTGGATCTCCAGAGGGAGGGGAGCACTGCAGCCCTGGGGCCCTGTGGCAGAGGCTCCTCTGTGGGGACATCAGGAGGGTCAGGCAGGCCCTGTCTGGGTCTGGAGGCAGCAGTACCGAGCTGGAGCTGGTGTGTGTGTAGTGTGTGTGTGTGTGTGTGTGTGTGTGTATGTGTGTGTGTGTGTGTGTGATGGACTCGCTGCTCCCACACTCTGCATACAATAATAACCCTCATCAACGCTAGGACAGCCCGGCTCCCATGCTGACACTACCCCTCAAACAACATCTAAATCTGCCACCTCCCCCAAAGTACTCAAGGGAACTGGCTGTCTGTGTTACAGCACGGGCAGTTGCTTAAACCATCTGTATTTAAATATGAATGCTGAGGGCCATGGGGAGTTTGTGCCTGCTTAGTGTTACGGGGATTACGAGTACAGGAAGCTCCAAGCTCTCTCTGTTGATTTCCTCCGCTGCGGCCCGATCGGTCATTTCTGTGACAAGAGTCGTGCGGGTCTGGGCAGGGAGCGCCCCGCTCTCCAGCTCAGAAGCGCCACGGTCGCAAGCGCGCGGTTCAGGACCGCTTTCTGCGATTCCACCACCTGGTGGGCGATTAGCCTCCCGTCGCCCGCGCAGTGGCAACCCGCGACTGCACCTTCGTCTGCGTGTTTGCAGATATCGCCGGCAGCGTGACACATTTTTAGCAAAACTATTTAGCGGCTCCGGGTGATATGGAAACGTCGCGGGCACTTCTTAGCTGCTGCCGCAGGAGTACATTTGAGAGTGTGAAAACACCCCTCTCCACCCCGCTGAATCTGCAGTCAATACAGACGCGTGGTCCCTCTTCCCACGAGAGCTGGGAAATATAGGCCAGAAAGATGAGGAGAAAAGAGAAAGAGAGAGAGAGAGAGAGAGAGAGAGAGAGAGAGAGAGAGAGAGAGAGAGAGAGAGAGAGAGAGATGAGAGGATGAGTGTATGATGCAAAATGGATGGGAGGGCGCTGGGAGAGAAACTGAGGGGCTCTCTTTTTTTGGAGGTGGGGGTGGGTTTTCCTTTTTTTTTTTCAATTCTCAATCAGATAATCAGGATACAAGTGCGAATGTTTTAATTACGCTTACTGAAACCACCAAGGCGGAACCGTTTGAGAAACATCCTTCTTTGTTTGCTCAATTAAGCATTTATTGTAGCTAATTGCCTGCACGGAGAGGACTGGAATGAGGATGGGAGAACAGGAAACACGGAGGCCGTTTATTCCATCTGCTTTCACGGGTCTCCTTCGCAAGTCATTTTGCACTTTGCAAACCGTGGCTCGTAATTGCGCTCATTCTCTCCATCTCTCTTCACCTCTCTTTGCCCCACTCCCTTTTATTTTTGTAATGTTTGCTTGTTTGCTTGAAAAGAGATGCCCTTGCATGCAAATAGTGACTAGTGAAAATGCATGCAGATATATGACCAGTTTTGACTGTGACATGCTGTATTTAAGATGCAGGTGTCAAGCCCTTAAATAATTACAGCATTGACAACAAATTACATTTCTTCAGAACAATAAGGCCCATCACAGGTACAACTGGCAACCAGCAACATCTCCATAATTCGTTTTTTAAATTATCTTTTTGTGCAGAATTGACACACACACAGAGTATTTAAAATTGGTTTCCCCCCCTCCCACACCGCTGCACTTTCCTCTTCATGCTAAGAAATGCTAAGAGTTTGTGATTCACTTCTTACTGACCATTGGATAGAGAGAGAGAGAGAGAGAGAGAGAGAGAGAGAGAGAGAGAGAGAGAGAGAGAGAGAGAGAGAGAGAGAGAAGAGAGAGAGAGAGAGAGAGAGAGAGAGAGAGAGAGAGAGAGAGAGAGAGAGAGAGAGAGAGAGAGAGAGAAAGAGAGAGATGGGGGGTGACAAGTGAGGGAAAGCCTTCCTCAGGTGACCAAGAATGGGTGGCCATTTTACTGGTGGCTGTTTGCTGCTGTCAGGGAGGTGGGCAGGGACACCTACACTCTGAGAGCAGCGTTTTTAATGTTCCCCACCACAGAGCTTTTAATGTTCTCCAGCACCAATAGGTCCAGCACTCCTGGTGCATAGCGTCCAGTGCAAGGCTCAATGCTTCCAACATTTTAGCTCAGACAACAAGTTAATCAGACGATTTTAGGTTTTATGGACTCCTCAGATAGTTAAACGGTAGTCATCACTGACAAATCAAACCACTTTTGTTCTGCTTAATCAAGCAGTTTGAGTTCTGACTAATCTTACAATTGTAGTTCTTACTGACACCAGCTATTTATTTATGGTCATCAGCCAAATGAATAACAGGAGTAAGGATTTGAAAATCCAGTACCGTCATGCAACCGAATCTTCATTGCTTGTGGAAGTACAGTATGTACTGTACTACTTTCTCCATCTCCTTTTTTTGCTTCCAGTTTTTGAATGTTCTTTGTGGCCAGGCATCGGATGGGGCCTGTGCCAGTGTCGTATCGATCGCTTCATAAACACATGCCCCCCCCCCAGCTAGCGAGCAGAGTGATTAATATTAGTGAGTGCATAATGCCCTGGGTTGTGTAGCCAGTCGGATATAACTCTCACATGAGGCTTAACTGTTGCCAGGCGGGGGGTGGTGGTGGGGGGTGGGGGTGGCTGGCGGCAGTAGCGTGTATTTTTCCCATTATTATATAACCGTCTGCCTTAGAGTCAAATCCATGTTCACACGATTATTGCAGATATGGGCTAAAAAGGCTGGGCGAGCCGGTGTAAGTGCAGTCCAAGCCCTTGTCTCTCAGCAGCGGTGAAGTCTCACGGTACGGCACACAGGAGAGGAGGAAGCAGTAGCGGAGGGGGGGCTGATTTGAACCTGAGATTTCTCCAGTCCTGACTCCTGGACTCTGATATATGCGGTGTCCCGGAGTGTGTCCGAGGACCAGGCGGGTTGTTGATAACAGAACAGGACCTGCTGCAGCCACTATCTGTCTGCTCCAGATGGGCCAGAGTGCCACTGCCCGTGGTTTGGGACCTGCGCCTGTACACGCATCCACAAATGCACGCACACACCACACGTACCCCACACGTGTATACATACGCTATATGCACACACACGCACACACACAGGTGCACAGATACACACACACACACACACATATACATACACGCACATTTTCTACCTGCCTTTTCACTGCGATGTAGGGGTCAGGCGATTCAGGTTTTTTAGTACATTGTCTTTTCATGACTAGTGCCTTTTAAAAAATGAAAGAAGTGGTCTCAACACGTATGCAATATTAACCAATGGCAACGTTTCACAGCTAGAGCGGAACTGGAAATGGGCTCGGGAGCGTACTAATGGATGTATGTACAGAGAATGTTCTAGAAGTGCTCTCCCAGGACGTTACTCAGTCTTTGGGGCTGAAGGAGCGGATGACATTTGACACACAGCGGCTTTCCTCTCCTCTCCAGGGCAGCTGTATGAATTGAACCAAACGGCCGAGTCACTGTCAGGATTGGCATGGTAGGAACTCCAAATTTGTGAAAACTCCCTAAATCCCAAACCCCTAACTTGTGGTTATGTGTGGCTCAGTAGGTAGAGCATGGTGTTGGCAACGCTTAGGTTGTGGGTTCGATTCCCAGTGGGACCACATATACTGAAAAATGTATGCATATACTACTGTAAGTTGCTTTGGATAAAGCGTCTACTAAATAGCATATACAGTTAGGTCCATAAATATTTGGACATTGACAAATTTATTGTTATTTTAGTTGTGTACCACAGCATATTGGAGTTGAAAATAAATAATGTACATGAGCTCAAAGTGCAGACTTTAATTTTAAGGTATTTACATCCAAATCGGGTGAATGGTGTAGGAATTACAGCACTTTTTATATGTGGCCCCCCCTTTTTAAGGGACCAAAAGTAATTGGACAATTGGCTGTTCAGCTGTTCCATGGCCAGGTGTGTTATTCCCTCATTTAATTTACAAGTAAGCAGATAAAAGGTCTAGAGGTGATTCGAGTTGATTTCAACTGTGGCATTTGCATTTGGAATTGATTTCAACTGTCACTGGCATTTGCATTTGGAATCTGTTGCTGTTAACTCTCAATATGAAGTCCAAAGAGCTGTCACTGTTAAGGAGTCCAAGTTTTCCATCTCGAAGCAAGCCATCATTAGGCTTAAAAATCTAAACAAACCCATCAGAGAGATAGCAAAAACATTAGGTGTGGCTAAATCAACTATTTGGTACATTCTTAAAAAGAAAGAATGCACTGGTGAGCTCAAGAACACCAAAAGGCCCGGAAGACCACGGAAAACAACTGTGGTGGATGATAGAAGAATTATTTCACTGGTGAAGAAAACCCTCTTCACAACAGTTAGCCAGATCAAGAACACCCTCCAGGAGGTAGGCGTATCTGTGTCAAACTCAACAATCAAGAGAAGACTTCACCAGAGTAAATACAGAGGCTACCACAAGATGTAAACCATTGGTAAACAGGAAGACCAGATTAGTCTTTGCCAAAAAACATCTAAAAAGGCCTGTACAGTTCTGGAACAACATCCTATGGACATATGAGACAAAGATCAACTTGTACCAGAATGATGGGAAGAGAAGAGTATGGAGAAGGGAAGGAGCTGCTCATGATCCAAAGCATATCACCTCATCTGTGAAGCATGGTGGAGGTAATGTTATGGCGTGGGCATGTATGGCTGCCAATAGAACTGGTTCCCTTGTATTTATTGATGATGTGACCGCTGACAAAAGCAGCAGGATGAATTCTGAAGTGTATAGGGATATATTATCTGCTCAGATTCAGCCAAATGCTTCAAAACTCATTGGACAGTGCTTCACAGTGCAGATGGACTTGGATTTGCAACCAATTATTAAAAATGACAATTTAATATATGATTATGTTAGTTTGTCCAATTACTTTTGAGCCCCTAAAATTGGGGGGGTATGTATACAAATGGTTGTAATTCCTACTACTGTTCATACAATATTTTTGACAAAACCCTTAAATTAAAGCTGAAAGTCTACACTTAAAGCATATTTTGATTGTTTCATTTCAAATCCATTGTGCTGGCATGCAGAGCCAAAATGATGAAAATTGTGTCACTGTCCAAATACATATGGACCTGACTGTATATATGAAAATCCAGCAAAAAAGATTGTTCATTCACCTTATTTTGTCATAATGCATTTTCAGCACAGTGTACATGTTTTTTGGTAACATAAATACAAAATGTATGTTACCAAAAAAATAGCTATTTTAATAGAATAATAATCTAAATTATATATTAGGATAGTATTGTAAAATAATATCGTAATATAAACACACATATTTTGTGGCGTGAGAATACCCAGTGTCTGCCCAGCCGCATGATTTCACCTCACTGAGCCGTACACGTTCCCCTTCTCAGCGGGGAGCTCGTCACAACGTCAGCCACGCAGCACCTCCACGGCGGCTCATTTCAAACAGACACATCTCCTGTCCCTCGCCATCCCTCTCTCTGAACGTTATTGTATCCCCCCCCCCCCCGGAAAAGATTAAACATGGTGCCGCGGGCGCGGAAAGCATCGGTAAAGCTGTAAAGCACCCCGGGTTTGTGTGGGAGCTGGCCCCTGATGCTCTGCCTTGGAGCCAGGCACACTGGGGCTTTGCCCAGCCCGTCCTTATCCGCTCACCAGATGGCCCTTCCCCAATTTGAATGCTCGCACCAGATGTGGAGCTCCGGAGCAGGCTTACGGGCCAGCTGGTCCAGGGGCCGCTGCCATTGGGTCCGGCAGAGAGGAGCTGGGTGGGGGTGTGAGGCGGGGGACTGTGTGGCGGGCGGTTCGGGAGCGGTACGGCCCGGTGGGAGAGTGTGCTGATCCACCGGGCTGGTGGAGGCTGCACTCAGAACCGAGTCAGAACTGCCTGGGGCCCCGGCGTACAGTCGATGTGCAGCTGTGCAGCCGGACAGGCAAGCCCCAGTGACTGCGCAGACACGATTACTTGCCATGGCTCTGCTTTCTGTCTGTCTCTCTCTCTCTCTCTCTCTTTCTCTCTCTCTCTCTGTATGTTTCTCTCTTCTTCTCTTTCTGCCTCACTTTATCTGTCTCTTTTGTTCCCTCTCAGATTTAGATTCAGACTCAGCTTCATTGGCATGACAGTGCATTGCATCATATCACCACAGCAAACCATTTGTGAAAATAAAAAATGGGAAAATAATTCAATTTGAATTATAGCAGTAACAATAATATTAATCTAATTGTAAAAATTATGTGGTAAATAATATTATTGATTCCTTTTCTTCTACTGATATCCAATAAATAACACACCAGCATGTGGTTAGTCATGCGTTCAGTATGCATCAGGCTATGGAAAGCTGGAATTTGCTGCACAGCCATTAGTGCTTGCTTCTCTGAAGCAGACACAATTAGGACAATTTGACAAAAACAAATGAACAATAAAAATCACAATAATCAAATTAATTAGAACTGTTTGAGAGACAACAGTACATGGGTTTTGTTGTTTTGGCAAGTCCAGAATATTGGCAAGTCTACCTTTGCTCGATGCCAGGAGTAGCCTGTACAGTGTAGACAGTGTGCGGTGTGGTGTTGTGTGGTGCGGTATGCTTTCTCCAAAAGTAGACTGTTTTGGGAGGCATTGTAATGCATTGTCATGTATTTGTGCTCATCTTATATTTTCTAGGTGATCGTGTTTGTAAAATGAATATAAACAGACACACGACTCTATGGGCAGTCATGTGTGGCAGTACCAACAGTAAACCCAAATTATATGATCAAGTTGCCGTTTGTCTCCAGGAAGAAAAAAATATGTTTTAGTTTGAACCTTGGTTTCTGAGCCGAAGATAACAAGGACACTCTGGCAACAAGGACATTCCATTAAATAACGTTTTGTTTTCCGAAGGAAAAATGACCAAAGCTTTCTGTGGATTACAATTTAGATTATGGATAATAACACTATGACCCGATCCAGATTATCTGATATAGGAGCACTTATGTTTGTCCGAGCTGATAGGCCCCAACAAAGAATCGGTCTTTCTGCCCTGTTCTTCTGTGTGTTTCTATCTGTTTATTCAGTGGGGACAGATCTGACGTTGGCAGCCATGTTTCTTGGAGCTTTTCTTTATTTATTGAGTAGCCCCCCCCCCACCCACCCAGGTGGAGAATAGACAAAGAAAACTCATTTTTCCTGCCTCCCTCTCCATCTCACTCGCACACGCAATTCCACATAAACACCCAGGACAAATGGCTACAGTGGATATACGCACACACACACACACACACACACACACACACACACACAGACGTGCACACGCATACACACACAGACACACCCCGACACACACATACACACACAGATGGACACACGCAGACACACACAGACGGACCACACACACGCACCATACGCACACATATGCACTCACAAACACACACACACAGCTTTTAAAGTGTGGTGAGTGGACTGTTACCAAGGGTAAATCTTGATGTGTCATTATATCTTCCGTCATTATTTATTGTGCAGACACACTTATTAAAGGCAACCTCCGTAGCTTACTTTAAAAATTATTTTCATATCAGCCATCCATACATCGGGACATTTCAGAGAACGGTACAGGTTAAGCACCTTTCTCAGGGATACAAGTACAACGGCCCACCTGGTTACATCATCACTATTGCTCACAGTTGCACTTGTGAAAAATACCCTAAACACTCCACATTTTGCCCGTACCTCCTCTGTTCCTTTTCTCTCTCTCTCTCCCTCCCTCTCTCTCTCTCCTTGCTGATCAGTCCTCTCTAACTTAAATGCACGTAACATGTCTAGGATGGGGAGCGCTGAAAGGCCCTGTTTAAGAGATAGGGCCTTTAATTTCCTCACAGACTGTTTGATTGACGTGCAGAGATAACGTCCAATCAGGTGAGCAATGGCTGATTTGGCTAAGCTGTCTATAAACTCTTCCGTGAGGACCGAGGCTGTGAAACCGAAAGACTGCAAGTGGACCCAATCAGTGCGTGGTGGAGCAAATCACTGACCTACAGAAGCTCTGACTGAATTTAAAATGTCTTTCCTTTCAGTTCAATTCAATTCAATTCAATTTATTGACTTGAATTGTACCACAATATTGTGTATCGCAATAAAACGAATGAAAACAAATCCAAAGAAATGACAAAGAATAGCATGAATAGCACAATAGCATGTTCAATGACAAGCACTGGGAATATCAACAGTACTATTAATGATGATGTGAAACATAATGGAGTAATGATAAATTATTTCACTCTCTCTTTCACTTTCTCACTCTCTGTGTCCCTCACTTTCATCTTCCATGTGTCTGTGGTTTTCTACTGTTCTTTTGATTTATGATCACACTGGTACAGTATGTCATGATTTTTTTTTTTGTTGAGCAGTCAGCAGGGAGTCAGTTGGGTTGATTAATTAAACAGCACAAGCAGAGTCTGTCTTACCAACAGTTTTTTTACCCCCAGCGACTACCAAACCTCACCATAGTATCAGGACATTGCGAGTAACACATTAAAGAGAGAAATTGCTGGTGATCCAATATGTTCACAATGTTCAAATGTGGGTCAGACTCTTTGTCTGCTCTGTGGGTGAATAGGGCCTGTCTGTCCTGCTGTGTGTGTGACTTTATTAGGTAGAAAAAATTATTTTAAAAACATATCAATATTAAAATAAATACAAAAATGGAAGAACAAAAATTGTATTTCATTGGGCCCTAAGATAGGCTGACGTATAGTCACCAAACCACAAGCATCAAGGCAAAGTGACCAAAAGGCTGAGTGTCTTTCAGGTGGTCTAACGTACATTGGCGACGATACAGAGAGTTGTGAATTATTGGGTTGAGAAACAGAATCGGTGAGGGTGTACAGTAAACGGGTCGTAGCTCCGGAGGAAGCAAGCACCATGAGTTTACAAGCGGTGACGGGACACTTTTTTTTTTTCTGTTACACAAAACGACTTTACCTCATCTACCCCCTATCCTGCCTGGGACAAGCTCTGCCTCAGTCGACTGTGAAAATGGGCCGCTGAGTATATAACATTCTGAGTTTAATAAGGTGAGCCGTGTAAGCTTTTTCAAGCTAGCAGACGGAAATGAGTTCAGAGCAAACTTGACACAGGCACCCCTGCACACTCCTGTGCAGCAGAGAGTTGGCCATGAATGCATTAATGGCTTGGTTGGATTTGTAGTGGTATCGGCGGTTCTGGGATTGTTTGTGTTTCAACTCGACACAGGCGATAGTGCCTCTGGAGATTATGGGCAGGCGGTGTTGGGGCTGTGCTTGCAGGTTCAAAACTGCCTGCGTTCTTTCATAATGCCCCAGTGGTCTTTATGTGCACATGTTCCAGGACTGTGAGCGGTGGACGAGGCTGGCTGTGAGGTGAATGAATAATGTAGGCAGTGTATGAGGAATGCTTGATTGTGTATGGGGACATGGGCATTCAGCTTGATCCTCCCTCCCCCTCTCAGGGCCTTGTTACGAGACGCCTGGACCCGGGAATGTGTAAGGTGTTGTTAACTCAAGGGGCCATCCTGAATTAGGGTGTGTGCTAAGTACATGTAAATAAATGATGCTGCTGGTGCAGTAGTCATCGTTGTGTGTGTGTGTGTATATATAAAGTATATATACAATATATATATATTTGATATACTTAAACTTGACTTGACATTACACCAATTCTTTTCCCATTTGAATCCTTTATTGATTGGAATTTTTTTATATACACTACCGTGTTTAGAACACCCCCATTTTCCAGTTTTTACTGAAATTTAAGCAGTTCAAGTCCAGTGAATAACTTGAAACTGTGCCAGGAGTTTCATTTTTTGATAGGCTACTCTCATTCTGTAGCCATAATATCCAATAATCAAACAAGCGGAAACATTCGAAACATTCAAACATTCACACATATTTTTTATGCATCAGCTTTCCCACCGATTGTCTCCTTTCAGTGGCATGTCCCTTTGATATCCATTTTGACAGATTTTTTTAAATCAGTGGAAAGTGTGACGATTGACAGCGCACTCTCCTCCTCTCTCCTGGCTTCTGCACCAGTTTCTTTGTGTGTCCCTGTTTGGATTCCTGCACCCCCACCACCCCCTTCCGCCCCCGTCCCCCACACCAAGGAGAGAACGTATTGAACATTGTTCATAACGGTGACAGCAGCCTCCTCCTGACAGCATCAGGCCTTCCTGTCACAGCAGGAGTAGAAATGAAGAGAGAGGACATTTCCTGTGTGGTGCGGAGGGTAGCAATAACAGTCTACATTCATGTTCACGAGCACAGAAGAACAGTGCTTAAAGCAACGTGCTGTAAAACCCGGGCCCAGTTTAGGACAGGTCCACTGTACGCCCCCATGCTCATGCTGTCCCCAACCAGCTAGCAAAATAGCATTTTAAACATTTCACACCTTTTCCTACAGGCAAAAAGTAGCTGGGTAGTGGTGGTTTGGGTAAAAAAAAATGTTGTAAAAACATTGCTATTCACCCCAACCAAATCACAATCTTACACCACTTACACAATAATGTTGTGAGCCTGCTGAGAAATGCACCAACACATTTCTGCATTTTGCTTGATCTTAAAGAGGGAAGAACTCTTAACGTGTTTAGACAGCGAAGAGGATTGGGCCACTATGCGTGCATGTGTGTGTATATGTGTGAATCACAGGAGTGTGATTTCCCTGTGCTGTGAAACCAGGGGGGCAGCTGAAGGTTGGTGTGGGATAGGAGGACAGGGACGCAGTGCTGATGGTAACTGTGACAGAGCGTACTTTGTTCTGGTTGATACTCTTTCCTATAGGGAATTAGAGGATGTGTCAGGCCTTTTGCTGACATTGGGGAATGAAGCGACAGTTTTCCCGGAAGTTCTAGGCACTGTATAACGAGGCTTTGTGTGTGTGTGCATGTTTGTAGGTGCATGAGAGTATGTGTGTGCCTGCATGTATGGGTGTGTCTAGGTGTGTGTGCGTGTGTGTGTGTGTGTGTGCATGTTTGTAGGTGCATGAGAGTATGCGTGTGCCTGCGTGTATGGGTGTGTCTAGGTGTGTGTGTGTGTGTGTGTGTGTGTGTGTGTGCATGTTTGTAGGTGCATGAGAGTATGTGTGTGCCTGTGTGTGCGTTTGTAGGTGCATGAGTCTGTGCCTGCGTGTATGGGTGTGTCTAGTGTGTGTGTGTGTGTGTGTGTGTGTGTGCATGTTTGTAGGTGCATGAGAGTATGCGTGTGCCTGCATGTATGGGTGTGTCTAGGTGTGTCTAGGTGTGTGTGTGTGTGTGTGTGTGTGTGTGTGTGTGTGTGTGTGTGTGTGCATGTTTGTAGGTGCATGAGTGTGTGTGTGTGCCTGTTTGTAGGTGCATGGGTGTGTCTAGGTGTGTCTAGGTGTGTGTGTGTGTGTGTGTGTGCGTGTGTGTGTGCATGTTTGTAGGTGCATGAGAGTATGTGTGCCTGCGTGTATGGGTGTGTCTAGGTGTGTGTGTGTGTGTGTGTGTGGGTATGCATGTATGTGCGTTTGTGTGCGTATGTGTATGTATGTGAGTGTGTGTGTGCATGTGTGTGTGTGTGTGTATAGTGGGTGTGTATGAAGTAAATGGTAACCCTCCTGACTAAACCCACTGCTCTTGGGTATAAAGTGACCTCATACTGCCTAGCTCTTTAGTGTGTGCTTTTCAGAAAGGGCTGGGCTGCAGGCCACAGCCATGTTTGAGGTAGACCAGGTGTGTGGCGGTATGTTCATATCGCATGCGCGGCGGCAGGGAGCCCAGCCAGGAACAGAGCTGGCCAAAGCAAAGCCAACTGTCTCTCTCCCAGTACACAGAACCAGCCCTGGCCAAGGCAGTCACCTTTGCCACTCACAAATGCATTTGTAATTAACTATGCAAAATTTGGATGTCATCTCAGATACCGTAGCCATTTAATTAATTTAGAATTTCCTTTTTTATTATGGTGGGGAGATATTAGAACCCCCCCCCCTGCAACCTCCCACTCCATACCCCTCTGCAAAGCAGGCTACGTTTTTGGCAGGGGGGAAGCTCAGATACTCACCCAATCTCTTGGCTAGTCAGTCTCTTGTGTTTACACCAGAGTTTAATTACCATGGCAGCATGCATGTCATTGGGTGAAAGTCACTGACAAAACCAAAGCACACATAAAAGTGCTTAATTGAGAGGTGCAATTTGACAGCGACGTGGTGCAGGATGGTCATGTTCCCTGCATGGGTGTGTCAGTTTAAAACCATAATTATCACAGCACAGACATAACCCATACCCATAAATTACATATATGGAAGGATCAAGGTCATGAATGATGGGAATGGTTACAGGCCTCCATGGAAAAGCTCATGGGGGAGACAGCCAGGAATTCCAGGTAACAATTTTTGGTTCACAGAACGTTCCCGAATTTTAAGGTTCACAGAACATTTTGGGTTCCTGGATATCCCTTGGACATTGTTTTTATAGGTAAAGGTTCTGGAACAACAATCTATCAATTTTTTACTGGTTCCTGGATATCCCACAACATTGTTTGTACATCAGATCATTATGTGGCCTGCTGCCCAGGGCCCGTGTGCCTGCACCCCTGTGCCTCTCCTAACATCATAGCTGCTCTCTAGGCCATGCACATAGACTCGGAGCTCTCTATTTGGGCCCTGCCCATAGACTCAAGGTTCCCTATCTGGGCCACACCCATAGACTCAGGGCTCTTTATTTGGACCACGCCCATAGACTCAAGGTTCTTCTATCTGGGCCACGCCCATAGATCTCAGGTCTCATGTCAAAGAGGGATCCTGTCATTCTTTCTCCTGGTTCAGCTGCACAGGTCTCCTGCCCATTAAAGCATATTAAGCCATTCCTCCATCTGTATGCCCCTCACACTCTTCTCTCTCTCCTGGTCTCCAGCTGCGCAGGTCTCCTTCATGCTTTCGCTCTCTCTCTATCTGGCTGCTGGTTAGCCATGCTCATGTAATGTGGGATCATTATTATCATTATGTAGGAGGCTTTGTCACAGTGACTAACAGAACAGCTGTGCTGCCGACCCTCCCATGCAGACAGCCAGCCTATCTGTGCAGCTATCTGGCTCGTTGTCCTTTGATGAGCAGTGGGGTTTTGACAGTGTTGTATTCATGATAAGAGCCTGTAAGGCCCTCAGTGACAGCAGCCCTGACTGTACAGGGGCGGTAAAGGATAAGTACATACTCACTGAATCTCACAGTTTGAATGTAACCCTTCTGCCTGGCACACAGGTAGGCGTGTAGGTCTGTCCGCCCACTAGAAGGTAGAACCTGTAATAATGGCTTATTCTAGAATCCGCTATCTGTGTCAGTCTACTCTCATTCGTGTGTGTATGTGTGTGTGTGTGTGTGTGTGTGTATGTGCGTATGTGTATTGGTGTGTGGGTGTGTACACATGTGCGTGTGTGTTTTGTGTATATGTGCATGCATGTGTGTGTGTGTGTGCATGCGTGTGTGTATGTATGTGCGTGTGTGTGTTTGTGTCATAAAGCAAGAGCATAAGCAAACGTTTAACTTCCTTGATGGAAGGATTGGGGCATTCCTGCCTTTTTCCCCTGGGGTTCAATCAGTTCTTCTTCACAACTTCTACATTGGTAGCTTGGTAGAGCAAGGCCAGGCACTGAAGGGAGGAGGGGGGATTCTTCTGGGGTATTGAGGGGGTGTGACAGACTAGGGGGCAGGGGCAGAGGGGTTTGGGCATTATTAGTGTAGTCAAGACAAAGCAACAGGATTACTGCTGTGGGCTTTCATATCGCCACACAGATATTGCACATCCCACCCGTCTCTGTGCTGACTTAGAGATGTCAAACATGATTTAAAAGGTTATTACACTGGCTGGCGGGAAAGAGGACACTGTGCGGAACAGATCTTTCTGTATCACATCAGTGTGCGCCACCCACCCTGTCTGTGATAAATTCTATTAAGCACAAAAAGCTAAATCTGAGGAAGAGTTCAGGGAAACAGAAAAATGACTATGAACATCTGGAGAACAATGGAGAATGTTCTACAGAATCCACCAGAGATGCGAGAGATGACAGTGGGCCACAGTGAAGCCTGGGTCTATAGTTGTTGAGAACCCCCTGAGGGATTCTCACTCAGCAGCTGAAGTAGCTGACGTACTCCCTCTGACCCAGGTGAAGAGGTCAGCATGGTTGTAGGAGTGCTGACATGATCGCCGGCCATTGTGTCTTTTCATTTCATGTCTTTTCCGCTGTGATAGATGAAAGGCCTTTCAGGGGAAATTAGGGTTGTAGTAGCAGGGTTAGGGTTGTAGGCCTGTCGTTTTTGGGGTTTTGTTTTTGCGGCGGTTGAATTTTTTTACCTCATCTGAAGTTCCATCATGGCAGAGATTGGTTAATAACAGGGTTTATACTTTGGTTAATAACAGGGTTTAAGATTGCGAAATTCAGCCAGTACACTGCATGAGTCTGATATCATTATGTCATTTTGATATACAAATTTGGACAGAACACCTTTATTAGGGAGGCAGAAAGCACACACCCCACATAAGACAGTATGCCATGTAGGGGTTAAAATTCCTTGTTCAGAACCCAAAGGTCATAGTTAAAATTGCTTGAGTAATGCAGCTGCGAGTGCAAAGATTGTCCTACACTCCTAAGCGGCACCTCTGTTCTGCTGTGTTGACTGTCTGCTCCCCTGAGCCATCCGTCTCCTGGGGAACATGCAGTGCGACCTTGCTGGCGCTTCAATAAAGACCCGTTGTGCAAAAACGAAGACTTCAGTGAACTTGCCTGTTGGTAGGACTGAACTTTTTTTTATTGTGAGGACTGAACTTTCACTCCTGGAACATTGTAAATAAACTTTGCTACCCTGTACAAATTCATATAGCCTAAACCTTTTATATTTTACCTGTTGCTATCTTTATTGCTGACGTTGTGCCATGATTTTAACAGGAAAGTCTCTACATGTTCTTCTCGATTCTCTCGGGAAATACAATCGCCTTGCGTCTACACACATGGGCGTACATTTTCATACATGTGACAACCGTCTTCTTGCATTTACACATGCCAAATGACAAATGCTTTTTACTGTGCCTCGCCCTTCCTCTGTGTTAAGTTACTACGCCCCATGGAGCTGGAATCTTTTATGAAAATCACTCAACTGCAGTGTTTCATTCCCTTTCCCAATTTTTAATTACTAATCCATTCCTTAAAAACTGAAACTTGTTCTTGTTTTGCATGCATGTTGACCGTCTTCTTGTCTTGTACCTCCATGTCCTTTTGTATGCTTTTGGTGCTTGTATATTTTTAGCTGATTTGTAATGTTTATGTGCGAAGCAGGGCTCCTCTGAAAAAGAGACCTTGGTCTCAGTAGGACCTCCCTGCATAGATGAAGGTTAAATAAATTAAAATTGTGGTTTGGGGGGGGTTCAAGAACAAAGGCATATACTTATTCTTTATTGCACTTATGCAATTTTGCTAACTGAAATAGAGTGGAGTAAAAGCTTGTTATTTTCCCATACAAAACATATTGCAACTAGCTAACTAGCTAGCAATGTGACATGTGGTAAACTAGATGAAATAGCAATATGATATTTTACAATATGAAATGAATGCCACAATGAATCATGCCATGCTGACTCTTAATTAAATATCTATGGTAGTCCCAAGCCCTCACTAACAACTCACTAACTCTTCTGAATGAACCAAATTGAATACAAAATAGCCAACTGGTTAACACTACTTGAGTCTATGGGCGGGGCCCAGCTAGCTGACTAGATATTGTCAAGTTAGACACCTACAAGTAGCTGACTAGCTTAGCAATTTAACTTTTGGTAATTCATTACAAATTGACATTCAGATTCTCCAACAACTAGCTATGTTGCACCAAAACTTTTGTTTGGTGATCTGTTTGTGAATTGCCAAGCTTTGCTGTACACTGCTGAATGACATCTTAATTCAATCTGAACTTCATAACAGTGTGGCGCACATGGAGGGTGGGGTTATGATTGGGAAAACAAATAGATTTTCGGCAATGTTTGGCAATGGGTTTTTTTGTCCCAGCCTCAAAGGAGCCCATAATATCAGGTGCAACTTCTTATGTTCCCTACGGACTGTGAAAAAAATAAGTGCCACTGTTTACGAATGGAAGTGAGAGGCACAGAGAGCCACAGCCTCAAAGTGTTGTGCACGCACATGCACTGGGAATGACTAATGCTTGAGCTTGTGGATGCATGTTCCAGAGGAACGGTCTGGGAGAAACCTGCGTGGAATACAAATTGAAATCCTGTGCTCTCGCTGAGCGCACTAACAAAAATCACATTAATATAATTGATAAGAATGAGAAAATAATTTAAACTAGATTTATTGGGGAGGCTAAGCCTCTTTGCCTCAATGGACAGGCAGCCACTGCACTTAACAGACTGGCATACCTTCCACATATAATTTGTTATCTCTTCCATTCTGAAGGTAATTTGTACTGGTGAAGTTCAAGTTGAGTGACAGTGGGATATTATATGAAAAGTGTAGTATATACAGTAAGTTATATATTTTTCATCTCAAGACCCAACTCAGCTCCTACCAGGACTTGACCCACTGTTAGGGAACCACTTCTGTAAACCCATACAGCTCACACACTCTTCCCCCCCTCTCCCCTCCCGCCAGCCTCCATCTCCCAGCAGCCCAGCAGTTCTTGTGCCCGCCGCCCTCGTCCTCCTGCTCAGTCCCAGCTGGCCTGTGGAGAGACGCTCTTTTGTGGAGAGGGGCTTCCAGCAGGCAGGCCAATGGAAAGTGTTTATGTGTGATTAGTGCCGACTGGAAAAACTAATCCAGGAGAATAAGCTGCTTCAGTGGGCTCAGTGCCCCCCCCACAGTCCCCCACCAGGAGACATAATGTCCCCCCAGTCCTCCTCCTCAACCACCTGCTAATGCACACGCTGTAATATTTCCCTCTCTGTAGGGCGGCTCATCAGGGGATTAGAGGAAAAAGAGCTAGCTGATGGCCCTTTTAAACACAGATCGTAGCATTCCTGGAGTCACATGACCCTCCCCGTCGATGGGTGGAATGAACCTAACGGAGCAGCGAACATTCGTTCTTTCAAATTGTAAATGACTGCATTTTTTTTGTCGGGACCGGTATGAAATCCCCGAGGTGGCCTGGCCCTGAATAAACAGAAACAAGCCTTTGAGCACAGAATTTGTGTGCACAGAACAGTTTTGTGCCTGGAGCTGACATCCTGGCTCATTTTTCTGGGACGTCATGGAAACGTGATGGGTGGGCACTGGGGTCCTCGGTTGCTATGCATCGCGAGCCGGTAGCTTAACTCTGTGGCGCTTCACATGCCCCACAGACTCTGCCACCCTGACCACACGACCGACTAGACGCCCACACTGTAATGACATCACAGGGAAGAAATCACTCTGTGGGGAGCTCAGTTTCAAGGCTGAATCCTCCCAGCCCTGCTCCAGCCCAGCCTACAGATCCACTTGGTGGTCTGTGGAAGCTAGTCTTTCTAGTGGTATGGGGAGGAGGGGGCATTTTGTGTAGGGGCAGGGAGGTAATTGTTGGGTTGAGCAGAAGGGAGCTGATTTAAAGAGACGTTTCACTTTACTCTGTCTCCCATGATTTAAAATAAAAATCTCTCACATTGAAAAGAAAGTCACGTGCACAATGACACGAGCAGACAGACAGACACACACACACACACACTGAAAACTGGCATTTTAATTCCTTTGATGAGGTGGTTTCACTGCTAGCTATGCTCAGTCAGTTGACTTCTTGCCGTCTGCCCAGTGAGAGTATGGGAGAGGGACAGCAGAGGGCTCAGATCTGAGAGATCAGAGCAGGTCGTGTGACAGAGCTGTGGGTGACATCAATGTCGCTGGCCCGAATGTCTCCCTTTCTCAATGGATCGCATTAATATGCCTGAAGCATGCTTGCTACCGAAACCAGTGTCTGAGACGGTTAGATGAAACGGCTGCAGCCCCTGCTCTGTGGAAGACAGAGGGAACTTTGATTCTCTGTGATGTAGAGGAAGAACACCTCTGACCTTTCTTTAAAAAAAACTGCCAAATGTCAGCCAAATAAAACTGTCATAGTTATAACTCAAAACTAATGAATAGTTTACTGAGAAAGAAAAGGGTGCACAGTCGAAAGTTAATTCCTCATTATGGAGGAATTATTATTATTAATCTCAGATACACACAAATTATTTAACACAAACTGGTTTTATTCTTTTTTTGCTCTGAATAGCGGTGGCAGCAAACAATTTGACCTGATTGTTCATGGCACAAAGACATATTTAAACCAGCTGAATGTGTTTAGTGGTACTATTCCTTTAAAAACCTTATGTGCCACTGGTCTTTTGACAGTTAACCTTCAGCACGGGTGCATTTTAACCACCGTGTGGGATATGGGTAGAAGGCCAATGCCTGTCCTGCCTTTATGAAGCTATGATATCCAATTAAGTACCTGAGAATTTTAATTTTAGATGGGAGATATTGAGATATGGTTTTTGTTTCCCTTTGGTTGCAATTTCCTCATGCAATCAAATTTCAAGTGCAAAAAAATTAGATGTGGAGCCGTGTCAGCCAGAGATATGGACGGAGGCGAGAGGGGTGGTGCCCAGTGTTAGTGTGATTAATGAGGATCGTTTCTTTCACCCTCAATGTGATCAATCTGCTCAGCGCTCTCTTTATTCCTCCCTCTCTTCATTTGAGAGAGAGAATGAGAGAGAGGGAGAGGGACAGAGAGATAGGGAGAGAGGGAGAGATAGAAAGGCAACCTCTGCAGCTGGAGACGAGGAAAGGGAGAGAGGGATGTTTGATGTGACAGAGACAGTTCTGGACGTCCTTCAGGACATACAGATGGAATGGCTTAATAGGCTCTGGGTAGGAGACCTGCGCAGCTGAACCAGGAGAAAGAATGACAGGATCCCTCTTTGATATCCTTGACAATTTTTTTTTTTTTTTGGAAGTTCAAAAACATCACATGATCTGTCTATCTTTACGGCACGTTTCCGAAGAGGAAAAACATCCTGGGTCTATGATAATGGTCCAGACAGAGAGCCTTGAGTGTATGGGCGTGGCCCAGCTAGAGAGGTCTAATTCTGTCTAAGGGAAGAACAACAGGACTGTGTCTATTGCACAGTGCCCCGAATTACTGCCATCAGGGTTGAGGTCCATTGATTCCATTTAAATTCTAAATGTATGAAATACCAATACAACTCCAATTCAGAATGTCAAAATTCTCATTTTAATTCCAGTTCCATTGCTAAAAGATTCTTGTAATTCCAGTCCACAATCAGTTCCCCACTTCATGAGATATGAATAGTCCAAATGAATTTCAGTTTCAGTTGGAATGAGCCCCAAAACCATGAGCGCCATACACGGACGACTACTGCCCTCCCTAGCTCAGACCGGACCCATCACTGGTTGTTACGTCTTAATAGCATTGCATAAACGCTGTAAGAATGCCGTGCGTCAGCAAGGGGCTGCCTCTATGCTGCCATCGGGGCGGACTTTAACGGGTAATGATAATTCAACACAAATGACGGCGTTTTGCCATTGAGAAGGAAAGGCAGATGATACCCTGGGGATTCTGTGCAACTCTCCTGCTCTTGCCTGTGAAGTATCTCTCAGCTGATTGGTGGTGACATTTTGAGGGCATTGACACGGAGTGTTTATTTATTCAGAACCGCAGCGCAAAAGTCCCCGCTCTCCTCTTCGGCTGCATGCTCTAGACCGGGGGGACGGACGGGTAATACACTCATCCGCAAATGCATGTGATTATCTCTTCCGAGGGGTCTGCGGTTTTGCCCGTAACGCGACATAAATAGGCCAGCTCTTCAGTCTCGGCAGGTGTCTGCCGCTGAGGAAAAAATAAATGGGACGCCTGACCCGGCTTGTGTCTCCCGCTCGCGCGCCTCCTGAAGATTCTGTTTGAATGTAATTGCCTCGCCCACGTGGAAACCATGCGGGAACCGGCACAAAAGAGCCGAGTGAAAATTATATCCCGCTTGTGGAAGTGGAAAAGTGCAGTTCGCCACCTTGTCGGTTTTTGACAGAGCGAATGCAGGTTTTCTCTCCTATTTTTCTTTTTCTGGTTTTAGACATTTATTTCCCTCCCAAATGTTATTTATAATCCACCTCTCTTTGAATCGCCAACACAGGGGCAAATAAATACTAACCACCGGGTTTAAGTCTTGAGGATCCTTTCTATTTTCCTTTTTCTGTCGCAGCTGTGCAGGAACATACTTTTCTGGTTTTCTAGACTTTTCTCTGGTAAGAACAGTCAAGCAATATGCCATTTGTTGAATTGAAAGGTATAGGTTTATTTAGGATAATTATGCATTAGACATGCTTGGGTTGACAGGTAGAAGGGAATACAGTATGTACTGTATATACGTATATTTAGAGATAGGCAGAAGGGAGGGGCTGAGATTGCAGAGAAGGAAATGACATCATATGGGTGTGTGACCCTTGACCCTGTGGGACTGCATGCACACTGGAGGCCTGTCTCAGACCCTTCACTGAACCAGCATGGTTCTTTAACTGTTTCTCAGGCACAGAACATTAATTATGAGACACTATTACTCTATGTTCTCTCACTGTGTGTGTGTGCATGTTTGTGTGTGGCTGAGGTGAATGATTCTGAATAGTGTCAAACTACCTATGTTATGGACTCATAATATCAGTTACTTGTTTTCTCTCTGGGCTGCGTTTTGCTCTGGCGGTGAGTTGTTGCAAAGTGGCTCTCGGCTGCAGCTGTGCTGCGTTGCCGCCTGTGAGCGATGCAGGGGCGTGTCCCATTTGAAGCAATGCACGATCGCTGCTTCCGTCTGTTGCCCTTGGAAACGGAACAGCAGGGTCTTGCTGCTGATGTGATGCTTCCTATTGTTTGGCTGCAAGATATCTCCCCCCCGAAAAAAAGCTGCCAACCTGAAGCTGAGACGTATGGTACGGCATGAAGGATTTTAATTAATTTCAAAATAGAATCAAAGAGTTTCCAGTCATGGTCACATAATTTATTGCACGGCAACTAGCTTAAGATGCATGAAATGGGGAGCGCTGTTCAGTTGTTTTAACCAGTAAAATAAGGGGGGAGGTGTTTGTATTGATTGACGTTTTTGCTACACTACACAGGAAGCAGAGATTAATTAGCTGTGCCTCGCACTGTCTGTGTCTGTGCTTGGTGAATTACCTCCTCAGCGCTGATGCAATCATGTTTTTTCATGAAAACCTCCATGATTAAAAAAAACATTTGCCTGCTGTTCATTTCTCCAAACTTTTAACCACAAATCATTGGGCATCTTTAATATATGATGCCTGCTCACACCACCTTTAAAAACCCTGCAAAGTTTGTGCCCAGTATAAGGTGATTATACGTTAATTAATTGTAGTCATTTTAGTCATGCATTTTTTAGAGGGTGTCTCTGCTGTGCATGTCCTATACATTTTACACAGCATTAAATACAGATAGTGGCTAAAAAGGTGGAAGCACCAATATGATACGACTATGCTATGTAGAATTTTTGACGGACCGTTCTTGGTGAAACTGCCTGCCCTGGATTGAGGATTGCAGTCAATTGATTTTGAGTTTCTTGTAAAACCTGTTTAGTTTTGCAACTCAAACTTATGCACAATCCAGGAGTATGCACTTCAGACCACAGTTGCCCTTTGTTGATGATGTCTTTCCCACAGAGTTCCATGGTGACATCACCTTAGACACTGTTATTCATGAAACATCGGCAAGTTGAGCTGTTTTCATCACTGAAGCTCCTGCAAAAGGTGCCCCAACATCACCCCTCTTTCAAAGTCACTGAGGTCTCATCTTCTAGCCATGATAGCCATAATTATAGGCAACCTGGCCTGCCCAGCATTTTTGTACATGACCCTTAGCATTCTGGGATGTTAATTGCTTAATTAACTCAGGAACAACACCTGTTTGGAAGCAGCCATTTTTAATATGCTGTATTTGTGTCCCTCAGTTACCAGTCAAGTGTTTCCACTATTTGGCCACTACCTGTACATTCCAATGTTAGCAGTTGAGGAAAAGTGGATTCAACAATCCACAAACATGGAACAAAAATTCAGACTGGATGAAAATTCAGAATTAGCCATTTTGTAAAAGGGAGTTTTCCTTTTAGAGAGAAGGGGAAAAGGACTGGCCCTTTTTGTCATGTCAAGCGCAAGGCCCTGTTTACAGACACAGTTTTGTCCGTTAATCATGCAGTGAGCTGTGTGCACAGTGACCTTAACACTGCAGCTCACGATGTTCGTTTATTTGCCCTTACCTCTCTCACTGATCCATCACCTGCACTCACCTCTGTGACCGGGCTGTTTATCTTTGTCCCGGAGACAGAGGTGAGGGCAAGCCTGTATCCTTGATCAAATATTAATCCCGGCACTTTTGAGGATGTCCCTGGCCCTGCAGCCGTGCTGGAGGAGGAGGATGAGAGAGAGGTGGTGGCCCTGCCTTTCTGGCTATGGATGTATGAGTGCCCCACCTTGCCTACTCTTTCTCTCTTCCTCTCTGTGTCTCTCTCTGTCTCTCTCTTTCTCCCCTGCTCACTCTCTCTCCTTCTCTCTCTCTCTTTCCGCCCTGCTTGCTCTCTCCCTGACTCGCTTGTTCCGTCCCCGCTCGCTCTCTTTCACTCTCAATCTCCCTCTTGCTGTCTTCCTCTTTCTTTTTCCTTCATTCATTCCCCTCAATTATGACCCCCCCAAGCTGCCGATGTATGTGACATGCACATCGCACTTGTAACCGAGCAATTTAAATATATTTTCTCCATGTTAAATTTCTCCAGTTCTTCTTCCCCTTATGAAACTGGGTATGTAGTTTTGATATTAAAATGGTGTCTCTGGGGACCTCTGATAGCACAGTGGTCTAATGCACCCGTATTGGCTGGACCTTTTCAAGTGTGAGCTGCCTATCACGGTCGCGGTTCGGAATCCAACTATATCAGACCGGCCCTGGTGGGGACCACCGATCGGGGGCTTTGTTTGGCTGTCCGCCCCAGGGGGAGGGTGAGCCGGCATGAACTGACTGAGAAGTGCGTATGGGCGTCTCCAGAATGTGGGTGGGCGAATTCCATCTCGAAGGAAGCGGAGTTGGTTGCCCTCTGAGAATTTGCTTGCCCCATAGTGATGGGTGGCGAGTTTGTGTGGGGAGGGCAAATCTAAATAAATAGAGGGTATAATTGGCCACTAAATTGTGAGAAAAAAAATGAAAAAAATCTGCACGTTGTCACACTGGTACTGAGAGGGCCTTCTAGCTGGATGGAAGGGAGAGATAACCTGCTATGCTGTCCCTTATGCTGTTCAGCCACACTGATCTCAGATCAGTGCTCCTCAAGTGAGCACATTGTGATTTCACCGTTTATGTGCTTGGGTGGCCAGCGAGTGAGGTTACCTGATGAATCATGGAGCGGTTACCTGCTATCCGTGGAGGAGAAAAAAGATAAATAAAATGAAATCGGCAGAGCAGAGTAACATCTGATATGATTTTATTTTATTTTGTCATTCGGAACACATATACATCCATATCCATATACTTAGAAGAATACGTCATGGCTAGATGATATAAACGTACATAGGTTGAAAACATTCAAGGATGAAAACACGGATAACATTTTTTTCCAAAAGACTTCCATTTTGGACCCGATAGTCTGTGTGACTGTACTGTGTGTGTCCAGTATGTCTCTCCCATAGCTTGTGTGCTCAGTGTACTCCAGGTCATTATTGTCGCCATGGGAAGGTAAGGCTTCACTGACTGGCTGAGGCAAAACTGCCGATGTGCACACTGCGCAGTATATCTTTTCCTTCAATCTTTTTGCTTTTCATTTTGTACTCCCACCACAAAATGCTATCCAAATACAGGCAGGGGCCAGAGCTTAGAAGGCTCAAAGCTATCTAATTCCCACCGGCTTCTGTTGGTTCGCATGTTAATGGTACAGCCAAAACACCAGGAGAGCATGCTGTCAACTGGATGCTCGAGTCACATTCTGCCTCGTGAAAGAGCCCCTCTCTGTGAATACCCCGTCTTCCTCGACCGTGTCCTGATCTCATTTGAATTTCTGTCACGCAAAGTCTCTCTCTCCCTCTCTCTCTTTCTCTCTCTCTCTCTCTCTCTGCTGTCTCTCTCTGCTGTCTCGTCCTCTGGATAATTGGGCTGAAGGCTTTTCTCTTCTTTGCGCCACCCCCCCATACTTTCCTCTCTTCTTCCCCCTTCCCTTTCTCTAAATAAATAAACACTCCAGTTATGGGCAAATGTGGAGACGGGGATGGGAGCGTAGCTATGGTACCTGTTCGCCTAGGCTAATCCTACCTCTTGTTTTAAATCATTTTTTATGCTAAGTAGGATTTGCATAATAACACACAGCATTTACCCTAATCTAGTGCCAATTCAGTTCCCTTTATCCCCCTCTTTAGCACCTTTAGGACATAGGTGGTTCTGGAATTCAGCTGAAGATTTTGGAATTAAGGATCCAGAATCTTCAGCCTCAGCTGTGGTCACAGTGAAACAAAGAGAAAAGTGCCAGAAACAGCACCAATTAATTAAGACGTGGATGAATTAAAACATGTTCCATTGTGTGGATTGAGGTGAACGGGTTTCTGTGAGGGGTGGGCATTACCTGAGGGAAACTCTATGACTTATGGGAGGAATGATGGGAACGGTCTTGTGTACAGTACCATCCATCACACGGTTGAATCGGGCTCTCCCCTTGTGTAGGGCAGGAGTGGAGTTGCTCTCACACTTTTTACAGAATGTGATGTAATCAGTTATCGGCCGATAATTTCGATGCCCTTCTCTCACGCTGTATGAAAGCACGGCCATGATATTCATCACTCTTCTCTCTCTCTCTCTCTTTTCCTCCATCTCCCCCCTCCTCTCCACCTCTCCACCTCTCTGCCCTCCCTCTCTCTCAGTGCTACGCGATGACTTTAGGCAGAACCCCATGGACGTGGTGGTGGCCGCAGGGGAGCCTGCTACCCTGGAGTGCCAGCCCCCCCGGGGGCACCCCGAACCCACAACCTACTGGAAGAAGGACAAGGTGCGCATCAGCGACAGGGACGACAGGCTCACGGTGAGTACGGCTCCTCCGCCGTGACCCGTTTTGACTTTTGGGTTCTAAATGGTGATGTCACCCCCTGCAGGTGCATTTTTATATCCCTCGTAAGTATTATTATGTAAAACAGGGGTTCCCGAGTTCAGTCCTCACAATCTACTGGGTGTGCAAGATGGTGTTCTGGCTCAGCATTAACACACCTGATTCAGATGTTCATTGTCTTGATGAGCAGTTGATTAATGAACGCAGGTGTGTTAGTGAAGGGACTAATGAAAGCAGGTGTGTTAGTGAAGGGCTGGAACAAAAGCCTGCACACCCAGTAGTCCTCCAGGACTGAACTTGGACACCCCTGTTGTAAATGATGCACAGAGCTGGCCATCACAGAATCTAAATCACCTTGTCACCGTTAAAAGTGCTGACCTGTTTGTGTCAAAAGGAACCATTCTGCTCTGTATTCAATCATCGGAGATCAAAATTATTTGGGGGGCTTATTAGTTGGGGCGGGGGGTGGCTGGAATTTCATGAAGCACCTTGGGTGCTTGACAAAATGTTTTTATTTGTCTCCCAAATCCCATCAGATCCGGGGAGGGAAGTTAACAATATCCAACACCAAGAAGAGTGACGCGGGAATGTACATCTGTGTGGCCACCAACATGGTGGGAGAGAGGGACAGTGAGACGGCCCAGCTGTCCGTGTTCGGTAAAGACTGGGGGGAGCGGGGGGGCTTCAAGTTGGGTGCTGATATGTCAAGTTCATTAGAAAGCAGCAAGATAGGGCTTTGACATTTTAAAAAAATAAAAAAATGATATTAAATACCTTATGATACAGTTGTTGGAGCTTGAAAATAATGCTGTGATATAAGTCAGTGAGCATTTCGATAATGAAACCTGGAAAAATATATTTGTCTGGTCACACCAAGGATGCAGTTGAGTAGAAAGCAGCCCTACATGCAATTGTGAGGCAATCAGCTCTGGATGTAGTTGAGTGGAAAGCAGCTCTAGATGTAGTTGAGTGGGAATCAGCCGTAGATGCAGTGGAGTGGATAGCAGCCCTAGGTGGGTCTTGAATAGCCACTGGAACCCGTGTCCCCTGCCCCAGAGCGACCCACGTTCCTGCGCCGGCCCGTCAGCCAGGTGGTTCTGGAGGAAGAGGGCGTGGAGCTCCGCTGCCAGTCCCAGGGAGACCCGGCTCCCTCCGTGCGCTGGAGGAAGGACGATGTGGATGTACCCCGTGGGAGGTGAGGGGCGAGACCGTCTGATTTCACTGTCTAAGCTCCAAACATTTTAAACCCTGCGAGAAAGAGCACTCTGTCCTTTACTGGAAATGTATTTTTTTTTAAGAGTTGTTCGCAACCTCAGTGCCCTTCTCATCAAGCTGTCAGCAGTCTTTCAGTTGAAGGACCTGTTTATTTAAACAAGAGTTTATTGCTGCCTAAATGAGGCTCTTGAGCTGTGCCAGAGAAAGCAGGGAGGGGGGGAGGGAGGGGGCCAGATTCTTCCGAAGAATGTGTGTGCGCATTCGTGTGTGTGTGTCTGTGTGTGTGTGTGTGTGCGCATTCGCGTGTGCGTGCTCTTTGTTTCTCTAGCTGACTCTGCCAAGTAGCTGTTTCTGCTGCTTTCCTCTTTATTTTGCTGGCTGTGCAACATTTCCTTCTTGCCATTGAGCTGCTGTGTTATTTGAAACCGGGCATAAGGAGCCTGCTGACAGAGGGCCAGATTTGCTAAAGGATTGCGACTGCTTTTCCAACGCAAAAGCAGTCGCTACAAGGTCCCAATATCTACGTGGGATTACAGTCACAGTGAGTCAATTAGAATTAGGATGTAATTTGCGGGGGTTAAGTCACTTTGCGACTTTCCTTCAGATGAATAGATCAATCTGTTCATGTATGTGTATACCTGGGGTGAACTCGCTAAAACAGGGTGGAGATTTTGTAAATTAGGTCAATTAAGTATTCCCTCTGATTTACTAAAGCATATCTTAATTGCGCCTCTCCTCTTTGCATGAGAATTTTAAGAACTCTTGAAACCAGGTGGTATTTTATGAGCGCTGATAAGGTATTTCACAATTCCCATTTTGTACTGTGCTTTCCGAGGTGCTAGTTGCTGTGCCAGCAATGCAATATAAATAATCACAAAAGTTGTTTTTGCAAAGCAAACCGACTCATGTCATGACAGCTTTATTTTCAGGAATACCTGTATCTACAGACAGCTAAGTCAGAATTTTAAACATATATTCTATATAGCATACATATTATTTACTGGAACTTCAAATAAAAATTGGAATGAATGGATTCAGGATTTCAATTGACCAATTTGCCATCAGCTAGCAGTCAGTACAAATTCGCAGTTCTGAATTTGAACAATTATCTTACTGTGCGTATGCAGTCAGGAGGGTATAGAATGAATCATGAATACAGTTTTACTTTCAGACACTTTAGTTTAGCTGTTTCTATTCTTTATTCTTATTCTAATATTCTTTCCTTGTTTGGACCACCGCCGGTGTCTTTTGCCCCCATTATGTTGTAGGAAAGTTTTTGTTTTGGATGCCACCTAATGTCATGTCATATTTTCTTTATATCATCAGTTTGTTTTCTTTACATTATGTCACTCCAAATTCTTCTCCGTTGGTGTTGTTTCCGTATGTTATAATATGGCTCTACGACGCTGTACCTCGTTGACCAATACCTTTATTTCCTGATCTGTAAATGTAAGTTTTTTTCTCACTTTGCCCTTGCTATTTGTGCCTGGTTGCTGCATATCAATTTCTTGGTGTGATTTGGATGTGAGAGCGTACCATGTTGTTTTGGACACTTTTAATGGGTGTATCCTAGCACAAATTGCGAGTGAGGGCGTTTCATTTCTTTGATAAACCATTCTTAGTAGATTGATTGTTAATGTGTCGCTGTTTGCGACCGCAAAATAGCCGAAACAAAATAGTGACCATGTTTTCGCTGAGACTATCTTAGTAAACCTGACCCAGAGTCTTGAATGCTATACGGTGTGGTGGCGACTGGTCTGCTCTGGGTGCTCAGGTCCTGCAGAGGGAAGTAGTAGATGAGCAATGAAGTAAGGCTAAATGATTCCTGCCTGCTGTTGACACACACCTGATGTGCTGTCACAGCTCCTTTGATCAGGGGGAAATAAAGTGGTGCTCTAGTGTTGGGGAACAGGATCATCCAATCAGACAAGTAATAAGAGATTGCCTCGGTGCAGCTGATCTGGGGGAAAAACCGGCCCATTTTCTACTCTAGAGAGCCTGTGCTTTGGTCAGGCCTCAATCCTTCTGGCAGCCTTCCAATTAGATACCCTTTGCCGTTAAGTGTTTGAAGAGGAGCCTTAGAGTGACAAACAGTGTGACAGAGTGAGTGTGAAAGTGTGTCACTGTAGCAGCGGGACCTGGTGCTGCCGTAGCATTACTGCCAGACCTCGCCCCCGGCAATAAACATCAAAATAAAAGGGGGAAAATGGTAGGTCTAGAATTCAGCTCGTCAAAAAGCTTTATTCCGGCAACGACTTAACTGTGAGACTTAGGACCTTAGGTCCTTTTATGCCATAAAGTGAAAATTGTATACAGAAATTCCAATTACAGGTTCGCTCCAAAAACCTAATCCTAAAATCACCTAATGTCCCTGACGCTCACATTTATTGCATTATGTTATTGCATTGTTTAGCAGACGCCTGTGTTCAGGAGAGCTTACGATGCAGCACATCCTGAAATCTATTTCTACGTGCTGAAGTGCCCTAGCTGCTGCTCCACTCTGCTGCCCTGTTTAATCTCATCTGGCTTTCTGTCTGTGGCACTCACCTGGGGCAGTGTTGGCACGGAATGCTTTCGTTAATTTATATTTTTAATCATGTAATCTTGTTTGGGAGCCGCTGTGGCACTACATAATTGAACAATGGAATCTTTGCAGTGGAAAACACCCAAGACCTTTCTTCCTTTCCAAAACCCAAAATACTAATTCCGTTCTTGATCAAAGCCATTTTCTGCGGCGACAAGGGTTGGTGAAAGTGCCGGGAAATTTGATACAGGGAGAGAGATGGAGAACATGCGTTCCTTGATGTCCACTCCGGTATCTCTGACTGCAGGAATGCCCCCCCCCCTTTTCTCCAGGGCCAGTCCTCCTGGGCAGCGTTTATATAGGTCAATGGAAGACTATCGCTTAGTCTCCACAAAGTCACAACCACATATAAAATATTATCAATATTCTCCGCTAGTACGATCTCTCCCTCCCACATGCCCTGCACTGGCTTCTCTCTGCTGAAGGCTCCTTTTCTCTCTCCCTCTTTCAAAATATCAAAGTTGTTGAGTGAAGGGCTCTAGACAGGGTTTTGTCTAGTGTGTTAGCTAGGCCCTTAACCCCCCCCCACCACCACCACCACCTTTCCAGGACCTACTTTTGCACATTGTCCTGTCACAACATTACTTACGGATGCAAAGGGAGAAGAACAAGTCAAAATCGGGGTTGCAGCAACCATCATTATCTGCTCCTCCTTCCTCTGTATATGTGTGTGTGTGTGTGTGTGTGTGCGCGTGTGTTTGACGGTGCGCGAGTGTGCATTTGCGTCTCGGCGGACTCACCAGCTGCTTGTGATACAGCAGAAGTCAATGTGCTATGATGCGTGGCCTACCTCTATGAATTAGTCATCTATAAACGCTCACCGTTTTGCAGAGCTGCATAGGTATAACCATGGTAATTGAGTTCTGGAATTGTGTTCTTGCAGAGTGTGCTTTAATACCTGCTCAAAGTAGCGGACATGGATGTTTCTTCATTAATAATTGTGCAGACATGCCCTGAATATATCACCCTGAGATGATTGGCACCCCACCCCCCAAACACAGCAGATGTTTCAGCATAAATATTGAAGTAATCTGGCTTTCTGGTCCACTGCACCCCCATTCTACGGTGCCAGCCATCCTTAAACACAAACCCCAAACCATCTTCAACTGGGAGAATCTGATTAGACGTGTTTCCCTTTGTGAAGACGCCACTGTTTACATTGTGTTATTTTTACTGGGACAGTTTTTTCTCAACGAAAACAACATGCACTTGCTTTAGTTTGGGTTTAAAATTGGACCGGGTTTATTCTGTAAAGGGCTTGCTTGTAAATAGTCCTGGCTTGTCAGTTGAAATTGGAACTTAAGTGTCCATTGATCAGAGAGAATCTCATTACAGGGTGGTGGAAATGGAGCGTGCGTGGCTTGATCCACACATGGCAATTAAAATGCACAAGCTCCATTCAGACTGCCATTGGTCCCTGCAGTCATGTGATTCCCCCTCTCCTTGGTGTCCCCCCCACCCAGGTATGAGATTAAATACGACAAGGAAGACAGCCTGCTGCGGATCAAGAAGGCCTCGGCGGGAGACCAGGGCACATTCACCTGCGTGGCGGAGAACCGCATGGGCAAGGCAGAGGCCTCGGCTACGCTCACCGTCAGGGGTGAGTACCGCTACCTTTCCAGACAAATTTACAGTGCGCCGCCATCTTGTCTGCTTTTCACCTCTGCATTTGAGCAGCCTGCATTTATAACCCCGCATCAGGATCTCCTGCCGTCCTCCAGAACGTAAATTAGTAATGTCAGCCAGGTCGGGAACTTCTCTCCTGGGAGAATATTCTCATCTTCCCAGGATTTTATCTGAATCATCCATAATATTGTCCTCCTTTTTTAGGAACATCTTTCTGTTCCTCTCTATCAGCCCATGCTTGAAAATACACTGTGGTGACCTTCCGAACACACCGCCCTGTGCACCATAAAATGTCACTGATAAGGAAGGAGTGGTTCCAATGGGAAGGCTGGATCTGCTGGCAGCAGTGCTAGCCTAGCCTCTTCTGTCTTTATCTATATTGAGTTAAGGTGAAGAAAAATTGGCAAGGGGAAGAGAGTAGCATAATGTTCCCTCAGGAAAGTGTCATGTGACACATATTGTGTGACATGAAAGCAATTATAACATATCACCACCTGGGGGTGCTATGGGCCAACCACAGGTGCCAGGAAAGGTGTTTAAGAAGAACAATGAGGGTATAAATTATAAGTGTATCCCCAAATTCATAACTGGGCCTCACCCCCTCTACTCCTTCCAGCTGGGATCAAAAACCATGCCCAACATTCATCCTGAATTGCCAGTTTCTTTCCTCTGATTTTCCTCTCCCTTATTACATCTGTATGTTTTTGCCACTCCCACCCCTGTCCTGTCCTCAGCCCTCCCTGTGGGTAAGTACACTTCCTTCTAGTCACAGACACTGGGCACAAGCTTCATAGTCACACGCACTGTACGCAAGCACACACACACGGGCGCATGTGCACACGCAGTCACACGCGCAAAGGGAAATGCACAGATACAAGCGCACACACACGAATGCACTGCACACGCACTCATGTTCTGTTCTACGCACTATTCCCACAATAAGACGGCAACAAGACAAACTAGAGACTGAAGCTCCATATCTAGAGAAAGAAAAGAGGGTCATTTCGATTGTTGTGTGTGGCTTTCACCTCTTGTTTTGCTCTTGACTGCACCCAGCCAGAACTTTGCTTCCTGAGTAATGGAACGCAGATATGTCAGGTGAAATAAAGAGAACAGAGAGAAACTTCTTTTGATTTCTACTTGTCTGAGTGCAGGTAGAGGAGTTAGAAAGTGCATTACCTCATTTGAATTATTTAGGTACATGTACAGCCGTATGAATATGCTAAGCATGTAATGCCCGTGTAATGTAATGTGAGCACATTTACCATTATATCGATGTCCTCCTATTACAATTCCCCTCATGTACTGTATCATAGGCCTGCTACAGAGTTAAACCACAGGTGACAGTGGGTCATATGCAGTAGCGATTCGTGGTCTTGAAATAAAGGAAGCAGAAATCAACCTGTTTCTGTTTGGTCTCCTGGCTTATGAACCAAGCAATTAATTGGCTGAATAATCAGTACCAATAGGTATAGCTTCTCAATTATATTTTGTTATGGCATTATTATTTTTTACATCACAAAATTGTCTAGTATTTTCTTATATGTACAGATTATCTGAACTTTCAATTCCTTGAAATTCAAGGAATATCGACTCCGTAAATATCCGTTAATCTAATCTGTGAAGATCCAGCAATTGAATGCTCATGACAAAGCATGAAAAGTTTTCACTGAGCTAAAATGGTTTTGCTTGGGCTAGGCTTTATTCCATGTTGTGCTCAAAGCTACTGCACTATACAGTTAATGGAGGGATTTAGGATAAAAGTGTAGCCTATTCTTTAAATGATCCAGTTGATTTTTACACAGTTAAATGCCATATTGTCACATATTGTTACACAAAACTACCTTGTGATTACTTGTCAATGGATATAAGTAAGTATTGCCTTGTTTACCTTTTGACCTCAGCGGCACCCCAGTTTGTGGTCAGGCCCCGGGACCAGATCGTGGCACAGGGGCACACGGCAACCTTTCCGTGTGAGACTAAAGGGAACCCCCAACCCACCGTTTTCTGGCAGAAAGAGGGCAGCAAGGTGAGAATGCCTGTGTACTGAACTTCTCCCAGGTGTCCACCATGTATCAGAGCTTTACTGTGGACTGTGTGTGTGTGTGTGTGTGTGTGTGTGTGTGTGTGTGTTTGTTTGCATGTACTGAATGTGTTTGTGTGTGTTTGTGTCTGTGCTCATGTGTATTTGTGTGTGTGTGTGTGTTTGTATGTATAGGTGTAGGTGTAGTATGATGTGTGTGTGTGTGTGTGTGTGTGGTGTATGTGTGTGTGGTGTGTCTTTGTGTGTCTGTTCTTTGTGTGTCTGTTCTCGTGCGTGTGTGTGTGTTGTGTGTATGCTGTGTTTGTGTGTCTGTGCTTGTGTGTGTGCGTGTAGGTGTTGGATAAAGTGTGTGTATGGTGTGTGCTTGTGTGACTCTGCCTTTTTGTGTGTGTTGTGTGTGTTAATGTGCCTGTGCTTGTTTGTTTGTGTGTGTGTGGCCTGTATTATATTTTTACTGACCCTGACATCCTGGCCTAGTCTGAGGTGTGAATGGTTTTGGTGAGGTTATATCAGTGCCACAATGTGGGCCATGTGGTAAAGATGTTAGAGCGATCAACTCTGTGGATCTGAGAGCTGTGTGGATCTGGGAATTGTAGCCCTTAACATTCAAAGTAGCCATAGATAAAAGATCCATTAAACCACAAATATCAATATGGACACATGCGCACACACACCCACCCACATTCATACATTGACGCAAATAGAAAACATCTAAGCCTTGTTCACCATTTAAAAAACCATACCCTTCTGTCCCTCTTTTAGAGTAAATGAGATATGAAGGTGGGCGTTACAAAGAACAAATGAAAGCAGTAATTAAATAATTAGCTGAGAGGAAGGACAGATTTTCTGTAACCCACAGGGGAATCATGAAGTGGACATCTATCATCTGTCCTTGGGGGATGGGGGTAATTATAAAAAGCAAACAGCATACATTTCAGCATTAACATCATTAGGGCGTAATTGAATCTGGCTAATGTATTTCTTTCCCTCTGTTCACTCGCTTCAAAGGCTTTGAATGGATAAATAAATAAAGGTGGATTAAAATAAGCTCAGGAGGACATAGCATTTAAAGTCGGCACTGTGTTTGTTGTATGCTAATGCTACCTTTACATAAACAGGAAGATCAACTGAGAACTCAATTCTCATTTGCACTGACGACATGTGATGAAAGGCAAGGGATTTGTAGTTTTGTCAGATGTAGGGCGAGTGACAAGATATAGAGAGCCAGTTGTGTAGGAATTTGACCAGGGGGTGTTAACGGCCCTACTCTTAAAAAAAAAGTCCCATTGGATCTTTATTGAATTGAATTGAATTGAACATTGGATTTATATAGTGCTTTTCAAGGAACCCAAAGCGTTTTACAATGACAATGATAGGGTCAACTCACCTCAATCACCACCAATGTGCAGCACCCACCTGGGTGAACATGATGGCAACCATAGTGTGCCAGCACAAACTCACTACACATCAGATACACAGTGGAGAGGTGAGGAGGGAGAGAATGAATGAATTCCATGTATGTATATATATATATATTGTTTTGGTTAGGAATTTGGCCAGGACACTGGATTAATGCCCTACTCTTTTTCGAAAGGCGCCATGGGATCTTTTATGACCACTTTTTTACCGTCCCATCCGAACGACGGACATGCAGTCCCGTGGGATCAAACTCAGAACCTTGCCATTGCCAGTGCCATGCTCTACAAACTGAGCTACGGGACTACAATGACCTTTAATAACCACAGAGTCAGGAGGATTAGGAGCATTTAGCATCTCATCCGAAGGACAGCACCTTCTACAGCACAGTGGCCCCATCACTGTGCTGGGGCATTGGATTTTTAATTTGGTCCAGAGGGAAGAACACTGGTCCTACTGGTCCATCAACACCACTTCCAACAGCAGCTTAGTTTCCCCATCCAATGATGTATATATAAATATATTATATTATATTGTATTATATTATCCAATGACTCCCATCCCAGCACATTGCATTACATTACAGGCATTTAGTAGATGTTCTGATCTAGAGCGACTTCCACAGCTTACTTTTTTTTTCATACAATCCAGTTATACAGCTGGATATTTTACTGAAGCAATTCAGGTTAAGTACCTTGCTCAAGGGTACAACGGTAGTGCTCTACCTGGGCATAAAACCTGCAGCCTTTGCGTTACAAGCCCAGTCCCTAACCATTACACCACACTTTGCAAACCCAGTACTACTAGTACTACAGGCTAGTATGGCTGCTGGATGTTCCACTCCCTAATGCATTCAATACTATGACAGAAACAATTCAGCCACACCCATTAATGTGCAGACTGTAAGCACCTGAGAACTTCTCTGGTCCTGTATTAGTAAGAGCATTGGGAGGCAGCTGTAATTTTGGAGTTACTCATTCCTGATTTGGTCAGCGCTTTCATACAAAACCCGCAGCTGATTGCCCCCGGTTTCCTGCCGTTGATATCTAATCACTCTGAATGCCCGCTGATCTTCTGGACGACCTTGAACCGCGACACTTCTAACGGAGACCGTGACAGTGAGCGAGAGGTGTGAGAGAGCAGACAAACAGGCCAATAACCTAATCATGAAAACCCCCAACTAAACGGGGGCGCCGACCTGCTTGATGGATGGCTTGTTGGGCTGAGACCGGCCCTTTGACATCACTCATTAGTGTCCAGGGATTCAGAGAAGCTCAGTGCCAGTCTGTCATCGTTCTCTTAGACACTCTAATCAATGACTCCATTTTTTAGAAATAAATGCAAATTAGCTGCATAATGTGTTTGGAAAATGATGTATGGAAGAATCTTTTGTTTTCAAGATTATCCTCATCTGAAGTGATATCATGATAAGGCTTTATGTATCTATGAGTCTATGGTATGGTATGGCATCTATGTGTGTGTGTGTGTGTGTGTGTGTGTGTGTGTGTGTGTGTGTGTGTGTGTGTGTGTGTGTGTGTGTGTGTGTGTGTGTGTGTGTGTGTGTGTGTGTGTGTATGAATGTGTGCGCATACATTCATGGGTTTGTACGCATGTGTGTGTATGTTTGTGCGTTTGTGTGTGAGTGTGTGCATATGTGTCATATATATATATATATATATATATACGTATATATCTAACTGTCTGTATATAGATTTGTGCATGTGTTACATGTACTGATTACTGTTTATTGCATGAATACGTGTCTGAATGAATAATCATGCCTCTCCTCTCTTCTCTTCCTCCAGGACCTGCTCTTTCCCAGCCTGCCCCAGCAGCTCAGCGCACGCTTCTCTGTGTCGGCGGGCGGAAACCTCACCATCTCCGCTGTGCAGCGCTCTGACGCAGGCTTCTACATCTGCCAGGCCCTGACCGTGGCTGGCAGCATCCAGGCAAAAGCCCAGCTGGAGGTCACTGACGGTAAGGAGAACTGCACTCCTGCTTCCTCACCATGACACACCACTTGCAGCCACACCCCATCTCAGCTGCAGTCACACCCCAACACATCTGCAGCCACGCCCCCATGCCACATATGGCCATGCCCCATCTCACCTGCAGCCACACCCTCATCTCAGCGGCACCCATGCCCCCATCTCTCCTGCAGCCACACTGCCTCTTATCTGTGCACCCTCCCATCTCACCTGCAGCCACACCCCCATGTCACATATGGCCACGCCCCATTTCACCTACAGCCACGTCCCATCTCACCTGCAGTCACGCTTCAATTTTTTCTTCAGTGTTGTTGTTTTGTTCTCGATGCACACCTTGTGAGAGAAGGCGAGAGAGGAAGTGTGAGAGGAAGTGTGAATGTGTTGAAATCCTGAGCGAAGAAGACCCTCTAATTATGGCCCCAGGGTCTGACGTCGTTAATCCACACCTGCTAATTAAAGTCACACATCCGAAAGCCCGCACGCACAATAACCCTAACTGACGCCTCAAAGGGCTCCTGAGATAGAGAGATGTTACCCTCCCCATACTAATCAGCCAACAGGGCACTACGCTCCTCAATATAGCACTGATATGAAGGGTAAGTGTCTGCTCTAATCTTATGCATAGTCTGTTGAAGTAGCAGTACTATTGTTCATGGGTCATCGAGATTCCTTTTCCGCTCTCTTAGCCTCTTGACCCCACTGTCACAGAGCACCTGTTTGTGCCCCATTACCCAGAATGCCTTGCCCCAGGCAGCCATTTTTCCTGGTTTGGAACCCCTCGATTGATGTGCTGTCGAGGACTGTGTTTTACACTGCTGACGGGCGCTCTCAGGACCCCCGTGGCTGCCGAGTTCATTGAGACCAGGATAGAAAAGGCTGGTGTTTACACTGTGTATTTATACTGCTGCGTAAACCAGCCACCTAAGAATGGGTGATTTATTTATTGATTGATGGTCTGGAATTCACACTGTCAGGTTAAACAGCCAAAGCACACAATGCTGCTTAATCAGTGACCTGGCTCAGCGACTCCTTGGTGATCATGTCATTATGGTATGGCCATGGAACACAAGTCAGGAACATTATTAGCAATGAACACATTCTGCTCTTTGTGGCAGAGACTGTGGCCTGCATTCAGTCAACATTTGTCCTCAGCTTTGACCTTGCAACTTTGACCTTTTTGTGAAGAAAACTTGAAGTTATTAAGTCGAAGTTAATAACCCTCTCATACCCACCCTCTCATGTCCATTGGTTATGCAATGTCTTAAGTTAGAGAACATGTGCTGTGGGGGTGGGGACTGTCGTTGGTGTTAATGTGTTATATAATGTGTGAAAATGTATTAAAATAATTTCACCAAAGTTAAGGAAAAATGTTGATTAAATTCAAGCATGCGCCTTTATATTTTCCTCCATCTTGATATGAAGCAAAACATTGTTTTTAGTAAAATGACACAACCTAATTATGGACCAGTGAAGAATCCCCCTGCTGACCATGTGACCTCCTCACACCCCCTCCCCAGCTCTGACAGACCGCCACCGCCCATCATTCGTCAGGGCCCGGCTAATCAGACGCTGGCCGTAGAGGGCGTGGCGGTGCTGAAGTGCCAGGCATCAGGGGACCCGGCTCCCACCATCACCTGGCTGAAGGACGGCGTCAGCCTGCTGGGGAAGGACCAGCGTCTGTCCCTGCTGGATCCGGGAAGCCTGCAGATCAGGAGCACCAGGGTGAGGCTCTGAGGCAGCTGCAGGAACAACACCAGTCTCATCTCTCCCTGACCCTGTCTTGCTCTCCCTGTCCCCTCCATCTCTGTTTTGCACACACACATATGAACCACTCATAACCTGCCCCCTTCCCAATACACCAACACACTCTCTCTTTCTCAAACACACACACAGACACATGCATATAGCTTGTCCCCTTCCTAAAACACAAACAACACGCACACACACACCATTCAGAACCTGTACCTTTCCTTAAACACACACGTGCACATACACACACACACACACACACACACACATACACACACACACAGGCACCATTTATAGCCTGTCCCCTTCTTAAAACACACACATACCACTCAACCACTCACACCCTTGCTAAAAGACAGACATCCTGCATTTCTTAAACCCTTATAAAACACAAACACACACACACAAACACCACTCACAATATGTACCCTTCCTAAAACATAAACAGTCAAGTGAAGGACAAATATGCAGTCTCCACTCATACGCCAGTCCAGGTCTCCCGCTCTCACTGGAATATAACCATTATGCGTGACAAAGCGCTGGACTGCTGACATTTTATTTAATAGATTGAGGGGAGCCACAGGGTTGAAAACCAACAAACAGCATCAGCGAGGTTCCAGAGAGCGAGGCCAGCTGTCATCAGGCCCTGAACCAATTATCCTGCCGTCATTGCGGTTGTGTCCGATTTGAGGGGGTTGGGGGGGGGTCAGAAAACAGAGAGGGAATTTATTATTTTATTTAATGAGCATTGGCACGTTCAGAGGGGACACAAAGTGACAATTTTGTCTCCAATTTGTTTTTCTCCCCTGCCTCTGCCCCTCCCCCTCACCCCCGCCTCCAAATGCCCCCACCTTTTTTTTCTCTCTCTATTGCTTTGAAAGCAAACATGGGCCAGTTGACAGTTAATGCATTTTTAGTGTACTGCACATTACAGCCATACACTCCAGATCAGTCTGACCGTGGAAGGTGACCGTGGCAGCTGGGGGGGGGGGTACTGCACAGGGCCAGACTACCTTGTGGAGTTTGAATTCTTAGCTTGCTGCGGTTTTATTGAATTGCTGGGTTTTTTGTTGATTGATTGATTGATTGATTGATTGATTGATTGATTGATTCTCAGCTCTCTGATTCTGGGATTTACACCTGTGTGGCTACCAGCTCCAGTGGAGAGACATCATGGAGCGCCTTCTTGGAAGTGAGAGGTATGGCAATCGGCTGTGCACCCCAGGGAGGGGGGAGGGGAGTGAAGCCGGCATGAGCTTGCCGCATGCACAGAAAGCTTCTCTGGACGTATCGGAATCACGGACGGTGGTGAATGATTTCCCACTGCCCGTAGCTGCAGGCAATGGGCTTGTTGGATTAATAGAGGGTACAATTTGCCACCAATTTGGGAGAAGAAACAGGGAAAAAATGTAGGAAAAAAAATGAATACGAGTCATATACAGGTAGTGGCCAAAAAGGTGGAAAATAACAATATGAAGGCACTTAATAAGGCGACTTCCAACTATGATATTCAGCACTGTAGAGTTCTCGAGTTCTTGCTCACGTCCTAGATTGAAATTTGCAGTCAATTGATTTAGAGTTGCTCACCTGTTTAGCCTTGCACCTCGACTGGATGCATGAACATCACAATCCAGGAGTATGTGCTTCCAACCACAGTTGCCCTTTGTTGATGATGTCTTTCCCTCAGATTTCCATGTTGACATTACCTTAGACACTGTTCCTATTGAAACATCAGCAAGTTGAGCTGTTTTCATCACTGAAGATCCTGAAAAAGTGCACCAACGATCACCCCTATTTCAAAGTCACAAAGCTCTCATCTTCTCACCATGCTAGCCATAATTATAGGCAACCAGGCCTGCCCAGCATTTTTGTACATGACCCTGAGTATCCTGGGGTGTTAATTGCTTAACTCTTTCAATATGCTTTCTTTGTGTCCCTCAATTTACCCCAAAGTTTCCACTTTTTTGGCCACCACCTGTACATTTACCAGGCATGCAAATAATGCCAAAATATTTGCCATATATCTCGAATGAAGAAATATGAAGAATTTAAAAAAGTTAGGTCAGGGGTCCCCAGCACTGGCCCTGGAGGGCCGCAGTAGAGCCAGTAGAGCCTGTGGCTCTCCAGGACCAGGGTGAGGACCCCTGACCTAACTTTTTTTTTTCATTCTGTGTCAGGTGCATGTAGAGAAATGTGGCCAGTGATGTCTTGGAATGGTAGCATAGCATTATTATACCCTCCAGGTACATGGCTCACTCTGAGTTCCTTTTAATGTTTTATTCTGCCTGCTCTCACCCTCTCCTGCTCCTGTGTTTCAGGCCTGAATCAATAAAGAGTTGTTCAAATTTCACATTTCTCCCTCTCTCTCTCTCTCTCTCTCTCTCTCTCCCTCTCTATCTCTCTCTCTCTCGTACCCCCGATTCCCTGTGTCAGAAACGGGCGTGGTCGCCGACTCCACCGACCTGGACTCCGCAAACCTCCCCGGGCCTCCCTCTGACCTGCGGGTCACTGATGTCACCAAGAGCAGCGTCTCGTTGTCCTGGCAACCTGGGCCCGAAGGGGCTCCCCGGTGTCCTCCTTTGTCATCGAGGCCTTCAGGTTTGTACTGAAAGTGCTGGCCCAATCAGGACACATATGCACACACTCACACACTCACACACAAACACACTTTTCCCCATGCTCTAGATATGTCACAAATACTGGGCCTGGCAACCTTCGCAGGCTTTGCAGATTACCGCCATTGATGAGTGTGGCTGTTTTGGTCATAGTATTACTTTAGTATTCTAGGTCTAGTGTTCTTCTCCCAGCTTTGTTATATGCACTTAACTGTCTGGATAAAGGCGTCCGCTAAATGCCTAAATATATTAATTACACGGAGGGGAATTGGGGCCCTATGTTCTCCTGGGGAGAGTAGAAACTCATCATGGATCAAAGCTGGGAGAGGAGATATTACATATTAATATTACATAAAGAGGAAACATGATTTGATTGATTGATTGACCGATTGACTCCCTCTCCTCTCACTGCAGCCAGCTGGTGAGTAACAGCTGGCAGACGGTTGCCGACCACGTGAAGGACACACAGTTCACCATCACAGGCCTCCGGCCCAACACCATCTACCTGTTCATCGTCCGGGCCGTCAACACCCAGGGCCTCGGGGACCCCAGCCTCATGTCCGAGCCCGTCCGCACGCAAGGTACCCATCCCGAGCCCCTGGAGTCACCACAGACCCAAGCTCAAGCCTGGAGCGGAGGGACGACACAGGGGTGGGAGGGGTCCTGGGGCTGCATTCGTGGAGGAGGAATAAAGATATAAGAGGGAAAATTAGCCGGGATTTAGTAATAATAATTATAATAATAATATAATAATAGCAATAATAATAGTGATAGTGGTAGTAATAATGATGATAGTAATAGTAATACATTTATTTATGCAGTGATTTTCTAATAGGATGCTTGAGGCACAAAGGCCAATAAAATGGGATCATAAGAATAAACATACTGTACGCACATAATACAAAAGCACGTACAGCAGAAAACAATACAGACCAATGCATTTTTAAAAGAGACTTAAAATAGGACCAGAGCAGGGGCCCTGAACTCTACAGGAACCCTGTAGCGCTGTTCTCAGTTTCGCTCCAGGTCTACAGAGCGTGCGACTTGTGACTCATTCCTCAATGTTTCCGGTGTCTTTTTGAAAAATGAATGATCTGTATGAAATTGTTTCATAATTTTCCCCATCATTCCCTGCTGTTGGGGCTAAAATGGGAATCCCATGTAGAGAGTTAAGATTGTGAAAGCTCTCACGGCGGAAACGCATACAAGCGGCCTTTTAGGAAATGGAGTGTGAAAATTGTGCTCATTCACCCCCCCTTCTCCCCGCAGGCGATGTTGTGGAGTTTGGAGCAAATGATGTGGTTATTCTGTTGACTTCAGCCAGCGCTGTAAACGCAGGGCAGGGAGCTCTTCCTCAGATGTGTGGTTTTTACAGATCTCAAATCAATCCCCCCCCACCACATGAAGTAATCCACATTTAGATTAAGGCAGTTTAACTGTTTTTTCACTCCGTTTGAAGGTTCTGTTTAAACTGGGGTAAATCACTGAAAGTGCCTTGTCTGGTTAATAGCTGACCATGCTATTCGTGAGAGCTCCCTGGGTCACATTTTCTGACTGCCCTCAGATGGGCTGTGTACCGGATTATGTGAAGAGCAATTGGGAAGAGCTACTAAGGGACCAGTCCTCCTGTCTCATCTCTCTCGCTCTGTCTCTATCTCTTGCTCCCTCGGTCTCTTTCTCTCTCTCTCTCACTCTCTCTCTCTATCACACATCAGATCAGACATGCTTTATTTGCATGACTGTACATTGTAATGTATTGCCAAAGCAAAAATGTTGTTCAAACAAAAGGAGCGTTACAAAAAGAATAGCACAATAATAATGAATGAACAGTAACACAAATGGCAACAGACACAATAATAATCAGCTGAATAGTAAGGAAATGTTGGAAATAATATTAAGAGGAAATCATCATGCCCGCTACTCAAAAATGTTTGTGGTGTTTTTATCTTGTAAATAATATGAACACATCATTGTTATATTGTTGAAGGACATTGGCCCATTCGGGGTAGTTCACTATGATCAAATTGATACCGCAAATGATGTCTATGTGTCTATCTATTTTGTCTATGAAATCTATCTCACATTTACCACAGTTATTCCATCTTTTGGTCATAACCATGACCATAGCTATTCTCTTTCTCTCTCTCTCTCTCTCTCTCTCTGTTTCTCTCTTACTCATGTATGCAGACATCAGTCCTCCCGCGCCGGGCGTTGACCACCGGCACGTGCAGAAGGAGCTGAGCGAGGTCATTGTTCGCCTGCACAACCCCGTTGTCCTCAGCCCCACCACCATTCAGGTCACGTGGACGGTGAGTCGCGCCGTGATTGGTCCATGCTCCCGAACATTTAGAGGTAATGAACGGTGCCGAAAGGAATGGATGTGTTCATATTTGAATAGAAACAACAATTTAATTTGTCTCGTGGACCGTTACAAAATGCCGCCCTGAGAATCTAAGGAAATCAAAGAAAAAAATGGAAATTAGGATTCCTCTTTGCCGTCTCCGTGGTCTGTTGTTCTATAACCTTCCTTTGTAATAATCTTTAATAACCTTGTGCCCTCCACTGTGCACGCCAGCAATTTCAAAGCAACACAATAGTGTTTTCTTTTTTTTTTACCAACGGCAACTGCAGGGGCGCAATCATTCAGAGCCTCAGCAAAGCGAAATGCGAGGGAAAGAAAACGGGGGAGCCGTGGAACGGCTGCGATTTGGCCTGACTGCGCAGGCTGTTTTATGCCCCTGTTAAAAGCCTGACTCGCCTCTACCACGCTGATGACCGGCCATTACGGGGAGCTACCCCCCCTCTCCTACGCTGCTCTGATATCACTCCTCTCTCCGGGCGAACGGGGGGTTGGTTGACAGGAAGAGGGCCCTTATCGGCCCCCGGCTCGATGCTTCTCTTTCCTCCACCTCCCTGTCTCTCTGTGATAATGGGCCGATTTGAGTTCATCGTGCCCCCCCCCCGCGCACTCTCCGCCTCACGTCTCCAGAATTCCTCCGGTTAGCGGCAGTGTGCTGTGAGCCTTGTGTTCGGGGCTCTCTGGGGGCCCCTCGGGGGACTCTGCTGGGATCTCAGCGTGTCGTTTGGAGTACATGCATACTGTATGCATCTCTTTTATGGCATTGTGTTTTGTGCTCTCTTGTGAATTGGGGTGGGTTGGGGGAGGGGGGCACGCTGTCAGCACGCTAGATTCGTCATTCCTGGTGATAAAAGGGCCGTCAACAAAAGTGACAGCCTCTATATCACCTATAAGAGTATCGCGTTTATATATCTGTACCATTCCAGCGGGGAAACGTTTGTGCGGAGCGTGACTTCTGACTGCTCCTTTTGATTTCTTACTACTTCCTGATCTTGTTGTTCTCCTTCCTTTTCCTCTTTTTTCTTCCTGCCCTTTTGCCTACTTTTTGTTTTCTTTACTTGAGAATGAACAATGCCTGTACCATAAACGCCTATAACAACAATGTAAATGTATGTGCATTAAAAATCACAGCCGATTGCACAAGAAAGTCAAGGACTTATTTCCGTTGTGTTCCGCTAAGACGGAAAGGTGGCATGGCACTTCTACCCAGAACTTCTCCTCTTCTTCCTCCTCTTCTGTCTCCCCCCACACTTGCTCCGGTTCATCCTTGGTATCTCGTATTTCATTCTTTACACTGTACTTTTTAAAACATATTTCTCCTTCTTTTCTTCATCTTGTTTTGTTTGTAGCCAAATTATCTCTCCAGTAATTTAATGGCGTAGAGTTTAGGACAGCAAATCCCTTCACCAGATTTGTTGAACCAAAGCTGACAGAGGTAGACTCCTTCTCAGAGGTAGACTCCACTGTTGCCAGTACTGTCTACTTACTCTGTATTGTTGCACATGCTTTCTATTTATTTAATCTTCAGTCTTCACCTGTTTGCTCATAGCCAATCCAAATTCTCTGTCAGTAATCGCAGTCCAACAGAGACCAAAATCTCTTCATCCAACTCCCTCCATCATTCCCCTCCTCCCACTGCTGGTTCTCCTAAGCTGACACCTCTCCTTTCCTATTCTCGCAGGTGGAACAACAGTCCCAGTTCATCCAGGGGTACCGGGTGCTGTACCGGCAGACATCGGGGCTGCCGTCGCCAGGGGGCTGGCAGAGCCAGGACCTGAGGGTCCCGTCGGAGCGCAGCATGGTGGTCTCCGCCCTCAAGAAGGGCGTGGTCTACGAGGTCAAGGTTCGTCCCTACTTCAACGAGTTCCTGGGTGTGGACAGCGAGTCCATGACGGCACGCACCACGGAGGACGGTAAATGCCCACGTTTTATGCCTAATGCTCATGCAACATTGTGCTGGTATTGCAGGGAGGTGGTGATGTTGTTGCAACGCTTCGGAAAAGACAGATACGGGATACTCTGCCACCTGCATTGCTGCTGAGTGGCTCTGTGTGATCTGTCTTGTACAGTTATTAGTGTTATTTGTCTTGTGTCCTAAATACCTTTTGCTGCATTCACATACACACACGAACACACATACACACACACACACACACACACACACACACATACACACACACACACACATGCACACCTACACACACACACGTAAACACACACACACACATCTGTCTGCACTTCTCTGTGAGTCCCTTTGAGCTCCTGTCACATCCCTTTCATTCCCTTCCATCCCTGCTGTTGCCATGACAAATGAAATGATGTGCTCTCGTATGTCGGAATTCTGGATTTCAATTTTTAGTGGTTTATCTCTCTCTCTCTCCCTCTTCCTCTTCCTCATTCCTCTCTCTCTCTCTCTCTCTCTCTCTCTCTCTCTCTCTCTCTCTCTCTCTTTCCACGAGAGCATGAGAGCATGGGGTGAGGAGAGATTTATTGAGGATTATGGAGAAGAGAGTGATTCAAATTCCTGTCCTCCATTAACACAATTACAGCTTCTGTACCGACCATCTACGAGTAACGCTTTGAGTGTTCTCTCTCCTCTATCAACCCCCACCTCCTCCACCCACCCCCGCCTCCTCCCCCTCCCTCTTTCCCTCCCTCCCTCCCTTGCTTTCCCCCTCTAATTTGTCTTTATTAAAACAGGCCTCTAAAGCCATGGTCCATCTGGGAGGTGTAAATGGACTAAGTCCAGGTAGAGGGTTATACATGCACTTGACCACGTTCCAGTGACAATCCACTTAGAGATTGCTTTCGGCCTTGCGTGTGGAGTCCCATCCATTTCTCTCAACACACTGCCCCTCCCAGTCCACAGGAACAACTAAGCCTAGTAATTAGCGATAGCAGAGGAAAGGGGGTTGATTCTGAATTTGCCGTTGCTATAGAAATAGATGGACCGAAAAAAAGATTACCCTCACTGAAAGTGTATACATGTGTTTGGGCTGCCAGATTGCATGGCATCTAATCAGAACCTTTGTGCGTCGCAAATTAAATATTTCCTCTACAGTAGATACCGCTGTGCTTTCAGGAAAGCAGGTAGCCAGTTCTGCCATGCGTGTACATTCAAGATGCTGTGCTAGTCTACAGATGCGTGTCGCAATGCGAGAGAGAAGAGAAAGAAAGAGAGAAAGAGTGTGAGAGGCAGACAGAAAGAGGGAAATAGAGAGGGGGGTAACCACCCAACAGTGATTAATACAAAAATAACAGTATAGGTATATATGATAGAAATATTATAATAATTGATATCCTAAATCTATTTATGTATTTAATTGTATTTTACTTTTACAGCTCTCATTATAATGAAAGTGTTTACCTCACATTCAAATGAAATGCATACTTGTTTTTCATGTTACGTGTCTCTTTGGCTATATTTATAATCTGTATTTCATGGAAATAAAGCATATTGAATTGAATAGAATTGAGAAAGAGAGAGAGAGAGAGAGAGAGAGAGAGAGAGAGACAGGGACAGACAGAGAGAGACAGAGAGACAGAGAGAGAGCTGGAGTAATGCAGTGCTCTGTTGTACTCACACTACCCAGTGTGACACTGAGGGAAAGAGGAAATGGTGTTTTTGGCGAGACGACACACAGATTTGGCAAGTGCAGCTCCGTCAGGCGCGTGTTTTAATTAGAACAAGAGCAGCGGGGGGTGTCTGGGCCCACTCTCCTGATGGATTCCGCCTGTGCTCACTGTGGGATTATGCAGGGTTTTTTTGCACAGGCACAGACCTTCATTCTGGCTGGAATTGGTTAATAAATTCACAGTTCAGATTGTTCCTGGCGCCGAAATGAGAAATAATGTTTTTATGAAAACCTATGCAGGTGTCTGGGGAGCATGTGTGCGTTTCAGTCATGATGTTTGCCCATGGGAACAGAAGCGTCTGACCAAATAAACAAATCACTCTGGGTTTAATGGAAGCCTGATTTATTATCTTATCGGTAATAATATTTTCCAAATGCCTCTGTCTCCCTTTCCTCTGTCCCAGCCCCCAGCGCTCCCCCACAGCAGATCACTGTCCTCACTGTGGGGAACCACAACAGCACCTCCATCAGCATCTCCTGGGACCCCCGGCCCCCCGACCACCAAAACGGCATCATCCAGGAGTACAAGGTACGGGTCTGGTTAGAGAGGGAGGGGGAGGGTTGGGGGCTGGAGTCTGCACTGGGTACAGCTTCTTTGTAACATTTAATTGGCTGTCAGAAATTACACAGAACCCAAAATGACTTCACTTCCAAAGACATACATGGAACATCCAGAAGTATGTCTTTGTCGGTGTGCAATTCCTCATAAGAGAAATTCTCTCTCTCCCGCTTTTTGCCTCTCTCTCTCTCTCTCTCTCTCTCTGCTCCCCCTCTCAGATCTGGTGCCTGGCAAACGAGACCCGTTTCCACGTGAATAAGACGGTGGACGCGGCCATCCGGTCTGTGGTGGTGGGGGGGCTGCAGGCGGGGGTGCAGTACCGGGTGGAGGTGGCGGCCAGCACCAACGCAGGGGTGGGGGTGAAGAGCGAGCCCCAGCCCATCGTAATCGGTGAGGGAGGGAGCACATCCGTTCAGCTTCCCGTCTGCCCGCCTTTTGTTCATGGACAGCAACCAATTTAGAAAATCACACTGCTTTAGGCTGTACCTAAAGCAGTATCACGGAGGAGGGCAGCTTGGCCTGAGCCCAGCGAGATACCGCTCTGCTACAGAGGCCAAAGAGCAGGGGTTTCTGTGGCCTTGTTACAGCTCTGTGTCTCAGTAAACAATGCGGGACGGACAAGCCTGCCAGAGCCCCAGTATCAATATCAGGGAAAGGTCCACAGCCTCTGTACACAGACAGAGTGTTGCCCATTTCCTTGTGTTGAGTTAAGGGGGAAAAGTGAGTGAAAAAAGCAAATCAGTCAGCACTAGCCATCTGTTTTTTTAGTTATATTGCCGAGCCAGCAACAAAAATAAAAACTGTGCAAAAATGGTGCAATTATTCAGACACACGCACCATTAACAGGCACACACACACACCCTCAGTCACGCACGCACACACACACACACACACACACACACACACACACACATATGCTTTCCTCACTTCACACACACACACACTCAGCCTTACAGGCAGGCGCCATGCGATGTGTCTGCTCCCAGGTAAGGAGGTGAGGGACGGAATGACAGACGCGGAGGGGAATGGCAGCCTGTCGGACGTGCTCAGGCAGCCAGCCTTCATCGCAGGGCTGGGCGGAGCCTGCTGGGTCATCCTCATGGGCTTCAGCGCCTGGCTGTACTGGAGGAGGAAGAAGAGGAAGGGCCTGAGCAATTATGCAGGTGAGAGTGACGCACAAGGGACCGCACGGGCAGCACACTCTACCACCACATGAGCTCAGTGTGAACTTTAAGGCAAAGACACACTGGCAGTGTCGTGGGAAACATTCAGTCACGACGGGCTAATGAACAGTGGGCCACAGCAGGGTTAGGCAGCTGTGGTCCTTGAGTGGCAGAGACGTTTATAGTTTTTGTTCCATCCAAGTTTGATTGCACAGTTTGATCAGTTATTATGAGTCGGAGGCTGAATATTCAGAGTCTGAATGGTGAAACAATGAATAATAAATCAGTCACTGGTGAATGAGCCTAATAATGAATCAGATTATGCAGTTCGGATGGAGGGAAAAAAAACTTCTCTGACATTCCAGACCAGGGTTGACTTCCATTGGGCTGCACAATATCTTCCGAAACACAGAAAATACAGGTGAAGCTGCTGAGGCACAGAAAACTATACTGCCGATGCTCTGTACGTGCTGTAGCACAGGGAAACACTACATTCTGGAACACAGAGAACTGGACCGGTACAACTAAATTATTGAAAAATGGTATGTGAGATTAAGTCACAATTGCATTTGAGAAGTATATAGGCTTGCTCTGCATTGGCTGTGTCCAGGCCACTCACTGGCCCTGGTTTACCCGCTCAATTGGCTGCTTTGAATATTGGGGCGGTGGTGTCCACTGTGGTGTCCAGAGGGGACGGGGCATCTTGAATGCACAACAGCAGGGGTGGGCTCAATATACAAAGCGCTCCGCTACAGTTCCACCTCAAACGCTACGTTTACTCTAAACAGTTTGCAAAAAGGTTTTTGCAACAATCTTTAAGATGTTCTTGCTCCCGTTTTGGTGGGCGTACCGGGTCTATAACCAGATGCAGCAAGTGACATATTTGAGAATCGGCGTCGCGCTGTACACAATCTCCCATAGCCATAGTAACAGCACTAGTAACTGCACTCTGCAACCGGATGTTGTAGCTAATGTTTGCACCGTTTTTCCTCATCTTGAACACAGCCCTGGTCTTTAATACACATCTCTCTCTCTCTCTCTCTCTCTCTGTCTTCTTGTTTTGCAGTCCAGTCCTTCACCTTCACCCGTGCAGGTACTGGCCATTTGTCCCACGTCCTTACCATAGATATAAAACGACTAGAGTGGTACTAATTCCTGTCTGATCCCTTTAAAGCAGGGGTTCCCCAACCCTGGTCCTGGACAGCTGCAGGGTGTGCTGGTATTCATTGTTACACTGTTACACACCTAAATGATCAATGAAAGCGGTTGATTACACAGTTAACTCACCTCACCTGCTTTCTTGAGTCTGAATTGGTTTGTGATTTTAAGGTGAAAACAAAACACAGCGAAACACTGCAGCTCTCCAGGACCAGTGATGGGAACCCCTGCTGTAAAGCTATACCGTCCAATATCATTCCATGATTGGATGTTCACGCAGAGCTCCCTGATGGTTTTGACCGAATCACACCAGTCCTATCCAATGTGTCAGCCTAGAATTTGATTTGCGCACATTTGATCACTACTCTTATCTAGCATAACCATTCTAGTTATTATATTTATATGGTCATCATCCTCTCTGTGACATACTGGGCTATTGGAGTTTGCAGTGAAGGTGCATTTAAAATTGTCGTTGGGAAATCCATAAGTATCTGGAAAACTGCAAACTCTTACTCTCCTTGAAAAGTTGTCTTGTGTGCTCATCCAGTGATTTGTCTGTGTGGATTTACATTGACATTTCCTCATAAGAGAAATGCTATTTCTCTCATTCTCTCTCATTCTCTTTGTTTCTCTGTGTCTCTCTCTCACACACACATACACACACACACTTTATCTCTCTATTTCTCACTCTTTCTCTCTGTCTGCCTCAGTCTGTCTCTGTGTCTCTCAATTAAATTCTATATGCTTCACTGGCATGAAATACATTTAGTAAATATCACCACAGCATTACATACAGAACATAAAAAACTAATATACACTGAGACCAATGAACACATATGTAAGTTTAAAGTAATTATAATACATTGTAATGATAATAATGATCATTATAATTACGTATCACATCGTACACAGACTAGATAGAGTTATAGACACAATTAAATGAATTCATTTAATTAATTGGTTAATCTCTCTCTTTTATTTGTCCCGTTGCTTCTCTTTATGAGGAATGTTCCTGTGTGGGCTTTATTTTCTGGTTTTACATATGTTATAAATGCATTTAATTCAGTTTCCATTTCTGTTTTGGAAGTATGTGAGGATACTGTACATACAGATTAACGTAACAAGCTTCCCGTCCCTGACTCGTTCACGCCCCCGCCTCAAACAAAAGCCTTTATTTCGCAGAGACCTACTCCTCCAGAGCAGAATCTGCATCTTGAGTGCGGGAGCGAGGGCCTGCTACCTTCTGCTCCAATTTATTTCAGGTGCCACTCGTAAGTGTTATCTCTGAGACCCTGCCCGATAGAGAGAAAGAGAAGTAAAGGGAGAAAATTAAAAAGCAACTCAGCCGTGAAAGTGAAAGCCTGATGTTTTTCCCACACCCGGATAGTTTTGTTTTTCTCCTTGCTCCCCGCCGTTTTTTCTGACTTGTGTAAGAGTGGTGGTGGTCGTCGTGGTTTCGGCTTGAAGGCCAGATCTGACGCTTGGCCCTCGGCTATGTTCCTGGTCAAATCAGGCCTGGAGCCAGGGCTTTCATCTCGCAATGCCTTCCCCGTGATGGTGTGAAAAAGAGACAGAGATAAGGGCTGTGCAGTACACCTCCATCCACTTCCTCCTCATCCTCCTCCTCCTCCTCATCATCTTCATCATCATCATCATCACCAGCGCAGTTAACTTGCTGTTCACCTTCAGTTCCTGATTTCCTGGGATGCCATGGCTGCCCACACACACAAAACACAGCGGCGGTCCCTATATTGCTTCTATTTTCCTTTGCTTTTTTCTAACTTTACACCTTTTTCTCACGTCCATTGATTGAACAGAGAGAATGCCTCCCCCCTTCCTTCATGGTCTTCATGTGTGAAGAAAATATGCCACATCACTCCAAGCTCCCTGAACATAACCCTGTGTGTTTTTCTCTTATTCTCTGCTTAATGAGGTGATTTCCAAAGCTCTTAATGCGTTTCACAATTCCTGTGATCTGTTGGGTTTGTACATGTTGGACTCATGATTTAGTCTGGTCTTTATCGGCATTGAACAGGAGTGAAACTGACCAACTGAATCTGCCCTAACCTTTCACTTTCCCAGCTAAAACACAGCATCCTTCATTGTAATCAAGTGTACTTGAACTATATTATGAACTATTGATTGGTTCTGAATGTCCCTCTTTAATCTGTAGCTCATGTTTTGTGTTACTTAAATCATCTAACTTATCATCCAACTCTATCTGATGGCGTTTCTGTAGTTCACCAGCCTTTATTTATGATTTTTGTAATATTACGATATTTTGTTAACAAGTTGCATTAAACTATAAGAATTAATAATGATAATAATATATTAATACTATTTTCATATGAATTCTTTATTATTAAGCAATAACAACAAAAAACTAACTTGAAAGCAAAGTTGAGAACCGATTTCAAATGATTTCTCTGAATAGACCAGCATCATCATTATATACAAACAGGCTATCTTGTACAAGCCGCATTTGAGGAACACTTTTTGTTCACAACTAACAGATTGCATTTTAAACATAACCCTTTGCTATGTGCCTGTGAAACAGTTGTCGAGATTCACATAATATATTTTCACCATGTTTCTCTCCTCTCTGTCTCTCGCTCTCGTCCCTCTGCCGATGTCTATCCCTGGCCCACAGTGACGTTCCAGCGAGGGGAGAGGGCCTTGATAGGCAACGGAAGGTAAGAAATATGCTGGGAATTCTGGGAAATGATTTCTTCCCTGGCTCAAATGACTGAGCCAGTAATGCATCTTGTTCATGTTCAATTACCAGCTAGCATGAAACTGCATTGCAACTTTTTACAACATTGCAGTAAGGTTGTTTGAGGTTGTGGTGAATACCACCATTGTAACAACATTTTTACAGCTACATTGTAAATAGGTCCAGAACACAGCGTTCTGAAGGAAAACGTTTGGACTATTTGGAATATTTGCGACCCTACGACATCACGAGAATATACATTGTAAAAACGTTGAATAACAACGTACAACATACAACATTGTCATTCACCACAACCTTACTGCAAGAAAAAGCTCCAGCAATGTTTTGTGGTAGCTGAGTGCCACACAGCAGGAGAAGAAAGTCCAGTCCAGTCCCAGAGGAGCCATGTCTGGTTTTCATTCTGGCCTTAATGACACAGTTGAAGTCTCCGGCTTGTGAGGGATATGGAATCCTCTGTTGCCTCGGGTGTTAATCAAGTCCTGATTAAAAGGCCTCTCTGGAGGCTGCTGGATTTGGGCCCTGCAGGCCTGACCTTGACCCCCCCTGCCAGACAGCAGCTCCGTCAGGTCACCCTGGTCTCTGTTCAGCACTGAATTTACCCCCTAGTGGGAGGAGTCTGGACCATTCCGCCCAATGAAAAGCAGTTCTTGCAGGCTGTCTGTGGTGATTATTGACTGGTTGCGGGCTCATGTGCTCCAGAATGGTTTTACATGGCTTTGTGAAAAATGTGTGTTATTAAAATACATGCCAGAGTTGACACGTGCAAAGCTTAAAGCAAGATGGATATAATTATGCATATACATATATACAGATGAGTGAATATATGGTTTGTTTTCAGCTTGCTGAATTCACTAGCCTCTGATCCAGTGAAGGGAAACAGCGGAAGCAGGGAGATGGATTCTCTCTGATTATTTATCCTGTCTGTGGATGAGGGGTAGAGACAGAGCCCTAGTGAGCCATAGTGGGGTGGCTCAGCACCCTTCTGTGTCCTTGTGTTCCAGCCGTGTGCTGCTGGAATTCTAACAACGGGCAGTGATTTAAACATTATAAACCCAGGAGGGCAGAGACGGCCCCTGTACCTTACCTTTCCCTCTCCAGGTCGGGCTCTTCATATGAGAACTGGTGGGATTGGCAAACAAACCAACGAACCTTGAAATGACTGTTGCCATGGAGACTCGTATACCACCCCTGGATCCCGTCGAGGTCCTGACTGAAGGCCCTTGTTTATCTGCTTTCATCTTGTCTATCTGCTCAATCTTGTATATCTACTCAGTCTTGTCTATCTTGTTTATCAATCCGCGAGGTAAATTTGCCATGTGCTCTGAACTGAGTTTGATACGATTATGTTTTGAGATGAGCCTAATCCTCCTGGAGGTATGAAGCATCATAAACTCTCCTGATTTATATCTTTCTGGAGATTTATGAGACTCATGGTCATTGGCTTACCCCATTTTAAGCACCCTGGACAGTGTTGAGTGTCGCTTGTATGAAATGTAGAGGATGAATGTGTGGAAACACAATATCTACGTTTCTATTTTAGTAGAACAAGCATTTTGAGCAATTCAAAACAAAAATCTTTATAAAAACACTAGACCGTTGCATTTTTACTTTGTCAACAGTCTGTGAAAATGTGAAATAACTGGTCTAAATGCACATTAAGGTTGCTATTTACACACAAACTAACACTTTGCATGTTGCCGACATGAAAAAAAATCAAGCAAGTTCTCAAGTTTGAATGATCAGTTATGTTGTTGCTGACCACAACACATAGGGCTTGCCTAAATAGTGTGACATCAGTTTTTCCAGAAAGAAGCAATTAGCAAAAACTTGGGGCCAGATTTACTAAGGACATACTCACAGCGCAAAAACATTTTCTATAATGCGCCTATTTTCGCAGATTAACGACCAGTTTACTAAAACAGGTTCTAATTACACAATCAAAGAAATGGTATGCCCCCGTTCACAATTTTGTGGTAGGATACACCCATAAAAGAGGGTCCAAAACAATATGACATGCCTACCTGCCCAGATCACAGTGCACCAAGAAATGGATACAGAGCACAAGTAATGAGGGAATGATGAGAAAAATAAAACTTCAATTTACAGATATACAGGTAATGGTCAATGAGGTACAGTCACAAAAAAGTGACATCACAAATGAATCAGGCATAACAAAACAAACAGTAGATGATGTAAAGAAAAGATAGCAAGATGTTAGGCGGCGTTCAAAAGAAAACCTTCCTACAACATAATGTGGTTGAAATACACAAGCGGTGGGCCAACCGAGGAAAGAATTAGCACTGATAGAACAACAGGTGGAACAATTAATGGGATAGACACAGCTGAAGTTGTGATGGGAGAAAGCCACAGAGCATCCGATTCATTCTATACCCTACTGACCGCCGCACAATAAGACAATTGTTCAAATTCAGAACTGTATTTTTATACTGACTACCCGCTGGTGACAGATGGCTCCATAGAAATCCTGCATCCTTTCAATAAAACAAATATAATTTTCAAAAAACAAACAAACAAAAACAAATGTATAATTATATCTGAAAATAAATGACAAATCCTAGTAAACAATATGTATGCTATATAGGATATATATTTAAAATTATGAAATAATGTTTTCAAGGCCTTACCGAACAACCGGGTGTCTCCGTAGTCCCCATTACTTAGCTGTCTGTAGATAGTTATTTCTGAAAATAAAGCTGTCATGACATGAAGCTGGCTATTTTTCAACAACATTTGCGATTATTTGTTTTACATCGCTGGGACAAACCGTCTAGCACCTTGGAGGGAGAGCACAATACAAAATGTGGATTGTGAAATGCCTAGGCTCTATCAGCATTCAGCAAAACACAGCCTGCTTTCAGGTGTTTTGCTAAAGACGAGAGGCGCAATTAAGGCATGCTTTAGTAATTCAGTTGCAATACCTAATTGAACTAATTTACAAAATCTCCATCCTGTTTTAGCGTGTTCACCACAGGTATGCATATGCATGGACAGATTTAACTATGTATCTAAAAGAAAGTTACAGAGTGACTTAACCCCCACAAATTGCGTCCTAATAGCAGTTTGACCTATTGTGACCATTTAGTAAATCTGACATAGATATTGCGATCTTGGCCCTTGGTGTCTATTTTAAACATTTACATTTTAGTCATTTACATGTACACAAGTAAAAGTAATAATTAGTAGAACTCCAGGGTGAATTCATTGCGACAGTAATGGAGATGTGGCTATTGTAAAACAGATTAGGAGGAGCTCTTTGCTTTCTCTCTGTGCAGGGCCAGATTCTATGCATCCGTGTGGTGAAATTTCCTATTCTGATAGACATATATTTATTTTATGTGATGGTGTGCCTTTCAATGTAAACTCAATATTTTTTCTAAATCTATATTTCTTCCAAACATGATTTTTAGGACACCACTGAAATTTGGGCCCTAGGTCTACTTGGCCTATGTGGTAATCTGGCCTCTCTCTCTCCCTCTCCCTCTCTCTCTCTCTTCCCCCCTCTTTCTCTCCCTCCCTCTCCCTCTCTCTCTCAGTCGGCCTGGCTTGCTGAAAGCTGGTGACCCAAGGTTCCCTTGGCTGGGGGACTCCTGGCCATCCACAAGCTTGCCCATAAACAGCAGCGCCCGGGGTACCAAGAGCACGGGCAACTTCTGCCGAGGGGGTAAGAGAAGGGGCAACTTCTGCCGAGGGGGTAAGAGAAGGGGCAACTTCTGCCGAGGGGGTAAGAGAAGGGGCAACTTCTGCCGAGGGGGTAAGAGAAGGGGCAACTTTAGCTGAGGGGGTAGGACAAGGGGCAACTTTGGCTGATGAGGGTAAGAGAGGGATGAACCCACACCCAAACATGGTGATGCCAGGGCTCTCAGTGAGGAATGAGGATAGCAGCTCTGGGAACACCTTGTTCAGCAGTCCCAATAAACCTCACATCCCATAATTCCATCCACAGGAAGGACAACCCAGCTAGTAAATGTTATTGCCACTTTTTACAATGTTGTAAGGTTGTAAGGGTGTAACGTTTTGGTGAACAAAATTGTAGCAACGTTTTTACAGCTACATTTCAAATAGGTCCAGATCACAAAAAACACGACATTTTCACAACCTTCACAAAAAAAATATTTTAGAAACAATTGCCTAGCTGTGCAGAGAAGACGAGGAAAACAGTAGCAGATCAGATAAAAGGAGCGCAGAGCGAAGGAAGACGAGGGTGGAGAGAGCATCACATGACCTCCGCGCAGAGAGAGAGTGAGCCAGAGGTTGAGGCTCTGGAGGGCCTGGGTGTGAAAGGCCTGCCGTGCATGTCTGACACCAATTAATTTTTCAGCAAGCTGCGTAACCTAAGTGCAAGACCAGAGGAGCCGAGGCTGCTTTTAATGAGCCCGGCTGCCCCGGTTCCACACCCTGCTCCTCCCCTGGGCTCCCCAGAATAGCACCAAAGGTCAGCCCAAGCCGCGCCTGACGTCTGGCTGGGCTCTCCGGACGGGTTCTGTGTGCCGCTCGGCTATTCCCTGCCCTGGCTGATTCATCTTATTTATCGTAACGCACTGACGTTTTGTTTAATTAACTGCACGACAGAGAGAAAAGAGGTGCAATAACCTATAACCCCGCCCAGGAAACAAACTTTAAAGCAGCAAACCCTGGGGCCTCATATGTGACGCCAAAATCCACAGCAACGTTGTGATTCATAAAACTTGAACCTGGCCTGAAAATGTGTGCACCTCTACGCAACCTCCAGACCACAATAACATCAACATCATTATTCCCTGTGGCTGTATGCACAAAGATGCACAGGCTCTGCTTGTTTTTGTTTTCACCTTAAAGTTAGCAACCCATTCAGACCCATGAAACCAGGCCAGGTGGGTTAAGTGTGTAATCAACTGTTTTAATTGAGTTCATTGAGTAACACTGAAAAGCAGCAGACCCTGTGGCTCTCCAGGACCAGGGTTGGGGACCCCAAATATCCACATGGGAGAATCCCAAAAAGCTGCTCTGTCAGTCCCCATGCCTTCTCTGGTGCCGTCTCACTTTCCCCCTCTCCCTTTCTCCTCCTTCTCTCTCACTTCATCTGTCAACATCCTCAGATGTTCTGCCCTCTGGGCACGGTGAGAAGACTGGCACCATGCTGTCGGACGGCGCCATCTACAGCAGCATTGACTTCACTAGCAAGTCCGGCTACAGGATCCCCGGGCCCACGGCCCAGACCACGCCCTACGCCACCACCCAGATCCTGCAGTCCGCCAGCTTCCATGAGCTGGGCATCGACCCGCCTGACCCCCGCTGGAAGGCCTCGCTTCAGTCCAAGCAGGACATGGCAGGCCTGGGCTACGCCATGACCGACAACTTCTGCAACAACAGTGAGTCAAGAGGGAGTGAGGGAGGGAAGGAAGGATGTAGTGGTGGAGTGGAAAGGCCATCTGGCCATCTATGTGTGTGTGTGTGTGTGTGTGTGTGTGTGTGTGTGTGTGTGTGTGTGTGTGTGCGTGTGCGTGTGCATGTGTGTGTGTGTATGTGAGTGCATGTCTGTGTGTGTGTGTGTGTGTGTGTGTGTGTGCGTGCGTGGCTGCCTGCGTGGCTGCCTGCCTATGTGCTTGCAGAGGATGTCCGAGGCGTACTGACATCTCTGCAGTTTGAGAAGGACGGAATGTGTCTCTGCCTGTCTGCTCTAGCTTGCTTACCCTGTTGCTCTAACTGCATGCCCAGCATGTGCCTGTGCTTTGAACCCTCACACCACTGTGATTTTTACCCTCTGACCCCTAGCACTACTTTTCACTTCTGACTACCGATTGGCTGAAGGCTTTTCTAGTAGAATCCCACACAACCAATCACAAGATTTCAGCACCTGCAGCTCCCACACCAGCTCAGAGCGGACCCTCTCAGGTGGGTCAACACACACCAATTGTCCAGCGCAGATTTTGACACTCTCCGCCTGATTGGTTGGTCTGCCGATTACTTGCTTGAGTGATTGATAGTTTCACTGATGGGTTTATTGGCTGAATAATCTTCATATTTGCATGTGGCATTCAGACTTATAGAGCCAGTATAAAGGGAGATGGTAATAAGTCTGCACCCCTTCCCTTCCTGCCCCCCTCTCTCCTCCTGTACTCCTCTCATTATCCTCCCTTGGTTTTGTAAAAGCTTGTCACTCATACTATTGAAATTGGGATGTGATGTAATGGTGAACACCTGCTTTCCTGCGTATCAGCATATGCCCGCAGCAGGGGTGGGCAGTCATTTTCCTGGAGGGCCGGTGTGTATACAGGTTTTTGTTCCCACCAATTACTCTGGTTCAAGTAGATAATCAGCTGTTATTCATGAGTTTATGAAGACATTGAATCTAAATGTCAGATTCCAGATGATTGGGCTGGTTAAATAATTAAGAGCAGAATTTGGCATGAAATCCGGAAATAGATACAGCCCTCCTTGCCCACCCATGCCCTACAGAATGACCGTGTGGCTGTAAAATGTCATATCAGCGCTTTATCAATAGCAAGTGAGGGATGGAGTACTTGGGGCAAATCAACCACCACATAGCAACCACCTTGGTCTTCACACAAGGAGACTGCACTCACCCGAGAGAGTCGATCGAATGCCAAAGATGGTTTAGCTTCTGCAACCTTGCACTTCTGTTTCCTCAGTTCCTCAAAGTTACTCACCCAGACAAACATATTTTACAGTTACATACAAGAATATTACACATACTTTGTACAGTGAAATATTTTGACAGTATACAGTGTAAAACAGGCAATAAGTGATATGCTTTGTACTATATGCTGCATATTGTGGCATTTATGAAACAATACATTCTGAAAATGGGGGATTTCATTTGCGGTGACGTTATATAAGGACCCTCTCATCCACCAGATTAATTTAATAATAAACTAAAAAATAGATTAAAAATAGATAAAGACCAAAGCAGTGCTCACAGTCATGTCGCATCTGTGTCACAATTATTACCCCAGAGAAAAAAATCGGAAAATTGCAGAGTATTTACACTGTTTAATTTGATTGTACGTGACTAGGATTCCCTTGGGTTTTGACCTGTGTGCGTTTGCAATTTGAACGGTTGGACAGGCAGCTGATGTCCTGTCAAAGTGCAGCTCTTCATCGGTGGCCAGCCATACGCTCTAAAATAGAAAGCAAAAAAAACAAATCCCTAGTAACCTGGAGAGTTGAGAGGGACCGGATTTAACCAGGCGAAGCCAAAGCTGTGGGTTTGACAGCATATTTAAGCAATGCAGGCCGCAGGAGGAATGTTGCGGATAAAAGGAGAAGGAGACTGTTTCAGGGGCAGAGAATGTGTCATGTCAACGTGACCATTGGGCTCAGAAACCCTTGATGCAGTCGTGGCCAGGCTTGACACAGCAATTTGCGCTCTTGTAGGCCGCAGGCAAAAAGACAAGCGTGGGCGGGCTGAATGGCCCGACCTCGTCATCAAACATTCTCACGTTCTAATATCATGTGAGGAATTATATTTGCTCATTTAAACCCCCTGGCTGTACTCTGTTCTGTGTGGAACTATGGCTTATTATGCAATTATAATCATGGATCGCATGCATATAGCGCCTTTCATCTCACGATGTAAAATTGGTTTACAGCATGCATATTTGTGCATACATATTCATAAACATATTTCCTGTGTACACACTAGGCGTGGATCAAATACATATTTGAAATACTTCAACTCTTTAGAGTTAAATGCTTTGAACTCTTTTAAAATGTGAAAAGACGCTTGCAGATTCCTGAGAATATTCAACGACGTGTTACTAATAAAAACGTACAATCATATGAAAGAAGAATTTTGTTCTGATTATTGGTGAAAATTGATGTATCTTTTACAATTGTCGGTAATCAGCAGGAGTCATTAGTGTTTAGAGCATGGTTACTCAAATCTGGCCCACGAATCCAAATTCGGTCCTGGTTTTCCTTTTGCTCAGGTTTGAACAATTAGTGCAATTGATTAGCCAGAGTGTCTTCACACCTGACTCTCAGGTGAAGGGAGGGTGGAAAAACAGCAGTGCTTGGCCCACGAGGACCATGATTTGAGTAACCCTGGTTTAAAGGGTTAAAATATTTCAAACAAGGTAATTGACCCAGGGCTCAGGGCCCTTACACCCTTACACCAAATGCTGAGTACTGTGATCAGAAATAATTGTTGGTTATTTCCCATCTCTTTATATTTCCCTGTGTACAAAGCACAATATATTTCCCTGTGTACAAAGTGGACTCACAAACAGTGCTGATCCCTCCTGTATTTTAAGACTTGCCCCAACTGAGTATAACAGTGTGGCTACAGACCATTGAGGTGCCATTGAGGTGTCCTGTGAATGTTTATTAGGTGGACATCGAGTAACTGTAACTCTGGTGTCATAGAATTAGATATATGCTGTCAGGCATTTATTTATTTGAGAATCAATTCATGGTGTCCTGAATTGATTCAGACTCATTCCACCTAATACATCCCAGAATGCAATACTGTACTGATTGGTAGCTGAATACCTGTCAAACTAGCTGCCGTGGAAAGCTAGCTGATGTCAGTAGCCTTCTTGTGACCCAGGTTATTGCAGCATGTTTATACACTGCATGTGAAAGAGTAGCGGGCTGACATTGGTGAATCCCTGTTTTTAACACCCCCCTCCAACGCTGCTCTGCTGCCCCCTCAGATGGGAAGGGGGGGAAGAAGAAGAAGATGAAGACGAAGACTCCCAGGAGTGGGGGGTCCTGTTGGGCAAGCATTCCCCTGCCCCCGCCTCCCATGCACCCCCTCCCTGGCACCGAGCTGGACCACTGCGCCCCCCAACACCATGAAGGGGGAGGGTACGGGCTGCTCTACTCTCTTACACACTCTCATAACCAAAGAAACACATGCACACACACAGACACACACACAAACACACACACACACACATTGATCACACTTCCACACACACACACACACACACACTCATACATACTCACATATGTGCACATAAACGTTCTCACACCCACACAATCATACACACATACATGCGCACACACACACACTCATACATACTCACATATATGCGCGCACGCACACACATACACACTCTTATACACACACACACACACACACACACTCATACACAGACACATACATTCTGTACAGACATTCTTAAACAGCTTTTCCAAGGTGTGTTTATTTTCAGCCTCATTAATCCCAATCTTCTGAAAGTCATCAGCTGTTAATAGGTTTTCTGGTAAATGAGCACTTTTCTGCTTTATAAATCTTAATGGTTGCTGAATATGTCTGTCTTATGTCCAATAGAATGTGCCCTGACATATAAGTGTCCTTTTCTCAGTGGTTATTGTTGTCATTATAAAGATACAAAAAACATGAGTGAAGCGTGAGTTCCTATTAAATGATGTTGTTGCAACAGAACACCTTCTGTAATGAGGTCCTTATTAAAACCCTCTCAAAGTCAATTATTTTGGCTTCAGACTTCCATCCTGTCTCCAACCTAACTGGAGCCTGGATGGAGGAGATGACCATCATGTTAGTCTATAGAATCTGACAGTGCTCTCTCTTTCAAGTATTCAAGAGTTAACTCTCTTTCTATGCATCTGGAAAAGGCAGTTATTGTTTTTCGGATTGATTTTGATTGAACTGATTGATTCTAGCAAGTAAGTTTTAGCCAGCGTAATGTTGTAGGTCAGTGGTTTAATTGGCCTGAGCCTTCCCCTTAAATTGGAGCCCCACTGAGTATTCATTTATTAACCTACCCCCAGAACTTGGGTGGGCTTATCTCACGTCAGAGTGACAACCTGTACGGTAACGAGCCTGACAAGCGAGGCTAGCGTAAGAGTGGCAAGCACAGTACTGGCTGTGACAGCTCTCGGTCTCACTCCCCCTCTCCCTCAGGTATAAGAGTGACAGCTGGGGCTCCTCCCTGCCCCTGCAGACCTACCTGCACCAGGGCCTGGGGGACGAGCTGGAGGAGGAGGACGAGGAGGAGGGGCACGCACCGGCCCCTCCCCTCAGGGGCGTGGCCCTGTCCCCTGCAGCCGTATCTTATGGCCAGTTGTCCGCGGTCTCGCTGGCCCCCTCGCCCCGCGAGGAGACGCAGTCCATGCTGCAGGCGCGCCTGGACGAGCTGACCCGCGCCTACCAGCTGGACGTGGCCAAGCACACCTGGTGAGGAGGATGGCGTGGCTGGGCCAGCCATTTCTTACTCAAAAAATATATTGTCTTGTTTTTGTAATGTCTTACTTTGTCTCATGTTTTTCAGCACATAGTGCATTTAACATTTATAGCACAGTTATAACTGTGTATACATGTAATGACTACTATATATATACACACAGATAAATAAACCATTTCTGGAATTTGAACAAATTGTGGAAATTATGTATGCTGTATGTTGGTGGTCACTGTCTCTCTCTCTGTCTCTCTCTCTCTCTTTCTCTCCCCATGTATCTCTCTTTCTCTCTCTCTCTCTCTCTCCATGTACCTCTTTCTCTCTCTCTCTATCTCTCACTCCCTCTCTCTCTCATTCCGTCCTCGCAGGCACATGCAGGCCAGCCCCCACTCCCAATTGGTGTCCGAGCTGGAGACAGGCATGAGGGACGGGGAGGAAGAGGAGGGAGAGGTGTTGGAGGAAGAGGCAGAGGAGGAGGATGAGGAAGGCTATGAGATGCTGAGCCACCTCCGTGACATTCAGCACACAACTGGGCATGGCGTGGATGTCTCTGCCACAGGTATGGCATCCTCTGGACACACCTGTTCCCTACCACCTTGCTCCAGTTACTGTAGACGCACACGCAGGCCTTCGACCACTTTACTCTTAAGTGCTGAAAGAGTAATAAAAATAGGATTTAGCTCGCACACAGCAGAGACACATGGGTTGATCCTTTTATTCACAAGTCAGTTCAATGCTCTGCAGTGGTAACACACACACACACAGGCACACACACAGAAAATACATGCTTTTTGCTCTTGAGTCAGCTTGATAAAGCACACAGACGGAGACTGGATTGCCCCAGAGCCACAGTTTGGCAGCTTGTGTGGGCAGCAAGCTGGAAGAAGGCTCTTTTTCTCAAAGCTCTCTCCTGTAAACGAAAGCTGAGAGGAGCGTATGAGATGTGCAAAACAACCTTCCCCCCCCCCGTGCGTCACACGCCCATGTCACTGGCGAACGGCTTCAGCAAACATCTCACGGCTCGTTACCTTTCATTTGATAAATGTGTTTATCTATGTGCTTTTAAAATTTTACCCAGGGCCCTCTTCTCCTCGAGTGAGGGTAACTGAAGGAGGATGGCTCTTTCTTTTCTCCTTTATTCCTCCCTCTCAAAAAACCAAAACCAAACCAAAACCAAAACCAAAACCTTTCAAGGGAAGGTTTTCTTCTCTCAAATACCTCCTGATTGGAGCTCAACGTTCCGCTAGTTGTCCCTCCAGTTCTGTCAATGTCTCCCTCTCAACCTCCCAAAAGTGTACTTTTATCAACCTTTAGTGCCCCTGGACTGTGTACATACATACTGTATATGTAGGTGTGAGCGTGTGTGTGCATGTGTATGCGTGCTTTTGCATTTTTGTTACTCTTATTTTAACCTGCCTTTTTCACGTGAGTCAGATAAGAGGTTCTATATCGCAGTTTTACAGCTTTTCATTGATTCTATTTGTTACTGTATAAAGGAGCAGCTTAATTTTGAGCTACATTTTACATTGACATTTTAAGGATTTAGCAGAGCTCCATATACAAGAACCCATAATTTTGAAGTAACACTTGCTGGATTATCAGTCACCCATACTGGCTCTATCGTGTGGCTTTGAAGGGTTTTAACTGTACAGTCTCCCTCAGCCGCCTGCCACTTCTGTCAAATCCAACCGCCATTCCGGATCCATCTTGTGAGACAGAACGTAAATGGATTCCTCCTCTCTGTCGCCCCCTGCAGGGAAAGGCCTCTCACAGCGGCCCAGGCCAGGCAGCACCCTATCCACAGACACGGGTGCAGTGGGGACACATAGTTTGGGTCACCACAGGGTGCCACACCCCATCCGCAACAACAGGGGCGGGCTGCTGGAGCTGGCGGGAACCGAGCCCCGGCAACGAAACGCCAATGCGGATGGTGAGAGAGGGAGAGAAGGCATGGTCGGGGTTGAAGGGAATGATATTTGGCAGGGGTGGTCCTGGAGAACCAACCTGTGGTTTTCATTGTTACTCAGCACTATAGCAGGTTACTCAGCACACTATAGCAGGTCAATTTAAGCAGTTGATTAGACAGTTAAATGGCATTAACTGGTTTCTTATTGTAAGGTAAAAACATAAACCAGCAGATCATGAGGCTCTACAGGAGTTGGCCACCCTTAAAATGTGGTCTTATGCTGTAGTTGGGAGATAATGTATTGTTGTATTGTGAAGATATTTAGGGTCAACGTAATATGCTCACAATACCATAAGGGTTGCTGAATGGTGTAAATTAATGCTGAATACAGATTCTGTTTTGCTAGCTAACCCAATAATTAATAGGACTATGATAATCTATTTCTGGTAATATTAGGGCACATTAATCTTGTAATTGTATTGCAGTCAGTATTACTTATGCAGCCCCTCTCATAGTCTCCCCGCCCATTTATTTAAAGGGATAGTTCACCAAATTTCAAAACACAAACAAAAAATGTATTTACCTTAAAAATTGTCTACAGTTTCAGGGAGACTGGGATTCCCGATTTCTGCTTGATCACCGTGAAAATGATACACCTGTAACAGATTGAAACCCATTGGCCCCCTAGCATTGTTTTATTGTAACTACAATACTGGCTGTAAAAGGAGCTGCCTGAAAAAACATTATACTGTAAATGAATATTTTATTATCCTGACATTTTAATAATAATAAACAGCATAAAATATAGCTCATAACCTGTATTGTTTATTTTTATACAGCCTTTTTGGCTCATTTTTATCAAGGGTGCCAATAATTCTAGACCTCCTGACTGTATATACAGTATATATATGTATATACTTTATATGCGTATATTGTATACAGTATATATAATTTATATATATTTTTTTTTTTTTATCACATCTTATTGTTGTTTTTTGGATTCAAAGTTCCCCTTGTCTTCTACAAATGCAGGGGAGGCAGGCAGCCATTTTGTTAGGTGACATTTGTCTTAACTAAACCACCCACCTTCATCTCCCCTTCCTCCCGTCAGTCCTACCTCCTCCCCCTGACCCCCCACCATGGGACGTGGGGGCCAGGGACACCCTGGACAAGCGGCGACAGAGGCCCAGCCCGGGGGAGCCAGAGGGGGCTCTGCTGAGGGGGACACACTGCTCTATGGCCCAGGAGCGGCAGGGATCCACAGGGAGATGGCCCAGCCACAAAGCCGGCACCGACCACCTGGGGATCCAGTACTGCGGGGAGCTATGTGTGTTTCAACCCTCCTTTTAGCTTAAAACTGTCAGCAGACTGTGTTTGTGTTTGTGTCAGACCTGGGCCAAATACGTATTTGAAATAGTTTTACCTTTACCTTACTTGGACCCATGTTAAATCATGAATATTGACACAGCTGGGGGGGTTTGGCATGGCTAGCCAGCACTCCGCTTCACAGCGCCCTCTATCTCTACTGATATTTATGATATAACACTGGTTCTCATTCCATCTTTATTTAATGTCTGCTTCCTTACCTACCCCATTACCTAACTCAACACATTGATGATTGCAGTTCTGGTCATTGGTTGTTTCAGATGCAACAGAACAGCATGTATGTATTCTTGTTCAAGTGGTGTTACAGAAGGGTTGCCCCAGTAAAATATTATACTGTATGTTCGTTACATTATCCGTATGTCTGTCCCACAGAGTGTTCCGCCACAGAGATGAGCAGCTGGCCACCACTGCCCTGATATTCTGGTGTGATGGACAGCTCACCGATTTGTGCAATGAACTTTTACCTTATTTATGTACTATGGGAAGAACAGACAAGAGGATGAAGACAATGAGGAACAAAAGAAAGATGACTCAACACAATGTAAAAACACAGAGATGATTTTTTTTTCTCTCTCCTTAATAAGGCAATGTCTCACACGTCTCTCCTAAAACAATGTTGCATCAGGAGAGGTAAATCAATATGAAAACGAGAGCAATTAAAGAGAACAAAGGGAAAAAATGTAATGTTATGGTCATTTGAAAGAAAAGGAATTTCTCAAAATATGTAAATAGTTTTTTTTGTTTTACTTTGCAAGCTTGGTTTTTATATATTGTTTGTTTTATGGTCATTTGTACTATGTGGATTATAGAAAGGATGTGGTACCACAAATCCATTTTGTTTTACATGTTTTATTTTCCATAATTATTATAATTATTCATTGAATTGTTGTAATGAACTATTATTGTTTAATTTGCACAGCAATTTGTTTGGTTATAAGCACAAAAACAGCTCTTGCTGACACAAAGAACAGGAAGGATGGGTGTACAGGGGTTTCTGCACTGTAATCTAAATATAAAGAGATATACCCAGATGTATTGAGAGATATTTAGGGGGGAAAAAATAAATACACGTCCACATCCGAGAAGGATGAAAAAATGATAAGCTGAAGCCTAAGGCTGGCTATTTGTGTTTGACCGCAGTATTGGAGTTCTATTGAGCTCCAAGGTTTCAAAGGAGATATGCTTGGGAGGGAGGGTGGGATTAGCCTAAATCCATCAATCATTTTTTATTTTATTTTATTGCTAAATGCACAACACAACACTGCATCTAATGGGAAGTACTGTATGAAACAATGACAGAGATGAACAGATGACGGTAGATTCCCCTTCCTCTGTCTTTGTGACCTGCACTCAACAATTCCTTAGTGAACCTGTCAGCAAAAAGTGAGACAGAGAGAAAGTATTTATCACTATACAGTATTGCATATATTAATTACTTAATTAACTAGGGGCCCCGGGTGATGTAACTGTCAAAGTGTTCGCCCGGAATGCAAGTTGCCCACTGCAGCCGCGTTTCGAAACTCGTCTGCGCCAGCCCAGCTCTGGCCCGGGAGTCCTGATTGGGGACAGCAATTGGCTGTCCACCCCAGGGGGAGGAGGCATGAGCTCACCATGGAGTGGAAGGGTGACCCTGGAAACACAGGTTCCGTCTCGGAGGAGGCGGATCATTGCTTCAGGGTATTAGCTTGTCCTGTGGAGGCCGGCAGCGAGTTTGTGGGGGAGGGTAAATCGAAAGAAATAGAGGATGTAAATGGTCACCAAATTGGGAGAAAAACTGAAAAAATCTAAAACACATTTTTTTTAAATGAACTGCTCTAGCAACACTTTCATGCTACACCAATTAAGCATGGTGAATTTTAATTTGCAGAATTCAAGTTGAGGTTAGAGCAGGGGTGGGCAATTCCGATCCTGGAGGGCCGGTATGCAGGCTTTTGTTTCTACCAATTAACCTGGCTCAATTAATGAATTAATTAGTGCTGGTTCACTCTCAGATTAGATTACAGTAAACATTTCATACAGGAACACAACATCAGTCTTCAGCTGTCATTCATGAGCTTGACAGAAAACAAAAAAAAAAATAAAATATGTTAGATCATGTAAATGATTGCGCTAATTAAATAATTAAGAACAAAGTCGGCATGAAATCCAGAAACAGATATGGCCCTCTTTACCCACTCCTGCGTTAGAGAGAAGGGGGAAGGTCTGCTGTGGGTTTCAATCCACAGACCTCGCCGGCCACTCCGCACAACAAGAGATACAATTATCCTGTGCAATTAAATAGCAAGGTCCTCAGCAAAGGGAATTGACCACAATCGTATTACCTCTCAGAGGGTACGTCACAGCCTGTAGCTGACTCGCGTACCAAACTCACGTACCTGAACTCCGAAAGCTACATGTACAGAGGGTATGTCATGTCACGTGTCCTGTTCCTCTCTGTCCCTCCACCCCTTACCTGTTGGAGGTGAGGAAAGGGGCGCTTACCTTTCTGGGACCCTTGAGATTCAAACGCATTTTCACACAGTACCTAGCAAGGTTTCGTTGTTGTTTTTTTAGTGTTTGTTTGTTTGAATGATTAATTAATTCATTTATTTTCCCAACCTGTAAAGAATCTCAACAGTACCTGACATGTTCTGCCTCAGGAAATACAGGCACTTATGGTATGAACGTTTTCAACAAAAAAAAGCTACGATGCAAATAAAATGTGTATGTGAAATCCAACGCGGACGTTTCAGTGGCTTTTATGGCACTGTAATTTACTGATGTGCAATCAATACGGTAGTTGTGTAAGGCATTACATGGCAAAGACTATTCTCTCACAGTCTGACACTCGTTCTCATCGTGCTGCTTGAAGAAATAAAGGAGTAAATGAAATGTGATAGAACCATAAATCTATAGGCTATATAAGTAATTGTAAATATACTCATGAAAAACATGATGTTAAATGAACTTGTGGGAATTGAAATGAGCATTGAAAAACATGATGTTAAATGAACTGAGCGGCACGGTGGTGCAGTGGGTGAAATGAGCATCTCGGTTCGAATCGGCATAAATGTTCTCCCGTGTCCGCGTGGGTTTCCTCCGAACAAAGAAATAAGGCTAATTGGATCAAATCCCTACCTCTGGATTGTTTTATTCTTTATATGACCAGGAATTTATGGATGGATGGATGGATGGATGTACAATGCTTGTTCTTAAATCTTTCTTGAAATATGACTATATTAATATATTAATCACATTTCAAGAAAGATTTAGGGACATTGGATGAGTGGTCCCCTTCCTCAGTTAGGCTACACATAAATTCACTAAATCAATGCCAAGTGAAAGAATGTCTAAGAAAAGATGGACATTGGCACTTATGAATAAAGTGAATACACAATAAATTATTCATAATGCCTTCCTGAATACATGACTGTAATTAAGACTTCCGTGATCCGGCCAGGCCCCACCCCGCAGTCGGGCAGGGCCGGATCTAGGCATAGGCAAACTAGGTATGTGCCTAGTGTCTAACTGCCACAGGGGGGCCCAAACAGAGGGATTCATATATATATATTTTTTTACATTTAAATATTGTAAAATATTTTCTGATAAAAACTCCAATCTAAAACTTTATTTCAATGTATTACTTTTGAAGGTCATACACAACATAAGCACCTTGCAATGTACCAGAAAAGTCTTTCCGGTTCAATGCACATCATGTTTGCTAATTGCTATGTTAGCAGTGTCCTTTCAGCAATGCTTTTGGGTGCAGCAAAACACACAAAAAATAGTTTTGCCAGTTAAGCTCAATGGTAAAGGGTGTGCAATCAGTGATTGGCATGTATAAGAAGCTCAGAGAGCTAGGCCTGGGTGATGCATTCCCCAACGTGGAAATATGCCTTAGCATGTATTTGGCATTACTGATTGCAAATTGCTCTGAAGAAAGGTTGTTTTATTTATTGAAACGTGTCAAATGTACCTGAGATCAACAGTGAAGGAAAATAAACAACGCGTTTGCGTTGTTGGCGATTGAGAACGAATTCACCACTTCCTTGGATTATGATGAAAGTCAGGAGAAAGCATCTGTAAATGTGAGTACACTTTCCATTTAAATACCAAACTATGAATACGTAAAGACAAATAATAAAATCAAATGTAAAATGCAACTAAATAAATGAAACGCAATAGCTTATACCCCTATAAATACAAGACTATCAAACTCAAAACCACAACAAAGCAAAATATTGTAGTGAGCTTGCGCGAGGTGATGTATCAAGAAATTACAGAGTCCTGCTGCGTTGCAAAAATGGCTACGCGAATAGCCACTTTATTAAAAGGCGATAGATATCCGTGTTCCATACACCGCACAACCCCAGATAATATCTGGCGATAATTATCCGTGTTCCATACACCGCACAACCCCAGATAATATCTGGCAATAATTATCCGTGTTCCATACACCGCACAACCCCAGATCATATCTGGCAAACTTTGCTGGTACAGACGCATCATGAAAAGGACACGACAGACCATTAAACTTCTTCACTAATCAGCACAACAACCAGGACGTAAACTCAGTCAACAAAACACTTGATCGATAATGAACACGTTTGCCCTGATATTTAAGGGACTACACTAAACAATACAGGTATACTGGTCACGGTGGGTCCAACATTTAGCACACTGCCACCAGCCAGCTAACACATAAACAAGGCAACATTAACATATAACAAAGTTAAACCACATAATTACACAGGGGAAACGAACAAACACACAAATTTCAATTAATGCCCCGACTGGATCGACTGGATCGCTACAATATATATACCTACCTAAACTACTACACTAGGGTTGCCTAGTGTAGTCCATCCATTTAATCCGGCCCTGGTCAGGAATACTTGTTTTCCGAGGCACATTTACTGCAACATTCGAATGGAAACATACGGTAGGCAAGGGCAGTCTCCAGTGAGTCATTATCAACCGTCGCCAACATCGTTGTTGACGGCTGACATAAGGGACAACCGATATCAGCTGCGCTGCTCATTCATGAGGAAAAACGTACCCAGTATTCTGAAATGCTGCATCGATCAACCCTGTTGTTTTCGCTTTGGTACACATAAATGAATCACGTTTAAAAAAATATTTCATAGATGCCGGTGCCACAATCAGTTATCACATACACCACGGCGGATTAAAAAAGAAAGCGTTGACAAAAAATAGACTGCATGAAATGATAGGTTTCATTGTTTTATTAGGACAAAGCTCCACTGCGCAAGCCACGTGGATCGATCGTATGGTATAAGATTATTAGAACTGTGAAGGAGTTATTTGGGGAATAACTGACTTCTGCTCCTTTTCATATCATTTTAAAGAAGTAGTATGACTCAATACTTTATGACAATAATGTAGCTATGTAATTGTGCTTCTAGGCTTCAGTCATTTTGTTATGACAACGCTACGGAAATTACCTCACTTACCGTTAACAGAACTAAATGTGATTAATTCATCCATTTGGCATGTAATCTTATACCATTTGTTAAAAAAAATAGTAGCTATCAGCAGATACCGGTTATTTCACGCATTAATGAAACCATGTGAATGTCCTCCATATTTCAGAGATGGCGCTTAACATCTCCAATTAGATTAATTAGTTAATAAAGTGCCAATAAACCCTGCTTTATGTGATGGGTTCCATCTCATTTAAACACGGCAGCGTTTTGCAAGCGGATATGGTCAAATTAAAATACGATGCATCCCGTAATGAAAACCAATAAAATTGTGCTATGGTTGGTTACATCATTTGGTAATGTAATTAATTTTCTTGACTATTCCAATCATATACTTATTGAAGGCACATTTTCCTACTCCCTGGAGTCTAAGTGTAAGTATCTGATCTTATTTTATTTTTTGTAATATCCTTGTTTCTGTCTGTGTATATCTCAGTCATCTCCACAACTATCAGTGTCCCTACTGATATTTTAAACTCGAGTTCTTTATTAAGATTTCATTCCCGTTACAAGTGACATCCAAGTCACAGTGGGCTGTTACCAGACATTGTAGACAGCTGATTGCACACACTAGGTAAATAGTGCATAAAACTACAATATACAAAGTGCAAATCATTTACGTTTGTGAATCACATATTATTCCATCTGAGATGTATTTATTGTACGCCTGCTGTTGCTGTTTACGTCATTGAAAATACAGCACCGTGAAGAATGTGGCGAGGTGAGGGGACTGTGTACTGAGTGATTGACATCTCAAGGCCAATTCCTGCATCTGGCCCTTCAGTTTTCCTTTCAACCATGCTGTTCTCTGGAGAACAATCATCCGCTCACGGGCCTGAACCCTGGCGCTTTCTGGGACACAATCATTTAATTACGAGAGAGAGAGAGAAAGCGAGGTGATGGAGGAGAGAACGCTCAAAGCATTACTCGTGGATCGGCGGCACAGGAAGCTGTAATTGCGTTAATGGGGGACAGTTATTTGAACCACTCTGTTCTCTGTAATCCTCGATAAATCTCTCCTCGCCCTCTGTCCCACGCTCCCGTGAGAGAGAGAGAAAGAGAGAGAGCATGGTGGGTGAAACGAGGAATGGATAGAATGATGCACAACTCTGAGAGAAGACAGGCAGGTGCCAGGAGGCACAGTATGAAGCCAGAGCAGATATTGTACTCTAGTGTACTAACATAATCCCTCTGCTTAAATAATGAATATGCTGTGTAATTTATGCCATACATTCTTGGCATAAATACAAAATGTAAAATTTTCCCATTTATATTAATAGACAGTGCTTGTTCGTTAAATTGTTTTCATCACCAATGCTGTACTGTAAAATACATACTCACTGATGCTGTATGGACATAATAACATTTGTTGTCATTGGTCATGTTGTCAGTGTTTGATGACAGAAAAGAGAGATTGTACAGTGGACATGATAGAGATCAAATCCAATCAATATAAATTCAAATCCATCTCCTGAACTCCTGAAATATTGAGTCTTTTTCTCCCTTTGCCCTCAAAGCACAACAGATGGTGCGTTGCTATTGCAATTATCAGCACTTCTGAGGCAGCTGCTTCCGTGTGTTTTTTCTTTCTTTTCGTGTTTGTGCATCAAACACTGACCAGCATTAACCAGACATCCATGTCGGTGTCCGATGAGCGGTAGAATGAACAGATAGACGCACATGAATGAATGGACACATTTGCTGCTTTCAAAGTGTACAGTACACCAATTACAAAGCAGATGGCCACAGCGAGGTGCGTTACCAGTCGGTAGAGACCACAAGTTGAATCTCTAGCATTGAGGGACCCAAGTGCTGTATGCCCAGGTTTTGGTCTCTATGTGTGAGTTTGGGAATGAAAAATGAGCTGAAAAGTGTTGGACACCAGCCTGCTTAAATAGACACCCTGTATTCATTGACTGTCTTGCATTATGTTGCATCGGAGGATGACTCAGCTGTGGAATGGATTGCTGGGTTGAGTGTTGAGTGTTTCTGTGACTGCTGTGAGCTCTTGCCTATTGCTTTCACTTGCATCAACCCTCTGTGCTGTTCACCCACTGGCGACCATTACTGGATATCAAGCATCCACTTGACTCGGCATTAGTATTTGACATTAGTATTTGACATTCAGAAAATAATAATAATAATAATGTATAACAATTCCCACAATGCTTTGCATTGCATTTGAGCAACCTGGGTAGCTCAAAGCTGCTTTTTTGGAATCCCTGATTTTTATGCAAAGAACATTGAGAATTATTGACTGAATCAATGAAATATGCATTGCAAAAGAGACACTGGTTTTAATACTGCACTAATCTAACAAGGAGATGGCAGGAGGGAGGTTAACTATGTGCCAACATGCCAAGAACAAGTCTTTGATTTACTGGTGATTGTTGTGGTGAAAATAATAAATAATATAGTATATATATCAATAAAACAATATCCACCCGCATTCACACCACAAGGACTTAATAAAAAAAACAGATGAAATTTAGTAGACAGGAAGCATTGCTACACTTTGGAGAATAACGGTGTCAGTCTCACTACATTATTGCTGTTATTATGGTTAATAATTTAAACATTGCACAACTCAAGGGCTTTTCTTCCACTAGAGCTGCTGGTTGGTTTATTAGAAATGACTCTTGAAAGGATGCGTCTCACTGAAGCAGCAAATTAACAAGTAGACTCTAGCGTGTTAAGAAGAAAAAAGAAAGTGAGAGGGACCCAGAGAAGGGGGTAAAATCTATGACATCATACAGTCAATGTATACATAATCATTTAGATGAATTAAACGCTTATTCTGTGTAGATCACTACAGATTCTGCAGCCACCCTTAGAGCAGGGGCAACAGCAGAATGTGTCATACCCTCCAACACCTGAGAGTGAATATGGAACATGCATTGCAACTAACCAAATCAGTAGTTTTCCCACATAAAGGTGAGAGGTTAAGCCAAGTTTGGGTAAGATGATATAAAAAAAATACCAAGAGCTGAAGAGATGCCATTCTTCATATTTATAGTCTGTCTGGGCATTGTGTTCTCCCATAGTATTTTGACACTATTGGTTGAAGGTAGCCTTGCCTATGACCCAAAGCATCATTGTCTCTTTTTTTCCCTCTCTGGTGAATGACCATTCGTTTCTGACACGGAACACAGCAGTCATTTGGGGATCATTGGCAAAGGTATTTCAAAGGATGTGACAGCGTTGTGATAGTTTGTCCTTTGGAGATGTAAGGAATCCAGACGGTTCTGCAAAGCTCTTTTTGACAGACAGGGACAGACTCGGGTAACAGCAGATGCTTGATGATAATGAACATGGCTTATCATTCTGTGGAAAACTGACAATTCATGTAATTTTCTCTGCGAGTTTAACTGAATCAGGGTATTGAGCAAGAATTGGCAGGGGGTATTTATTCTCTGGTGTCAATGTTTAATTGAGTTGGGACATCGAGCAGTAATTGGCGGGGGATGTTTTATCTCCTGTGTAGGAATATAATTGTGTGGAAGATCGTTTGAAAGGACAGTTGCGCTACGTGTCGTATTCACTCTGATTGTGATGGCGACTGGGGGGAACATCCTCCATTTTTAAACTGTCTGAGCGAAACATTCCCTGCATAGCAAGGAGATTTAATTTAATTTGGTATTAAAACTGTACAAAGCATGTACAGACAATAAAGTGAACATTTTCAAAATCAGCACAATTTTGCACATCATGACTATTGTGAAACAACTGGTAAACATTTTGTGTTGGTTTGAAATGTGTGACAGCTAGAACAAACAAACAAAAGTATAATCGCACGTGCTACCCTGTCAGCAGCCACGGTGCTTTTCTGATACTGAACCACATGAACGCGGTCTCTGAAAAGTGACGAGCCAAGCCCTGGTGCACACATTACAACTACTGTGCCTTGGGTCCGTTTTTACAGAGTTTAAAAGCTTTAAAAGTTTTTTCAACAGTTCCATTCGATATTTGTGCCACATGTAACCAGGGATAGGCAGCATAGGTTACCTTAAAATCTGAACATTCTTTGGCAAAAAGAAATCGCAACTGAAGGAGAATGACGACTTGACCGTGCGTGCCTCCTTTTAAACAAATACGGAAAAACTATGAATTTCCAGTGTGTGACATCTCATGCTCATGCTCTCAGTAGGTGTGGTATCCCAGGGGTGAAAGGGTAGAGAAACACATAAGAGCTGTTTTAACGGTCCACTAATGCGCCACAGAGCCATTACTCACCCCCCCCCCCAAGGGTCTACGTGCCCTTCAGCGTGCCACGGTAATAAAGAAGGATCGAAGCTTTATATTTGCTGTCAAATAGAGGACAGGCATGTTTCCGTTACACTGTCTCTCAGCAACACTCTCTCTGAGGCTCTCTCTCTCTCTCTCTCACACCCCGTCGTCACGTGTACGCTGCGTCCATCCTGCTGGGAGAAGGGGCTGAGTGAGAATGTAGAGGGATTTTCCCATTTCGTCTGCAGGGGTGCGAAGATCATGAGAACGCTTCCGCACCTGCACGGAAAACTCATTTTTGCACAATTTTGAAAAACAACACTGAAAAGTGATTTACGCCGTGCCACAGTGCACAGCACAGTGTATGTAAAAAATGTGTATAATGGCACACAATTACAATTAGCTTATAGCTAACTGAGCTATACTTACATTATTTTAAGGGCACACCATTACAATTAAGGCAATATTAAGTGAATATTATTCAATTATCTGAGTAAATAAAAACACTCAGGGGATGCAAAGATGATCATCTCATTTCCAATTACATAATTCTTGCTGCTGTGCATGACGGTATATGTCACTTTAGATAAGTCACCAGTCATTGAGCCTGTACAATTATGAGATGTGAGAAGGATGGGTGCGGCATACGTCCGTCGTGACAAAGGGGAATCCTCTCTTCAGCCCTATTTCTCCTGGACCTCTCTGCTGCTTTTGACACATTCCTTCTATCCCACCCTGGGAATCTCAAGCACAGCTCTTAAACTGGTTGAACCCTACCTCTCTGTTCACTCCTTTAGGGTATCCGGGAATGGTGGTTTATCTAGATCCCATGTTCTTCCTACGGGTGTCCCACAAGGTTTTGTACACGGTCTCCTGCCTGTCTTCCTTTACATGCAATCTCTTGGTTCTGTCATCTCCTCCCATGTCTTCCCCTACCACTTCTGCACCAGTGACATTCAGCCCTTCCCTTCTTTTCCCCCTTCTGACACAGAGGTCTCAGTGCGCATCTCGGCCTGCCTGAAGGACATCTCACTCTGGATGGCCGCTCACCGCCTGAAGGTCAACCTGGCTAAGACTGAGATGCTCTTCATTCCCTCCAAGCCCTCCCGGCCCCAAGACCTCTCCCTCAGCCTTGATGCTAGAGGTGAACTCGCTTGTTGCACCTCCACTGCTAAAACCCTGGGGGTAACCTTAGATGACCAACTTTCTCTTCCCATGTGGCAGCAGTGAATCGGACTTGCAGATTCTTCCTATAAAACATGCGGAGAATCCATCCCTTCTTCAGCACATACTCCACACAGCTTCTAGTCCAGGCCCTGGTACTCTCACGTCGGGACTACTTCAACTCCCCCCTCGCTAGTCTCCCTGCCTGTGCCACGAAACTCCTGCAGTTCATCTAGAATGCAGCCGCGTGGCTCATCTACAACCTTCCCAAACATTCACACCCCTCCTCGTCACGCTTAATCTGCTACATGTTACAGCATGCATCAAGTTTAAAAACCTTAGTGTTAGCCTACAAGATAGCGAATAGAACAGCTTCACTACACCTCCAATCCATCTTTGAACCGTACAAACTCGCTAGATTACTCTGTTCCACAACGTCAAGGCGACTGGCTGTTCCCTCCCTGTGTGGTTGCTCCTCCCAGCTGTGTTGCCTGTCTGTTCTGGTCCCCTATTGGTAGAATAAACTTCCGGCAGGGGTTAAAACAGCAGAATCATTGCCCATCTTCCCCTGCAGACTGAAGACTCCCCACTCCCACCCCCTAGCACTTGCTACTTTTTTTAAATTCATGTAACTGATATGTTCAGCTGTTTCTTTGTTGTATTACGGTATTGGATGTACATATCTAGGCAGTTACAAATTGAGGCATGGTTGTTGAATTGATATAAATATTTTACAGTGGTGCTTTAGTGATGTTGCTCGTACACTCACTGGTCTGGGAGTGATGTTTGACAGATCTGTGCCACTATTGCTCATAGAACTAGTGTGGATGCACTTATGTTCTCGTATTGTAAGTTGCTCTGGATGGCGTCTGCATGAGCATTAATGCTAAATGGCTGTAATGTAATGTGATTATTAACATTCCTTCACATATGACAAATACTGTACAGTAATAGCTTGTTTTCCATAAACACTGGAAACAATATTGTGAAAAAATGAAATGATCCAATAGTATCAAACTGAAGTTTTCTGCTTCACTTAATTGAGAGAAGGTTGTTCTTTATTAGTGCAAACATTTTGTGCACACATTGTGTGACAGAACAAAGCACACAGCTCACTGTTGAAATGTCTGTCGCTTCATTACATTGACTTCCGATGTTTACTGAGCTTTCGATTCTCCGTATCTCTTTCAGTGGCAAATACTGTACAAGGGGAAAAATGTAACGCCTGCTGAAACAGCAAGCACAGGCATGCTCTGTAAGGGGCTTGAAAGAGTCTAACTACAGATCCTTCAGTACAATGGAAAAATAATTCAGTAAGTAAAGGACACAGGAGGATGCGTAGGGGAAGCTCTAGTCCTTGTGTGTTATTTGCGATGTCACAGCTGGCTTTAAATAAACATCAATGAGAGCACTTTGGTGATTAACTGGCGATTCACCGATGGTACTATACCATCACTAAAACACTTGAAGTCTGGCCTGCTTCCAAGCTCTGGTCCCACAACGCAAAGACAAAAGTGGAGCAATCTTTCATAATTGTTGGGAATTTGTCAATATCACTTTACAGAATTTATATTACCACAACGATCACTATCTCTTTATCGAATTTCCTATTTATTATAATGATGCTTGATAGGATGTCTGATGGAATATTTTATTCTCCATTACGGCCCTTTAGACAGAAGAGAATGGCCAGCTGCCATTCTTGTTTGTATAAGATAAGGTAGGATTGTATAATATATTGTTGGTTAACAAATAATAACTGGTAATTGAAATATACAGTCCAAAATTATTCACACCCTGGATAAAGATGAGCAAAAAAGGCTGTATAAAATAAACAATACAGGTAATGAGCTAAATTGTATTCTCAAAAAATGTGCAAAGTTAATTATTTTATACGAACACAATTGCTCAGAGAAAAATATTTTGTTTAACAAGTATAATTTTTCCCCCCTAAAAGATATGACACAGTTATTCACACATTAGTACTTTGTGCATCCACCCCTTGCAAGGATGACACAACTCTCTAGAGTCACCATCTATAGTTTATGAGATTGAGGGGATATTTGACCATTCCTCCATACAGAGTCTTTAGAGATCCAAACCAGAACGTTTTCAACCAGGTTCAGATCTGGAGACAGATGGCCATTGCAAAACAATGCCAAACTTATTTTCTGATGAGAACAAAATGGAGCTTTTTTGCCATGCACAGCGGCGGTGGGTTTGGCACCTGGAGAAGAACGCTTATGTTGAAAAGAACCTATACTTACATGAAATATGGTGAATACCCTTGTGGATCTTTGATGTTATGGGGTTGTTTTGCATCTACTGGGCCTGCAGCTCTTGTTAAGGCCAATGGAGGCATGAACTCCAGCAAGTACTAAGACTTTTTGGCAAAAAAACCTGGTTCTCTCTGCTAAGAAGCCAAAACATTGCTGCAAATGGATATTTCATCAAGACAATTATCCCAAGCATACCTCAAATCAACCAAGAAATGGTAGACTGAGCACAAAATTATTGTTTTGCGATGTTCATCTCTGTCCCCAGACTTGAACCCGATCAAAATATAACTCACATTTATTTGAGCGTACAAAATAGCTCATTGGCTGTATTGTTGAATTTATACAGCCTTTTTTGGCTAATCTTTATCAAGGGTGTGAATCATTTTGTAGTGTAGTGACTGTAAATCATTGCATGAGGATAAAATGCACTGTTTGGAATAGTGATGGAATATATCAAACACCTTATCATCAACTATGATTGCTGTAGCCCCCCATAGTGTGTGTTGCTGTAGTTATTGTCTGTACATTTATTCCTTTTTTTAATTTTATGTTGGCTGTTGTTTGTTGCTCAGGGGCTTGTTTCTTGTGTTTGTGTATGGATTTTGTGTTTCTACCATAAGGCAAGCTCCCATCATGCACATGTGGACGCGACACCATCTTACAGTGCAGGAGTGTGCCAGGATGGCTCCGTGCAGCTGCTTCGGTAATTAACTCTCAGAGTTCACAAATGAAGTTAATTGAGCAATGTATCACATGGATTCCCACAAAGGAGATGAGACCAGAAATCTTCCTCTGCTGCTGTTACGATGAATAAATCGAACCTGGATCCAGATTTTGAATCCTTCGGGAAGCATGTGCATAAGAAACTATTTTAGAATAGAACAGTCAATTATCAGCCGCTGGGGGAGGCATATAACTAAAAGCACATTGAGTCTATTTTCGAGAAGAGCTGTTGGACAGCTCTGCATGGAGAGGCTTTAATTGATAGCACAAATCCCTGTGTGATGCTAGCATCAGCCGTCTTTGTCTTGAATAGTTGGGGCCTGCTGTTCCATATACCGTGCAAGGACTTCAGCCATCTTCAACGGGTCAGGACAGTATAATTGTCTGTTGTTGTTTTTCTTTAAAGGAGAGCACACCGGTGACTGTTTGACGATGGTCACCGGTCACGATGACATTGTAATTGAAGCTATAAATACAAGTTATGAAAAGGGGTATTTATAAAATACTGTCATGGGGGAAAAGGTGTATAGGCTGCAGGATATTCAGCTAGGGAAATCAGTCATGTATGCTGTCTTTACATTGAGTCACATGTGTAATTGTTCCATCCAATCACAATCTTCCAAGACTGTGAGTGTGTGCTGTGTAACCACTAGAACTCAACAGCCCTTCCTGAGGCTTATTCAATAGGCAGAATGTTAAGTTTTGAATGTTACATTTACTGAACAGGAAGTTCACTCTTAAGAGTTTGCTATGTTTTGCAACACTCCACGGGAGATGTTTTGTGGACATGTCGTGGGGGCAGGAATGTGCAACCGGATGTTCAGTTCAGTCATGTTTTAAAATGTTCATGTAGCGTTTTGGTGCTCTTGAATATGCCTGATATTGTAGAAATAACAATGATGCGTCTATGTTGTGAGAATGGTGTTATACAACTGAGTGGCCCTTAATGAACACAAAGAAAAAACAGGAGCTGAGATTTTTGGCATTTAATGATATTTTTAATAAATAATGTGGAAAAAAATTAGATGTTTTCCAATTACGTGGTCCTCAAAATGCAAAAAACAATGGCTGGTGATAAAAAGTGACCTTTTTATCCAGTAAAAGTCCAAAATGAAGAATGACAAACACTAATGTCCCTTAGGAAGTGCATTTACACCCACTCTCGCTCATCAACTCGATTCTGTTCCATTCTTCAACGGCAGTACAAAAAAAAACACTAAACCCAAAACATTGGCTTCATTAGATGGCACTTGAATCGGGCTGCCCAGAATCACAGCCGGAAACTCACGTGGGCTCCGCACCAGAACCCAAGTCCCCTGTCTGTCACCTATGCGTACCTCTTGGTTCTTTTATATTATCTCTCTTTCTTCCTGTGATAAGACTCCCCACTGTACACCAGCAGTGACATCACGGCCATTGACTCACCGTCCCTCAGAAGCTAGAAGTCTAGCTAGATTGAATAGTTTTTTTACCACCTTCTTTTTACAATGGGACATATGTTTTAGAAGTCCTAACAAACAAACCAGAGTACCCCTTCTTCTAAGAGCACTTATTGGCCTTCCAGCCACCCTGCACCTACCCTACCAAATGTGGAGAGGTGATTTCCATTTATGGGCATGTGGAGATGCTTCCTGTTAGGACAGTACCACCCACTTCCTGTATCTTGCCTTTAAGTGCATTCAATGATTATGTACTACATGTACTACAACATGTGAATTACTGATAAATAACAACACTGTATTGAATTTGTTGATTATTTGGCAATATACCTTGATCTGCAATTACCTTTTTTGGCTTTTAATGAAACCTGATATACTCTGGACTGCTGTACAAGAGGAGTCACATTTCTGGACTTTTCACAATTAACAAGACACTTTGTCATAACTCTCTTCCTCCAGTAAGACGGAACTTTCAATATATAAAATGATTTAAAATAAAGTTTAGTGATTGTGCTTTTTAAACCAATGTAAGACAATAAAACATACAACAACAAATACATGGAAAAAACAATAAACAATACAACAGTGCAGTACAAAAAAAAATTAAAATCCCATTGTGGCACTTTCTTGGGGCAGTTAAACGATTGACCAATTTGCATGGGCAAAAACCAATTAATAACTGCAATAAAATAATTATTTAAACTAACAGGGAAGCCAAATATATGGCACCACAGTGGGTGATTAAAACGTATATATATTTCTTATATATATAGTGAAAAGAGATTCCACCCCCATCTGCTTGAAGCATATTGTAAGGCCTAACTGTAACAGCCTTAGGGGTAAGCCATGTTGTGTCAAAAATCAAGTAAACAAAGAGCCCCATATTGCATTGGACGAAAGAGTACAGTACCACTGTTTCACTTTGAACGCACCATTCTGCTTACCCTCATTCTCTCTTTTGTTTCGCTTTTTTCTTTGAAAAGACATCAAAATGATACATTGGAACAAACGGAGACATTACGTATTGGTCATTTTTTTGTTCAGAAACATTTTGTAAAAAGAAACATTTACATAATCGTCAGCAAAATGTGACAGTCTGATACTCTGATGGTGTGATGTTCTGATGTTTTTTAATTTTTTTTATTATTGTTTTAAATCAGGCGTTTTAGGATGCTTCCCCTCCTGGTGTATTGACATGCAGAGGACCGGGTCGGTATGGTCCTCCTGTAAAGTAGTCTGGTGTTCAGATGTGTTAAAATCAGGAGATCAGGGGAGAATGTCCTTGCTGCAAAGTGATGGTCTGGTATTTTCATGTGCTACAGATGAGGGCCGTTTCCCCTCCTGTAAGGCGACGGTCGGGTGACGTGTGTAAATTGGTTCTCCTGAAATGATCTTGAGTGTCTCCTGCTGTCCGGCTATTCTGATTTTCAGCTCCTCAGCTCTCCTGCAGCTGTGGACAAGAGAGGACTCAGCTTACACAATGTCAGTAATGTAATGTTAGTAATACCTGACTCAGGGAAGGGAGGTCTTAACTCGGAACTGACATCAAAATGAGCCATATTGATTGAAAGCGTTAAAATCAAAATAGGCTCATTTTGTAGCTATAACTCTTTAGTTTAAATGAGCCAATAATCAAACCAGGGGTAATCGGGATCACAATAGAATGATACAGTGATACAGGAGAATGATCTCCTTCTCAGTGACCCACTATTTTTGGCTTGTTTTGCAAACTGTTTGATTTTGTTCTGTCCCTTCTTTATATTAAACAAGGGATTGTCCCACATTGTATTCTTTAGCAATAGTGCTATGACATGCCCCTATGTCTAGTTTTGATAGTATTTTGAATTTGTCATCCGTGGAAATTGTAAGTCATTTTGGTTCTATTGTATGCATGACATATGAATATCAGTAATATATCAGTAATATATATGACAGTATGTGATATAAGCTCACCTCCTGCTCTGCTTCCTCAGGCTGAAAGGCTCCCAGGGTGTTGGAGGGGTTCCTGCGGGCACCGGGGCCCCCCTCCCCTCTCCTGCGGCCCCCTGAGCTACGGGATGACATGGAGCTGGAGGAGCTGGGATCTCTGTCCCTCGAGGTGGGCAATGAGGGGAAGGACGGACGACTGTAGGGGGGGATGTCCTCCGAAACTGAGAGGGGGGAAAGACAGAGGGGGAGAGAAAGAGACACAAAGAGCATTACACACACACAAACCCACATACACAATACACACCTGTACAGACCGCCCTACCCAGACAAACATGCACACGTGCGCACACATACATATGCAAATGCACAGATTCATTTCCAGATGCCCCATACCCGAGTGATGGTGGGCCTTAATGCCCTGTACCTGGGTGTTGGTGGGCCTTGATGCCCCATGCCTGGGTGTTGGTGGGCCTTGATGCCCCGTACCTGGGTGTTGGTGGGCCTTGATGCCCAGGCTGCCCTCCTGCTTGCCCCTCCTCAGGCTCCTTTGTCTCTCCTGGGCCTCTTCCACTGGACGCGGCCCACCTGCACCCCCTCTCCTGTCCCTGGCGTCCACGCATCCCATCTTTGGGGGCACCACCCCACGCCCCTCCACACCCAACCTCAAGGGGGGGCCAGAGGGTAGGAGCCCCATGGATTGGGGGCTGAGAGATGTGGACAGGTCTGGAGAAGGATGAAAGCCTATTTGTTAATGAAAAAATATAAGTTAAGAAACTTGAATTTAGGTTGTGTCCTCCCAAGAATCGATGGTTCAGAGGACAGCAATATGAGGCATGCAGGGCAGAATTAGGCCAATACCCATGCCTACTCCCTAATTGTACAGACCTGTCCAGCGCTGAAAAGATTAGGAAAGGATGGGAGCTGTATTGATGCTGCTGTTAAAGGGCTACGGGAGTGTACAAGCGCACGGCAGTGCGTCTCACTCTTCTATGGGGGTGTACGAGCGCATGGCAGTGTGTCTCACTCTTCTACAGGGGTGTACAAGCGCATGGAAGTGTGTCTCACTCTTCTACAGGGGTGTACAAGTGCATGGCACTGTGTCTCACTCTTCTACAGGGGTGTATGAGCGCATGGCAGTGTAGCTCACTCTTCTACAGCGGTGTACAAGAGCATGGCACTGTGTCTCACTCTTTCTCCCCTCCTGCTGCAGATACGCTCAATCAGATGGCCATTGGCTCAGACCTGTGTGTGTGTACGCGAGAGTAAGCGAGAGTGTGTGTGTATGAGAAAGAGAGGGAGAAAGACAGATAGTGTGTGTGTGTGTGTGTGTGAGCGAGTGTGTGTGTGTGTTTTGGTGCACTAGTAAGGCTTGCTGGGCCCTCTCCTCTGTGTGCAGGATATTGAGTCTCTGTGCAATGCTCCAGCAAAAAAATGAATTATTTACACCTCACTCGTAATATTGACATCTCTTATTTAAACCAGAGCAGGCCTGTGGGCCCCCACCTCTGCTCTGTCTGTGGAAACAGGGTAGTGACACACTTAGAGAGAGAGAACCACTCTGGGGGGGTCTTCTGTAGTCTATTGTCTGGTCTACTCACTCAGTCATATAATAGCATGTTTCAGGAGGAAGGTTCATTATAGGCTGGGGAGTGGATTTGATTGATCAGCACGCAGGCTGTGTACCTTCCAGGTAGGCCTCGCGTTGCAGGTGCCCTTGGTCTCCAGGCGTGTGCTGCTTGTGCTTCTTGGGCGGTCGTTTCTGCATGGCCGCAGTGCTCATGCTGCTGTCGGTGGAGACGGGGCTGTTGGGACGGTGGCCTGGGGCACCCAGGTGGTACCTTCGGCCTGGGGGACGAGAGAAAGGGAGCGTCCGGGGGTGTTTCCCAAAGCTAAACTAAACAAGCAAAGTGATTTTTTTCTGTTTGAGTGATGAGAGCAGCAGTTTCCCTGACATGGAATAGGAAATGTTGGACATGTATCCTAAAATATATATATATTTTTTTTTTTCTCCTGCAAAATAAGTGCAGATTAGCTTTACCTTCCTACCTTGTCTCAGTATGTACATGGTTTTGCCAGTGTGTCTCTTCATTTTTAAGTCAAATTTCCCTGTCATAATCAAACTGCTCTGAACTGCTTGAGCAACTGTTTTCTTTAACCTGTTCAGTTAACTGAGAACTCAACTCTCATCTGTAGTGATGACGGGTGGAATAGAGAGTGCAAGGGATTGTGTAGCCAATCAGATGCATTTTTTTACTTTCTACTGTACTTTTGTCCTATGGTCTTTGGGTGTCTCACCTCCGGGCCCGGCCTGGTCGGGCAGCATGCCGGGGGCGTACCGGGCCACCTTGAGCCCGGCGTACTCGGCGGCGGTGGCCACAGCCTGGGCGAAGTCGGCGTCGGTGAAGAAGGACCCGTCGGAGGAGGAGCCGGCACTGGAGCGGCGGGAGGAGGCGGAGCCCCCCTCGGAGGCGGAGCCCCAGCCGTTGATCATGGAGCCCGTGACCGAGCTCTCCAGGTCCCCCACACTGGAGGCAGGGGTCTGCTCCAGCCCCCGGAGGTGGAGCGCGCCGGGGAGGCGGTCCTGCCGCTGGAGGTACCGCCCCTCACGGAGCCCTGCCTCCTCCCCCTCACCCACCTCCTCTTCCTCCTCCTCCTCCTCCTCGTCCTCCTCCTCCAGCCCGTCGGTGTCCTGCGCCAGGGGGCTGCAGATGTAGCCGTAGTTGTGCGGGGGAGAGAGGGGCAGCGGGGGGCTCACTGCGTGCCTTCTGAAAGAGAAGAAAGGCAGGTGGGTCTAATCGCTACACACTGCTACACTGATGCTACACTGATGAATGCCATGAGGCATCATAACAATAATAGTATATTACAGGATATTTATGGATATTTACAGACTGCATAGCTACGTTGATGATGAATAATAAACTTTGTTTGTACAGGTAACTGCCAAAATAAAGGCAACAGAGGGATCCTTTAAATGGATGCAGTACTGCGAGCGTCCATCGGGTGGCGTCATGGCCTAGCCCGGGCCAGGGCTGTTTGAGTTTACCCCACTGGGTTACCTGCGTTTCTGTCCTTATTTTGACAGTCACCTGTATATCATTATTGTTATTATGCCTCAGGACTCTATTATGCTGGCCTTCCTGTGGTCTCAGTGATCATAGCAATGATTCAAAAGGATAACACTTCCACATGCTGCGCACGTAGCTCCTGCTTGTGTTGGCTCCAATTTACTGTGATCCAAAACTGAATAGTCAGTGTAACGTAACTAACGTACGCATGCACCAAAAAATACTATCCGCTTTGTGGTCTCAAAGATGCGTGTCCATTTCAAAGAAACGTAAAGCTATTGGCTAAAAGGACTAGCTACAAGGGTACACTGGCCAGACTGAGTTTAAAGCCACTGAGGGTTGGTTCTTGTGGTGAGAAGAAACATGGCCTCAGCGAGGGAACATTGAAAGTGGAGCAGCGGTCGGCTGGCGAGCAGGCAGCTTAAACCGCTTGTAGCAGCGCTCTTAATGATTAAAAGCATCCATTAATGTGCCAAATGATGCATTAAAATGCATGTTTTATTGTACACCAGCAGGTGCCGCTTTTATTTCATTATCCCTTGGAAACTCACTCCCCTTGAACTCACTCAGTGTCAACACGACAGAGTTATTGAGGGAGACGAGTTGTGTGTGTATATATGTATATAGGCTGTGTCAAGACAAATGGGAATGAAATCCGCAAGACAGCATTTTCAACCTGGCACAGTACAGCTGGTACTGCAGTTCTGATGGATAAGCTATAACATGGAGACATTGGGCCTTATTTATAAAAAGTTGCGTAGAAACCATCCTATATTTGATCTAAGATCATTTCTGAAATGTGCGTAAGTGTGATTCAGAGAAACTGAACGTACGCACAGAAAAACGTGTCCCACCAGTCCCCCAGATGTGAAATCTGTAAATCACAAATGATCTTGAAATTGTGCGTAGCTGAATGGTTTTAGATCTCCGCCTTGTAAACGCCCCTAATTAATACATTAGCATATAAAGGAGCACGAATCAAAACACAAATCCTCTACTTGATAATGGCGAGCTGCAAGAAAAATTATTTTAACGAGGCCGAAATCGAGGTCCTGTTGGCGGAGGTGCATATGCGTGCAGGGACGCTGTTTGGGAGCCTTTCCAGTGGCTTTACCAGTAAAACCAAGTACGTGGCCTCGCAGTCTGTATAACTCGTTCCCTTCTTATTGCGCGATTGGCGATATCTTCGAGAAGTGACAATGCTGCCATTCTTCCTCTTGCAAACCACTACATTATTGGACATTTTATAGCCTATAGATTGACCGAAATGTTTTACATGTGTGGAACCATAATATGTATATTAAATACATTTCCTTCAAGGATGTGTCAATTATGCTAATATGGGTAGTTTTGGAAAACCAATGGGTGTTTTTGTTTTGTTTTCCACAAGCTGCCTAGCTTATGTTGTTTTAATTTATTAATAACTTTATTGTGCAAACCATTACGTATAGCCTAAGCAATGTGTTCAATCTGGTAATACTACTACTACTACTACTACTACTAATAATAATAATCATAATAATGAGGAAACAATTAGGCAGCAGACGACATGTTGGCGCTCTTAGATTCCCAAATACATTTTACATTACATTTACATTTTAAGCATTTAGCAGACGCTCTTATCCAGAGCGACTTACAATATGTACATTAATACATGGTAGGAACAATCATAGTACGCGCAGGAGATCAGTGCAGTAATACAGCAATAGACATTATTGCAGGCAGCTGCGTACCATACCTGTAACACTGGGAAGGAAAAGGTTACTAATTTTTTTTTTTTTTATGGAGTAAGCAGGGGTATATAGTGTTGAGCAAGTAGGCAGTGGTGATGACAATTAGCTAGATGTACAGAATTCAGTGGTAGTGGAGTCTGAAAAGGTGGGTTTTGAGTCTCTTGTGGAAATTGCAAGTGATTCCGCGGTCCTGACCGATTGCGGAAAGTAGTTCCACCAGCGAGGGGTCAGGACAGATAAGAGACGAGACCGCAAATACCTGCAGTACTCCAACATTGCCACAAGGAAACGTGCGTACGCCAAGTTGAAACCTGACGTGGAGCTGAGTACTTTTCCACGTCAAAGACCGTTTTTATAAATCTGAACTTTGGCGTGGATTTGAGCGTACGCACATTCTAAGATCAAATCTGTGCGTAAGTACGTTTTATAAATAAGGCCCATTGTTCCCGAGCTCCAGCTCACAAAACACAGGAAGTGACATCATCATCACTTGTTACCATACCTGCGGTCGTCGTGTCCATTCCGGATCATGGGCTGCAGCTCCTCCTGGGGGACGGTGTTAGTGTGGCGGTTGATTGGTGGCTGTAGGACACACCGGCGGGGGAAGAGGCCGTCCCTCGGATTGGTGGAGTTGGACACCTCTCCATCCCCTCCTCCACCTCCTCTTCCTCCTCCTCCTCTTCCATCTCATCCGGCTGGAGGTACAACCGTGCCGGAAGAGTGGGGCATGATGGGTCCGGGTCAAATCTGGGACAACCAGAGGTCACATTTTTTAAAACCTTCTTCCATAAACATTTATTTTCTGTTTGTTTTTGAACAAATCTTTAGCCAAATGTGGAACACTGAACTTTGTATTTGTTAGCTGGTCTCATTGCTATCAAGAGAGGGTGCAGATGAGCAGGAGCTCTCCTCAGAAATGCGTCCGCCACGCTTCCTTTCACTCCACCAGTTCAGCTGTGCAGTCATTGCATCGGAGGAGCAAGCTTCATGTGCAGCTTGTGCAGGCAGAATGCAGCCACCCCATCAATGAGAAAGGGTCACTAGTGTGCAATGAGGCACAATCATCCCACTGACTGATCCCTCCCTCCCTGGGTGACACTACAGCCGATCACTACACCAGACCCTGGAGCGCATTCACACTGGAACAGTGTCTTAACAGGATGAGCCACCCAGCAGCCCCCACAAACATTGCTTTAACGCTGTCTTAACGTTAGTGTGATAGAGTGCGGAATGAAGAGTCTCACCTGTTCTCCACAGACAGGGCGTAGTCCTCCGAGGTCTGGCAGGCAGGGGGGTTGACGGGGGGAGGGGGCAGGAGTTCGGACAGGTTCATTGCACCCTTGGGCGGTTTGGTGGTGCGGATTCCTTTCTTGTGACCTTGGCTCCCTGGACAAACAAACGGACGACATGTTTTAGACACCAAACATATATTAAACCAGGAGACCACAAAATAGGCTTCACTTCAGAGGTGTGTCTGGCAAAGAATTACAGAGTGATACCCATTGGTGAGCAACGATGTGCACTGTACACATGACTCCTCCGTTTGTGAGTAATGTAAGCAATACCATGTACTCACAAAGAAGCCCAAGTGACACTATCCACTGTGGGAAGAGAAAAAATCATGAGAATAAAATTGCGATCAGACTTTGAAATGCTAATGCATTACCATTCAGAAACAAAGGGCTTTTGTGCTCGTAGCTCAAATACAGTGCAGAAAGACGGAAGATCTATCATATTGACAGCGCTGCTTGCTCTCTGTGTGTCATTCCTCTTTGTTCAGACATTATTGTTGGTGCCCTGATGACAGTATTTCTGTCCACACTAGATGAGGGAGGCGGCGGTAATCACTGGTCTCATGGCGCACTCTGTCCAGAGGGGATGTGAGAAACCAAACAGACAGAAAGACGCCTCTCTCTCTCTGATGGCCCACCACTTTGGGAAACGTCACAAACAAAAACCTAATTTATAATTTCCCATGGGTGTATCACCCAGGTGCTTTTCCAAGCACATCCCCCACATCCAGCATCCTAAAACCTGGCACGGCTAACCCACACCCCAAACAAGTGACAAGTCAATAGACCAGATGGCATGTAACACCTACTCACTATAGTACCCCACATAGGGGAAAATACAGGAAGTGACATCACGTGAAACCAATGAATAATGCACTGTTAAGTCACTTTCTTCCTCTGTAGTTGAAGGGAAAGAACTATGGTATATGAGGCTGCGGAGGCTCCATTCAGATTGACCTGGTATGAGGGCCTTGGCTGCACCAGAACACACACACGTACACAATGAATTACACCTCAGAATGAACCGCGCTCAACTCGAGAATATTTTAATGTGACTGTAATATGTGTGTAATGTAATCCAAAAAACACCTCAAGGTGGCCCAGTACCCCGCTGGCACTCTGTTCAACCAGGCTGGGCCAGGAGGTGAGAGTACAAGCAGTGCATAATACACTGTTTTTAAAGTATCTACTAGACTCTTCTCATGCACGTTTCTGCTGACTCAGTAATTTTACATTACCTGGGAGAATCCCGATTTAATTTATTACTTATACAAGGTAAAATGATAGTGTCTTTTTTCATTTTAATGTATTTGTGCTATTACTTTTAAAAGACAGATTGTGGGTTATTACAGATTTGAGCTTCTGGGCTTCACAGGATTACTGAAAGCAATCTCTACCAATATGACACTAAAGCTTTCATTCTTGGGTACGGGTACTGCACCAGAGCCTGCATCCTGCCCGCACACTGGCTGAAATGAAGGCACTCCACTGAACAGCACGGAGGCACAGAGGCCTACAGACAATCACAGAGCAAACTCACAGTCTCTCTAACTCCCTCTGCTTTAACCAACTGACTCAGATATTCATTCCAACTCACTCACTCGCTAGCTCGCTCTCAAAAACTCATTCCACACCTGGGTCAAAATATGTATCTGAAACACTTTAACTCTTTAAAATGTGAAAACGCCCTTCAGATCCCTGAGGATTTTCAAAGACCAACCAGAACATGCAGTCATGCATGTGAAAGAAGAATTGTGTTTCTGAATTTCAGCTAAAATAGATTGACGTTTTTTTTATTCATCAGTAGTAATGTGCAGGAGTTCTACTGGTTTTAAAATATGGTATGTGGCCCAGGTTTGCCCCCCTCCAGCCCGGTCACTCACCGGAGGTGCTGCTGCTGGCCCGGTCGGAACTGTGGTAGGAGCCGCCAGCGCTGTGCTCGTGGGCCTGGCTGTAGGGGATTGTGGCCGGTAAGGTGCCCTCCCCCCCTCTGTAGTGGTCTGTGAAACACATCACAGCCGCGCAGACGGTTAAACCACATCACAAAGGCCCGTGGATGCCACAATCTGGAGGCCAGCTTTCTTAGACTGGCCACTGAATCATACCCTCTGATGTGTGATGCGTGATGAGTTGCCTGTGCAAAATGGCTGCCGTGCTTCACCCTGTTGGGTGCTACACATTGGTGGTGGTTGAGCTGAGCCTATAAATGCAATCCATTCTTATCATTATTATTATTATTATTACCACTCAGAAGGAAACTATCAGTGTGTGAGAGATGACATCAGGGTGGGAATAAGAGGAAAATAGAAGATCTACAATGTCTTACTTATGACAATATTTATGATGGACTGTATTTGATCTTGTTGAGGGTGCTTATGCTTTAATGGATTTTTTGTTTTGTGAATTTAATTTTTGTTAATTTAATTGACAAATAAACTAACTAAACCCAGGATAAAAAGGGTTAAATGTGAGGCAGAGCATACAGGTAACTGCTAAAATGAAGGAAACACCAACAAAGTGTTTTAATAGGGCGTTGGGCCACCAGAACAGATTCAATGCACCATGGCATAGATTCTACACGTGTCTGGAACTCTACTGGAGGGATGCATTCATCCACAAGAAATTGCATCATTTGGTGTTTTGTTGTTGATGGTGGAAAACCGCTCCTGAATCTCCCATTAGTGTTCAGTTGGGTTGAGATCTGGTGACTGAGATGGCCATAGCATATTCTTTACACTGTTTTCATGCTTATCAACCCATTCAGTGACCACTCACTCTGCCCTGTGGATGGTGGCATTGTCATCTTGGAACTGACCACTTCCATCAGAATAGAATGCTTCACCACAGGATGAAGGTGATCACTCAGAATGGCTTCATATTTATTGGCATTTACCTTGCCCTTTAAAGGGTTGAGTGGACCTAAACCATGCCAGGAAAATACACCCCACACCATAACAGAGCACCAGTATCCCTCATTTAGTCAAGTGTTTCCTTTATCTTGGCAGTTACCTGTATATTCAATCTAATTTCTGTAATGCTGTTGGCCTGTTCTTTATGTAATGGGGGGGGTCTAGACTCCCAGGGAAACTAACATTAATTCAGATGCAATACATTTCAAAACACAGGACTTCTAAAATGTTTCCTGGGTGAGTTAATTATTTAGATACCTGCAGATCATAGAAATGATTTGAAATAAGATGAAGGCATAATTTATCTGAGAAACACTCCTGCAGGGAGAAGGGCAGTGTAAACACCATAAATAAAAGGAGACAGCCGAGCACCGCTGGGAGAGAGAGACTAATGGCGGTGGAGGAGTTGACTTTTCAACTGATAATGAGATGTGACGATTGGCCTTTGATCGCATGCTGCTGGCAGAGGCGGGAGGAGAGGCCATGAGATGCACTGTGATTGGTTCCCAATGGCCTCACCGCCTCCACTCACACTCACCCTTATTCAGCCTGTTCTGCTCCATGATGCTGTACTGCAGCTGTGATGTCACTTCCGGTGGCTTCTGCTGCAGTGCAGGGGCGGGCTTCCAGCCGCGCTTCTCGTTGAGGTCGCCTGCCCCACCCCCGACCCCGCTGTTCTTGCTCATGATGTTGGACTGGATGAGCTGGGTGGTGGCGTAGGGGGTGGGCTCGTAGGGCGTGGCCTGACCCCCTGGGCCCATGAAACACATCCCGGGGTTGTTGAAGGTCTTCATCTCGTTGATCTTGTTGGAGAGGTCCACGTCACTGTACACACCTGAGTCTGGCACCATCAGCCCGGATGGCTTGCTTTCCAATTGGCTGCTGTAGTTGGCGATGCAGTCGGCTGGCAGGGGGTGGGGGTGGTTGGGGTGATAAAGGAGGAGTTTTACTTTTCAATACACGTTGTGCTATGGTTCATTTCATACAGTAAAGCAAGCCAAATAATGCCACAATCCACTGAGGGAAACCAGTGCTCTCTGCACTGCGATGGAGGTGCTGACAAGGCCCCTATTTGTTTAGCGAACGTGTGGATAAACAAGTTCATCAACGGTCTCGAAGAAAATTGACTGATATGCGCCACCTGCGTGCGGTCCGTTTTATTTAACAATGGCAGAACGGTGAGGGATATTTCAAAATGAAATGGAGCCAATTTAATTAAATTCATTGTACCTTTCAAATGATCACTATCCTTTTGTCCCTGAAAGATGATCATCTTTTTATGAATAATATGAATTTCATTTGAGAGTCAAGTGTTAAATGAAATATTCATATCTTGTGTGTGTCTAGTGTCTAGAATGTGACTGGAAGACTAATACTCCCTCCAGGACACGCACGCATACACACACACACACACACACTCACTCTTGCACATGTACACACACAAACACACACACTGACACTTGCACATACACACACACACACACACACATTTACGTGCGCAGATGTACACACACACACACACACACACACAAGCAGCACTGAGATTGTTCTGTGATGCTGTTAAACACTGAAGCCTGGTGTTTTGGCTGGGTTTCTCTCTGAACAGGGCATTGCCCATCACACAGGACAGAGGAGGCCTGAGCACATTTGCACCAAACACCACAACAAGCTGAGCCATAAAAACTACTGTTCCCTGCGCAAATCCATTCTCTGTTTCTCAGAGCTCATAAAATATTTACACCATCGATAAAGGCTGGAGAGCTGCAGGCCCCACAGTGAATACCAAGGACTGCAATGGAGCGTAAAAACGCTATGCTTTTTCTTTGATTTAATAATAAAAGTAATAACAGTAGTAACCATAACAACAACAATAATAATACGGCTTTTGTTATCTTTTATTGAGAACGCTGTTGATCTACAACACATGTACCACGGAACACAAAAATGGTACGTGCCGTGTGTGCACAAGAGTGATGTCAATAAAATTAAACAAACACATTATTATTATATTATTATGAAGCAAACAAAATAGCATTGCATTTCTACACTATATATACAAACAGTATATATAAATATCAGATCAGGGTTTCAAAGCCTGGAGTTATAAAACACGCAATAATACGTGTGTCTTGGGTATTGAATGAGTTATGAATTAATGAATTGAATGAATTATGTCAGTGCGTGGTAGTAGTCTGTGCTTGCCACACTGTCTGAGCAGCTTTGCTCGCTTTATAACATTGATGGACTGTTTGAATAAAAAACTCAGATCTATTTCCCATCCCATTTGCCAGGGCCCTCCGAGGTGGTGCTGGGAGGTGGGGTTGAATTCTCGGGGTGCACCCTGTCCAATAGAGCTTGGGGGCGGGGACTCTGGTGGCTCACCTGGGCGGCTGTAGGTGGTCAGGTTGCTGTCGCTGGTGCCGTTCCCGCTGTTGCAGCAGTTGATGCTGCAGTCCTTGTGATTGGGGCAGGCGTTGGGCCAGGGGTCTGCCAGCCAGGGCTGGGGGGCTGGCTCCGCCATATTTAGCAGGCCAGGCCTGTGGGGGAGGAGCCAGAGAGGGATCAGCACTGTCATGATCTGCCAGCAGGGGGCACAACACAGCTAAGCGCTCAGTTAGGTGGTCTTCAACCTTGGTCCCGGAGAGTCGGGGATGGTCTGGAGGGTCTGCTGCTATTCGCTGTTCACTCAGCACTAAATCGATCAACTGAAGCAGTTGATTACACCGTTAAGTCACCTCACCTGCTCACCTTTCTTGGGTATAACTGGTTGTTTATTTTAAAGGGTAAGCAAAAGGCAGCAGAACCTGTGGCTCTCCAGAACCAGGGCTGAGGATCACAGGGTTAAAGGCTGTCGATGTGTGGGCACCATATTTAGCAACAGTGTGCCAATCTGAGGCAGGGCCATTTCTGATGATGCACCCCTGAAGCTGAGGGTGCATGCTTCTCTGTGTCCGGACCTCAAGATCTCATTCAAAATCGAAATACAAAATACAATACAAAGCGAAAACACAAGCAAATTATATAATTATACAAGCAAGTGTGAACAAATTATAACTTGTTATTATTTATTTATGTCTAGTATAGGTGGGGGCCTTTAGGTTCAGTGTATTTTCATAAAGTTATTCAAACTGGTTGAATGTCTCTCACTGGTGGTTCCTGTATCAAAAGCAGTCCTCGTGTCTAGACTGTTTGCTCCCCAGAACACCCCCTTTTCCCCCTCTCAGTTCCAACAAGATTACATCATCATGTTTAGGGACAGACAGAAGGACCAGCACCAGCTCACAGGATGGGTGGGGTGGGGGGATTTGTAGTGGATGGGGTTAAGAAATTTCCCTTCCATGGTAACATAATCTCCCTGTGCTCTAACACAGGGGTGAAACCCTGGTCCTGGAGGGCTCAGGGTCTGCTGGTTTTCGTTGTCATTCAGCGCTAAATCATGAGGCTGAACATTAGCTCACCTTTTCCTGGGTCTGAACTGGCTGTTGATTTTAAAGTGAAAACAAAAACCAGCAGACCCTGCTGTACCCTGCTCTAACACAATGTACTGATGTGCAGTAACCACACACATCTCTGTGCTGGCACACACTGGAGGTGCAGCACAATTCTCAGGCACACATGCTATTTTGTGATTTAAAAAATCCAGGTTCGCATGCAAACCAAGAAGAAAACAATCGAACAACGTACATAATAGTTAAGTAAATGCATAAACAATGAAGGCTTAAAAAGGCACATCATAACAGCTATTTTATTAAGTTAATGCGGTATTACAAACATTTGCATCTGAATGTAGATTTCATTAAAGAATATATATATATATATGCACAAAAAACCATACACGCATGCACACACACACACAAACTCACACAGACACACATGCACGCACGCACACACACGCCCACACAAACTCACACACACACCAACACACGCACGCACGCACATACACACACACACAAACTACCACACACACATGCTGTTGTTATTTCAGAGGTGTGACATCTCTCACCTTCCAGCACTGCTGACAGCATCCCCTCCACGCTGATAGGCCACTGGCAGGGAAGACAGACAGGAAAGGTCATATATGAAAAGAAAATGACATTATGGAATTTTCTATGTAAACATCACATTAAATTACCTGGAATTTGAACTTTGCAACCCCATGGTGACAAATCTAGTTGTCTAATCACTTTTCAACACATCCCCCATGCCACATATCCTTCATGAATCATATCACATATAAAACCACAAATATATAACACAGATGTTCATGTGGTCAGTCTATACGGCAGAGTAATATTAGGAAATCGAGCTCTGCCAATCAGGCTAAAATCTCCACTTTGCGAAGGTGAGATAAACTCACCCTTCAATAACAACTCAGGGGACTTCTGAAGTAACATGTAGTTGCCTAATGTAGCTCCTGTACAAAAAATGATTCTTGAACCATCATTTCAAAGAGAAAAAAGCCCTTTCAGCATAGCATAAAACCAGAGTTGGACATAAACCAGAGATCAGTGGTCATATAAGTAGCCCACACATAAAGTGTTCAGTGCCCCAGAGGCATAAACAACCGCATTGCAATAAGGGTGTTATGATGAGAGCAACATGACCCTACAAACCCTGCAGGCTACGGTGAAGAGATAACTGCCTCTCCATTAGTCATTTTGACCACATGCTTTAGAGAGTGCTTTGTACCTCTTACCAAGGTAGTGCCTGCGGGGGGTACAACAAGCGTCGACACAAGAGTTCACACCACAAACCCCACCCCCCCTTCCCCCGGGCTTTGAGTCTCAAGTTCACAGTGACTCAACCTCAACCACACCCACCCCTGCCCACGTCTCCACCTCCAGCCACAGCTTTAACTGGGACATCTGGCTTCTCATATGTCTCGGGCCTTCAATCTCCTCAAAAGAACAGTGGCAGACAGGTCCACTTTGATCAGGTCACTGGGGCTTTTAATAGCCTCTCAGAGGACATCTTTAGTCTGATGCACTCTTGACAACCCCTACCAGGGGTAGGCCACCCCGGTCCTGGAGTGCTAGAGACCTTTCTGGTTTTTGCTCCAGCTGAACTCGGAATGCACAATTTGAATGATTAGAGTCTGAGCCTGGATATTCAGGGTCTGAATGGTGAAACAACGGGTACCTCCAGCACATGCTCAACTCCCTGACCTAGACAAACCTTAGACTACTTTATTTACATAAACATGCTGTGCACAGGCACACACAAGTTTTACCTGTTGGGGTGAATGTGAAGGATGGAACTGCAGGATCCAAACAGGAGCACATGAAAGAGAGAAAGAGAAATGTTCACATTAATGTTATTAAGTGCAAAATCATTCGCCTCCCTACACGCTGACACACAAACACATGCACGCACACAAGCCAACAGGATATTGTCTCCGTAGTAAAAAAGCTTAATAAAACCAGTTTTATAGTTACAAGAAACTGGCACCTTTTTATATGGAGTTCCTCTCTCTGTCTCACAATTCCCATGACTACCAATACTACTGTGCAACAGCTCACTAAAGTGTACCTCTTTGATCCACCACCCCCGACCCCTGACCCCCATTTGTCCAGGAAGCCTGCTGGGGAAGGAGGCTCCTTGGGGCAAGTGTAGTTTGAACTTCAGACCAGACCCAGGCTTAGAGGCCTGCTGAGCTGGGGGTCACAGAGAGGGGCGTGAAGCAACATCTCCATCGAGGACACACTCCACAGGGAAACGTCTCAATTAAACGGCACAGGGTCCGAGGGGGACGGGAAACAGCAACGCAAGAGTCAAGTTTGACTCTGTTTAATGGAGAGAGAGTTCTGCAAGGACACTGAGCGCTTGGGGCAGCAGTGCGGTATAATGGTTAGGGGAACTGGGCTTGCAACTCGGAAGTTGCAGGTTTGATTCCCAGTCAGAGCACTGCCGTTGTCCCCTTGAGCAAGGTACTTAACCTGAATTGCTTCAGTAAATATCCAGCCGTACATAAATGCATTGCATGTTATAAAAACGGTATGCTGCGTAAGCCGCTCTGGATAAGATAAATGGCTAAATATAAATGCAATGTAGGAAATGCTCTGAGACCACAGCGCAACTACAGTATCAGAGAGGGGCTGGGGAGGGAAGGCTTTAATTCCACAAATCCGTGAGCACATGTCACGGAGGCTCGGTCTGTCATCCCCGGCTCATTTCATCAATCAGCTCGGGAGCACAGCGACCTACAGCACAAACGCCAAATGTCAGGCTTTGAATGTCAGAGCGATCGCTGCCACATCTGGGTCTCTCATTCCCTTTCTCCTTTGAGGTCTGAGTCTGCGAGGAGAATGAGATGAAAACATTCTGGTGGGGAGGGGGGCCTGACGGTTTTATCATTGTTATCACTCTACCTGCACTGACATTGGACTTGATAGAGAGATGAATAAATCTAAAATCTAATTACCACGTACACACAGAAGTCAGAGTCAACAGTGTCCCTTCCCTGTCTCCGTATTATCTCAGCTGCCATGGCATTTACCCCCACGCTGGAGGGGTTGGGGGGGGCAGTAAGACAATCATTTATGATACCATTCTTCACCTAATGTTAATTATATTCTTGATTAGTTAATGCTGTGATTCTTCACCTCATACAAATGATATTATTAATTAATGGTACCATTCTTCACCTAATAATAACCATTAAATCAATTAATTATTCTATTCTAATTATAATTATTCTATCTTAGCATTCCTTCTTCTCAGTTCTAACAAAGCTGAGGAAGAGGCATGCAGACACACACACACACACACACATGGGTCCCCACCCCTGGTCTGTTGGTTTATAATTTCACTGTAAAAAAGCAACCCATTCAGACCTAAGGAAGCAGGTGAGGTGAGTTACCTGTGCAATAAACTGCTTTAATTAATCAATTAATTGCTGAGCAACAACGAAAAACAGCACATCCTGTGACCCTCCGGGACCAGGGATGGGACCCCTGAGTTAGAACGTAAATGAACATATAGCCTTCACCAAACACTGCAGCATTTAAAAAGGCAAGGTTAAAAAGTCTTACTGCTGCACATTTCGCGGCCTCAAGCTGTTCTATCCTAGCCAGCTGTCTGTCACTGTGTCTTATTCAGTTTCCTTTATTCTGCCTTAGGAGTCAAAGTCAAGTACTGTGACGTGGCATCTGCATGTGCCCACATACAGATGAATGTTCCTGGATGCACAAAGCAGGCCGAACGTTAAAGGCCAGTAAATGGCTCCAAAGGGAACTATGTTCATCTTGGCACGCGTTTAGTTGTGGGTGCAGTGGTCCATGTCATTGGGCATCCAAGCCACTGGTCAAATTCCCACCACACTGTTGCCTTGACTTAGTCAGCAGTCGTGGTTTTTCTGCCTCATCTAGAAGGTTAGCCTAGCCGCCCTGCCAGCCCCTCCAACCAGGCAAAAACGCCAGCGTGTCAGCAACTCCAAGACCATTATGGTTTACCCTGAATATCTCAAAACAAATACAGAAACCTCTGTATTCTTTAAAAAAATATTATAAAAATTTGCTAAAAGGCATTTCAAAAAAATGAAAAAAAAATTGAAATCTGTTCTATGAAACGTTTTATTCATTATCCAGGCTGGCTGGCGCATCGGTGAGTATCTGACCACGCGCTTCAGAACCTCTGCAGCCTCCACGCCCCTTGCTCTGTCAGGCCACATGCTCTTATCGCCGCGGTGACGGGACCGCTTTGACGGAAGCCTGCCGGCTTGTGTCAGAGGCGCATGAACACCTCCGCTCTGCCGCTGACACAGAGGTTGCCCTGCTCGGCCAGGGATCAAAATACAATACAACACACCATACACGGCCCCTCTCCTTTTTACTTAATCCGGGGGTCCGGACGGAAGTCAGACAGAATTGAGTATGGAAACCACATCTCCCTCTCGGTGTGAATCTTGTGCCCCCCCTCCATGCCCATGACTCTGTAAATACTCACACAGAGACCAGGACCAGGCCGGAGCCATAGAGCGGGCAAGCGGGGCAGCTGAACAAGCAGACGGGTCGCCTGATGCCAGATGTTAAACAAGAACAAAACATAACCACTGTTTCCATTGGCTCACACAAACTCTGCCAAGCACCCCCACCCCCTGGAGTGATGGCTCACCCTCTCACACACAGCCTGTGCGTGGCAGGCAGCACGCTCCTCCGCAAACACACACCCATTCCTTGACCCTGTGGGGATTTCTGAAAAGGCGAGAACTGATCCTAGATCAGTTTCTCCTTGAACTTCAATGGTCGGGGTCTGAATTGTGGTTGGGTGAGCTGAAGCCAGATCAGCGCTTAAGGCCAGACCAATCCCTGGCATCACTGAGAGAAATCACACTTTTCCCTCCCTGAACCTATAAACACGGTTTAGAGGTTTGCACTGGACCGTCATAAACCACATCTAACAAATACTTTGTAGCCTGAGGAGGGAAAACACACAGACACCAGCACACAAACACAGGCCCTCGAGATACAGAGAGGGGTTACAGACACACACTCACACACACACACACACACACACACACACACACACACACACACACACACACACACACACACACACATAAACCTGATTGTTTGATTGTTGTTTATGCTTGGCTAATATATATAGCTATTGTAAAAGCACCTGTATCGGGGGGAAAAAATGAATTAAGAGGGAGAATTAAAATCCATTTTGTGAGCGGAGAGAGGGTTACTTTAGTGTTTATTATTATATTTATCACCTCTGTATGTACCGCTTTAGCAACACAAGCTCTCTCGCGGTGCAAATAGATCTCATGAGAATTTGGAGTTTTAATTTGGGGACTGACCCTTGCGGATTCCAGCGTAGCTGCTGCTCAGCCCGCTCCTCTTCTTGCGGTGGCGGTACAGCCAGACGCTGAACACCATCAGCACCACCCAGCAGGTGGCGCCGATGCCTGCGATGAAGGCCGGCTGCTTCACCACGTCTGAGATCTGCTGGGACAGGGTCTCCTCCGCTTCCTCCTTGCTCTCCGTCATGCGGCCCGCCGTGTCTGAGGAAGAGGAAGAGGAGGGAGAGGGTCACACCTGGGCAGTCTACACGAGGGAGAGAGGGAGGGGAGGGGAGGAGGGAGAGACAAAAAAGACAACAAAGGATATACAGAGGAGAGCAGTGTATGTGTGTGTGATTCTGGAAGCTTATTTGTGTGCATGCAAGTGTGTGTGTGCGTGTGTGTGTGCATGTGTGATTTGTGTGTTTGTTTGGTTTGTGTGTGTGTGTGTGTGTGTGTGTGTGTGTGTGTGAGAGAGAGAAATTGTCTGGGGGTCTGTAAATGGTGGTGATTTTGGGTGTATGTGTGGGTTTTTCTGTGTGTGCATGCCTGTATGTGTGATTTTGTGTGATTGTGTGTGCATGTCTGTACGTGTGTGTGTGTGTGTGTGTGTGTATGTGTGTGTGTGCGGGTCTGAAGCAAAGAGATGGGAACATCTGAATACCGAATGTGACATGGAGTACAGCTTTTTTTTTCTAGATATTAATTGTGACACTAATTTAAATTATACCGGCAAAGTGGTAAACACATTAATACAAATGTGTTGCTATTACAGACGTGTCTTGTCATTTGCGCTTGCCAACTTATGAAATCTAGCCTGGTGTAGGCACGATGGCACTGTAATTATTGTTGATTACTCATTTAGTGACTAACACTGAGAAATGAGAATAAAGCAAGCTTAGTCTTGTAAATGAGGGCTCATAAAGAGATAGAGGTATACACATCAAACATACACATCACGGGATACACTACTGTGATAAACTCCACACAGTCCCAGGCGCATTGGCTAGTTTCATGAGGGAGATATGGGAGTGGCATATTGGGCAGTGGGGTGCTACCATGGAGGGGGGCAGGGGTGTGGGGGTTAAGTGGGGTAATGTGCAGGAGGGTGGTATCGGTGTGGATACACCCCTCCTCCCTCTCATAGCAGAGCTTTCAAGTCCTGAGAGTCAGACCTGGGTCAAATATGTTTTTTGAAATATTCTTTAGATGCCAGTGAAATTTGAAAACACTCCTTGATCACTGCGAATTTTCAACGAAATATGTTACTATCCAAAACGTACACTCATATGAAATAACTCATATTTGTTCTGAATATTGCTGAAAAGAGATGTTGTTTTTACATTTTACTGTTGTCTAAAGGGTTGAAGGTTCAAACTATTATTTGATTATGTGACCGCTGTATATGGGCGCATAACAGCATATCACTCACCCAGCTGGAAGAAGGTGATGTTGCTCTTGACCCCAGGGCCAGCGCTGTTGCTAGCGGCGACCTCCACGCTGTAGCGTATCCCGGGGGACAGACTGGGGATCAGCACCCAGAAGGTGGAGGCGTCAACGGTGCGGTTGACGTGGTAACGGCTCTCGTTCCCAAGACACCAGATCTGTGTTGGGGGCGGGAGAAGGTGAGGGGCAAGGCCATCTGCTAGCAGGTAGATTCACCTCTGCGTTTTCCAGGGTGCACACCAGGTCCCAGAAACCCCAGCAGTCTCTGGGACGTTCTTACAGAACGGTGCCATTATTGCCCTTGAAGTGAATTCACTTTGCACATTAAATGTGGGTTAGGGTTAGGGTTAGGTAATGCGCAGATTTTATAACTACACATTATTCACTGAATAAATGGAAAGCAAGCGTCTCTCACATGGCTACCCAGGTAAAAAGGTTTGTAAAAACAAAAGGGTGCATTACAAAACATCATTATTATGTTTATTCCATTTCTTCAGGTTCAATGATTAGTCCACAGCCTTTTCCCTGTCACTGAGGTCTCTGCTTCCCTCCAGCAGGGGGCAATATATCACCAAGGTTTATTTTCCTAGTAGTAAAAGTGTGCTTATGGTACATGCACTGCATACAGAAAACTAGGTAAAGCTTTCACATAAGTGTACTGTTTGGGTTCCAAACACACAGCTCTCTGGTCTGGCGCTCTACACTTTCCAGCTAAAATGTCTCCTAAGTGACCGCTAATGTAAGGGCTACAAAGAGCATTTTTTCTATAACTGTTCTTTAGTTTCTCTCTCTTTCAGCTCAGTGTGTTGACATGGTGGCATGTTGGCATGCTCCCGGTGCTCCTGGTACCTTGTATTCCTGTACCACCCCGTTATGCTCCTCCACCGGAGGCGGTTGCCAGGCGACCACGATCGCTGTCCCGTTGCCGCTGCTCTTCGTCACGGTGACCCTGCGGGGGGCAGCGCTGGGTGCTGAGACAGACAGACAGAGGGACAGTAAGACATACAGGACTCCCATCAACAAATGTTCTTTTTCATCATCATAGAGACCTGGTCATCAGTCTTCTGTTGAGTAAGTTCTCTATCGTCCAGATCTTCAGCTATTTGTGGTCACAGGTGGTCACCAACATTACATGAGTAATGTAATTAAAACTGGGTTTTGCTTCTTCCAATCACCTCTGTAATGAGCTTTGCCAATATCTGGCAATGGCATTCCGAAAGGTGCTATCGTAAAAAAATTATTTGACTGATTGAGGGACCTTTCTCATCCACTCTGCCTTCTCGTTCCCTCTTGTCAAAACAAGTTTTGGTTGTAGCATCCCAATATTCCCGATAAAAGTTATGGTTTGTTTAATAAGTTGGTTAACTATGTTTGCTGGCGTGCTAGTATGTACCTGGTGTATGCTTTGTGTTAGCATGTTAGTCAGCTTCAATACCAGCTGACTGAGGGGGCTCTTTTCATAATTGAGCTCTTGGACTTTCTTTGTCTTCAATTCCAATGTGTCATGAGGGCTTGATTTAAGGTGCATCCAGAATTGTAGTGCTCTTCTTCAGGTGGATAACGTGATCAATATGGATAATGGCCTAATTCTGCCCTGCATGCATTATTTTATATTTTGCATTGCACTTGAATCATTTGTACAAAACTCTACATTCAGGGTCTCTATTGGATGCTTGTCCCATTTAGAACAGTTATGCTGCCTGAGCAGACTCCATACCTCACTTCCATAAGCGCAACGGACTCCCTCTCTCTGTCTCTCCCCGGCACTCTCACACACAATAGGCAAACAACCACATTCACACATGCTTTGAACTCTGGGTGGCTACCAAACCACACCCCTGCAGACTGCCAGAACCACAGCCACCAGCACGCCCCGAAAACAATTAGTACAGTGTGATCTGAGGGATGTGCTCTGGTCTTCCATGGTACTCTCATCCTGCTTCCTGTGGTTTTCACTGTCTTTCAATTACCGCACTCTCCCAAACTGTACTACCACACTGCAACATCCTTCTCTGTGCAACTACCGTATCTATATAAATAAAGTTGACTTACTTACACCTTTCCCTGCACTACCACCACTCTGTCCCACCATCTCATACACAACTGCAAGACTGCAATACCCTCCACATTCACTACTATCACGAAACAACACACTCACCTGTGCAACCACTGTACCTCAATATAAGGCCCTCTCCTAATCTACTTTTATATCAATTTCAAGTCAATCAATCAAATCAATCCCCCTTCCCCCCCTCACCTTCCTCCAGTGTCTTGGTCGTCTTCACCTCGCTGTCCACTCCCTGGAACTCATTGAAGAACGGGCGCACCTTGAATTCGTAGCTGGCCCCCTTCTTCAACTGGGTCACCACGGCCCTGTCCTCGCTCGGGGTGCGCACCTCGAGCACACCCCACTGCCCCCGGGGAGCCCCTCTGGAGCGACGCGGTACAGCACCTTATAGCCCTGGGTGTACTGGGACTGCTGCTCCACCTGGTGGTGAGATGAGCAACAACAACAGCAGCACTGTTAGTTGCTCAGTGAGGTGTTTAGAGTAGAGCAGAGCCAGACCTGGGCCAAATATCAACTCTTAAACTCTTTAGATGCTGGTAAATTGTGAAAACTCTCATTAGATATTTTAAATAAATCCTTTGACCTAGGCCTGAGTACTGCAGAGCACATCTTTATTGTCGCAATGGTCAATTTGCAGTCTGTAACCTAAAATTTGACAGTGACATCAGAAAATTACATAGAATTTACAAGTTGCATGTGGGTAAGAAACTAACATTTCTCAGCATCATAGCAAGGATATACTGTACACAGCAAGAGCTACAGTGCCGGAGAAGCACAGACACAATACTAAATAAGAACAAATAGTATTCTGTTACATTTTGAGTTATATAAAATTGTATAAAAAATACATTTTAAAAACAAAAGTACATGCAAAAAAGACAAATAACTGTATATAGGAATTTCAAAGATATGGCCAATATGCTTTCTGGTTCTATTTTTTTTAATACTAATAAATTAGTTGTGTTTCTGTAAACGGCTCCACACTGCTTTTTATTTATTTATAGTTTCACATTTTGTTCCCTGTTTTTCTCCCAATTTGGTTGCCAATTATACCCTCCATTTATCTCAATTCAACCCTCCCCCACGGGTCCGCCGCCTGTCCTCCGGGTAATGAGCTAATTTCCCGGGCCGGCAGATCCGCCTCCTCCGAGACGGAACCTGACCGAGACTTCCCCTCCTCGACAAACTCGTGTCGGGTCGCCCTCCCCCCTCCCCCTGGGGCGGACAGCCTGCCAGTCTGGCAGAGATGGTTTCGAACCGCATCCCTGATAGGCAGCCACACTCGTATCGGACCAGCCAAGATACGGTGCGTTAGACCGATACGCTATCCGCCGCCCCCACACTCTGCTTTTATGGGTGGTGCTTTGGCCAGCACCGCCACGTGGGCGAGGAACAAAAGCCTTCCGCTGCTCAAGCCCACGGGTGCTGTGAGAAACCTCCGGAAGCAGGCTGGCTCAGGACCCCTGGGCACAGTGTCTCGCTGTCAGTCCTTTTGTCACCGTGAACACGGGCGATTCTGTGTGAGAACAACCCCCTACATTATCAAGCTCAAGCAATTCAACCTTATGGGGCGCTTTGATATTTTTTAGCCCCCTTAGTCATTTGAGCCCCCTCACAATGACTCTTTACAACTGCAGGTGGAAAGCAATGTTGATAATCTCAGATATAGGCTAGTCACAAGTGCAGGAAACAAAACAGACTTCAAATCCCAGAATTCCCGTGTTGCACAAGGGCAAAAAGGACCTATTACATAGCTACACAGGACCCAGTGCTCCCAGTTCAACCATCACCAATCAGCGATGGTGAGAAGAGGAGAAGGCCACTGTGAGCATTATAAACCAGTGCATCCAGTTTAAACATCACAAATCCCGCCAATATTCAAATGATAAACTAGTGTCTCCGTCGCCTTAGTGCATTGCCATAGCGGCCTCTCTCCTGCTCCTCCTCTCAGCTGTTCGTCTGTCAGTTTTCCCCTCTTGGCCATTTCAACACTGAAGTGTTTTTCACTCTCTGAGGTCATGACCCCCAGCGGGCCCACCTGCTGCTCGGTAGCGGCTCTGGTTCTGACCGGCCAGCTGACAACACACGTAACAGGGCGGGGGGGGTCAACTCCACTTCTATTCAGACAGTTCAAGAAATTAATAGAAAATGTATTTCATGAATTTAACAAATGAGCATAATGTTCTATGAAAATGTTTAAATGAACTAACTGAATTTAAATTAATTTCCCAATTAACTAAATTTAAATCTAATTGACCCAAACCCTGGTGCTAATCTCATTTGCGTCGACAGAAATCCAGAACTCCCTTATCCTCCATCCTCCTAGAATCCAGTCTTTAGTAAGGAAATCATAAACTCTGAAACACCACCACAAAGCCTTTCTGTTCTACTGTTAGGTGTTTGATTTCCATGGTGACTTCCATATCTTGCCCATTACGTATCCTGTTGTGCATGGCTGTTAATGGCTCCAGGCAGGAGGACCCAGGGGTGCCCAACCCTGGTACTGGAGAGCCACAGGGCCTGCTGGTTTTACTTGTTACTCAGCAGCTTGATTGATTGATCGCGGTACTCACGGTCCACTGCACCCGCACAGAGGAGGACGACAGGGTGGTCGGACTGTGCAGGTGGATCACCACGTCCCCCAGCTCTCTCTGGATCTGTCGATGGTCTACGCCCTGGCTGGTTGGAGGGGTGTCTGCAAAAATCACCAAAGAGTGAGACAATCACCACAGGGTAATACAATCACCATAGAGGAAGCCAAATGCCATAGCGTACAATAATCACCATAGAGTAAGACAAACACCACAGAGTAAGACAAACACCATAGAATAAGACAAACACCACAGAGAGAATAGGAATTTTGTCATTTTGAATAGCTGTTGGATTGGAGCTGAAATATTGAAATATTCACCTTGGGTCTTGACGGCGTCGCTGATGGGGCTGGGGTCGCTCAGGCCATAGGCATTGGCGGCACGCACCAGGAAGAGGTAGACCGCGCTGGGCTTCAGCCCCTGCAGGAGGAAGGCCTCCGTCTTCACATGCTCTGCCAGGGTGAGCCAGCTGCTGCCGGAGGCGTGGCTGGAGAGGGGAACAGCCAGGGCAGGGGCGTGCATGATGGGCAGAGAGAGGGCATTGGTGAAGACCGGGACAGACACAAACACAACAAAACAAATACAAAGCACAGTATGAAATATAAATCATATACCCAATACATCTTTTTTAAGATACAAACATACACAGGTGAACAAAACAATAATTGCACTAATATTATATCATCTCTCTCTCTCTCTCTCTCTCTCTCATTTTTCTGTATCCCTCTCTCCCGTTCCTCCATCTCTCACCTGAAGGCCTCGATGATATAAGAGGTGGGCGTGGCTCCGGCGTTGGGGTTGGGCTTCCAGGAGAGGGTGACGGAGGTGCGGGTGACATCGGTTACCTCGGGTTTGGACGGGGCGCTGGGGATCAGGTTGGGGTCTGTTGGCCTGCCAGGCTGCACTGCAACTCCAAACTCTGACAGAGAGGGAGAGAGAGAGAATATGTTTTCATATACCAATATATATATATTCAAATATGCCAGGCCAATAAAGTATTTTGAATTGAAATGGGAGGGAGAGAGAGAGCAAAATGGAAGGAGAGAAAAGTACAAGGCAAAGGTAAAGAAGGAACAGGCAGAAGTACAAGGCATGTGTGTGTGTGTGCAGCAGTGATACCACGGTGAGGAGCACTAAAAGCTGTCTCAGACGCCCCCTCCCCCCCACAAGGTGTGGCCCCAGGTTTACCTTGCACCTCCAGGTATGCCTTCCAGGATGCCTCTCCACTGGGGTTGGAGGCCGTGCAGGTGTACACACCTGTGTCTCCCAGCTGAGAGACAAGGGAAAGACGGTCACACCGTGCACTTCTACACCCCATTCGGCATACCTGCCTCATCATTTTCACTCAAAATATTTGAATCCTTTAGACACCAGTAGAATTCCTGCAGATCACTGGCAATTTTAAAAGAAACATGTACTTTCACCAATATTCAGAACACTGTTCTTCTTTCATATGATTGTATGCTTTGGTTAGCCACATGTTTTGCTAAAAATTCTCAGGGCTCTGCAGGACTGTTTATTCATTTTACCACCAGCTAGAGTATTTCAAAGACGTATTTGAGCCAGGTCCATTGTGTGCTGGGCTGTATGTCCTCCATGGCCAGGCCCTCTTTAGAGCCTCATTGCCTGCCTCGCCTGTTGCACACTCATCACGCCTTAAAAGAAATAGGCCAGGATCAACATTTGTCCTCGATTTCACTTGCAAATGAACGAAAGCGTAACTTTTTCCTTCGTTTCAAAGTTTGGCACGGTCATTTTTGGTGAAACTTGCATTAAATGTTTAGTCAAAGTTCAAGGATAAATGTTGATTGAATCCTGGCGATTGCTCAATGCTACGCCACTGAGTCTAAAAATATGGTTTCTATAAAACATGAATATTTCATGTTTGCAGTCGGCTATCTATTTTAAGGGATAATTAAAGGGGAACTGGAGTGGGATGAATCTGGGAACAACGAACACGGAAGGCTGAGTGGTGAGACATTCCCTTCTAAATCCTCGGAAGAATGCGGTCTAATTCCCCATCCCTTCCCAGCTGTTTCATCTGGAGAGCACGCTGGATTTCCGTCAGATAAAACTTGCAAATGAACACACGGGTGGGACTGGAAGTGGAGCAGTGTGTTTGTGTCTGTGTGTCAAGGGTGGCTGACAGCAAAGGCCTTTTCAGTGCTTAGAGCAGCTTGCGTGTTTGAAAGGTGTGTGTACATTGTGTGAGGGTTGTGCAAGGGATCAGTGGGGCTTGTGTGGGGACTGTGTGAGTGTTGTGTGAAGGCTGTGTGAGGGTTATGTGGGGTTACGTGAGGGTTGTGTGAGTGTTGTGAGGGTTATGAGGGTTATGTTACGTGAGGGATGTGTGAGTGTTGTGTGAGTGTTATGTGTGGGTTACGTGAGGGATGTGTGAGTGTTGTGTGAGGGTTATGTGGGGTTATGTGAGGGATGTGTGAGTGTTGTGTGAGGGTTATGTTACGTGAGGGATGTGTGAGTGTGTGTGAGGGTTATGTGTGGGTTACGTGAGGGATGTGTGAGTGTTGTGTGAGTGTTATGTGTGGGTTACGTGAGGGATGTGTGAGTGTTGTGTGAGGGTTACGTGAGGGATGTGTGAGTGTTGTGTGAGGGTTATGTGTGGGTTACGTGAGGGATGTGTGAGTGTTGTGTGAGGGTTATGTGTGGGTTACGTGAGGGATGTGTGAGTGTTGTGTGAGGGTTATGTGAGGGTTACGTGAGGGATGTGTGAGTGTTGTGTGAGGGTTATGTGGGGGTTACGTGAGGGTTGTGTGATGGTTGTGTGATGGTTGTGAAAGGGTTATGTGGGGGATGTGTGAGTGTTGTGTGAGGGTTGTGTGAGGGTTACGTGAGGGTTGTGTGAGGGTTATGTGGGGGGTTATGTGAGTGTTGTGATGTTATGTGAGTGTTGTGTGTTGTGTGAGGGTTATGTGGGGGTTACGTGAGGGATGTGTGAGTGTTGTGTGAGGGTTATGTGGGGGTTACGTGAGGGTTGTGTGAGTGTTGTGTGAGGGTTATGTGTGGGTTGTGTGAGTGTTGTGTGAGGGTTATGTGTGGGTTGTGTGAGTGTTGTGTGAGGGTTATGTGTGGGTTGTGTGTGTGTTGTGTGAGGGTTATGTGTGGGTTACGTTAGGGATGTGTGAGTGTTGTGTGAGGGTTATGTGGGGGTTACGTGAGGGATGTGTGAGTGTTGTGTGAGGGTTATGTGGGGGTTACGTGAGGGTTGTGTGAGGCTGTCTAATAGTCATGTAGGGGTTGTGTGAGTGCTGTCTAATAGTTGTGTAGGGGTTGTGTGAGGGCTGTGTAATAGTTGTGTAGGGGTTGTGTGAGTGTTGTGTAATAGTCGTGTAGGGGTTGTGTGAGTGCTGTGTAATAGTCGTGTAGGGGTTGTGTGAGTGCTGTGTAATAGTCGTGGAGGGGTTGTGTGAGTGCTGTGTAATAGTCGTGTAGGGGTTGTGTGAGTTCTGTGTAATAGTCGTGTAGGGGTTGTGTGAGTGCTGTGTAATAGTTGTGTAGGGGTTGTGTGAGTGCTGTGTAATAGTCGTGTAGGGGTTGTGTGAGTGCTGTGTAATAGTCATGTAGGGGTTGTGTGAGTTCTGTGTAATAGTTGTGTAGGGGTTGTGTGAGTGCTGTGTAATAGTTGTGTAGGGGTTGTGTGAGGGCTGTGTAAGGTTTATGGGAGGGTTGTGTGAGTTTTGTGTGATGGTTGTGTAAGGGTTGTGTGAATGTTGTGTGACGGCACAGTACAGTGACAGTGCTGTGCGTCGTAGTTAATAGGCAGCCCTACCTTGGCGTAGTGGATCTGCAGGGCGCCCGTGTCTTGCTGATTGATGCGGGAGTCGTGGGTGGACACCAGCGTCCCATCCTTCCTCCACAGGATGCTTGGAGTGGGAAACCCTGTCGCTATGCAACCCAGCACAACTGTCCCGTCCACAGACACCTTCTGGTTTACCGGGCCCTGCCGGATCACTGGAGGGGGGCGGTCCGACACCACTGAACATAGAGAGAGAGAGAGAGAGAGAGAGAGAGAGAGAGAGAGAGAGAGAGAGAGAGAGAGAGAGAGAGAGAGAGAGAGAGAGAGAGAGAGAGAGAGAGAGAGAGAGAGAGAGAGAGACAGAGAGAGAGAGAGAGAGAGAGAGGGAGGGAGAGAGAGAGAGGGAGGGAGAGAGAGAGAGAGAGAGAGAGAGAGAGAGAGAGGGCATGAATGGGAGAAGGAATAATCAAGTGAAGTGTGGCAGATGAAAGACAGCAGGAGAGATAACATAAGGGTACATGATACATGTACGATACATAAGAATGTATGACGAGTACAATAAGATGGAGAGGGAGGGAGAGATTGAATGACAGAAGTACAGCATGAGGAAAAGAGTGAAAAAGTAGAGAAAGTGGTGGAGGAAGTGGCACGGTGGAGAAAGGCAGGAACAAAGAGATGGGAAGAGAACAAAAGAGGGACAGAAGCAAGAGAGGGGAAATAAAGAGTGTGTGTGTGTGTGTGTGTGTTTCAGAGTGTGCATATGTGTGTGTGTGTGTGTGTTTCAGAGTGTGCATATGTGTGTGTGTGTGTGTGTTTCAGAGTGTGCATGTGTGTGTGTGTTTCAGAGTGTGTGTGCGTGTGTGTATGTGTGTTTCTGAGAGTGTGTGTTTGTGTGTGTTTCACAGAAATCTGAAATAAGATCATCACAAATGGAAGCAATTTTGTAATCACTGGGTGACCCTTGGCGAACAAGCCTATGCTAATCCATATAAAACCCCCTACAGATGTGAGATTTAATTCCCTCTATCGCAGAACTGCGGTGGGCTGGGGGGGGGAGCAATTCAAAATCAAACTGATTCAAAAAAACACCTGGAGGCAAGTCTGAGTGAGGTGGTCATCAAACCAACGTGCCGGGAACGATGGGAGGGAAATGCCCCCTTTCACTTCCATCAGTTACATTAAGAGTAAAACTCATGTCTCTACTGAGGGAAATTGGGATCATTATAAATATTATCACCATAACCGTGGTATTACTGATAACGGAGAGCTGCCAGTAATACTGTCAAAGAGAGGGGAGAGACCTGTCTGTTTCACCTGGAGGCCATTATATTAATAAAGTGCATAAATTATATGATGTTAGATACACACATGTAATTTATATAGGCTGTGGTCCTCTTGACTTTTGTAGCTGGGGAAGGTGTAATTACTCTACAGGCCTGGGAGGCAGGTTCTCTCCCTTTTAATTCCGTTTTTAATAACAGCTATTATTACGATCGTCTCTGCTTTCACCATCTTCCTCAGGAACACAGCCCCCGTGCTGTGTGTGTGTGTGTGTGTGTGTGTGTGTGTGTGTGTGTGTGTGTGTGTGTGTGTGTGTGTGTGTGTGTGTGTGGGGTGGGGTGGGGAGGGGCTGGCCCATTCCATAATCGAGAGAGGAATGCTCTGTTTGATTCGGAGGTAGGGGGGAGGGAGGTCAAAAAACGGGAGGAGGGGAGGGGGTGAGGGGAGGGGGCAAGGACGTTTGGGGCGGCAACCTTGCGTTCCGTCGCTATGGGAACGCACGGCGCCGTGCCAACAGGATGCCTGCGCCTTTGGGATACCATATTCTTTCCAGCAGCAATTAGGAGCTGGAGCCGGCTCCAGCAACAGTCAAATCCAACAACACTCCGGGGAAGGCACCTGGCCCCTTTCCTGTACCGCTGAACACCTGGTCAGAATTATCCTGTGGTTCAGGCCAGCGCAAAACATCCAAGACATGAAACAAGCCACCTTTCTATAGTGCGCTGTGTCCCTCTAGTGTGGCCTCTGCGGCGCCCCGGCGCCCCCAAAATAAACCTTTAGCCGTGTTATATCTTGGGCTCTTGGGCCCTTGGCGGGGGGGTCTCCTCTATTACGGAGGTGTGTATCCTGGCTGTTTTTTCTGGGTCCCTACCGTCAGTGACCTCCAGCAGTGCCTTGGTGATGATGCTCCCGGCGATATTGAGGGCCTGGCAGCTGTAGAAACCCCCGTCCGAGTGCTGGGCGTCCAAGATGGTGAGGTCGCCCGTCTGGGACACGGAGAGGCGGCTGGAGGGCTGCGGCGGCTGGTAGGAGAAGAGAAGGTTCTGGAAGGGGAGAGGAGAGAGAGATGCACTGTGGGTGTGGGGGCCGACACGACGGCGACATGTCAGATACCCAGCTCCTGTGTTCCTTCCGTCCTCTCTGCTTCTTAACTACAGGAGGTTTGGTGACAGGAGTTTCCAGTGCTATATTAGAGTACAGAAAACCCACGGTATTGTGCTTGGTCACATCCCTTAATGAATTTCCCAGAAGATGCATTGCATTGTGATGTTTCGGCTTCAATGGTAGGGGGACTTTAAAAAATGCAGGACTGAGTATCTGGTGTGTCTGTGGCGTGCTCATATATCCCCATGTTATTCATGTTCATTTGAATGGAAAGGTAACAATGCTCAATGAAGCTGGCATTTCAAAACGTACATTTGGCATACAAACGCATTTCTCCATGACCATCAGAAGATGTTACCAGAGAGTGTGTATGCGACATGCCTGGAAAACCTTTCTGTCACTTTGACAGAACTTTGTTTGGAACAATAAATACATATATAAATACATGAATATTTGGGGAACTTTCCTGTCTCACAACCAAATGGGAATCTAACCAAAATGTTCCCCAATCTTCCTGAAACAGCTACCTGGGCAATGATTCAGCTAGACTTAAATACGCCATTTTAAATACTTATTTAACAGATTACTGACAATTTCAAAAGAAACATCGATATTATCCCAAATATTCAAAAATAAAATTCTTCTTTGGTATGATTGTACATTTTGGTTAGTGACATGTTCCGTTGTTCCGTTGAACATTCTCAGGGAGTGTTTTTTTACCAGCATTTCAAGAGTTATAATTCAAATATATTTTTGCCAGCTCTGTCCTGGACCCTGGCCTCTGGTGTCCCTGTGAGGGCACCTGCATGTCACACTCGGGGCTCACCTGGCTCCCCTCTCTCTGCCAGAAGATGGCGGGCTGGGGGTTCCCCTTGGCCCCGCACTGGAAGGTGACCGTGCGCCCCATCGCCACCACCTGGTTCCGTGGTCTCACCACGAATGTTGGGGGCACTGGTCAGGAGGGTGGGAGTAAGGAGACGTGTTAGTGAAGAGGGCTAAAGTATTGCTTTTGGTATTGCATCATTTGATAACAATAATTTGGTGGGCAGGCTGGTTTTTAGCTAATTTACAGACATAGAGAAGAGGTATTTTCTGTATAGAGAGTAAATGCTTTGGATATGTTTATAATTTTGCCTTTTTTATGACAAAAAGTTTGTGTTGAGAGCCCTTACTGTCCCCCTGGCAAAAGATACATTTTGGAAATAAGTGTAAAATATATTTTTTCTTTACCTTGGTACACAGACAGAACTTTCATTTTACCCTTTATTGTCCTGTGTGCCACTGAGACATGAATGCTCATTGGTGGAGATAGAGACAGGTGATGGATGATGGAAGGGTTTCTGAAAATGTTGAATGACAGTTGGACTTACCGGACACGACTACAAGAAAAAAACACACAGAAAAAAACACACAAGGAATGAATAAATGCATACACACATCACATGCACAGTACCTAAGGGGGCATTCTCACACTAGCTGGATGAGAGGCTCCACTCGGGCCAATGCTATGGCTGTGAGTGCTGAACACAGTGTTAGAATACCCTGGGGTGGGCATTTGCAGTATGAGCAAAAGCAGATGAAACAGGGCTCTCGCTGCAGACAGGGGATCAAAGCGCCCCCCAAAAATCACATTTTCACCTAATGAGGGAGGAGGGAGGAGCAGGCAGTACAGCAAGCCGATGAGGCTAACAGTGACTGGCATTGCCGGCCCTTACTGTGACTGGGATTACAGGAAATGGCAGCCGACGATGACAGATGGATCACCGAATCACTCAGGGAGCGCGGCTCAGAGAGAATGTCAGGTGAATGCCAAATGGTGGCTCGCTCCCGACAAATCGCTCGCTTTATCTGACTAGCGCGGTTCAACAGCTTCCCGCTGGCACATTCGGAACGTCACCCTGCGACAGGCGTTCTGTGCCCCTGTGCAGACACACGCCTGTGTCTGTACCTCAAACTCTGCTGGGATCATAGCTGTAACCCTGACCACTCGGGTTTGACCCGTGTGCAGCTCTGCTAAATCTTACAGTACAGGGGCAGGACCTCCGTTGCTAAATTATGTTTGGGAATGTTGCCCGCCAGAGACCAAACGGGAGAATTAATGGTGGGGGGTAGGGCTCTAGCCAGCGAGTGAACCTCAGGGGCTCCCGTGGAGTTGTTAATTGGGGATTAGGACGGAGTCGTGTGTATGCGGCGCCCCATATCAGTGGTGTGGCAAACCGAGCGGCGTGGCTTTGGTTTGTTTGACAAAAGGATAAAGGACCACGCGGGGGGTCTCGTCACGGGAGTGCGTTCCCCCCATAACTGCCCGGTGAACGCCTGCACCCTCCCAGGCCCCGAGCACAGTGATGACCGCACACAACCGTAAGGGTTTTAATGTTCACCAGTACGGTCAGTATATACAGGGAGAGTACGCTACATATAAATGTACAAATACATTTTTCACTCTTTCTGTTCTTTTAAATTCAATATAGGGGAGGCAAATTTCCACTTCTAGTGTGGACTATCAAGTAATATTCTTTATTTTATTTTATACCAATACACCAAAAAACGAACAAAAAGGCAGCCAAACGGCCTGTGTTCAGCAGTATCCTCGGGCCAGGATGGGGCGGGGGAAGTCGGCTTTGCAGAAGGGAAAGACATAAGGAAGTGGAAACTGTGATGGTCATGTCTTTCGTTTTGGGGAGGGAGGGATGGCTGGGGGATGGGGTGTTAGTAAACTGCCCCGTGCTCTCTGACTGCACCCCCCTACCCCTACGCCCCCTGTCAGAGTCTTGTTTTTGGGGAGCAAGTTGATTAATATGTGAACGGCGGAGATCAAAGGCGCCGAAGCCTGCCCCAAAACAGCATGCCACCTCTCTCTGTTTTGCCCCTCTCTCCGTTTTGGGAGCGTGTATCGGCCCCATTCCAAGCCCCCCACCCCCTCCATTAGGAGAGTCTTGGGAATAGAACAGTGCTACACAGGGCCATAAATAATAACGAATAAAATCTAAAACTAATAGCAGAATTAGGCCTTCCCTCTTGTATTCAAGTGGGGAAATGTGTAGATATTTCTTCCCATCCTTTATATGAGTAATTTTTTTTCTCTAATTCTCAAATTAGAGGTTTTAGGCAATTATTTTATTCAAATAATAATTTAATGGAGGATTGAGTTCTATGATAAAGCTAATTTCTTCAGGCCTTTAATTATAGTATAGTCATTTGAAAAGGTTCCCTTGCACACCATGCCTTGCAATGTGTGGCATTCAGCACATTTTACTGGAGTGACTGCATGCATGAGTTAATGTGACATGTTCACACATCGGCATGGGGGAGAGATGAAAAGAAAAGGAACACAGATCTCGTTGTAAAAGGTGAACTGAGCTCACGGGTCAGTGGGGACAGAGAGAAGGGGCAACAGCCTCGGGCTCCACAGGGTAAGACCCACACATTTCAGCATTCCTGACAACACAGAGGAATGTGTTTTGTGTGTGTGTATGCGTGTGCGTGTGCATGTGTGCCCATACTTGTGTGTGTGTATGCAGGAGTGGGTATGCGTTTGTGTGTGCTTGCTTGGGTCCGTGTGTGTGTGTGTGTGTGTGTGTGTGTTTGTGTCCTTGTGCCCATACTTGTGTGTGTGCATGCATGAGTGCATGTGTGTGTGCATGGTTTGGGTCCATGTGTGTCTGTGTGTCTTCGTGTGCGTGTGCCCATACTTGTGCATGTGCGCGTACACGAGTGTGTATGTGTGTGTGTGTGTGGGTGCATGACTGTGTGCAGCCTCGTAATTTTGAAGGTGCTGCTTTATGTTTCCCTGTATAACTGTTTCGAGGTACTTATGTCAACAGACTGGGCAATCAATTTTACAATCTCTGTGAAAACTATGACGTGCATTGACATCGGGTACATACAAAGTGCAAGGTATCCCTAACGTTTAAATGTTCTATTCTGCAGGCAGCTGATGTTGAGAGAGCCTGGAGACGATGGATTTATGATGGAGACTGAAGCAGTGGAAAGTGTGCTCTGGAAAGCTCTGGTCAGAGGTGCTGTAGAGCGCTCTGAGAAAGAGATTCCTCTGGGAAACCCCGAGAAAGGTTCTGATCTGTTTTGATTTCCCTGGATCTCAAGGGCCACGGGAAGAAACTCATCAGTCATGTTGCTTTCGGCCCTGTGTGTTCAGACAGACAGAACTGAAGCCTCGAGAAGCTCTCTGTTTGAAGGGCATGGAGTCCTCTCAGGGTTTATGCTGATTCCATTAGTGACTAGTAGAAAACAAGGAAACTAAAGGCAAAAAAAAGGCAAAAAAAGAAAAGGCTCACGTTTGGGAATGTTATTACTACAGATTTATTTTGTTCAATTTTATTGGAAAAATTTATTAATTAGCCTGAGATACCAAGATAGGTGGTGATAGTTTGGAAAGCAGTCTTACAGGGTGCCTGTGCATGTGTTTGAATATTTGAAAGAAAAAACAATGTGTGTGTGTGTGTGTGTTTCTCTGAAAGAAAAATAACTAGAGCATGTGTTGTGTGTGTATAGATGGATGTGGATGTGTGCATGTGGGTGTCTGAAACAAAAAGAACAAGTGTGCGTGTGTGTGTGTGTGTGTGGATGGATGTGGGCATGTGCTGTGTGTATGGATGGATGTGTGTGTGTGTGTGTGTGTGTGTAAGTGGATGGATGGATGTCCTTGTTTATGTGTGTGTGTGTGTGTGTGTGTGTGTGTGTGTGTGTGTGTGTGTGTGTGTGTGTGTGTGTGTGTGTTGTGTGTGAGGAGCGAGAATGGAAGCCTTAGAGACACTTGGGATTCCTCTCCCAGACAATCTCCTTTTTCTCTCATTCAGATTCAAGTGCTTTCAGGCTGTCGGGACGACGCACTAATGGCGAAAGAATTTACAGGAAGCACCAGGTCTGACAGAAGTGCTCCATGAGCGCTGAAGTCCCCCTGCCTCTACTCCTGCTCCTGCCCCTGCCATCTTATCTGGGTCATCTGAAGCTACAAGTATCACTCCAAATGAGATATAGTCTGTTTGTCAGACAGCAGTTTTGTTATGTCTGCTTTCCTCAGGGACAATCTATACACCTTTTATTCATTCATTGCCTGCTTCCCTCCCCTCCTAATCCCCCCCCCATCCGCTGTAGGTCTCCTTGGCATCAGGTAGCAGCATAGAAAGGCTCTGAAATTAGCCCACTTTTAGCCCACTTTTCTCTGTTTCCCAGCTCCTGGAGCAAGCTCTGTAATTAGAAACATGTCATTTCCCGGCTTTGGGCTGAAGTCCCCCCCCATTTTTAATTACACTGCGTTCCTCTGTGTCTCTCTGTCACTGTGTCCCTGGAGCGGAGAGGATACCCAGTTCTGAAAAGAAGTCTCAGTCCATGATAATAACGTGTTCCTCATCGCTTCTCTGCCAATGGACGCAAGACGCTATCCATCGCCCAGCCCTCCCCTAACTCCCCCTTCCCCCAAGCTGCAAAATTGCTAAAACCTCCAAAACCACTTCCTGCCAACTCCTGGTTATAGCTGTACGAGTCCCATCCTGTCGGAGTGCCAGATAAAATGGATGTATCCATAAGAAAGATTCCCACTCTCCCAGAACACATACTCTGCTGTAACTCCAGTGTTTTTGAACAGTGTATGTGTCAGAGTGGACTGTATGAGGTGGGGGTGCGTGGCGGGGCGGGATGGTGGGGCGGATGACGTTCAGTACACCCTACCTGTTCTGAAAAACCAGAGGAGGAGAGGCCCGTCTGTGACTGTGTCAAACCAGCTGCTCCTGAATAAGCCAATTATTTCCCTCCCCAAATTCCTCAGGCACTCTTTCACTAAGACAGGTATCTGGAGGTATTCTTTGAATACGAGTACAGGTGAATGCCTGAGCTCTCGTACCTAGGACGGTCAGCGCGGCAGTGGCCTCGGCCTTGCCCGCCATGTTCTCCGCCACACAGGTGTAGGAGCCCACGTCAGCCGGAGTCACTCCACGCAGGTACAGAGTGTGGTCCTCACGGATCTCATACCTGTAGAGGCAAGGCGCATGCACACACACACACACACACGCATGAACATACACACAAACAAACACACACACACACACAAGCAAACATAGAAGAACCATGTGACAACAAATACGTGATTAGATCCTCACAGATTTCACAAAACTTTTATTGAACTTTTGCCATTTTTGAAATGAACTTGTTAGACCACCTGAATGTGCTTTTATACAATTCAAACAAAGAGCCACAGTATCTATTATTGTACTACAAACAGTATTTGTCTTTGCTTAGTTAAGTAAAATAATAGCTACCTCAGTAGCTATGGCTATCTCTGCAAAATAAAAACATGCTCTTAACTAACTCTAGTAAATATAAACTTGTTTGCATGTATTGACTGATTGTGTTTTTTTCTTTTTTGACTAACTTTCGTTCAGACTTGTATGCAGAGCACACAGAGGTAGATCATTATTACATTTTGGGAGAGAAGAGATGGCTGAAACAGGGGTGCAGTCAATCCCTACCTCCCGTTGGGCAGGTCACCGTCCTCCTTCCTCCAGTGCACGGTGGGATGGGGGTCGCCCCGCGCCTCACAGCGGAACTCAGCGCTCTCGTCCACTAGGGCCACCTGACTGCCAGGCCTCTTCAAGAACCCTGGCCGCTCTGCAGACAGACAAAGTGCCGTTACCATGACTATCCTTGCCATGGCGTCTGCAGCTGTTAGCGCCAGCACTCGATCTGAAACCATGGTGTCTCTACAGCATTAGGGCCAATTCTAGGGCTGAAACAGTGTTGCATTTGCAGCCATTAACGACAGTGCTAGGACTGCGCCGCTGCCCCCTTAAGCCTGGCCTCGACTGACAAGCCACAAACGACCTCCCTTCAATGCAAATCCCAAGGTCATCAAAGGTCAAGTACCCCATCCCCAAGACTACAGCTTGCACTGTCATTCAGAACTTAGTAAAAATATTTAGAGAAGCAATCCCAGACGTACATCTGATTAACCTGATCCTGGCCTACCCCACCCACCTAACGAAGTCAACAGATAGAGATCTGAGTGACCCCCCTTTAACCTCCGAACAACCACCCGTCACACACTCACACACACACACACACACACACACATATATAAGTATGCAAACACACACATACCCATTCTCCATTCTGAGCTCCTCCAGCTCGCTCATGTTTTAAGTTTTAATGCCTCCCTGGGATCTGAAATTCCACAGCTCTGCATATTTTGGATCCCGCAAAATACATGGCAAAAAAGGCTTAATAAAACCTTTCGGGCAGTTAAAGTTTAAAGCACATTTATTCTCAACAGTTCCCAAAAGTCCTGTTTCTGCTGACCTGTTTCTTCCATCAGCATTACTATTATTCTGTTAAGATTGTTATATATTTTTATTTTCCATTATAAATATCAATGTTCTCTGGCGCCGGCCCCAGTGGATCATGTGATAAGTCTGGTCAGACAGGAAGTGGAGCATGAGAAGCGGGTGGCCGAGGGGTCAGCGGTCTGGGTCTGCTGGTTGCTGCGACGCTGGCCAGTTGAACTGGAGGGTCAGGGGCAAACTGCAGGAGGGGAGGGGAGCAGTGGGGTGGCTGGTGGGGGGTGCACAGCTGGGTATTGGGCAACTCAGTGTAAAGATGTGAAACAAACAGCTGCTCTTGTGTATCACTGCTGATTCCTGGATAGTATGAAAGTCAATGCGGTCAGTCTTGTCCCAGGGGACACATAGACAAGCCAGAGCTCTCATACACATTATGAGGGTAAACAAGAAAGGCAGAAAGATCATATTTGTGGATAAAGAGACAGAAAGGAGACATTATTTGGCGATACAAAGACAAACAATGTAGTGAATTGTAGGAGCATCTCTGCAGCTAAAGAGAAAGACAGACAGGAAGGGAAGTTATTTGGTGACACACAGGTAAGAAAGGAAGAGCATCTCGCGGGACACACAGACAGACAGTAGTAGACCAAAAGATCTCTGGAGATAACGAGACAGACAGGAAGGTCTCTACTGATAAAGAAGCACAGACGTTAAAATCTTTTGATAAGGGGATACAGACAGGAAAGATAAGAGACATAGACGTAGAGAGGAAGAAGATATTTTGATAAAGAGATGAGGAAGATCACTAAAGATAAAGAGACCCAGGCAGGAAGAAGACCTTTTGCGATAAAGGGATACAGAGAGGAAGATCTCTAAGGGTAAGACACAGACCACAAGGCTCTCTGAGGAAAGATAGGCAGGACGATGATCTTTTCTTAGGATAAGGTAGAGACAGGAAGAAGATCTCTGAGGATAAAGAGCGACAGACAGGAAGGTGATCTTTGGGGAAAAACAGAGACAAGAAAATGATCTTTGGCCATAAAGAGAGTCATCTTTCAGGGGGACACAGAGTAACCGTCCGAAAGCATATATTTGGAAGCACAGAGACTAATAGGAAGTGTGCTATTTACCCAAGACTGTGAGCTCGGCGACATCGCTCTCGCGCTCCCCCACCATGTTGGTCCCCACGCACACGTACTTCCCCGCGTCGCTCTTCCTCGTGTTGGTGATCATCAGCTTCCCTCCTCGGATCTGAAAGAGGGAGAGAACGGAAGAACAGAATGAGTCAGAAACAGGAGGGAAGCACAGAGAAAGAGAGAGACAATAATCACAGGGTCAGTCACCATGGTTTGGGAGCATTGGAAACAAGAGCTATCCTCCGAAGCAAAGAAATAATTCATTCTTTATCAATCATTTAGCCTCACTTGCCAGGCTCATAAACGTATGGTAGCATGACCCTGACCAGGTTTACACTCTGTGAGATAAGTCTGATTCTGGGGATGTCCTCTCCTAATAAACTGAATAAACTCTCCTTCTTCTGACAAATCGTGATATTGTGTAGGTGGGGCTCTGACAGGAGGTGGCCATTTAAGCTGATACAACCACTGACCTATAACATAATGCTGGCTAAAACCAACCAGATTGCAGGGAAACCAGTCTCACAAACTGTAACTTCAATTTCAAGACTGAGCGCCTGGGGTTGAGATTAGTCACTTGTTACTCAATATAACTAATGCCGTTATCACTGAGCAAGCTTATTCAAACACAGGGAGCCAGGAGAAACCAGGAGTGAAGTTAGATCAACTGATCTCGGGAAATCAAGAGTGTAGATGTTCCCAACTGATTTGGCCAATGTCTGACCGGCTCTAGGGTGACCTTTCAACCAGGAGCTAACTCACAGCTGAAACAACAGGTGAAGGGCACTTCCTGTCTAAATATGAATTCACTGAAGGACAAAGAAAAGCCTGCAGCCTGAAGGGGGAATGAGCAAACTGTTTTCGTCCCTCGTCTGGTGACAGAGATAAAGAAACGGTTAACTGGCTTTTTGAACTTTTTGAAAAAGGAAAACGATGAACACTTTCCCAGCCGTTCCTGTCGGCTTAGCAGCTCTGCGCCTGACGAGATTATTCCGCTCCGCCTGTCGACTCGCACCACCAAATGCTTTACCGAAATCATCTACTGTTAATCTGAATCAACTACACATGGTTTGGAAACAAAAAGGAAAAGGAAGAAAGAAGACAAAAACTTCAAAGAGAGAGCAAGAGGCGGAGAGAGAGAAATAGAGAGTCAGAGAGAGAGAGCACACCTGGCGACCCAGCGACAGCCATCGTTTAACTGCGTGTGTAAAACCGGGGCACTGAAAGCCGGGTGTGTAAAAGACCTGGATGGGCACTCAATGCAAGGAGTGAAGAGCGAGACCTTCTCCCCAGGTTGCAACCTTTACGCCACTAGCACTGTGTGAGAACTGGACCTGCCGTTACAGCCAATCAACTTTCTGAAGGATTTATAGGCCCCCAATTCCCTCTCCTGTTCAGAACACAGTCAGAGATGCCTGGGCCACATTGAGAAAGCAGACTCACAGGACCCTGTGGGCACCAAAGTGTCCATCTGGGACAGAGTGACGCTCAGTCTTTTTAACAAAGTATCCAAGGCTGAAAGTTTGGTTTTCTGTCATCAAACATTTGTCATCAAACATCAAACAGATGGCAGGAGAAACAGTCCAGAGAGTAAGAGAAAAATAAAAACATTAAATTGCATTTATTCATCTTATGATCTCAATGTGTGTTTTTTATGTGAGTCTGTGTGTGTGTGTGTGAGTGTGTCTGTGTGTGAGTGTGTGTGTGTGTGTGTGCGTGTGTGTCTGCATGTGTGTGTGTGCCTGAGTATGTGTGTCTGCATGTGTGTGTGTCTGTGTGTGTGTGTCAGTGGGAGTGTGTCAGTGTGTGTGCGTGAGTGTGAGTGTGCATGTCAGTGTGTGTCTGCAGGTGAGTGCATGTGTGTGTGTCTGCGTGTGAGCGTCAGTGTGTGTGTGTAAGTGTGTGTCTGTGTGTGACAGTGTGTGTGTTTGCACATGTGTGTGAGTGAGTGTATGCGTGTGTGTCTGTGTGTGAGCGTCAGGGTGTGTGCGTGAGTATGTGTTTGTGTGTGTCAGTGTGTGTGTGAGAGTGTGTGTGTGAATGTCAGTGTGTATGCATGACTGTGTGTCTGTGTGTGTGTCTGCTTGTGTGTTTGCACGTGTGTGTGCAAGACATTTATTTGCATAACAGATGCCACGTCTAGGGTGAATTACATGACTTACAATTCTTCTTAATTAGCTGTAAAACTTTATTAGACCCTATATAGCTGCACATTTAATGAAGCTATTCATTTTAAGTGCTTAAGCTCAAGGGCACAATGTTTGCCACGTATACCAGCAACTGCTATCCCCAAACCCGCCCTCCCTCCCTCCCTCCATTCACCCAGTTCTGTGTGAGTACCCAAACGCTGCCACACCGACCCCAGGCCCAGCTCCGTGACGGAGCCCACATCTGGAAGCGCGCAGCCCAGAACAAAGGACCCCAAATCCTTTGAAGAGGATTCTTCAGATGTTGCTTTTACATTCCGGAACACCATCACATTCCATGCCCCCACCCCACTTGTCCATGGAAGTTCCAGTTTACCCGGCCACTGGCTTCTTACGGCTTCAGAAATGTTTTTGACATTAATTTTGTCACTCAAAACACTGCTTTAATGCGCCATATTTTTGAACTCCTATCTTCCTGCGCACCAGTCTTTCTTTCTTTTTTCTTCGGAATAAACGATTCATGCTACCCTCTGTTGCATATCGGGGCCCACTAATTGCTCCTCGCCACAGTGTTGGGTTGGGCGGCTCAAGTCACCTCCATGGGGGGCATACTGCGGGTGTCTCGCTCTGGGGGGTGAGGGCGGGGGTTGAAGACCTGCTCTCTGTTCCCTCGTGAGACCAAAAGAGACCTCTTCCAGTGGTCATATAAGCCTTTAAACCTTTAGACACCTGTGTGTTAATGAGAGGCAGTAAAACTACTGCATGACACTGCCCAATTTGAACTGACAAAAGAAACATCTATTTTCACCCAAATTATTTTTGATTAGTAACATGTTTCCTAAAACATTATCAGGTATCTGAATGAAATCTCATAGATTCAATTGTACCAGCATCTAAAGAGTTATAGTACTTAAAATATGTACTTGACCCTAACCATACCAGACTCTTCCACAGTCTTTCACACTACCTATATTATATCTCAATGGGCTTACACCCGCAATTTCATGTATCGCTGAACAAAATAACAAATTACAAAAACACGCACGCGCACACACGCACGCACTCACACACACACACACACACACACACACACACACACACACACACACACACACACAGTCATCCCCCGGAGTGCTGCACTGAACGTGGCCGAAAGCCAAAGCCCAAGAGCGGATGTTATTGTTGAGACAGCACACAGAGGGGACACCGAGCCAAAGAGCGTCTTTATGTCGAGGGCAGCCGGCCCAATTAGGAAGAGGATATCTGTGGGCCAACGAGCCCATTATTCAGCTGAGGCGGATGATGTTTACACTGCGGGGAAAGCGCTGGACTCCCCCCGAAACCGGCGTAAACGCTCAGTGACCGTGCTCTTTGGAGGGATATCGGAGTGCGCTCCCATCGAATACCAGCTGTGGCGGACTCCCAGCCGCCTCTTATTAATGTAAATGAGCTGTCCACTTGGAAGCGGAGAGACAACAGCTGGACAAAGAGCTGAGATGAGACGAGCGCTCAGACAGACAGACGGACGGACGGACGGACGGAGGGAGAGATTCCTTTACTGAGCAAAGGAAAGGCAGAAACATCCTCTCTCTGTGCTGCCTCCTGCTCCAGTTTGCTCATCAGCAGTGGCAGAAAAAGAGGGAGAGAGATGATTCATATTACACTTCAACTGTCTGTCATATCATCCCTCTGTAAAGCTTACTCACAAATACATACTCCCACACACACACTCACACATACATACATACAAACACACACATACACACACACACACACACACACAACACAATCACATATACATACACCCGTGATAATAAAAATGCAAACTCTCATGAATAAACACATGCAAGCACACACACATACATATGCTCATTAACACACACATACATACACATACACAATTTCACAATAATGGGGGTACAGCTGAGAGCTTGGGGGGCCCCCCTGGAGCTAAGCATAACTCACCCCAAAACCTGTAACAACTCCTCTCCATCCACACATCTCTCATCACACACGGCCAGAGGTTCTCTTCACTAATGTGTATCCCTGCACCCCCTGCACTGTACAGTAGGAGGCGCTCTTCCAGTAGTGCTGCAGGAGGTGTTGTGAGGTGCGCTGATGCTACCAAACTTAGAGGATAGCCGGGATGATGGGTGAGGTGAGCAAAACCGCAAGCCTCTCATGGAACGCCCTACTTGGGCTGGCAATCGGAGGCAAAAGGGAATTCCCTGTCATCGTCTCTTCAACGGAGAAACGGGGAATAATGAGGCACTGGAGCGCCATGGATTCGTTAGAGAGATCTCGAAGACCGGCAAAGTCAGGCCCATCTAACGAGGTCGAGGTGTGACTGACACCGTGGATCCACTTCATTAAAGAGGATGGCCTGGCAGCTCAGCTCCAGCCACTTTCAGCCTGTGGACTTCAGCCGCTCTCTTCTCTGCATCTCTCTCTTCATTCATCTCACATCTCCTCCACTCTTCAGCAGTCATCCCTGTGTCTGAAACTTCCTAACAAGCGTTTGAGTGCTGCTATGTTTTTTAGACCTTGCCAATTATCTGCACTGATTGTTCAATTAAATGGGGGGATGTGTCAATCTTTGAAGAGCAAACGCAACAGCAGCAGCTGGTTACCTGTATTTGTTATTTTATATTTTCTCAAACATAATTATTCATGGAGATATTTGTGTCATATCAAGTCTTATTCCCTTCTAATGTCTTTCCCCTTCTTTTCCTCTTCTACCACGATTTCTCAGAGTTGCTCCTGTCCCTCCTGTCCAGCCCCAGCCTACTCTAACACACCCCCTCCTGTCCCACTGCAGCCCACTCAACAACACCCTGACTGGTCCCACGCCCGCCAATTCAACCACAACCCGCTCTGACCTGCCCCACCCCTCACCGTGATGCGCTCGTCCCGGTCTTTGATGTTATCGCCGTCCTTCTTCCAGGAGATGGTGGGCTCGGGGTGCCCACGGGGGGGCTGGCACTCAAGGACCGCAGGCTCCCCTGCTGCCACCATCACGTCCGAGGGGTTGTGCCGAAAGTCGTCCCGCAACACTGAGAGAGAGAGGGAGAGACAAGGTCATTGCACCATATCCATGCCACCGGAAGAGTTCAAAGTCACACTCTGCGGTTTTCACAGTAAAGACGGAGCGCCAGAATGTCTTCCTGACGTGAACAAGACTTGCACTATCAGTGCAGAACCAGAATCAGAGCAGGGATCAGAATCAGGAAAGAAACCAGGATCCAGATCTAACTCCACTAGGATCAGAACCAAGCTGTGGGCCACTCACCAGCAAGGCAGAGCAGTGGTTATAGCTTCAACAGAGTTGAATCGGGGGGAGTAATGATGTGCAAACTCGAGATAAGCCATGTTCTCTTCTTACTTCAACACAGCTTTTCATCTTCCTTTGAGCCAATAGCTTCCCTCCTCTATTCAGGCAATAAAGTAAATATACGCAGGGCAATTAGATAAACGATTTACAAACCCCATGTGAATTGTGGAGAGTCTTCTACAGTCCACAAGCTAATGTTTCTCTCTCAAACACTCCCTGTATGATAGGACAATATTTCATGAGTGCCTTTCAACCGTTAAGGGGGAAATATGTCTTCTGCACCATTAGCACGCAGGATAAATTCTCCAGAAACTCACACATCATTGAAGCCTGAAACGAGCCAGGCCAAAAATTCAGCGTGGGACTAAAAGGTGACCGTGGGATAAAGTTTGTCCCAAAGGCAACAAATGACTTCTGCTAGGCCCTCATTTACAAACAATGACTTTGTCAAGAAAACCGCTCCTGGCTATTTCCCTTTAAGCTGGGGATGTTAGCCCCTCACAGCTGGCTCAGAAGGGGGGGTGGGGTTGGGGGTGGGGTTAGGGGGGCGGTGGACGGACTGGCTCCAGATCGCCATAACGGAGGTGTGAAACTCCCCGGCCTTCAGACAGGAAGGACACCGCTGTATAACTAATGACACACAATTCCTCTCAGTTGATTACAGAGGCCCGGAGCCAGTAATGGCTTTCCCAGCTGAAGTGTATATACACAGCCGGGGACCCTGGGGGGCCATGCGTTGTCATAAATTTGGGGAACTTCCCAATCTCTCAACTCCTCTCCTCTTTCCTCTCTCCCTAAGGGTGGCCTAAATCCTTCCCCAGACCCTGAGGTGTTGTCCATTCAGACAGCGATACAATCAAAATAGGAAAACAACCATATATGCAAGGGGTGCACATAAGTGGTACGCCAGTACGCATTCGCGTCCTTAAACGTTATTCGCATCCTCAAACATAAATTGCGTACCAAGCAAGATGACAAACTTTTGAAAGATACATGCCTTTAAGTGATGGACTGTCTTGCTTGGTACGCAAATAACGTTTGCGGACGCGATTAACATTTGAGGACACAAATGCGTACTGGCGTACCACTTATGTGCACCCCTGAATATATGCAATATATATTTATACTACAGCTTGAATATTCAATTCTGATTGGCTGACAGTTATACATATATATCATGTATAGGCATGGTAAATCCTTCTCACTTCTAAAACAAGTTCCGTATTCATTTGCCCAAAGACAATTTTGTACTTTGTACGATCAGGATGTCAAATTCATACGGTTATAGCAGCTCATCTGCAGATCTGTCCAGTTAGGAAATTACTGTCCAGATAGTCAGTCAGAAAGCCTTTGTAGGAGTTTGCTAAAGCAACAAGACTTGTTTGCTTAGATTTTTAAAAATTGCAATAACTTAGTGGAATTGTTTCCTTGTTCTTAAATAAAGACAACTCTCTGAAACCAAGATGATCACTATTACTGCAGCAATATGACGGGGGGGGTTAAGGGGGCAACAGGTTAAGGGGGGGCAACAACACGTTATGTGCATTAGGGAATGGCTATACCTGTGCTGTGGGGATGTAGGCCTGAGGGAACATAGGGCTGGGGGAACATAGGGCCTAATTTTGATGGGGGGGAAAATTCTTAGAAACATTTCTTAGAAATGGGGGAACATAGGGCTGTGGGAACATAGGGATGACCCCAATTGCTATTTAATGAAACTATTTAATGACACCAGGGCAATAGCAGCTAGCTTAAAATATATTTTGTAGTAACGTTACATACATGGCAAGTGCTAGAAATGTCTGCTAATGTTAGCTAACAAACTAGCACTACTATCAACTTATTCTAAGTTAGCTCTTCAGCTATGGCACAAGTCCCAACAACTTGGGTAGCTAGCTGGCTTTATGCATAGTTAGGTAACTAATATAGCTAGCTAACATTAACTAAGTTGGCTCACTCCAACAATGTACTGTACTTCTCTAGTTTACATGCTTGTTTACGAGTTAAGTTAGGTCATTCATATTAGCTAGCTAGCTAACTTTAGCGCTGTAAATGTATACCTTTTTTACTCTCCCCTTCATTGCTAATTTGAGCTCATCTTGACTCAAGCTAACAGCCTTTTTGCTCTAATTCTGTCTGTGTTCTTGGCAACAAGGATGTGACTGGAATAAATGTCCGTTTCCAACATGGTTTTAAAATGATCTCTCACGTTTTATTTAGATTTTGCACATTTACTGTGCAAATACTTTAATCTCTTCCTGAACCTGGGCAAAGAAGAACATATATTTATTTGTGGATCTACATATACCGTGGTATAAGCAGAATAAACCACTCCAAGTCGTGTGTTCACAGGATATACTGTATATGCACTTCTGGGGTGGGACCCTGGCTGTCAGAATCATCACCCCGGACATCCTGAGAATGCACGGCTTGTCATGGTTTATTCCTTACTATATACTGTATATATTTATACCACAGCTTTGTTATACTGTATATTTGATTCTTATTGGGCAAGAGAATGTTGATTATTTTCCAATAAGCCGCATGGAGAAACATATTAATGCACGGCTATGAAGTAGTTCCAGTGAAAGTGGCCTTATCACAGTTCCAAATGAATATGCAAACATTATATTTAAATCAAACAATCTATTTATAACTGAAAATAACGGCAAAAATAACACGTTACAACAACATAGCACTACAACAATTTTGTTTAACTGTATTTGAGTGTTTAATCATTTCTGTTAGAAGAAGCCCTGGTATAAGCAGAATAAACCACCACGGGCTGTGCCGTTTCATGAAAATAAACCACTTTGAAAAATGAACCACTTTCAGATTTGCCTCGGGACCGCATCACACCACCCTGTCATGGTTTATTTCAATAAAGTTGCAAAGCCCGGAGTGGTTTATTCATTACATATATTACAGTTAGTTTGTGCATACTCACTGAGCTTAGAACAAAATATCCAGTGACAGAACAAAAGACAAATAGTTCTGGTATCATCTGCACAAGCAATGCATGGATGCACAGATTAACTCACACCTAAACAAATGTATATGTTCAACGTTCTCAGGAATATGCTCATGTAAGGAAGAACTAAGACAAAGTAAGGCATTAGATCAGCAGCTCTTCATTACGATAACCCCACATTGAATCCACGCATCCAAACACGAATAAGCAGATGTGTGCACATGGAAAAAATATGTCACCAACACAATGCTAACACCCCAGAGAGCTGTGTCACATTCGGGCTCTTCTCCCACTCTCCTGGCAGGCAGTCGGCTTTGAACACTGTTATTCAGTGGCAGATACCCGTCTCTGCCTGATACATGCCCCTAGTACCCCCTGGGGGCTACAGACAAATAGCCTGTGTAATCTCAGCATGTGTAAACGAGCCATGCAAGAGGCAAAGATGCAAATGCAGTCAAATAGTCAAGAACAAAAAAAAACAATGATGTGGAAGCTTTTAAATGTCATGAGAACAGCATTAGCATTAAATATGTTAAATATGTATTGATGTCTTGTCTGTGTGTGTGTGTGTGCGTGTGTGTGCGTGTGCGTGAGTGTGCATCTGTGTGTGTGCACATACGTCTGTGTGCATGCATGCATCTGTGTGTGTGTGTGTGTGTGTGTGTGTGTGTGGGCGTGCGTGCATGCGTGCGTGCGTGTGTAAATGAGCCACCCTCCCCATCCTTCTCTGACACAGGACAGACAGAGTTTGTGTGGTGGGACAGACGGTAAGTTTGACTCAGAGGGAAACCCTCCAGCTGTGCTCTCTGAAACACTCTCAGTTCAGTTCTTATTTTCCAAGATGACGTGTTTTGGCGCTGGGGAGCGAAAGAGCAGAAGTGTCTGGTAGCCATCGAGTTCACAGTGAAATAACTACACACACTGACCTCCTCTTAATTTCTTCCTCAATCCCTCCCCTTTCACTCTCTCCCTCCCTCCAGCACTATCTCAATGTCTCTCCCTCCCTCTCTTTCAATTAAATTAAATTAAATTAAATTCAAATTAAATAGCTTAATTTTCACTCTCTTTCTGTCTGTTCCTCCCCTATGCTTTTGCTCCCTCCCCTCTCCTCTCTCTCTCTCTCTACACAGAACAGGACTGATGACAGTGCATTGCTAGACACCAGCTGACCCCTGTGCAGGCTCTTTCACCTCCTGACATGGTGGGTACATTGTCTGCCGGGGATCCAGACATATTCCATCTCTCCAAAAAGCTACCAGACACAGCCTCGGGTCACAATACAACACGACAAACCATCAGAGAAACAGAAGGGGAAGCCAAAACAACAGCTCATCAGAATTCACAGGTCATCAGCTCCACTCCCCCAGTGGTGGTGTTGCCATGGTGTGTCTACCATACAGGCTTGTGTTACTGCACACCGAGCTCGGGTCACCACCCCATCTGGTTCTCTTTCCAGCCAATAGTAACATCGCCATGGTGATAACAGGGGACCCAGGCCACGTGTTTATATTCATGGGATCCCGATTTGGCGAGTATCCGCAATCACCAAATTGACAACAATTCGTTCTGGCAATTTCCAAATAGCCATCCAGTCAACAGCTGGCTCTTGTTCTGCTAAAGATCCCCTTCCTAAGCTCCATCCCTGGCAGACTTCCATGCTTTTCAATTCAAGGGCATTCTTCCTTCAGCCCCATTCTCTTCCTGGGCTAATGGAAAACAGATGCCCGGTTGTCAAATTAACGTGCAATTCCTGCCTAGCCGTACGCCTCAGACATCCATGAAAATGAAGTCTGAATGGCACACACCAGCCCACACTGGCACACTGTGCCTTGGCTGGAGCAGCTGAGGATGGAGTTCAGATCTGCTGAATGGGGGAAAAGGACACTAGCCTCAAGCACAAGTAGCGCTCCCTGTCCCAAAATTATATCCGTATAACCAATATGACCTTCTCAGAAGAAACCTGAGGTCCATCTGGAGCAGGGAGAGAGAGTTTGTCAAATTAAATATGTATATATTTATATATGTATTGATTTATTTTGTTGTAATTTTTTTATTTATGCATGTAGGTATATTTATATATGCATATGTGTGTATATACTGTATATATACTGTATATATATATATATATATGTATGTGTACATGTGTATATCTTGTATGTACATGCCTGCATATGTAAGCATGTATGTATGTACTGTATGTCCTTTTTTTTTCCTATTACAATCAAAATTATGAATGCAAATTCTGTAGTTATATTGTATTTTGTTCATTGCCGTCATTATTTTATTTGTACTTCATGTATAACACTTGGGGGGCGAAAGAGGTGAGAATGAGAGGGAGAAAAAGAGGGGGAGAGAGAGAGAACCACAGAACAAACCCTGCCCTTGATGAACTGGGCAAACGTGATTCATTTGGTGGCCGAGGTTCTTCCTGCACAGGCCAAACCCGGCGAGTCATACATAACATTGGGGATTAGAACTTGAGCGCTCGGCCCAGTACAGAATCTGGAGCTGATATCAAACAGAGGCCAGCAGAAAATATGACACGAGTAAATGTTCCCAGATGTTCTTACGGTGCTTTCTTCTTTCTCCCCAGCCTCTCTTCTTCTGATTTTATTGTTTTTACGCTACATGGAGGACAAGCCACCTTAATGACCAGCGCAGATGAGCAGAACAAATTGCGATGACCTCGTGGTTGAAAGATTTTTTTTCCCACGTCAGTAAACAGCTGTTCTCCTGATCAAAGGTACGCTGGCAGGGGTCCTGCCAATCAGGCAGAGAGGTGGATGGGGAAAGGGTGGTCTGCCTGCTGCATGTCACATGACCAGAGCCCCTTCTCTAGAGTCGCAAACGTACAGCCGTGGTCACCTATGATCAACGCATGCAACCTCAATATAATGTGCAGGATAAAAGGCTTTAAGGCCTTGTTTAAGACCCACTTCACCATGCACATTTATACAACCCAGCTAACACTTCTGCAGCGTTCCTGTGACACTCATGTAATGTTAGCGCCTGTCACTACTAAATGTGTCACTACTAAGGGCACTACTGCACACTACTGCACACACACATACACACACACACCCACCCTAGGAGTCTTGCTCTGGCTATCTTAGGGGAAATCAAAGGCAGGTCTAATGCTGTATGACCAGGGCCTTTGTTTTGAAGTGGGCAGTTGGACCCTGGGTCCTCTGAGGGACAGGGACAATTCAGCAGCTGAAGGGTGTTCATTATTAAATAAATCCAAAAGAGGGAAGGAGCAGACTCTCAGACTGAGAGAGTGTGAGAATGTCCTTCATTACAAAGTGTTAACTGCACCCTTGGCAACGGATGGCTGCAGGCCCCTACACCCCAGAGAGGCTAGAGGTCAGAGGTCAGGATCACTAGGGCACGAAGAACACTGAGCACCTGCCACCACTTCTGGAAGTGATGTCACAGAGCAGGAGGTGTTTGTGTGTTTGTGTGAGAGAATTGACACCCCTAAGTTCAATAAACAGCACTGGTTAGACTGAAGTGCTGGAGGGAGGAAGCTCGGCTGACATATAGAAACCACTGTGGTGCTCTCTGGACCAGAGTGGAACATCTCACCAAAGTTCCTAAAACAAACTCTCCCTCTGCCTCTCCCCCCAGGATGGTTACTGCTATCTGGGGGTCAGCCAGCCCCCACTCCAAACCATGGGACCCACAGGATTCAAGAATATTATGCTCACCTCATGGCCTGCGCGACAGACAGCCGGCCCACCTCCGTAACAATGCAAATCCCTACAGCACCACCTAGAGGCAAGGGGTGAACATACACCCACCTCCCAGCAATTCAGCCTCCACCCTGAGCAGCTGTCCCAGCACTTCAGTTAAGACACCACAGATGTGTTTGAGTCCGCACATACCTGCACAGGTGTTCACTGCTAAACAGCAGTGCCAACAGTGACTTTGGTAAGAGTTCACGCAGATGCAAAGGTTCTGGGCAGTTGGTATGGTACGTGAGCAGTGATTCAGGGCAACTGATTGGCTCGGTGGCAGGGCCATGTGCAGACCGTTACCAGGTGGGTAGCAGAATGGGAAACCGTGACCTGTTTTGGACCCCATACATTATGCTTATGGACTGTTCTAGAAGACCGTAGCAGTGCTGCGAGGTCTGATGCAGGGCAGAATGCCTCACCCCATTACTCTTTTACACAGAGTCATTCTCATTACAGAGGAGCACTGCTGGGGCAGGCTAGCGTCCGCAGGGAGCACATTTACCAGGGAAATGAATGAACATACGAGACAGAAGTCTTTACTCTGTGCTGTTTCAAATATACTGTCGGAACAAGTGGTAGGCATTCTCCTGCCTTTGCTGAAGAAGAGGAGAATATTTTTTGTCCTCTGGCTGGGTATGTACGCGTTTGCGTGCACTTAGAAGACTTACTCAGGGTGAAGAACAATGTTCACAGCTTCGTGGCCTGTTTCCTCCCCCCGAATACTGTCTGAAGAGAGTGCCGGCACAGCAGCATGATCCCCTTCTAAGATCCAAACCCTCAGACCTTTGAGTTCAAGGAAACTGTAGGGCTGTCACTATGGCAACCGCAAAATCACAATCACCCAGAGCCATGCTGTTATGCAGTTCATTTTTCATTTTTTTGTGAGCAAAATTCTGAGTATAGAGTACAAGAAAAATAGCCCTTTCCCTGCAGTTAATACTTCTGATGACAGACTCATACTGTACCACAGGCCAAAAAAGAAAGAAATGCAGTCAATATGACAGACCATAATAAACACTGCAGTGAGAACACATCATTTTCTTTTTTCATAAAATACTTCCATCTGTTTAAGATACCAAATAAATATATCAGCTAAATGTATTATCCGCACACATATACACACTATGAAGGTATGTTATTTGCAGTGCATTGTTTCTAGAAGCCAATGTGGCCTATCCATGCCAGCGGATACATACATTTTGCTGTTTGCACAAGGACCGCTTATGATCAATAGCCAGGTTGACATATGATAATCTAAAGCGTCCATCCAGGTCATGTTAGGGTTTCCTAAAAGTAATGTTATCGGTAAGGGGAAATTGCACTTGGGGACGTTTGTGACGGGTGTTTGGTCCAGCAGTCGGACAATTCCGTTTCAATTAAGGAATTTAATTCAGGAAATTAATTGAAATTGAATTCAACAATTGAAAAATCCTCATAGAACTATATAGGCATTTTACAATTCATTCATTTAATTTCAATTGGTGTCTGGAATTGATTGATTTGAAATGAACCTGAACCGAACCCTGGTTATGAGTTCATTCTCTCATCTATTACTGCAGCAATGTGGAGTCACCTCTGAACCAAAATGTGACAATCCATGCAGAGTTGATTCCGGAACAACTGACTGACCAGATTTCAAACGTGAGGAAATCGAGTGGGTACCATGCGCTCCTTTCACAAAACATTTTTATACCAGCATGACAGTGTTTCCATGCACTGAAAAAAGAGGAGGTCCTCGCTGCAGATAAATGAATGACTGAAAGAAATAGAAATTTGGTGCAAATCCAGGAAGGTCAATGGTGAAGTAGAGAAAGTGGATGCACCCCAAGGCAATGTGTTTTTTCTTTACTTTCTACTTTATTCATTCTGACAGAGCTAGTACATAGAAACTCTGTGATTCTGCCTTTGTCAAGAGTGTTTCAATGCACAACACACTCTCTCCCTCCACAGCCATTCTCCTCTGCGCATATGCATACAAAGGCATAATAAATAAATCAATATCTGGACTGTATGACTATGCTTTATATCCATTTTTTTGCAGTTGCCAGTGAACATGCCAGTGTGAATATATGTGTGTATGTGTGTGAATGTGTGCATGTGTATAAGTGGGTGTGTGAATGTATGCATATGTGTGTGTGACTGTGTGTGTCTGTGTGCATTTGTGCAATATGGTTGAGGTTGAACTCTTTCAGATTAGGAGGCCATACCAGAGTTCAGGGAGGTCCTCATAAAAAATATGATACAAAATTTCGGACTTTCAAATCCTCCCTATATGCATCTGTAGAGCGAAAGAAAGAGAGAGACGAATTAACGGCAACTAAAACTGGTTGTGTGACCTTCCTTTCATCTTGTTTTCTGCTTCATGGAAGATCAATGCAAGGCATCTCACACACTGTATTTGCAAAAAAGGAATGAAAAAGAAATGATGGACGGGGCTTGGGCTTGAAAGAGGGGGGTGTGCTGCCGTTTGCGATCGCAGAAGAGGAGGAGCATTTGGCACTACATCAATGTTTAAAATGGGATCTATAGAGTAACCCAATACGGGCTGTTTAAAGACATGGAATGCAGGAGGAGGACTGAAGAAGAGGAGAAATAGGAGAGAACAAAGTAAGGGCAGATCATTCGCTCTTTTGTCACAGATACACCCATTTCACCACAACGCGCTCCCCCCCTCTCCAAATCTCTACCGTCCATATGGGGGCCACACTCGTTCTCTTGATGCAACCTGCTCAGGGCATATGGAGAGAGAGGGGAAGATTGATAAAAAGAAGGAGAGAAAAAGGGGCTGGGAGAAAAACAGAGTGAGAGAGAGAGAGAGAGAGAGAGAGAGAGAGAGGGAGGGGGGACTTTATGGCTGAGCCCTTTAAAGAGTAACCCATCTTCCTCTAATCAGCATGTGCATCTCCATCAGCAATTACTTCCATATGCTCCACACAGGCACTAAACCCTACTGCCTACTGCCGCTAAACCCTACTGCCTACTGCCGCTAAACCCTACTGCCACTGCCCTACTGCCTACTGCTGCTAAACCCTAAACCCTACTGCCACTAAACCCTACTGCCTACTGCCACTAAACCCTACTGCCTACTGCCACTAAACCCTACTGCCTACTGCCGCTAAACCCTACTGCCTGCTGCCACTAAACCCAACTGCCAAACCCTACTGCCTGCTAACTGCCACTAAACCCTACTGCTACTGCCCTAAACCCTACTGCCACTAAACCCTACTGCCTACTGCCACTAAACCCTAAACCCTAAACCCCTACTGCCTACTGCCACTAAACCCTACTGCCACTAAACCCTACTGCCTAAACCCTACTGCCTACTGCCACTAAACCCTACTGCCTACTGCCACTAAACCCTACTGCCTACTGCCACTAAACCTTACTGCTGCTAAACCCTACTGCCTACTGCCTACTGCCACTGCCTACTGCCTACTGCCACTAAACCCTACTGCCTACTGCCACTAAACCTTACTGCTGCTAAACCCTACTGCCTAAACCCTACTGCCACTAAACCCTAAACCCTACTGCCTACTGCCACTAAACCCTACTGCCTACTGCCACTAAACCCTACTGCCACTGCCCTACTGCCACTAAACCCTACTGCCTACTGCCACTAAACCCTACTACTGCCACTAAACCCTACTGCTGCTAAACCCTACTGCCTACTGCCTACTGCCGCTAAACCCTACTGCCTGCTGCCACTAAACCCTACTGCCTACTGCCACTAAACCCTACTGCCTACTGCCACTAAACCCTACTGCTGCTAAACCCTACTGCCTACTGCCACTAAACCCTACTGCCTGCTGCCACTAAACCCTACTGCCTACTGCCACTAAACCCTACTACTGCTAAACCCTACTGCCACTAAACCCTACTGCCTACTGCCACTGCTAAACCCTACTGCCTACTGCCGCTAAACCCTACTGCCTACTGCCGCTAAACCCTACTGCCTACTGCCTACTGCTAAACCCTACTGCCTACTGCCGCTAAACCCTACTGCCTACTGCCGCTAAACCCTACTGCCTACTGCCACTAAACCCTACTGCCTACTGCCACTAAACCCTACTGCTGCTAAACCCTACCAGCAAACCCCCTATTGTTACTCTACTGCCTATGCCAACTAAACCACACACTCAACCAAACTCTACTTCCACTACACCCTACAGCTACTAAACCACACAACCAACCAAACTCCCTACTTCCACTAAATCCCACAGCAGCTACACCCTACAGGACAGACCCTCAGGAGATGGTTTTCCACATGCTCTGCACGGCCGTTAAGCTCTGCCAGATGGCCCATGGAGGAATGAAGCTCTCTGATCCCCACTGAGTGAGAGCATCTGAAGGATAGGGGGTGGAGGAGAGTGGAGGGAGAGAGAGAGAGAGGGAGAGAGAGAGAGAGAGAGAGAGAGAGAGAGAGAGAGGAGAGGGAGAGAGAGAGAGAGAGAGAGAGAGTGAGAGAGAGAGAGAGAGAGAGAGAGAGAGAGAGAGAAAGAGAGGGAGGGGGGGACTTTACATGGCTGAGCCCTTAAACCCTACTGCCTACTGCCGCTAAACCCTACTGCCTACTGCCGCTAAACCCTACTGCCTACTGCCACTAAACCCTACTGCCTACTGCCACTAAACCCTACTGCCTACTGTCACCAAACCCTACTGCCTACTGCCACTAAACCCTACTGCTGCTAAACCCTACTGCCTACTGCCTACTGCCACTAAAACCCTACTGCCTACTGCCACTAAACCCTACTGCTGCTAAACCCTACTGCCTACTGCCTACTGCCACTAAACCCTACTGCCTACTGCCACTAAACCTTACTGCTGCTAAACCCTACTGCCTACTGTCGCTAAACCCTATTGCCTACTGCCGCTAAACCCTACTGCCTACTGCCACTAAACCTTACTGCTGCTAAACCCTACTGCCTACTGCCTACTGCCGCTAAACCCTACTGCCTGCTGCCGCTAAACCCTACTGCCTACTGCCACTAAACCCTACTGCCTACTGCCACTAAACCCTACTGCTGCTAAACCCTACTGCCTACTGCCGCTAAACCCTACTGCCTACTGCTGCTAAACCCTACTGCTGCTAAACCCTACTGCCTACTGCCACTAAACCCTACTGCCTGCTGCTGCTAAACCCTACTGCCTACTGCCGCTAAACCCTACTGCCTACTGCCACTAAACCCTACTACCTGCTGCCACTAAACCCTACTGCCTGCTGCCACTAAACCCTACTGCCTACTGCCACTAAACCCTACTGCCTACTGCTGCTAAACCCTACTGCCTACTGCCGCTAAACCCTACTGCCTGCTGCCACTAAACCCTACTGCCGCTAAACCCTACTGCCTACTGCCACTAAACCCTACTGCCGCTAAACCCTACTGCCTACTGCTGCTAAACCCTACTGCCTACTGCCGCTAAACCCTACTGCCTGCTGCCACTAAACCCTACTGCCGCTAAACCCTACTGCCTACTGCCACTAAACCCTAATGCCGCTAAACCCTACTGCCTACTGCCACTAAACCTTACTGCCTACTGCCGCTAATCCCTACTGCCTACTGCCGCTAAACCCTACTGCCGCTAAACCCTACTGCCTACTGCCGCTAAACCCTACTGCCTACTGCCGCTAAACCCTACTGCCTACTGCCACTAAACCCTACTGCCTACTGCCACTAAACCCTACTGCTGCTAAACCCTACCAGCAAACCCCCCATTGCCACTCTACTGCCTATGTCAACTAAACCACACACTCAACCAAACTCTACTTCCACTACACCCTACAGCTACTAAACCACACATCCAACCAAACTCCCTACTTCCACTAAATCCCACAGCAGCTACACCCTACAGGACAGACCCTCAGGAGATGGTTTCCACATGCTCTGCATGGCCGTTAAGCTCTGCCAGATGGCCCATGGAGGAATGAAAGCTCTCCTGATCCCCACTAGTGAGAGCATCTGAAGGATAGGGGGGTGAGGAGAGAGAGGGAGAGACAGAGAGAGAGAGAGAGAGAGCGAGAAAGCAGAGAAAGGGAGTAATAGCTATGAAAGACCTGGTCCTCCCATTTTTCTGAGCTGTTAAAATTCCACCAGGAAAGACAACCTAAATACGAACAACGAACAACGAGGAGAGAGAAAAAATACGTGTGCCTTTCTGGGTTGATGTACAGATTTCATCAGGTTTTGGAAGGGGGGGTGGGGGGGTGCTGAAAAGTCTGCACACTGTTTCTCTCCTTTTCTGGTTCATGGGTTTTCGCTTGCTACTGTTTACATGGAAAACATCCCAGAGACACGATTTACAACCTCCTACAGCCACACACAGTGAGGCCCGCACGGAGGGATGAAACTCAAGTCTCTGCTAATGGGCAGCAGAGTCCAAAATATCGACAGGATTTACAACCCTGAGAGGAGATGTACAGTTTACTTCCTCTCCGTAGACCTGTCCCCTCGTGAATTATTGTCCCAACCAAGACATTCTGCACTTAGGCCTACGACTAATGAGAGATATACAAGCTATTTTGATATGTAACACATCAGTGTTATAATTTGAAACTGGAAGGAAGATGGCTTTATTTTAAAATGATACAATTTGTCCCATATTTGAGTAATATAAACTATTATCACTTTTGCACAGTACTGTATATGTATTGTATAATGTATTTCACAATTTAAGCCACTGTACGTGCATATAATAGTGTGTGAAAATGGCAGTGGTTTGGCCATCTGATATTGTTGATATTCTGATGCAGTCTGTGCGTGTTATGAAAGCAAAGGACAGCAGGCCTGGAGGATGGCCAGGTTATGCATAAACATGGCAGCAGGTCCTCAGAGGGCTTCTCTCTGTAGACAGTAATTAATCCCACATGTCCTCTTGGCCTGTTTACACCACTTCCTCTGTCCAAGGGAATCGAAATAAAACGTGCAATAATTAACGACAATAACCGCATTTACAACATGAGGCAAAAGCACATTGTTATTAGCACAAATCTGACATCATCTAGCCAATTAAACATGTTTATGAGGGAATTGTCCATTGTGATTGGGTGCTTGAAAGTGATGTCACAAAGGTCCCAAGCTGGGTCATGTGACCATCTGGACCAATCCTTCTTTGATTATGGTCACTCGATGACACAGGCTACATAACTGCATCATGTTTCATCATCACAGATGTTCATTAAAACCAAATCCCTCCTTATAAACATGTGGCTTCCAGGTATTCAAACCCAGAAATCCCTGTACAGAACCATTCCCATGCATTTGACATTTACTTCCCATTAAATCCATTACAAATGTGATATCAGGGGGCATGAAGTACATTCTTTGTTCATATAAAGTGAAACACCAAGGAGGATCAGCGCCATATGTATGTAATATAGTCATTATAAACTATCCGTTGGATATAGAGTTTTAGAGAATGTCACTGCAGTTATTTGCGCCACGACTGGTGTTCAGATGTGCTGATTGGGTATATCTGTGAATGGGGGAAAAGCACACAGGCCCCAAGCACAAATGGCTCCCCCTGTCCAAATATGTCCCGTCCCAAACTTGAATCCTCTCCGCACCATACAGGACTTTCCTAAGAGAGAATTCCACAACAAAATCCTGCTCTTGGAAATTAAAACAAGAAAAAACGTAGAACGGAATGCGTGAGAGGAAGAGGGAGCCCTGTGTTGGAAGAACTTGCCATTCCAAACTACAGCCAGCTGACAGTGAAAACCCAGTTTCAACAGTATGGCACGCGCAAACAAATAGGAAGTTGCATAACAAGTACCATAATGTATGTATTACATGTGCATTGATAAAGCTAATTAAAGTCCATACTCTGTATGGTTAAGGAAATAATTCACGAAAGGGTTAAGTATGAAGGAATTTTAAGCTCCACTTGTCTCAGACATTCTCAAATAGCAAGAATGCGATATCTGATTTGAAAGTATAAATACTGTATCTATGTAGATGCACCTCCACTGAGTGTCACTTCCTAAAAAGCGGAATAATTGGGAGAAACTTGAGTGAAATGAAAAGGCTCTCTCTTCTCCCACGGGGACCGTTTCACAAGACGTGACAATTTCCCAAGACTGCTTTCATAGATAATTATTCTACAGTACTCCTTTTATTCCACAACATGCAGGTTGGAAGATGGAAGATAATCCTATTCAGTAAGGAGGACAAAGTGCCCATTCTTTCTTCCCTGTCTAGAATGTAACTGTTTGTGTGTGTGTGTGTGTGTGCGTGTATGTGTGAGAGTGTGTGTGTGCATGAGTGGACTGGTGTGTGAATGTATGTGTGCGTGTTTGTGAGCGAGAGTGAGTATGTGCACGTGTGAGCACGAGTGTGTGTGGGTGGGTGTGTGAGTGTATGTGTGTGTGTTTGTGAGAGTGTGAGTGTATGTATGTGCATGCATGAGTGTGTGTGTAAGAATGTGTATGTGTGAGTGTGTGTGTGCATGAGTGTGAGTGTATTTGTGTTTGTGTGACAGTGTGTGCATGAGTGTGTGTGTATGTATGAGTGTGTGTGTGTTTTGTATATTATTGTGTCTTTGCACATTTATCCTGCATCATCTATGCTCAGGAATGTGCAGGTCCCTGCCTGCACCTCAGATTTTACAGCATCGCACACTGTGTAACAGTTTCTGCTCTAAACCGCAAAACAACAGGATTTGAAGGCGGAAGCGAGAATATCCCATGACTTCTGAATGTCTGGGGTACACGTGGGGCAAAACAAAACATTGTGCATGTCAGAAATCGGAAAGCCTTTGTATTTTAGATTTCATTGAATGTACGCAACATTTGAGCTGTTATAAGCTTTAATGAGGGAAGGAGATGATTCAGTTCCTATGCATACCGGTTGTGTAGAAAATCAAGTGCTAATTGTTGCCCTGTCAGTCTTCTATCCATTAGTGTTCCACAAAAAACACAAGACCAAACACGTAAACATGCATGCTCGGTCGCACACACAAACAACGCATACATACATACACACACACACACACACATAACTGCACGCACACAGTTGCACACACAGATAGACACACAAACTGGCTTCAGAAATCGACTGCGGTTTTTTGCTGGGAAAGTGTTTTTTGACGGCTGTTTGGGCTTGAAGGAGCTAACAACCCGCTGCTGTGATTTATAATGGTCTGATGTGGGCCTACCCCTTCAGTCAGCCAAGTCAGTCTCGACCCCAGGCTTGGAGAAGTGTGCGGAGCAGGATGTCACAAAGGAATGGGTATAAAATAAACAGTTCTACACAGAGGAGCTGCTGTTTGCGTTGGCAGAGCTCAGGACTGAAGAATGACCCTCGCCCCTGTTTGAGTTGGAGTGAGAGGGGTGCCTGCACTTCCCAGCACTGTGGGGACAGTAAGCATGAATAACACCCTCATCATCATCTTCGTAAACATCATCACCACCATCATCATCATAAGGTCATCATCATCATCATAATCATCATCATCATTCTCACCATCATCATTATCATCTCTGCAAATGCCATCACCATCACCATCACCATTACCACCACCACAAGCACCACACCCCCTGGCTGCCCTCGTTGTATCCTCCAGAAAGGGTGTTCCACCTGAACTTCCTCAGGATTAAAATTACAGCTGTCAAAATAAGTATGTTGTAAAATTGTCCTGCACCTGGCTCAGCCCTGGATATGGGGGTAGCAGCGAGGCTGAATGAATAACACAATTACCTCGGTCCCAGACCTCCGCAGAGGCGAGAGCTGGATCTGAGCTCAAGGGCCCTCCACTTCCTGTCAGGACCCATTAAGAGCCAACCCCCCCCCTCACTGATGGACACTGAACACTGGAGAAGCAGCTCACAGACAGCTTACAGCCACCCCAGTGATGACAGGTCTGTAATGAACCCTCTATGGCTGCATGGGAAAACACTATTCATCTGCAATGGCCTGGGCCTACTTCAGCATGTCAGGGAGCAAGAGAGACGGAGAGGGAGGGAGATAGGGAGAGAGGGAGAGGGAGAGGAAGGAGACAGATAAAGAGAGAGCACTTATTGGAATCTAGTGTCTGATATTCCCCTCAGTGACTGACGCTTTTACATTGGATTGAGGGCTGCCATTATTATCATGTCTCCCACAGGACAGAGGGCCAAGGCCCTGCTGGCAGCCTCCTGTCCCGTGGCCCCTGGCAGAGGCAACTCGAGCCCCTCCGAGCCCCAGACAGACACACCAATCCCAGGCCAGCACCCTGGATCTGATCCCTGTCTTGGATGGTCCCGTGTGCATAAATACCCTTTTCTTCAAAAAGTCGGAAATAAAACAGCAGCAGTATTTCTGCTCACTGCCTCTGTGAGCAGACACAGAGCCCATGTGGCTGGATTTCCATATGCCCCCTCAAACCAGCTGTGGCAGAAGTCCCTGAGATTATGTTACAGAAACTTGGTCTGTTTGGATGAGGGCACATCTGTTACTGTCCTGATGTATTTATCTGTGTTTCTTGGGGCTGGTTGTGAAAAGTCAATTTTCTGTCTCTGACTCTCTGGTCTCCTTTTACTAAAAAATCAATTATATATATATGTTCGTTCCAAAAGGATACCTGGCTCTCTGTTGCAGTTCCACGGCCCAGTTCTACTGTCAGCATCCACCAATAAGACAGGGACAAAGAAACACTCATTTCGAAGCTAGTTTCCCAGTCACAGATCAACATGCACCCCACAAACCAGTAACCCCAGTAACCCTGTGTCTCTCCTTAGGCAGGATAACAGAGCTCAAACACTTCTCAGCCCATGATCAAAATTACGTGCACATCATCTTATTGCTGCTAGTTTGCATGCACTTTGGATGACTGAAGTTGACAGTATAATTTGATTGTAATGTACTGTCAGTTAATGGTAGAGCCGTAACCAATATGACTACAAAAGTATGACTACATGCTATTTTTCATAGAAGTATACAGCATAATACCCAATATGCAACCATTAACAAATTGTAGTATACAGGCAGTCCCCGGGTTACAAACGTCCGGCTTACGGACAACTCGTACTTACGAACGGACTGCCATAAGGCCTATTATGTTTTAAAAAATAGTTAAATACATTACATTTTTACATTTTAAGCATTTAGCAGACGCTCTTATCCAGAGCGACTTACAAGATGTGCATTAATACAAGGTAAGAACAATCATAGTCAGCGCACAAGATCAGTGCAGTAATACAGCAATAGACATCATTGCAAATACAATGGTTCGTAATAACGAACACATGCACTACTTTGTGATGCACATGAAAACATTGCGTGGTTTCAGCGGTTCATCGGCTGAAGGAACAGAGATCACGGTCGGTTATTTTAAGTCAGATCACGGTCCCGTTTTTCTCTTTCTCTTACCCTTACAACGATGCCTCCAAAGCGTAAATCTGATGCAAGTGCTGATGATGCATCAAAGAAAAGGAAAACAATCACCATGGAAAGTAAAGTTGAAATAATAAAGAGATCGGAGAGAGGTGAAACGCCATCAGCCATTGGGAAAGCATTAGGCTACAGCCGGTCAACGACCGTTTAAAAAAAAACTATTTTAAAAGACAAAGGGAGAATAATGGAGCATGTGAAATGCCATGCCCTGAAGAATGCCACGACTATTACCAAGCAACCCAGTGGTTTAATTATTGAGATGGAAAGGCTATTGATAATTTGGATAGAAGACCAAAATCAGCGTAATATGCTTATTAGCCTTTCTTTAGTGCAAGAAAAGGCTCAAAGCCTTTCTTCAATGTTTTTTAACAGTACAGTACTGTATGTACATCGTTACTTTTATTATTACTGTATTATTATTATTAATATTACAGTATTGTTATTATTACAGTATTATTATGTACTGAATGTTATGTTTAAGATGTTTTATTGTATTTGGAGGTTTTTCTTAAGTGTTTTATATGCACAGAAAGGTCAAATAAATACTATACTAAGACAAACATTTGACTAAGTGACGATTAATAAGAACTGTATGTACCTGTTCCGACTTACATACAAATTCGACTTAAAGACAGACTTAAGAATGGATCTCGTTCATAACCTGGGGACTGCCTGTACTTAATAACTGTCACATGACCTCAACCGACTGATATTTACCTCAGGGAGAAACTAAAGTTTACCCCAGAGTTTATGCGAGGGAGACAGCTGCTACTGCGACAACCTAGAGTGGCGAACTAGGCATCTAGCTAATATCATACCGTTATAATGGGTAATATTTAGGTTGTTCGCTAGCTAAGCTAGCCTACACTGAGTATAATCGACAGCTGTCAGCTAGCTTGCTTGCTAGGCATCGAGGTTAAACTGTTTACGTTAGTTCAAGCAGGTCACACATCAACTGGTCTTACTTTTTCCCTTTTCAATAACATTTGGATAGAAAAAAAAGTTGTACCATTATATCTAGCGTTACATATATAATCACTGGCGCTGTTGCCGCCGTTGATAGAAATGTCCGCCATTTTTTTTTTTTTATGCAATGGAAAGTTTAAGGGTCATTGCTAGATAGTAACCCTATTTTTTTCCTAGACCTCGCGTGTGCCGCTAAAGCAGTACGTTTCAAAGACAAGCTGGTAACCCTGACTCTAACCCTAACCCTAACCCTAAGTGTAAGACAGCTGGAACAAGGGTTGGACGCTTTCCGTCGTTACTATGCAGACTCTGTCAAACCTTGCAGGAGTTGGACAAAATAGGGAAAAGTAGGGTTACCATCTAACCATGACCAAGTTGAAGATGACCGCATTGCATTATGGGATACAGTGCCCAAGGAAGGTACAGTACCTCAAGTTGTGTTATAAAAAAATGTGTGAATTTAGTACATCATCTGCGCATATTGTACATGGTGTACTGGAGATGCACATATTGTGCCCATACTGCGTACTACATACTACCTTTAGGTCAAATTTAGTATGGGCAGAATGGATAGTATGCGGTTCCGAACGCAACATATGTTTGCGTTAAGTTTTCCATTTTCATCCATTTTTAATCAATGTACAATAAATCTATTCAACATTCTAACATTTGAACATTCTAATATTTTTTTTACACATTTACAAGGTTGATAATTGTATATTTAACTTATATATATATATATATATATTTAATATATGGACAAATATTGCTTCTCCAAAGTGTTCACTACCACCTGGGACTTGACCAGAGCTTCACACAGCAAATTGTTCAGCCTTAATTGTGAACTCTAATAACAGTACATTTTGTCCCTGTTGGACTCATTTAAACTCTGGCAGATTTGCCTTTGACTTTGATTTAACTCTTTGATTTAAGTTTGCAGCGCATCAACTAGTCTTGCTACGGCCGTTCGTAGACACGGACCACTTTCAGTGGCGATAAATCCAAGCGTTTTCACCGATGAAAGCGGAAAAGTTTTCGGAGAGTATCGCTGTCAGTCGCCTGCCCGTCACTTTAAAGGCATTCCTCCGCACTCGCGGGGTTGCCAAGCAGCTGCAGCAGTGCCTGTTTTGACGGGCTTCAGACTTATGACATAGCCGTCGTTCCCGACTGGCTTTACACAGGCGGAACCTGATCCCAACGGCCGCGAGCGATGCTGCATTGCCCCAGTGTCATCGGATCCCTCTCTCCTCTGAAACGCACCGCACTCTTTCTTTCTTTCTTTTTTCTCCCCCTCTCCTTTCATCTAGCGCTCCGGGCAGTCTGGAAACGGCCGCGCACAATCGCCCAGAATCTTTCCCTGTATCTGGCGGGGAGCCCACGGAGCCTCTTTCCCAAACACGTCCGCGCGCACACACACTGCTTAGCCACTAGTCAGTACCACAATCGTCCGTGGAACGTGCGCAGCCGGATTGTGGCGGCCAGAAGAGGGCACTCTGCGTCGCGCTGTCCCAGTCAGTGGCTCCACAGTTTCCGAAAAAGAGAAAGAGGTAGTAACAGCGCCGAGATTTACGTGACAGCTGCTTGAGGTACTGTCAGAGACCTGACACGCGTATTAACTGTTATTATAGCTGATCCATTCCGTCAGTCGCTGGTGCGAGGATCTTCAGCCGTTGTTCTTAATGTATTCATTAATAAATACAAGCAGATCTCTTAGACAAAGCTCATTCCAAATGGGAAGCGAATCTTTTAAGGTTAAGTAATATTTGAACTATAGACCAGAGAACACACAGACCCAAATCGACTGTTGCAATACCTCCAGAAAAGACATTAACTTGCAAAAATACACACATTTGCTCGCACACACACTTGCACATGCGCACGCGCGTACAGACTCATTAGTAGAATCCACTATGTGAGGTGTAAATTGTCTTGATTAAATTCACTCACTGCCTCATGGACCACTTTTGAACACAGCAGCATTACCATGTCAAAGAAGTAGCTGTAGGGTACCAACAATAATTGGTTCTATGCAGCAAAATGGATCATTTAAATGTGCACGTATGAGTGTGTTCTGTATGTGGAAATATGGGCCTAAGTAGTTAAGGGTATTAAGCGCAACTATAAAACAGAATATTTTATGATATGCATTTGGCTAAATCACCTCCATTTTCCATTTTTGATGGAAAATTATTGTTTGATGTTGGGGGCAATTATAAGGGCATTACTTTTACAAATATGAATAAATAGAAACATGATATATCAAGATATAATATGTTTAATAATTTTTTTTTTAAACTATATATATATATATATATATATATATATATATATATATGAGGATATTCATTTAGTAAATCCACCTAAACTGTGGAAAAGGGAACGCGGTTTGCCCGCAAACACTTCCTGTTTCACAGTGTTCAGACCATGCTGATTAATTGGTTTAATTGGTGATGCTGTTCTACGAGACTGAAGATCTGGGGCTGAAACAGGCTGGCCCTTCTCGTCCATTCCAGCACACGGTGGCGAAGCATGCACAATGAAACATCGCAGCGCTAGCCTTCATTACTATTTCTTGTCCACCCCAAGAGAGATCAAATGACATATGGAGATAAGTGCAGTCAGAATAGCTCAGGATAGAATTTCAAAGACATGAGAAGCTCAGGAAAAACACACTGGAGTAAAAATCAGTCGCATTCTCTCACATGCACTGTTATTAATTATGAAACCGGCTAGCAGAATGCAATAAATTCATTTGTTGAGAAATGAAGAAAAAAAAGAACTACACATTCAATTAGAACTACACATCCCAAAAGCCCTTGAATGTATGAAGCAAATTCATCAGCTTAATGCATCCTATCTGAGTGTATTCATGGCCCTTACTGGAGAAGAACAAAGAGGAAAAAAGTAAATCAAGAGGTATGGAGGGAGAGGAGGAGAGGGAGGGAAGGAGTGGGGTGTGGAGGAGCAGCGCAAAGACAAAGGGCACAGAGAAAGAGAGAGACCTTGAAACATAACTCCCGGGTATACCACAGGGAGAGAGTCAGGGAAGGAGATGGAAGGGGGGTATAGGGTAGATGGGTCGAGGAGGAGGAGGAGCAGGGAGAAAACGAAGGGAATGAAGGAATGAGTGTTGCTGCTGTTGACCCTGATCCTGATCCCGTTACGCAGGGCACTGGCTCTCTGTATCATCTCCAGTAAGGCTGCAGGCACTGGGAACTAAGGGGAAAAGTCCATATTGGACTTGCTTCTGCCTCACTCCACAATTCTGCGGCCCACTGCGCTGCATTTATCTGGAGTATGTATGCGGTCACAGAGGAGCCCACTGTGTACACACGCCACCCCCCCTAAGCATTACCGGACGGGCCAGATTCCACCAGCCAATTAAAAAATGTGCCAGTATCAGCGTTTGGTTTTGGAGGCCGTGCTTGGTGCAGCCTTGTTGGCATTTGCCTGAGAATTTTCTCTCATTCCCGATGGTGCAGAGTTTGCCGTAATGGCGGGGCAGATCCTCGGGGTTAAGTTTCGCTCTTGCAAGGCACAGGAGCGGAGCGGAGGGGATCATTGTGCTACACGGTCGTGTTTCTCGCGCTCTGCTGAGCCAGGCGTCTCGAAAATGTTAACAAGCAGCACAGCTTCAAAGGGGAGCCACAAACCTGACCATTTCACTGGGTGGGGGTTTTCAAATCGCTTTCATATCTGTGAAATGTGAAATGAGAAGGCCAACAGTCTCCTTAGAATAAAAAAAAGCTTTGTGTCCATGACTGTGTGTGTGTCTGTGTGCACTTGGTGTGTGTGTGTGTATGGAAGAGGGGGTGGTGGTGTGCAGTATGCACGTATGTATTGCTAGCTTCTAGCTTATGCGTATGCAGTAAATTGATCATCTTTTCTGATGGGACCCACAGTCATGCCTCTCTGAGACAATGCAGTCTTCCATCACAGAGAAAACCCAGCATGGAGTCTGCAGCTTTTAACTCTCACCCCTCAATCTCTCTCTCTCTCTCTCTCTCTCTCTCTCTCTCTCTCTCTCTCTCAACAGAAACCCTCCACACAAAGGGACAGCGGCCCTTGCACCACTGCCTTAATGAAATGATAATGAATAGAGCACATTTCCCCACCACCAATTCTGGACACACTTTGCCAATCTGTGTCTTTCAATGCAGTGCAATTCCAGCAAAAGGTTGTTTGAAGCACACAATGCGAAAACAGACTCCTGCCAAGCACACACATGCACGGACATGAGCACACACGCACGCACGCACGCACGCACGCACGCAGGAACGCATGAACGCAAACACACACAGGTGCATGGGAGGCCAGGTGTTCTGTGTTTATCACCAATATTAGGATGTCAGGCATTCAATACTCCCAACACCCTCTATGAACAATCACCACCATCTTCTAGAGAATTCTTGTTCTATTCATCATTATTTCTCTCTTTCTTCACTTTTTTCTGACTGTCCTTTCCAATTATGCCTTCAAGGTTGCTGTAGTGCAAGAACACTTCATTCAAAATTTCTACGGTCTCTTGTTGACTCACCTGTGAGGCCTCGAAAAAATAACACGGGGCCTCAAACGTTATACCAAAAATTAACAACACTTTCACACAAATGATGGGAGGGGTGTAAACATAGTATAGTGGTTAGGGAACTGTACTCAAAAGTTGCAGGTTCGATTCCCAGGTAGGGCACTGCTGTTATACCCTTCAGCAAGGTACTTAACCTGAATTGCTTCAGTAAATATCCAGCTGTATAAATGGATTGTATGTAAACTGTGTAAATCACTCTGGATAAGAGTGTCACCTAAATGGCTAAAATGTAAAAAAAATATATATATATATATCATTTTTTTTAAAAATATAGTTAAAGTGTATATAGTTAAAAACATCACAATATATGCATACACATCAGTAAATTACACATTTTACAACATTAGTATTATATATATATATATTGCCATTTATTTATGTTTCTATGGTCATATTGTACAGTCAGATCAGGTATGAAAACACAAAGGAAATAATATAGACAGGTGGGACATTTTCCCAACATATTTCCAGCCTCTGTTGAGATTTTAGATCCTCTCTGAGCTTTTCCAAACGTGTCATTATTAAAGCAGCTGCTTCCTGCACACACACACACACACACACACACACACACACACACACACACACACACACACACACGCACACACACACATATGCACACACACACACACACACATATGCATACACACACACACACACACACATGCACACACACACACACACACATGCACACACACACTCACAATGGAGGCCAGGCCTCAAAACCACAAGGATAATAAAAAGAACATCAGTGGATATTTAAAGGTAAACAGCAAGCCCTCCCTCAAGGACTAAGCAAGCACTGATTCTATGCTCAGCTCACTGAGACTCTACCCAAAATCTCTGGACTTATCTGAAGGGCCTTTCAAGAACTTGGTGATCTGAATGGATGCATTATGACGCCTTAGCTTCTGGCGAACTGAACCGAATCACATGAATCTATCACACGACTCTGACCCACGTGCATTTAACCATCATTTTTCAGTGAGCATGTCCGCCACTCTGGTCCTGCTATGTCTGAGGTCACTGCAGGACATCGGTGGTGAGTGATCTGACGTGTTTGGTCTCAGCCCAGGCAAGAGGGAGGGAGAGAGGGAGGGAGGGAAGGACCTCCACAACGTGTCCGACTCTTTCATGTGGAGGGAAGTGGAGGCCCCCAGTATTCAGAAACCACATTTAAACCCCTATCCTCCTGCCCATGCGGACCACAGCAGAGCTTCTGTGAGCCAGACTTCCTCTCAGGCCCAGAGCTGACTGGACAGGATGCCATTTTGGCTCTACTTCCTCAACCCCTCTCGCCCACGCAGTTTCATGCTATTCGCGCAACTGAAAGCTACACCTTCAACTCACACCCAGTGTCACCTCATCGAGTTGTCACCAAGTTCTCTGCCAGACATTTGAAGTTATTCATAGAGTGATTCACAGAAGCGCATTTTCATCAAAATTGCATTAGCAAAAGTGGCAAAATGTAAGCATGGACAATTTTGTTAAGTGAATGAGAGGGAAAATAAAGGCGTATGCAATGTGAAGGCTCTGTGCTCGACTAAATCTAGTCGACGTGAAGCTGGAAAAGCCCTAGGTAATTAAGTGAAAAAGAGCAGCTCTCGCTCATGAAAAACAATCTTTGTTGATGAAACTCTACTGACAGCCTTTGCCAGCCTTTAGAAATAAAGGTCACACTGATTTATTTTCATTTAGGTTTAAGATTTAAGTTTCATTTAAGTTTTAAACAAATCTGTTTGTAATCTCATTTTGAAAAGTAAAAAAAATGAATGAAAACCTTATTTTTGTACTGTAACAGAGATTAAGTCTCTCTTCTTCCTTTTCCTAAATTCCTGCCTCGGACAGATTTTATTGCTGTAAAATGTCCCTCGGCTGGAACAGCAGGGGTGTAGGTCAGCACCAATGTGGCTGACCTTCTCCGCAGCTGCTTGTTCCCAAATTGGATGGTTTCTGGAATAAAAGGGCAATCATGTTCCGCCATCACCCCACTGGGTTTTCGGGGTGACCGTCTGCTGGAGAGTCTCCAGATGTTTTATATTACTGAGAATACTTCCTTTTCTCATATGCATGGTTATTTTTCCCTCTTTTCTGGTTTGGCTCGTCTTCAACTCTTTCTGTTACTGGGCCCCCCGAGATGTCCACTGACCCAGCTCGATTATCTCAAACTAAGTGGAGTCAATTGCTTCAATGGCAGTCTCTTCTCCATAAACCACCTCCTCCCAGCCGTGGGCAATAATGACATTCTATGTTCCTCGCTCCCTGAATCGCTGACTTTTTAATGATCGGTGCTTTATAATTCATTATATTTGTAAAAACGTATCAGAGCAGGAGGCTTCACACACTTTGGGAGCCAACAGGCCCAGCAGGAAACAAATTAAGGCGAGCAAAAGCCCTGAAGAGGTGGCAGCTGCAGTTAAAACTGCTCTTTAAAATTTGTGGTTGGCCCATACAGTACAACAACCAGGCCAGCCAAGAGCACAAATAAACATGGGCTCTCACAGAAAGACTCAAACACACAGTGCGTGTATGTGTGTGAGAGTCTTTCTGTGTATGTGTGCATGTTTGCATGTGTGTGTGCGTGTCAAATGCACACATCTGAACACACAGAAAGACTCAAACACACACATGAACAAATGCACGTATAAAGTGCAGGAGGATGCCATGAGAGGTCAAACGTGACAAGCTCTCAAGATACACCTCTAAACACAGCGATGACCGCCTTGTTCTTACATCCATGATCTTAACGTGATCATAACAGCGAAGCATCACTTTTAACAGCCAAAAACATTTCCCTAAAAGCCCTTTTTATCAGCATTCTGTACAGCAGTCTCTATTTCCATCACAAACACCTCTCCTTCTCCCTCCCACTTTCCCCCTGAAACCCTGGCTCTGGGGTCTTTTTGAAGGCTGGTTACAACTCCCATAACGCAACTCTCTGCTGAGATGCCCTGTCCCGTTGTCTTCCCCCGCCCCACCCCGCTTCACCCCCCTGGAGGAGAGAAGGAATTTCTTCTGCATTCTTGTGGTGCGGACAGAGGTGCTCTCATAAATAATTCCACCAGCCCTCCCTCAAAATGGATTATCTTACACCACATACAGGAGTGGAGGAGGGGGGTGATTTCTACACAGATGAAAGGAAATGGGAAGAAGCCAAAACACATAAAAACATAATACAAAATACAGGTAACTGCCTATATAAAGGAAACACTTGAGTAACACCAGGGGTCTAGCAGCTCTGTTATGTTGTGTGGTGCATTTTCCTGGCATGATTTAGGTCCACTCAACCCCTTATATGACAATGTAAATGGTAATATACACAAAGCCATTCTGAGTGATCACCATCATCCTATGGTGAAGCATTTCTATCCTGATGGGAGTGGTCTCTTCGAGGATGACAATGCCCCCATCCACAGGGCACGAGTGATCACTAAATGGTTTGATGAGCATGACAACAATGTAAACCATATGCCATGGCTGCCTCAGTCACTAATTTCAATGCAACTGAACATTTATGGGAGATATTGTGGAGCGGTGCCTGAAACTGGGTTTTCCACCACCATCAACAAAACACCAAATGATGGAATTTCCCATGAAAGAATGGTGTTGCATCTCTCCAATAAAGTACTAGACACTTGTAGACTGTATGCTGTTCTGGAGACTTGTGGTTGCCTAATGCCATATTAAGGCACTTTATGTCCTTTATTTTGGCAATTACCTGTATGTATAGTGGGTATAAAAGTATTTACCCTCTTTGGCATTTTTACTTGGCAGATTTATTTTCTTACTTCATGGAATCAAAATGGATTTATTTGGGATTTCTTGCCACTGAGCAACGCAAAAGCTATTAAAACACTAAAGCTATTTCTTAATTAATTACAAATAAAACATAAATTATAAAGTATTCACCCTCTTTGGCATTTTTATTTGGCAGATTTATTTTCTTGCTTCATGGAATCAAAATGGATTTAATTGGGATTTCTTGCCACTGAGCAACGCAAAAGCTATTAAAACACTAAAGGTATTTCTTAACTAATTACAAATAAAACATAGACAAATTATAAAGTATTCACCCCCTCAACCTAATACTTGGTAGAAGCAAGTTTAGCTGCAATTAGAGCTGTGAGTGTATTGATGTGCAAAGTCTCTACCAACTTTGCACATCTGGATACTACAATTTTCACCCATTCTTCTTTACAAAATTGCTCGAGTTCCATCAGGTTGGATGGAGACTGTTGGTGAACAGCAATTTAAATTCTTTCCACAGATTGTCAAGGGGATTGAGGTCTGGGCTTTGACTGGGCCACTCCATGACATCATTTTTTTGGTTTTTAAACCACTCCAATGTGTCTTTTGTTTTATGCTTTGGGTCATTGTCCTGCTGGAATATAAATCTTCTCCCACGTCCCAGGTCTCTTGCAGACTGCAGCCAGTTTTCCTCCAAGATTTGTCTATATCTTGCTCCATCCATTTTCCCCTCTATTTTGACAGGTTTTCTATTCCCTGAAGCAGAGAAGCATCCCCATAGCATTAGGCTCCCACCACCATGTTTCACAGGTAGGGATAGTGTTCTTGGGATGATGTGCAGTGTTTGACTTGCACCAAACGTAGCACCTAACATTGAAGCCAAAGCGTTCAATCTTGGTCTCATCAGACCATAGAATCTTCCTCCACTTGGTTTGAGAGTCTCCCCCATGCCTTCTGGCAAACTCTAGACAAGATGTCATGTGAGTTTTCTTCAACAATGGTTATTTTTGCCAGCCTCCCATAAAGCATAGATTTGTGCAGTGCCCAGGCTATTGTTGTCCCATGGACAGTTTCTCCCATCTCTGCATGGAACACTGCCTAGCAACTGCCCTTCTCGCACTGTCCTCAGTTTTGTCCTCAGTTTTGGAGGAGAGCCTGTTCTAGGCAAATTCACAGTTGTGCCATATTCTCTCCATTTTTTTATGATGGACTCCCCTGATTGGTGTTTTTGAAGAACCTTTTCTCAGATTTGCTTTGAATGTTCTTGGGTCTTCATGAAGCTCTTGTTTGGCAACGCATTAACCAACTGTGGGGCCTTTCACAGTCAGGTGTATTCCATTTTAAATAATTTTAAATACCTTAATTGGACTTTATTTAGGCAAAAGGAGTGAATACTTATGCAATCAATTAGTCTGTTTTTTATTTGTAATTAATTAATAAATTTGACATTATAGAGCATTTTGTGTTGATCAGTGGCAAGAAATCACAATTAAATCCATTGATTCCATGAAGTAAGAAAATAAAATGTGAAAAATGCCCCAAAAATGCCAAGTTAATACTTTTTATACCCACTGTATATATATATATATAAATGGAATGATGCCCTTAATACTTAGGGGACCTTCTCTTGCCTGGGCTCAGATGTTACATTCTGTTTCATCCCCAGGTCAAAGGAGCCTCAGAGGTGATTAGTGTCCGACAAGCAGGCGCTCAGATCCTGAGACCTGGTACGGAACGTGCGGGGGGGGGGATGAAAGGGGGCTGTGGAGGGGAAGGCTATCAGGGGTGAAGTTGGGTGGGGTGATCTTCTAATTGTGTATAAAGAGAGGCCCAACCTTAAGAGGGTCAAAGGGGTAAAATCATCAGAGTACGGTACGTGCAGACAGGTAACGGAAACAACATTCACAGATAAATCCCAGCCTCAGGTTGGTAATGTGCTGAACATGTTAAGAACAAAACATTTGCATTTTCATGACACAAAACAGCCCTAATGACAGCCTAGGATGAACACAAAAAAATTAAGAATGTATCCTTACATTTACATTTTACATTTTAAGCATTTAGCAGACGCTCTTATCCAGAGCGACTTACAAGATGTGCATTAATACAAGGCGAGAACAATCAAAGTTAGCGTACAAGATCAGTGCAGTAAAACGGCAAAAGACATCATTGCAGGCACTGCGTATCATACCTGTAACATTGGGAAAGAAAAGGTTAGTGGGTGTTTTTTTTTTTTTTTTTTTTTTATTTATTTTTTTTATTTTATTTTTTTTTTGAATGTATCCTTTGATCCTTTATGTTATGACAAAAGGTACCTTAATTATTAGGGAAAAGGTTAGAAATGGAATACATAGATGTATATATACATATATATATATATATATATATATATATATATATATACTGTAAATTGCTTTCACATTGCCATTGTTCTGACCCTGAATCTTACTGCCTCCCTTCATCTCAGGTCCTAAGGAGCTCTCCTCGTGGGTGGAGAGACTGCAGAACTGCCACAATGCATTGAGCCTTACTCTTTTCAGACAGTCATTTCAAATCTGTGCCATAGGCAACTACAGGAAGACATCCGGAGGCTCGCTGTGCACAACTCCTTTGCGAAAAGACAGGACAGCAACCGTATGATCTCGGCCCATACTGCCTGGCACCATTGCTTTTGATTGCATATGACTGCTCGTATCGACTGCGAGTGGCCATTCACGTGACTAATTATGTGACCTGCCAGACTGGTGCACGACGTAGACGTGGCAGGCCTCAAAACCCTTTACAAGCATCTTCAACTGATCTGGCAATGACTCATTGATGAGAAATGATCATTTCTTTATGACACCAAGGGCATATATTATTACACTAAATCAAGCTAGTTTGGAACCAGTCTGAACATTTCAACTGCTGGATAAAATAAGATACTGTACTTTTCTATTCTTTTAAATGTGTGTGTGTGTGTGTGTGTGTGTGTGTGTGTGTGTGTGTGTGTGTGTGTGTGTGTGTGTGTGTGTGTGTCTGCATGTGTGTTTTTTTTTTATAAAGAAGTGAGGTGTGAGTGGCCCCATCATCATGGTTACCAGGAGTGATTTTAAGGATTTTTTATGTCTTTGTCTCCTGGCTGGGTGCTGAAACCCGGAATCAACTGCAGTTCTGAAAAAATAACTAGGACTTCTTGGCTGAAAAATGAAGCTCAGAAAAAGGTCCCAACTGCAATTAAATGAGATGATTCGGGGAGGATTTGAACTCCACAGAAAATAAAATAAAATCATCATTAACATTTGAGGAGGGGCCGCGCCCTCCCCTCCACTCGTCCAACGTACCTGAGCTAACAAACCCTGCGTTCGCACCACATCATTTCCTATGTTACAGCTCGCATCGATGGCTTGGAGTATGCCGCGTATACGTCACGGCATACCGAAAGGCCTATATTCCATCGAGTGTATCCTTCTTCCGTCGAATTACAACATTCAGACCCCCGCAGCCTCTGCGCAATCGTGCCATTTCTGCAACCACAGGAATGAAGGCTAAGTGCAGGGTGCACATTCTATGCTTAGTCATGATTATTATTTGTATTATTATTGCTAAATATCAGGGCGACACAAAATACTTACAGTTATCACACATCCACCCCCCCCTCCCCCTTCCCTGTTTGCACAGCTTGATCTCTGCAGGGTAGTTTTTTTAGACTAGCTTTTAGCTATATCTGACACAGTGCACCAGATTACAACTCTTAAATGTATGTTATAATTGTACAGAGTTGATAGAAAGATAAAAGACCATATAGACGTAAGGTAAAATATAAAATGCCTAAAAGAGAAAATATAAAGCAAGTCTTTACTCTGATGTCACTCCCTCTCCATCCTGTTCTCAGGGAAGACTGAGAGAGAGAGAGAGAGAGAGAGAGAGAGAGAGAGAGAGAGAGAGAGAGAGAGAGAGAGAGAGAGAGAGAGAGAGAGAGAGAGAGAGAGAGAGAGAGAGAGAGAGAGAGAGAGAGAGAGAGAGAGAGAGAGAGAGAGAGAGAGAGAGAGAGAGAGAGAGAGAGAGAGAGGTCAAGCAGTAACCAGAGGGATGTCCTGCTCATTGATCAGAATATTTTATGCATATGGGCCTATTAGGGTCCTGGGGTCCTAAGGGTGGTTCAGTATATCATAATTTGGAGGTGTCAAGCACAGGTCAAGAGGTTGTGTACTTTGACCCTGGAGGAGACACAGAGGTCAGGTCAGACAGGGGAATCATACACCAGAGGGGGTCAGTGAGGATTTACTCCCCCGCAGTAGGCCAATAACCGTTGTAATAACTAATAATAATTTCCACCCTGTCAGTGGGGAATCGAAAGTCAATAAAAAGAGGATGGAGTAATGTGTCTTCTGTCTCAGCGTGCTGACCTCGGGTGCCAGCATCACACACCATTGCGTAAGGAATATGTGTACCTCACATCAATACAACCTCAAACACAGGGTAGTGAACTAACGCATCATTTTAAACTGATAAGCACTGAATCATTCAATGGAATGTGATGTGCGTTTGAGGATTATTTACCCATAGGTATTTACTTCTATCAGTGTAAGTGTGTGTGTGTGTGTGTGTGTAGGTCTGTGTGTGTGTGTTTATGCATTTACATTTAGGCATTCAGCAGACGCTCTTATCTAGAGCGACTTACAAGATGTGCATTTATACATGCATGCAAATAATGCAAATAATGGTCAGGAGCGTGCAGATGTGCGCGTGTGTGTGTGTGTGTGTGTGTGTGTGTGCATACAATACTGAAAGAATGCTGGTCGGTACAGATGTGTGTGTGTGTGTGTCCTTCCCCCTATATCCTGCTTGATCCTTCCTTTGTGGGTTGTACGACATACAGTACAGTCAATCTGTGCTGCTCTAATTCCCCAACAGTCTTGAGCAGGGCAGAACGACCCCCTCAACTCTCACTCCAACTTAAGAGTATTGACTTCTCTCTCTCTCCTCCCCCTCTCTTTAATTATGTTCCCCTCTCTCTTCTGCCCCATTCCCCCCACTCTCTCCCTCTTTCTCTCTTTTCATTCTGTCCCCATCGCTCTTCTGCCCCATCCCCCTCTCTCTCTCTCTCTCTCTCTCCCCCTCTCCCCCCCTTTCTCTCTCTTCATTCTGTCCCCATCTCTCTCCCCCCACCTCTCTCTCCCTCTATGCACATCTCCCCCCCCTTTCTTCATTTCTAATGTGCCAATGGGGGATTCGAATGAGGAACATTAATAAAAATTAGCACACCGATGGTGAGAACGTTAGTCTCTTAACAGTTGTAAATGGCTTGAGTCCAGTTTCAGAGACAGGTAACAGTCTAGTCAGGTAACCCGGGAGACTGTCTTTGGAAGCATCTATCGCCCAGGACTAGACTTCCTGCAGCTGGGCAGCCTCAACACACTCATCCTTCCCTCCCACTGAAACTAAGACAAAAAAGAGCGAAACATACACTTAGCACCTAATTACCAGTGTGGTTATGAATATTCTCAAGGCAAGTCCCCCGTGCTAACTGCCAAATATATTACGCTACTAAAAATACATGACATACTAAAACCAAACAGTTGAATGTGATTTACAGCATTTTTGCACAGTTTTATTTTCCCTTTGCAGACGGGAGCCATAATTACGAGTCTGTTAAATCCTTTGAGATCCCTGTCTGTTGACTGCAAAGCAAATAGAGGCTTAAGATACGGCCTTATCAATGTACAGGATGCGCCCGCCTTGCCAAAAACAACTGTGATAAAGGCTGATAGAAGCCACAGCAATTCCCCAACACCCCCCCCCCCACATTAAAAAATCTGAATCAAAGCTCTTTCTAACTGGTTTCTGGGGGCAAAGTCAATATTTAGTGAACTGATTTCTACAGTTACACTAAATTTGTTACTACGTCCTGCAAAACGATTCTTCAAAATTAAATAATAAATGTAATTTAATTAAAATAAGAGGTTCTGTCTTGCTTGTCTTCTGTCTTTCCTTACCAAAAACCTGTATAAAGTGAAGAATATGGATACATACATAAGGAATATGGATACACATGTCTTTATATTTTTACTCACTAATTTCCGTAGTATGTATTTTGAATATTTTGTCACATATTCCCAATATATGATAAAATATTCACAGTGTACACTACAAAAATCTTCTATGGCCACTCAAAAAATATATTTTATACAAAAACCATTGAATAAATTGTTAAGTTATATTGTAAAGTACATACCATACCACAAGACTTCCAAAATGACAATGACAGTAGGCCAACATATCACAAACATATCCCCCTTACATATTTTAATTTCACATGTTAAAGCCGCATATACTGACAGCAGCATTGAATTTTTATGAGGGCCTCTCTTTGAAACACTGGAAGGAGATAAATTGAGGGATTGAAAAAGAAAAAGTGCGTGCTCGAGAGACGAGAAGTGGAAACTCCATTACTGCAGGCCTAATGGGACCCATTTGCATCAAGTGTCTTTGCTTTTAAGGGGGGATCAAAGCTGGTCTGTGATTACTGAGCCCCCCACCCCCATTCCCCTTATAACCATCAGGCAGTCCACAGTCAACCTCCCCCACCCCCGAGACAGGTAATGACAGATCCCTCCCGCAGCCACACAAAAATGAAGGGGTGTGTGGAAATTAGCAAATGAACAAGCGTACGAATAAAGGGACATACTTTGTGGCAGATAGGAGAAGAAAGCCCCCCCATTACCACACCCAGACTCCGCTTGTCCTCCTCTTTCGATTGACTAAGGGAGCGCCTCTCCCACTCTTTCCCCAACAGCTCATCTCTTTACAAACATTGCATCAGCCCTGAAAGCCTGTTGTGTTCAATATCACGACGCAATGGCTACTTATGTAGACGAGTGTGACATAAAAAGGAAAAAGTCTGAAGAGGGTGTATTCACACAGGTTATACACTCACACTTACAAGGAGCTGGGCTCAGAGTGAAGAGGGCGCAGGTTAAATTCCCAAACTGCTGTAGCATCTTGAAGCAAAGTGCATAACCTGAATGGCTTCAGTGAACACCCAGCTGAAGCAAATGCACGGGAAAAGAAGGAAACTACGCAAGTCACACTATATAAGAACATTTTTCTAATAACAATAAGAAAAAGAAGGACAACAACATAAAAAGACAAGCCTAATTTGCTGGGGTGACAACACATATATATATAACAAATGTAATATTTAAAAGAACAGGAATAATTGGTGTGTCCTGCTCTCTCAGGCAGGTTATGTAAGTGCAGAAGTAGGAGGTTTGGATTTATGAGGGCTGGGTGGATTGGGCTGATGGCAGGTCACTGGAGCTCTGGGGCCAGCCTCCTGGGTCCCAGCATTCCCATTGCCTCAGCAGTGACAAATGCTCCCAATTTCCATCCATTTATCTCCCAGGGAAAGAGTGGCCCGGGTTTCTGTCAAATTAATCTTCATTGTGTTAACCTTCTCCCTCTGACACTTAAACCAAGAGCTTCTGTATCATTCCAATACTGAGATTAATACAAGCACACACACTCACATGCACACTGTACACGCATGGGCACACACAGACACACACACACACACACACACATACTTTACATGCAAGCATGCACACACACACACACACACACACACACACACACACACACACATACACACGCACACAGACCTACACAAAAACGCAGTACAGTTCTTAGAAAGGGAGGGCTATTCCGCATTATTAGGTAATTTGCTGCCATTGTCATGGCAGAGTAAGACAGATGTGACAGGGTTGGAGGGAGAGTGCAAACACACATAAATACAGTTTATTTTGGGACAGGCCGGCACGGAAATAAGGACACAGCTCACTGAACTCCCCCGTTCTGGGTGAGCATTCGGAACGATGCATTTTGCTTCAATTACTGTAAAGGCTGACGCACACACACACACACACACACACACACACACACAACAAACATACTCAGTCCCAAGAGTTTGATGCGCTAATTGTCTACACTATATGCCTCCACTGCACACGATACCAGCATGTTTCTGACAGCACCAGTAAACCAGCAAGATGAACAGATCTGGCCCACACAGGTTTAATTAGCTCCCTGTCACTGCCCATGCGTCTGTATTCCAACAAAGAGGAGCCAAGACCAATGGAATTATGTCTGATCCATCACGGCTCCATCCAGAGAGCGAGACGGAAGTGAGATGTTATCACACTTAATTAGTTTGTCCAATGAGATCGGTCTGCATAGTGTGTGGAGATGGTTTCTGTAGAGTTGAATTAAAAGGCACGCTTGGCTGCGTGTTTCTGGGAGTGATTCCCAGCGGTGGTGACGTCTGGGGTGGGAGCAGGGATTTGGGGGGGGGGGGTTTGGTGACTTTGGCTCTGTGTCTCTCGCCACAAACCCAGCTATCAAAAAGCTGTCTCCACCGCAGGAGAAACACGCACCACCGTGAAGGAGCCATAGAGGGGAGACAGACGACTGGACATAGACAGGAAGTGACATCACACTCTCGCTAAGGAAAATGATCACAATTCCTATTTTTAAAAATGTATTAAGGCAAGAACAAAACATTTAGCAGCTAAATAGCTATTCAGAAGTTAACAGCCGCCCCCCGTCTCTTTCTTTCTCTCCCTTTTATTCTGTTATTTTCTATTCTTTCTCCCAGTGATGCAGACTCTGTCTCCAGTCAGAGCGCACTAGAAAAAGATCTCTGCTATTAGAAACCAGTATGCACATGATGAGACGCAGGCTTCGCACACCGCTAAAACTCTGCCGATTACAGACCCCGGTAATCTGGCATGAAGTCTGCGGGACCTCGCATTAACATTAAGGTTTCCAGCACCCCCCTCACATGGAGAGAGAGAGAGAGAGAGAGAGAGAGAGAGAGAGAGAGAGAGAGAGAGAGAGAGGAGGGAGGGGGAGGGGGAGCGTGGTGCTCTGAAGGGTACCCTGTGATTAGCACGACTGCTAGCCAGCCGCCCCCGTCCCGTGCTGGGTGGAGCTGGAGCTGGGTAAGAGCAGCGTCTGAGCCTAGTCTGGTTTTAAAACGCACAGCCCGGGCTCTCCGGAGAGAGAGGGCCCCGATGCAGGAACGTAAGAACAGAAGAATAAATGATGACGAGAACAGGCCGTGTAGGCGTGTCATTTACATGCGACTAGAGAGTATCCAACACTGTGTCAAGCCTGGGCTCGAACACCCCAAAGGGGCTCTACCTTTACTGCATGACCTGGCACGCTGTTACGCACGTTGACAACTCTGTGTGTAAGAGAAAAACACCTTCCTGATGTCAGCGCAGAATTGACCTTTAGCCAATCCATCTATGCCACCTCGTTCTGCTGACAGAACTCAACCTGAAAAATCTTTTGTATGTCAAAATCCACTGCACGATGGGACCTGAGATATAGCTGTTAGACGCTTCTCTTGGGTCTGGTGGCTTGGGTCAGGTAGCGTGTGTGTGTGTGTTTCTGCTAGTGTTCCACTCAGGCTCAGTTAGGGAGGGCTTGCTGTCTGTATTCTGTATCCCCCCCACCCCCACCCTCAGCCCTTGTGGAAAATCCTTGAAAATCTTAACTGAACACAAAAGATATGACAGACCAGCAGTTCACTGTGCAAGGCTCTTCTATAATCAAATGTTAATTGCTGAATATGTGGAATACACATGAACTGATAGGCAGGAGAAAGCACACACACACACACACACACACACACACACACGTCCCGCTACTGCACATATTTTTTCATTGATTCATTCATTTTCATATTTTTTTCACAGTGTCTCTCCTACCCAACGGTTGGTGGTGTGAAGATGTTTCAGCATCTCTGTGGGCTGAATCGTATATCGGTGCAAACACACACACACACACACACACACACACACACACACACACACACACACACACACACACACACACACACACACACACACAAGGGGTTAATACTCTGTCTGTTATGAACTGTCTATTCTCTAGGCAGCCATGCATACAGCTACTTCAGCAGCAAGCTACTAACCCAGCGCAAAACTAGCAGCTCACAAGACAGCTCACATCCCCTCCCCCCTCCCTACAAACAGTACACACACACACACACCCCCCCCAGCTCCAGCCTCTCGCACCCCCCATGGCTCAAACAGAATATTGAAGGGGAAACACAGATTAACATTAGAAACGGTATGCAACACAAACATGTGGAAATGTGTGTTATAATTGGTAAGCGTCACTCACACGGACTACCTGCAGTGAGCTTATCAGATCGTGAAAGGTGACAGAGCATGAGCTAAACTCCTCCAAACTGACAGAGACGTCTCGTCCCCTCTGTGACAGACGCACGGGGGAACACCTCCTCTCCGATTCAGGAAGCTTCAAAGGGCACAGCTCCTTCTTCTGCTCTGAACCCATAAATCACACGCATAAAAACACATACAAATGCAGCTGTGCATTTTGCCAGGTGAGGCAGGTAGAGTTAGGCTACTGCGCAGTGATGTAGTTAGAAGCAACTTTCTGGAATAGCTGAGGAGTGTGTACACTGATCTCTCATGTGGTGAACCTCAACTTGCCGGGTTTTCAAAGCTTTTCTCCAAAGACCTCTCTCTGTTTTTATACTCACAGTAAGAGAGAGAAGGGGGGGGGGGCGCAAAGTATGCCAAGCTCTGAATTTGACATTTTGATGGATTAAAAAAAAAATGTTTACCCTCTGTGTTCTCAAGCTGTCAAACTGCATCATGGGAATGAAGGTAGCACAGCACCCTTACAGCCAATGACCACTGAGATCCAACAGCCACACCACCTAGTAAACACTGAATTTTATTGAGCTCCTGTAAAATCCTCGCCTTTCCAATGTAAATGATTTGTGGCACATGACGATAAGCAGAGATAACCTCTTAAAACCCTGACATCACAGGATACAAACGTGAATATAAATGTAAAAAAACTAGTAATACCACTGCTGCTACTATTACTACTAAACTACTGCTTCTACCACTAATACTACTTCTAATAATAATAATATGAATAAATATTAGTCATTCTTATTATTAATTATAAAAATGATAGTGAATAAATAATGCCAATAATTACTACATTATTCTAAGACACTCCACTGATACTAGAGAAATATAAACAGTACTTTCAAAAAAATAAATTCATCCAGGCAACCGTAGCATTTTGAATCCTGGCGGAAAAACAGTTGTAGCCCAAAGGCTAATCAAACAGATTCGATTTCACTCATATCTAGTAACACCAAATGATTTTTCTCCTCGTCTGCCTGTAACAGTATCTGCCTTGCCTGTGAACCTCCAGAGAAATCTCTGCTTTTTAATGAGGAGTCGAGCTGGAGGACTAGAAGAAAAATAACAATCTCCCAGCTCACAGGGGAGGCCCAGAGAATCAATAATATATTTAATAAATAAAAGTAGAAACCCTCACATATTGTGCCCGTTGCCATTTCGTTTTTTGGCAGGATTTGTGGAAATAGAAGTCACCACATTTCAGCACGTTGAGTCTGATTTTAAATCGAGTGTGAATTTGCCCTCTGAGGAGAATCTCTTCTCTTCTTTCTCTCTCTGTGGTTCTCTTCCATCAAAGAGACAGACAGGCAGACAGACAGACGCACTCACATGCAGATGCCCCAGTGCGCTTTGGGGTTAGCTTTTATTATGTGTGAGCGTGTGTGTGTGTGTGTGCTTGTGTCTGTGTATTGTGTGCATTATAATCACGTGCAAACATGTTTGTGCACAAATGTGTGTGTGTGTGTCTGTGTGCGTGTGTGCATACAGGTTTGTGTGTGTATGTGTAAGTGTGTGTGCATGCAGGTTTGTGTGTGTGAGTGTGTGAGTGAATGTAGGTGTGTGTGTGTGTGTCTGTGTGAGTGAAGAGAGAGAGAGAGAGAGAGAGAGAGAGTTTTCCTGAGAGTGTTTTCCCGTGAAGCCCTTTGCAGCCAGCGAGTCTCTTTGGAGCTCTGAGGCAGCAAAGAGTCATGCTGGAAATGAGATGTCCCTCACTGCTATAAAACCCAAGGACACAACCCAACCCCCGCCTCCCCCACCCCCAAGGGAAACCCAGGACATCTCAGCCACGGACATGAAATAACGAACAATACAAACACAACACAAAGGGAATGCCTTTGAAGCGCAGCCATCACAGATCCTTCCTAGGGAACAGTCAGCCTCAGGGAGGGAGGAACGGGCCTGCCTGTGCCACCGTTTAGAGGAGCTCCTGAACATTTCAAACGCACCCGTACATAAATCTTGAGCAGGAAATGGACAGTTCCTTCCCAGTAAAAACACAGTACTCAGAGTGGTGTCCTTGGATAGGGTGATTCCACCTTAAAGAGACTAGAGGATGGCAGCAGAACAGCGCATAGAGACTCTGCACCAGAGATCACAACGTCCCAAGCTTCGCCGTGGTCCCCAGTTAACAACCTTTGGTACCGTTCCAGGGTTCTATATTACCATGATGAGTAGTGGAAGAGGGACAGAAGAATAACAAAGATGTTGGTGGGGAGTGGAGCACAGTAGTGGTCTACCAGGTATACAGGTATGTGCTACCTTTGAGTTATGTGCTTAATAGTCAGGCATTGGCACATTTAGGTAAATTGATGAAGAGTGTCAATGCCTCAGCTTGAAGATTCATCACCTAAAAACGGACAGATCTTCAAGTATTTTAATACAAATGTAGAAACTCAAGTTCTTGTGCCCCATTGGAGGCCGCAGATAACCACCACCGGCCCCACCACCCCATCAGCTCCATGGGGACAGAGGGACAGCAGGATGAGGGGTGGAGACAGAACACAGAGAGTGAAACACATCTGCCTGTCCTATGTGGTGACTCCACAGATTCTTTAGAGCCGGCTTCCTCAAATCTGGCCCACAAATCCAAATTCGGTCCTGGTTTTCCTTTCTCCCAGGTAGTTAATTGAACAATTACTGCAGTTGATTGGCCAGAGTGTTTTCACACCTGACTCCCAGGTAAAGGAAGGGTGGAAAAATAGCAGTGCTCGGCCCAAGAGGAGCATGATTTCAGGAACCCTGCTGTAAACTCACCAGGTTGTCAGCTCTCTACTTCTGAACTACAGAAGCTTCTGGTTGACAACAGGAGTTTCTGGTGCTGTATTACAGTCACAGAATGCCCATTGCCACAGTGCAGTCCCAGGCCATGCCCCTTAATCAATTTTCAGACGATGCATCAAATTTGATCAAAATGTTTCCACTTCAACGGCATGGGAGACAGAACTTTCCATGGTAGGAATACGGAGCTGAGTATCTGGTGTGTGTTAAGCAATGGTTCTCAATCCTGGTCCTGGAGAGCCGCAGGGTGTGTGGCTTTCGTTCACACTCAGCACTGATCAATTAAAGCGGTCGATTACATAATTAACTCAGCTCACCTGGTTTCTTGGGTCTAAATCGGTGACTGATTTTAAGGTGAAAACAGAAACCAGCACACCCTGCGGCTCTCAGGGATCAGGATTGAGTATCTGTGTCGACTCCCACTGGCCACAGATCCACATGCGAGCTCTGAGGTGGGGTGGGGGAGAGGAGGGCGGGGGGAATCGCAGCAGCAGAGGGGATCCCTCTAACTCCGTTTCCACACCGCAAGGGCTTTGGGAGCCCTCCCCACGGTACGCCGGCATCCTGCTCCAAATCAACATTTCCATTCACCCTTAATTAACTCAATTGACCTCTGATTACACGCCGCTGGGGGGTTGGTGATTGGGCAGGGTTTAACTTGATTAAGGAGTGAGTGGGAACAAAGGACTGAGGACTCTGGAGGAATGAGACTGAGTGGCATGCAGTCATCGCTAGACTCCGTCACGTTCTGTTATTGCAAGCAGACTGCAAGCATTTACCTAATGAGCTGCTTCACAAACGGTAATGTTTAAAAAAATAACATTACAAAAAGATAAAAGATGCGTGGGTGCCCGCACTCACATTGTTAATTAAGAGGCGTTGGAGTCTTGAGAAATCCCGTTATTCTTTTCCTCATTGCGCTAACATGTTTCCGGCTACTATCGTCTTCAGCGCCACTCAACTCAATTCATGATCTGTGTGCGGGCATCCATAGAACTCTTGGTAACATTTTCACATCACCCCATGGGCAGCGAATACTGCGCCCTCAAACCCCCCGCCAGCCTCATTTCCACCTCCAAAGGGGAAGCACAGCAGTGACTGAGAAACATCAACCATGGACACAAAATCCCACAAATGTGTGTGCTCCGACAATATAAAACATTTGCCAAATAGCACAAAAACACTTATAATACAGCCATTACTGGTGGGGGTGGGGAGGGGGATGAGCATAGAGCACTCAAGGTTTCTCTGGACTGGGGCGGTTTCGGCAGTGTTTCGTTCTCTTGGCAGTGAAGAATGGGACAGATGTTGGCGATAGCGGTAATGGCAACGTGTGTCTATCTTATTTGAAGCCGTGTGTTTATCCAGGAGAGCTCTATTCAGCTCGCTCCACAATGGCACAGCAGGGCCCGGTGTTAATGAATGAGAGACTACGCCTGTCGTCTCTATGAACACTGCAAATATTTACACAGAACATTTCAGGCAGGGAGGGAGAGAGAGAGAGAGAGAGAGAGAGAGAGGGACAGACAGATAGGACAGCGCAATAGTGGGGGAGGGAGAGAGAGAGAGAGAAAAAGATCTGCTGGAACTGCTCCCTCAGAAAACAATAAAAACAGCGAGCAAAGAACGAACCCACGAACCCCCCCTCCCACTCCCAGGCTAAGGCTAAGGCTGGGGCTGCTCTTACTCTTTTTGTTCTGTCAGCTCCACTTTTCACATTTCTGATCACGGCGCCCGCCCAAGTGAACCTGGTAGCTGCGGCCTGTAAAATTCAGTGCACGGAGCACACGTGCCCTAATCCTAACCCTAATCACGCCCGCTCCCCCCTCCGAACCCTAATCGCACCTACTCCCACCTCCTCCGTCACCCCGCGATGACCTGCCTCCCTGCCCCCATGGAGGGAGAGGCTGGGAGGATATTTATTTAACGTGGCACACATCTCCAAATACGTCGCAGAACAGGTTTTGGGGTACATGCTTTGTAAAAGATTTGTCCTTAGATTTTTTATAAAAAGAGGCACAATAATAATTGTACTGGACATTACAAATACAGACTAGGGCTGCGCCTTTAATGGAAAAATCCTGTTTAATATTCGGTTAAAACGTGTAGATTTGTTCAAATATTATTCTAATATAATCAGAACCTTTTGGGAACGTATTTTGGAATACCAACTCAAGGAGAAATTGTTTCTGTATGACTACATTTGATCTACTTTGGAATGCAGATTTGAACACAGACACAGGCACACACGCACACAGCTCTAGCACAGACAGACACACACACACACACACCTCTCTTTTCCGAACCTTCTGGTATAAGACCAGGTGAAGCGCTAACCCGGGAGTGTGGCTGTGTTGGTCTGTCACTGTGAGATGTGAAAGCAGCAGCCTGTGTGTGCTGAGCAGGTGAGGACAGGCCCTGTCGAAGGCACAAGGTCAGAGGTCAGAGCGCCTCCTTTCACAGCCCCTGTCACCCAGCCAGTCAGCCCAGCTCAGGAGGGCCACTCACAGAGTCACAGACTAAAGGGAATACCAAACTAAGCATTACACCGGACTAAAAATGACACTGGACTACCGATACACCAGGCTAGAGACTACACCAGACTAAAAATATATAAATATTATATATATATACACACACACTCACAAATACAGTTACTCACAAACACAAACACATATATACGCACACATGCACAAAAATACACACACGCCAACACAGACACAGACAGGTTACACAAACAGACAGAACTCCAGGCACGCTGCTGCTTCTGTCCTGATCGCGTATGGAGCAGTAAGCTCGTGAGCGGGCCTGTTTAAGCCCAGTGCCGTGGGACTGCCATGCGCACAGCAGCACAGAGAGCCAAAGGATCGCGCTGCGTACGCGCTCTCTTAACAAACCCGACAAATCCCCCGAAGAGAACATGCATCTGCAGCCTCCTTCGGCCCCGCACAGACCGCCGCAGGGATGAGAGCGAAGGAGGAGGAGGAGGAGGAGACGACGTCAACCTCCCGCCTGCCCAAAGTGACAGCTGTCAAAATCCGAGGAGCTCCGTCATCCTGTGAGACGATCTCCCGCGGTGTGACTCTACAGACGGCTTGTCTCGTCTTGTCGGTGGGCGCTTTACAAACGGGTCTCTGTGCTACACGCTTCACAGCAATAGGGGACAATCAAAACCATACTTGCTATTAGTGTCATTCGCATTTTGCATAACTTATATGCAGAATTGTATCAATTTGAACAGTATCAATATCATAATGTTATGGTGGCTCCTGTTGTATTTTTCATGGTTGGCTAGCTTATTATACATTATTTATATTACTCAGGCTTGTTTTTGAAGCACCACATTGATGACAAACACACCCACTGCAGTAGTGGGAGCATCTAGCAACCGGGTGTTGAGTTATTACACCAGCGCACCCTCACGCACCCTTTTCGGTACTGAATACACCCCAGGTTTGCAGCTAGGCATGATAATAATAATAATAATAATATGCTTAATTTGAAGCACCTTTCTAGAAACCCAAGGACGTTGTACAGTACAAAAAGTCTAAATAAAAAAAGCTATTAAAAAAAGCAATTGACAGCACAAAGTCCTAGAAATTAGGAGAACTAAACTACAAAAAAAGCAGTCTGAAGAGGTGAGTCTTCAGTCTGTATTTGAAAATAGAGGTGGACTCTGCATTGCGGATTGAGGCGGGGGCATTCCAGAGGCTAGGAGCAGCTGCACTGAAGGCTCTGTCCCCCACAGTGTGCAGCCCGGTGTGGGCAGTAATGAGGAGTCCAGTGTTGGTAAATGCTCAAATTTAGTTTCAGTGACCAGATGTCCACACTTTCAGCAACTGGGACCACACTGATTTCACCTGCCAGTCTATAATTCAATCAATTAAAAAGGTAACCTCTTTCTAAATGAATCAAGCACATTACAGAAAATAAGAGCATTAGTCCCCAGGGCAGATGTGCTGATGTCTTTTAGGTTCCAGAAGGTGATGGTGCACCTCTGAAGCAGCCTGGTAGGGGGGACAGGAACATTGAAGGAGATGGCAAGATGGTCAGAGACAGCCAAGTCCAGGCTCTGCAGTTTGGAGGGGACTATACCTGTTGAGCAAACCAGATCCAGTGTGGGACCTTTTTCATGCGTAGGACCTTGAACCAGATTGTGATACTGGTGGTCTAGTAGGGAGCAGCCTACTCTCTGGAGCTAATAATGAAACCCCAGTGCACTGCAGTGCCGGGCGAAATGATGTGCTGTTGGAGATGATATCTTTCAAACTGATGCAATGATGCTATCTTTCCATCCTGACTCGGTGTGGTCACTCAGAATCCGATCGGACTCGCCACAAACAGTGGCGAGAGGCTGTTTCCTGGTGCACTGGCTAAACTCCAAATCCCCAGTCATTTGATAAGCAAATCCTTGTCTCCCCCAACTCAACCGATATGTGGCTGGTGAACCTTCTGGTGTACAATAGCTCCTGTCCTTCGTCCAACTATGTATCATCCATTGGAAAACAAAATAACTTTGAGTTTCCTTAAAGGTGCGACAAACACAAAGCACTTTTGTTTATCTGTTTATTAATATATAACATTCACAGAATTGATTTATATTTGTATGTAATTCATTCACTGAGATATGTGTCCAACTCGAACGTTACCGTCAGTAAGAACTCCAGTTTATTGGTTGGCATGGTAACAAAAATCATTTTGGACCCCTAGAACCCCATATTCCTGAGAGATCTCCAAAAAGCAATCAAGCTGTAATGTCAGAGAAGGCTGTGCTTTTACTATACAGTGAAAAGAAACAATGCCCTCCCTCCACTCCTTTTCCCTTTCCATTAAGGACAGACAGTAGATAGCCTACAGTCACCTCTCCTGGAAAATTACCTAACAAAAGAGTACAAATTCAGATGGTAAGAATCACGGGGAAGCTGCAACAATCAAGAAAAATGGAGAGGTGGGTGTGGAAGGACTGCAGAGTGCTGGTCATTAATAAGCACTCTGCTCAGAGAGCTACAAGCTGCTCCTCTTACTTACTTAACCAGACTGCAGTGTTACTGTCACACTGAAACACACGCACACACAGATACGCATGCACGCACGCATACACACACACGCATACATAAGCACACAGACAGACAGACAGACATGTGGACACACACACACACACACACGCACACACACACACACACACACACAAAACTCACACAGACAGACAGACAGAGACACGCACAAACTCACACAGAGAGACACCCTCACATAGACACTCAGGGCCACTGCACTGCAGAGCAATAGCTATGCACACTGACTGCACGCTCTCCACCCTCTTCCTTGTCGTGTGTATTATTGATGATAACGAGGTTTCCATCTCCACGTAACCGTGTGTGAAAACACGCACACATGTAATGAAGTCAGTCCTGTGACGCCACAGCTATCTTTGTCTCTGTCTCCTCCACCGGCTCCAGTCTGCCTGCGGTGCCACAGATGACACATCCCTCCATCCCACACTGCCCCTGGCCTGTCCTCTACCCCCTCCCCATAGGACACAGGGGCAGAAGAGGGCATGGAGGCACGGGCAGGGCCTGGGTGGGGCCTGGACGGGCCGGGGCAGGGTAAGGGCGGGGCCTGGTCAGGGGACGGAGGTAATCAGGGGGACAGAGAGTTAACCAGGTCTAGGTGTCCATGATTACAACATCCACGTACTGTACAAAGAAATCTATCTAATAACATCCAACCACACTGTACACCAAAATGACACTGTATGTCCGTTACCATTTGTTCATTTGTTTTTTCTGCTTCTCGGACTCCATTTAAACTTATTGTAAGACAAAGAGCAATGGCATCAGCAGATATACCCAGCTAGTTTGTGCTTGGTTCAGGCCACTGGACTGCTTGCTGACATTGGCTAATATCCATTTTTTTCTACACAACATAATCTGGCACAATGCAGACAGATTATGTGGATATTTAGAGGTCTTTGGGGAGTGTTCTCCATTTTAGGTGTGTCCAATAACTTGTATCAGCGTTTCACCTACCATTCTTTGACTCACATTCCCTCTGTCTCTCTCACTTTCTCTCTCTCTCTCTGCCAGAGTGGTCACCCAGAGCAGCCTAGGACAGGCTAGCTACATTAAACACGGGAAAAGGTGACTCGTTTAGACCCTCTTCACACCTCTCCACTTATGCAGACAAAGCATCAGGTGCTGCCTCTCTCTCCTTCTCCCTCTCCCTCTACCTCTACCTCTCTTTCATACACTCCCGATCTCACTGTCACCTCCCATCCTGCCACTTACACCCTCTAACGCACGCATGCACGCGCACACACGCACACACTTATATAAACACACTGCTTTCTTACACACACACACACACACACACACACACACACACACACACTCACTCTTACATATATACACCATTCTCTTACAAACATGCACATGGGAACACAGAGACACACACTCACTCTTATATAAACACAGCACTCTCTTATGTACATCTATGCACACAAATTCTTATACACATGCGCTCTCTACAAACACACTCAGAATCTTCTATAAACACATACACACACACACACTCGCATGCATGCTATCTTACCCACACAGATTCTATTAAACCATACTCTTACCCAAACATGCACACATATGTGCACACATACGCACGCGCACGCGCAGAGGTGCCCCACAAAACGCCCCCCAGCAAACAATGACTCCAGATATTGCATTGATGATAGCCCTAAGGATTCTGCATAGTAAAAGCCTTAGCCAAGCCAAAAGTGCAATGTATAATATCAACGTCTGCACGGGTCAGTCCTGAGCTGGGGGCAGCCAGCTCAGGGGTGTGGGGTTTGGGGGTTGGGGGTTGTTGGCTGTTGGTGGTTCTTGGTGGTAGGCTCCACTTTGGCATTCCTAAGGGAGACAGACAGAGGAGCTTCTGGGCAAACAAGAGGAATGAGAATGTGAATTATTACAGGCCCCCACCACCTCCATCAGGGGAGTTTGGGGAGAGTGTGTTACTGCAGGCTGCTGGCCTCTGCCTCTGTAGCAGCAGGAAACCTGAGAGACGGATTCTCTATGGAGGCCTGCCTGTGAGATGGAGGGGGGCTGCAAGGAGACAGATCTAAGGGCTTAATAATGGTGTGTTTGTGTGTGTGTGTGTGTGTGTGTGTTTTGAATGTGTTTTGAGGGCTCTTTGTGTGTTTCCTCCAAGCTTGCTATTACCTGGTTGCCAAGGCTTTCAATTAGCAGCCTTTCAATTAGCAGAAACAAAACAGAGAGAGAAACAGGGAGTGACCCTATGGTGGGGGCGGGGAGCATGGAGAGAGAGAGAGAGAGAGAGAGAGAGATAGAGAGAGATAGAAGGAGACAAGAGGGATGTTTCTTTTGAAAAACAAAATGTGATTCATCTCCTTCCACATGCAGTATGAGGCGAGAGAAGCGCAAAGAACAAAAGATACTGCCTCTAATTAGCCAGTTTTCCTTTAACAGCCCCGCCCAGCCTACAGCTTCCTTCTGGCCCCCGCGCATATACTGCACCTAATAAATCACCACGGCTACGTTCTGTGAAGGAGATGACAGGACAGTGCGCGTCGATGGGACGGGACTGGGGGCAGCAGAACGAAGCAGGAGAACATCGCATTCCCGCCTTTTTCTTTTCCCGTGCCCTACTTCATCGGCCAAACAGCCACGGCAGCACCTTAGAACAGCACAGGACCTGCTGGCTTTCGCTGTTAATTCCTCAGTTAAAGCAGATGATTACACAGTTAGCCCACCTCACCTGGATACATGGGTCAAAATCGGTTGCTGATTTTAAGGTCTAAGCAAAAACCAAGAAGATCCTGTGGCCCTCCAGCACCAGGGTTAGGGGCCCCTGCTGTAGCTATCGGGCGATACTGCTCGGACGCTAAAATCTGACTACGAAAAATGCCAAGATATTGTTGCCCGGCGATGCATGAAAGGACACACCGAGGAGGGTAACTCCGGCAAAATTTGGCGTTGGCCGTTAAAGGCGGAAAACGCAGAGAACAATGGCCTCCCTGATTTGCATGCACAGCATTACCATTAAACAGAAGCACCTGGGAGTACCTTGCACTGGAGCAGGCCGGCAGCGTGGGCCGCTGGCAGAACATTTACCTATTTGGCACAGATAAATATGGCATGAACGCTGTGTGCTGACAGATTTGCCAGATGAAATGTCAGCATCTTTTCACCAAATACCCAGTTACCCACACAACAAGTTATCGGCCATATATTTGTGGAGCTTGTGCGGCTTTTGCCATGAGAATTCAGGCTCACTACGACCCGCTTTCACTCTTTGTCCTGTGCAACTGCGTTCTGGCCATTATTATCTTTTGCCATTTATGTACTTGCTATCAGCATTTGACAGATAAGCATAATCGGTCCTGTTTGGGTGTACTCAACCTCTCTTCTCTTATTTTTATTTAAAATGGTAATTAGCCTCTTGAGAGGAAAGGGGAGCGGGTAAAAAAATATTAGTAAAAATGAGACAGACAGAACATTCAACACTGAATTAGACAAGCAGAACGTTCAGTGCTGAGGGACGGGTCAGACAATAACAAAGAGTTACATACAGCAAAATAGCAAAAAACACAAGACGGACAAGACAGCAGGAATAACAGGGGCAGTAGGAGGCAAACTCCATGCAAAGGCATAAGGCAATAAATAACAGTTAGCATATATATAAAAAACAGCACAAAAATATGCACAACAGCAACAGCAGAACAGCAACAGACATGACATGGCTAGGGACGACCATTTTTTTAACTTGACCCTTTTTGTTAACTTGCTTACAAATATGTGGCACAATCTCAAGTGATAGATGTCGAGGCAGTTTTCTGCATACACCTGCATTTGTCTAAAGGCTATAAACAGTATTTACACTCGTCCTTGTGTCAAGTCTACAGCACTACAGCCAGGGAGATCAGCTCATAGCCCAGGGACCGCTATTCATACAAGTGGCGTGCTCAAGTTTCTTTCTCCGAGTGTACCTGTGAAGGGGGATGGTTTCCTGTTACCTGCCACAATGTCCTCTGTTTCCGCCCTCCTGGCCGTCTCGCCAAGGGTAACTTAAGCTCGGGAGCCGCTGAGGTGCGAGGGGAACTAGACCGAGGTGATCTCCGAACCTTTCTCTTCCTTTCTTTTTTATTTCTTCTTCCTGCTCAGCCAAAGTACGATCACGGTCCATGGAATTTCCTCGGCCCTAGTTTCTTCAACCTCTATTTAATCAGATTACATCCTCAGCTCTATCTCTGACCTCCATCAGTCCATTTTCAGCCCTTCAGTGGTTATATGGCTCCTTGAGGTTTCAACAGTATGATTTTTATTTCTTTTTAATCTCTTTCAGTGGGTTTGAAATAGAATCTTAGGATCTTTTGGGATCACGTGTAATTTATACTTTGGGAAGAACGTGACCCACCAGTTCGTGTTGATTTTGACCACTTTACTGCACTTTGTTATGTGTGGTTAATACACTTCTAGGGCACCGTTTCAAGCTCTAGATAAGGGTCTGGGCAAAGCCAAGCCAAGGAATCCTTTCAGCTGAAGAAATCGAAGCAAATGTAATTTTAGGCGCTTCTCCTGTTTCACTGAGATCTGTTCTCTAGGGCAGGCTTCAGCCGAGAGGAGCCAGCCTAAACACAAAGACCCCCATCAGTGGAGAGAGAGAGAGAGGGGGAGAGAGGGGAGCAGAGAGAGAGAGGGGGAGAGAGAGAAGAGAGAGGGGAGCAGATGGCTGGTGCACAGGCATCCCTCAGCACCCCCTCTGCAGGAGCCACATTCCGGGCTCCCCTCTCTGATCCATGGCTCGGCCCACAGGCACCTCAACAACGCAAACGTGCACCGGGCTGGAACAGAGCGAGAGAGGAACGTTAAACAAACTGAGACACCGCCGACCACTAGCCCCCTGGCTCCCCCACTCATCTTGACCCGCTTTCAATCAGCCGCAAGGACAGAAAACAGACCACTGCCACCGCTGGGGCCTGAGGTCACCGAGCCCGCGAGTGAGGCGGCCAGCGATTACTCTCTGAGACCTTAAGAGAGCGCCTCTCTCTATCCATCTCTCTTTCTGTCTGTCCCTCTTCAGCAAGATGCTTATTAAAAAAAAGCACTGCATTTTTCTGCAGTGTGAGTTGTCAAAATGTACAAAGTTCATCAACGCAGGCAAGGGAGGGAGGTCAGAGGATGAAGGGGTGGGGGTGAGTGAGTGAATTCATGGAAAAGACACGGAGGAGAGCTGGGCGGGGCACGCACCCCTGACTCTACGGCAGACAGAGAGCTCCGACATTACTTTCTGACTAAGCTTTTCTAATCTTTTTGAAAAATTAACAGCACTTTTGCAACAACCATTAAAACACATGGGGGTCCATCTTGATAGTTTGCTTTGCTCAATGCTTAAGCCAGAAAAGTAAAAAAAAAAAAATAAACAACGGCTTCAGAGTCATCGTGGAAAGCCTTTAAGCCAGAGGATGGGATCTCTCCCGGCTTCCCAGCTTCAGGAGAGAGAAATGCTGCAGAGTGCATGGAGTCAAGACCTTCGCCCAGTGATTATGACTATCAGGCCACATTTGTCCTGGAGCCATCAAGGTTATTCTGCCCCATTGGCTTCCAGTGAGAGAGTAGCGGTGTGAATGAGCAGTAAAGACGAGGGGGGGCTAAGAACACGGAGCTGGTTTTCCACACAATCCAACCCAGCCTTGCATTCTGTCCATTAGAAGTATAAGTGTCATAATGCTTTCGTATTAAGTACCATTAGTGTCTGTTGAAATGCCTTTCCACTTTCTAAAGCCAACAATGGTCCCATAAACAACAATGGGGTTGTGAAAGGATCGCTCTTAGTAGGCTTGACAGACATATTTTTTTTCGTCTTTTTTGCCACGATGCTGAAAACTGCACAGTTGAAATCCTGGGTAATTGAGGACTCTGGTGCTGAGGTATTCCTTCAGAATGAAGGCATCAGACAGCATACTGGCTCTTTTAATCAGCCGTTCACAAATCACATTTCGATTTGGGCCATCCTCTGTACTTCGCAGTTATAGGAAAATATGGGTAATGTTCCTTTGGAATACTGCTTGTTTAGTTTATGAGAAATATAGTGTATATACTGTATATGTATATGAAGAGTTAATATGCAAAAAACTGATTAATGCCATTCCTGCCAAAACTAAACCAAACCAACCATAATTGAGATCACAGTGCCGTCTCCGTGATTTCCAAATCGTTTTGTTGCAAAAGTCGATATACTGTATCTCATGCTTTATCTACAGTTATTCAACATTTTATTCCAGAAACTGATACACGCCGTGCCCTCTTGTTAGCACAAACTGAGATATCCACTACTGTATTTTATCCTTTAAAAGACACGATGTACTAATTTCGCACAACCATGCAGTACAATTCAGAACAGGGACCTACAAAGCAAAAGAGGAAAAGATTGGTCTTTTCACCATAATATCAGGGCAGAGAGCGAATGCAGTCCCCCACTACCAGAAATTATACAGTTGAGATTCCCACATTTGGCAAATTCGCAGTGGTCAGCATAACCGGAGTGCAATGGCTAAGTCTGGGTGAACCAATTTCAAAAAATCTGATTGTGGATTTATCTGCTTTTGATGCAAACAAAGTGAAAAATATCAAATTATATATCCATTTTTAAATTTAGATTTTTTTAAATCTGGCTTTCTGTTACTTTGCATATATCAATTTAGGGTCACCCTTTTTGGAACTGATAAGTTATACCAAGAAAGCACAATAGAAAATATTGATTTACTGAAAATGACAAAAAAATTTTATCTGTTTAACACACACACACATCATGCTTAGGGTCATGTATAAAAAGTCTGGGGAGGTCCAATTGCCCATTATTCTTGCTACCATGACTAGAAGAAGAGATCTCAGTGAAAGAGGGGTGATTGTTGGGGCACGTTCTTCAGAAAGGAAGTGTTCAAATTACTGATATTTCACAAAAAACAGTGGTGAAGGTGATATTGGTAAGGAAGTCTAATGGAAAGACATCATTAACTAGAGACAACTGTGGCCATATGCGCATACTCCTCAACCGTAATGTCCGTGCATTGGTTTGAGATGCAAGGTAAAACAGACGAGCAACTCTGATCAGTTGACTGCAAATATCAATCTAGGGCGTGAGCAGGCAGTTTAATCAAGAATAGTCTAGCGTGAACTCCACAAAGAGGGATGCTATGGTTGCAGAGGATGCAGAGAAGTGGTTGGTTCAATGTACCCAGAACACCCAGCATATTGATCATTATAAGACTGGCAAATTGGAGTGGTACATCTTGCAAAACCTACCGTGGGTTGAATCTCCTTTTCAGAACAACCCTTCAGCTACAGTCCACTATTAAACCAGTGACTGCAGAAATAACATATTTTTAAATAATCTGCCAAAATGTATTTTTGAGCGAACTGAATATATGGCCATATGCATTCATTGATTCCACCAACTGATCCAGATATGGTATCAAGGGAAAATCAGGGTTATCCACCTCTGGTTTAAATCATATTTGCAACAAAAAGCTTCACGTTTATTACTAACATTCATTGCAGTAGACAGCCGCAGATTTCAAAATCCACTCCATCCGTATTTTATATACATAATCCATATGGATCGTAACCACAATGAATAATTGGACTGTATTTACCTTTTACAGTGGTTAGGACTTTCACAGTGCTCATTTTAAGTGATAATGTCTTCCAGTTCTGTCTGTATAACGTGGATGGAATTCTGGAATTCTGGAATTACAGTTCATTTTGAGAACTGCACCAGCATTTAGGCCTACATTTTGAAGATTGGCTCTCAAGTATCTTTAAAGACAGGAAAAAAAATGTTTCACTTGATCAATAAACTCTAAAGGTATGTGATATTCCAGACTCAAGACTAGATTAAATTAAACAGAAGTTTCAAAATGTATGTGTACATTTTAAATTAAACATGGAAATATCCTCTGATATCTATCCTAGGTGTTGATAGTGTCGATAGTCCTCAATAACTATCTATTTCCACTGTCATGCATGGAATTTGACAGTGGAATTACGAGAAAGTAACTAGACACATAATTGGTCAATTTTAAATACACATAGCCAATGTAATACTTACCTTTTTTATAGAAATTAATCAACTCATTAAGCCCTGCGTTCCTCTGAAAATAATCTATTTGGTTGTTGATACAAAGAGAAAGTTTGATTGAATCCTCAGCAGCCTGTCCAGTGGTGAGTACATTGAGTACCAGTTTGAGTACCGTAGCAGGTATCAAAGCATTGTGTGCTGGAAGCCTCGTCAGTGCATGGGTCAAGATAATTGTCAAAGTGGCTGTGTGAATTTCACATCTTTTTCGGCTTTGCTAACTTAAAATGCGTTGGGTTTAATCAATACATTCATTTTGTAAATGTATTACAGAATATAAAGATCTCAATGAACAATCTAATTTTCATGCAAATAATTATATGCATATATTGCATATATATTATATTCAATGTGCATACATATGTTATACAATGTAATGTAACATTATATTATAATAAAAATCCATGCAAAATAGATACATTTCCTATTAAGAGTATATTTTGCATTCTGTGCCAAGACTCCAGCGCTGCCAGCCCAGTGGCCTCAGCCCCAGCCTCAGCTCTGACCGTGTTGACTTTGGAAGAGTAAAGTAAACTCAACACTCAACACTTAACATATCACTGCCTCCCAGGCCAAGGGAGGGAGGACAGCAGGGACACGCTGAAACCAGAAGAGGATGCCACGCTAAAATACAAATATTTTATTTCCAGGGGGGATGGCCCTAAAAGAGGTGACCTTTGACCCCAGCTGAAGATAGACAGCCTGTATCGACTGTGTTGGGTTGTGAGGAGCAGGGGGTAGCTTGTAGGTGTGCGTTTGTCTATGTGTATGTGTGTGTGTGTGTGTGTGTGTGTGTGTGGGGGGGGGTCAGGGAAGGGCTGCTATGACAGCAGGCCCAGATAAGCGATGGATAACACCTCAGCAATCAGGGAGTGATGTCAGGGGGATTAGCGATAGGGGCCCTCCTCTCACCTCCCTGGCAATAAATCAGGCAGTAGCATAAACACCTGCTAAAACAGGACCCTGCACAACAACAGCAGGGACTATGGGAGGGGAGCACTGTGGCTAGAGCACACAAACACGGAGATAGAGAACAGACGTACACGCACACAGACACACAAACACGCATGCATGCATACCCACACACACGTGCACACACACACACGCGCCCTGGAGAGACGCTTTAATGCCCAGACAGAGAGTGCAGAGCGTTTGAGCAGGCTGTGTGAGCTCTGCCTCGTTGGCCTCCCTGCTCTGCTGGCCTTGACCCTCCTCCTGCTCCCTCCGAGCGAAAATTACACCCCTCATCTCACACATTCTGCCAAAGGAGTTACTGCTTCACCTCCGTATGGTCGTAATCCACAAAAACACATACAGGAACACAGAGACGGCTGGCTCGGAGGCAGGGGAAATGTCTCCTGTGTGCAGAGGCGGCTCAGGGGCTCAGCCAGGACAGAGAGCAGGGGGAGTCTACACTGAGTGGGTTTAAAGGATCAGATACTTCACATCACTCCAAGCACTCTTTTTTTAAGCTTTGTAACAGAATCCTATTGTGGTTAAAAAAAAAGAGAGAGAAAAAAGGCAAATAACGTCCATATCTGCAGCCGTTTACAGTGCCTCTCTTGTACTGTGATTGCTGCCCAGCCGGAAAACGTAACCATCAGGAAAAGAGGCTCCAGGCTTCCGTCTGGCCGATAACACTGACCAGACGCTCTTCTCCCTCTCGTTCTCACTTTCCTTTTCTTTCATTCTTTCTTTTTTCATTTTTCATTCTCCCTCCCCCATTCCATTTGGTCATTCTGTCTGCGGATAATGGTACCTAGTAAGAACGCCATTCGGGGGAAATAGGAGTAATTAGGGGGACAAAAAATCTGAGGAGAAAAAAGAGGAGGAGAAAGAAAAGGAGGGTGAAAGAGAGAAGGAAAATGGTGCTTGTTGAAAAATCGCAATTTGCCAAAAAAGAAAGAAAAAGACGTACGGTAGATAAATAACGTGTCTGTCAGGTGCTGTGAGCTGAGATCAAGACTGACTCTAAGATAACAATGAACATTACCAGTGCTGATGGATGCAGCTCCCTGATTCCCTGATTTCTTTTCTTTTTTTGGTGGGAGGTCTCCAGTGGTTTTCATATACAAGAGAAAAAAAACAAAGAATTTAAAATATTTACCCTGGTTCCACCTGGTTTTCTACACAGGAAGCAGAACTGCCTGTCTAGGGAATCTTGGTTTTGCTGAGTGGGAATTCACTCCGATGTGTCAGCTATGTCATTTAAACATACCTATTACTTGAGAGTGGACAATGGAATGCAACTGAGTCAACATGGGGTATCAACTCTGCCTGTCTGTCTCTCCCTCTCTCTCTCTCTCCCACTGTTCCTCAACCCCTCACGCTCACACACACACAAAGCACAAGCGCACAAACACGCTTCCTGTATACACACACACACACACAGCACTATGTCATATTTAATTGGCTAGGTCCTTCAGTCATGTTTTCACCACGGTCTGTTCCATTCTATTCTCCACACATATCTCCGGTCCCCAGTGATTCCCTCCCCCCCCATCACGCCGGCAATTTATTCTGAAAAGACGGGCAGAAAAGGACTGAAAAAGCCACACACCTTTAGAGAACATTCTATATGTGTTATAATGAGAGCCAGCCTAGCACACACAATACATAAATAATGAATTTATCTGGCTTTATCCGGTAGTGCAGATGGTACTAATGCACTTTTCCCTGATCAGGGGGAAAAAATATCCCTCTGCTGAAAAGAAATCACTGAAATCCAGGAAAAGTACTGAAAGCCGCTCTAAATAACAGTAATATTATTTAGAGAAGCACCGGGGGTCCTGTGAGAGATTTCGGGGGTTCTGTGAGCAGTGAACAGTGGCGTGCACACAACATTTAGAGACCGTTCTCTGGTCTGCGCGCTTAGACGATTTTTTATTCAATCGTCCAATTAAAGGATGCGGCATAATGTCTGACACTCCGCCCTCCGGTGGAGCGGGAGCAATTAGCGCAGAAAGACAAAAGCACACAGCCACAGGTGGGCACGGGGGCTTTGGTGCACCACTTTCATTAAAAGTGCCACAGGTCCATTTACACTGTGCACAAACACACATTTTCACTCGTTTGTCTTCTGAACGAACGCATCAAAGACAAAAGCCCAGCGGCGGATGCTTTCCTCTTTCCTGGAAAGAGTTGAAAAGAAGTCGCGTGCCTCGTGGAACGGACAGGGACGAAGCCATGCCGATGAATCTGTCCCCTCTCCTGTTCTGAAGCCTGTACCCTTGTATATGTGTTACACTCCCTTGCCTGCTCATCAGAAACACCCTGTACCCCTTTAAGTGTGTTGTGCCCTCTTGCCTGCTCACCAACAAGGGCAGGCATGTCAGAACTGAACTGTGGCCTGTATGAAATACGGTGTGACAGAGCGACTGCAGAAAGCCAGCGCCAGCCGCCACAGCGTTGTTACGGATAAAACCGCAGGCAGGGCTGTGTCACGGGCGCCAGAAAGTGTCTGGGGACAGCCAGTAACCGCCGCGATTTGTGCCTGTGTGCTCCCTCGTTCTGCAGACAGAATCACCCGCAAAAAAATCAATCATCACTAGCCCAACCGACACAAATAATGTACAAAGGGAGCGGCAAAAAACAAACAACAAGAAGTAGGCCAGAAAAACAAGCCCGGATACGTGCAAGGGCAAAAGCATCGGTCGCAAATGTCATCGCTCGGACTGTCTCGGCATGAAGCCGGACAAGGTCTCCCTCCGTCGCTATGCCACACCCCAGAAGCTGGCTTTGCCGTGCCTTTGTGACCCGCACTCTGGCACAGCAGAAAGCTCACTTTCCGACCACAAGGATTGATATAAATCAGCTTAAAACTTCATACAGCCACAGTAAATTCTGAGCGAAATTCTGGGGAGACATTTATTTAGACTGATTTATTTTTACAGCTTACTGAAATTCCAAGTCTCAGATCCTATATGCAAAAGCCATCTGCCCTGGGCATAAGCGAGCAGGCGTTGTGTGAGTTTTCTAAAAACACACGTCAGTTAAATGATCCGTAATGGACCCATACCGGGGGAGGTGAGGGGTGAGAGAGTGGGGTGGGGGGGATAACGTGCCTTGCTCGTACATTTCCCACAGTTAACAAAAATAAACTCTGTCATTCATCATAGTACACACCGATGAAAAACAAAGTTAAACGCCACCAGAGAAGGGCCACGTCAGCAAATCAAACCCCCATCAAATCAGGAAACTCAATTCCACATGCTGCCTGGACAAGAAAAAAAAGCATCCCACCAATAGAGGTCCAGGCACATGTAGAATCTATGCTAAGGCGCACTGAAGCTGTTCTGGCGACTTGTGGTGGCCCAAAGCCCTATTAAGACAATTTATGTTGTTGTTTCCTTTATTTTGACAGTTAACCGTAGGTCTCCAAAATAAAAACAAAATAAAAACCACTTTAAAAACCCAAAACTATAATCACCTTGGTCTGGTCTAGTCTAGTCTAGTCTAGTCTGGTCTGGTCTGGAGGGAATTAACTTTTCTTTATGTGAGTGAGTCCTCCCTTTATCCTTTATTCCCAGGGTGCATTGGCCCAATTATATTGGCCCTGCTAATAGTACTTTGTTTGTTTTTGTTCTGTCACACAAAAGCCGGTTGCGGCAAAAGGGTTAGCTAACTAAAAGCAAGTTTGGCAGCCAGGTAGTTAAAACTGGCTGAACATTTCCACACCTGTAATGTTTTTATTAAATTCTCATACACTCACAAGTGATGATAACCTGCATTGTCTTCTATGTCTCCATAGGAAACCTTATATCTCTGAACTCCTTCCCTCTCCCATCATTAAACCAGTCAGTATATCACTGAACTAGGGAAGAGACATAATACTCAATCATACAATATTCAACAACAAAATTGCTATTTGGATTAAAGAGTCTGAATCCATGTCAATTAACAGGGTCGTTCATGAACCTTTTAATTCTTTCTTGTCAATATAAAGAAGATCCTAACAACCTGTCTGCATAAAATAGACAATTATGTACACAGCCAGTATGTACACAGGGAGGACTGACGCTTAACGCAGTGCTTGGGGAAATGCAATTTAATTTTGGTTATTTGAATATTTGAATTATTTGAATATTCGATCTTGGGAGCCACTGAATGCTCAAATATCAAATGAAGTGAAATGCGACACCCTGTTTTGGTCCGCAGGTAGAATGAATGAATGCCCTGTCCTGCTGGCAATGTCGTTATGACACACAGCCTATGGGCATCTTTGTATAGTTTTTTTGACGTCTGTATTAAGTATGTGTTTTTAATAGTTTTTTAATGCCTGCTGCTGGTGTAGGATGCATTTTCCCACTGGGGATCAATAAAGTATATTCTGTTCCAGTCTATTGTATCCTACATGGATAAAAGCAGCTGTTATATTTTACAGAAACAGTGAAGACGTGTGGACAGTGGCTCTGAGGAGAGGGGTCATTTAGCCTGAACCCTAAGAGTGATGTTTTAACACTTCTCTCTCCTCCTCTTAGGGATTATAGTCTGAGTGAGATGGACAGAGAGGAGGAGGAAGAGGAGGAGGAGGAGGAGGAGGGAGGAATATCGCACTCAGGTGAATGAGAGAGCCTAGCATGCTGACACACCAACCACCCCTCTCCAGCCCCCCGTGGAATGTGTAAATAATCTCCTCTCTCTCCCCAATTCAGATGTCAGTCATGCTATTTCTCTCATCTCTGACAGCACTTTTCTATTGAGAAAAGAACATTTTTCAATTGTCTGCCTTTTTTCTTTCTTTCTTTCTTTCTTTCTTTCTTTCTTTCTTTCTTTCTTTCTTTCTTTCTTTCTTTCCCCCAACCCATCCCCCTCTCCGTCAGTCTCCCCGTTTCTCTCTGTCTCCATTTGTATCCGTTATGTGTGCCGTTGTTCAGCACGCTGTTAGCCAAGGATTCCTATTTCAGCACCACACCCTTTACAGCGAGAGGAACAGTGAGGAGACAAAGGAGAGAGAGGTCCAGTATGTACATGTCTCTCTCTCTGCCCAGCCTCAATCAAAGGTCCTCTTGCATAATACGTTACACAATCGTGTCAGGTAACTTCTTGTCCACACAGTGCATAAACAATAATCACTATACTGTACATCTCACAAAGATTGCACACACACACACACACACACACACACACACACACACACACACACACACACACACACACACACACACACACACACACAGACATGCACATACGCAAATGTGCACATGCACCTGCACACACATACGCACAACCTCACAAACATACAGGTAACTGCCAAAATAAAGGAAACACTTGAGTAAATGAGGGATACAAAGTATATTGAAAGTAGGCACTTCCACACAGGTGTGGTTCCTGAGTTAATTAAGCAATTCATGAATTATGCTTAGGATATAAAATGTACTGAAATATTGGACTGGGCCAATTTGGCTACCATGGCTAGAAGAAGAGGCTAATGACTTTGAAAGAGAGGTGACTTTGAAAAAGGGGTGATTGTTTGGGGCATGTTTGGCAGGAGCGTCAGTGATGAAGACTGCTCAACTTGCTGAAGTTTCATGAGGAACAGTGGCTAAGGTGATGTTGGCATGGAAGTCTGAGGTGAAGACATTATCAACTAGTGGAAACTGTAGACGAAAGTGCGCAAACTCTGCCATGTTGTCCATGCATTGGTTCGAGAGGCAAGGCAAAACAGACGAGCAACTCTGAATCAGTTGACTACAAATATTAATCTAGGACATGAGCAGGTAGTTTCATAGTTTCATCAAGGACATTCTGTTGAGAACTTCACAGAGAGGGATACTACGGTTGGGTCATGGTGCATAAGCCCCTTATTACACCTAGAAATGCACATTCGTGAGTAAAGTTGTGCAAAGAACACAGGCAGTGGTCTACTGAGCAGTGGAAAAAAGTCATGTTCAGATGAGTCATCCTTCATTCTGTTCTCAATAAGTGAATAAGTGCATGTGTGGTGCATGCCAAAAGAAACCTACAGTCCCAAGTGCTTGTTTCCCATGGTGAATGGTTCTGGAGGCTCTGTTATGGTGTCAGGTGCATTTTCCTGGCATGGATTATGTCCACTCAACCCCTTAGAGGGCAAAGTAAACACCAATAAATACAAACCCATTTATATTTATGTGATCACCAGATCAGCCTGTGATCTCCTTTAGCCTATGGTGAAGTACTTTCTGATGGGAGTGGTCGCTTCAAGAATGACAATGCCCCATTCAAAGGGTATGAGTGGTGACTGACAAACACACACAAAAACTATATAGAGGAAGCCATAAAAAGGAGATACAGTATATAAGAGAAATAGAATAAAAGTTGTATTATATTCTCCATTTTAAAATGATTATTTTACAATGATTATCAGCACAGAATACATATTGGAATAGTCCAATGCCTAGAGTTTTGGGCAAAAATTGCCCTTGGCTTTGGCTCAAAATTAAAAGCAAATGCTTTGCTTTCTTTGCAAGCTCAGGTCCACCAAAAAGAACTTGCCAAATAGTGTTTGCGAAGAAAAAAACCCCACTTGAATTTAAATGCAAATCAAAGTTAAGGACAGATGTTGATTGAATCCAGGCCTTTGTCTAATATCAGCACTTCAGATGAGCCAGAGATAAGTATGAATGAGATCACTGTGTACAGACAGGGATGGACTCTGAATCAGAGAGTGACTGGGAGCCTCACGGGGATCAAGGGCACACAGAGGTTAGACTCAGATATGGCCCGGAGTCACTTCCTGTTGAACTTTAACTTCCTGAGCTGTTAGAAGAGTGCCGAATAAAGGCTATATCTCGCAAATGATAGCCCCACTGCCTGTTCTTTCATTCGTCCAAATGTGCTGGCTGGCTGGCCAATATCAGAAACCGATTTTCTGGAGCTCCTGATGAACTCATAGTCTGAGAATCTGAGGGGGAGTCTATGGCGTTACATTTATGCCATTAAAATTAAGCAATTCATTTGTAAGCAAAATATCAAGTGTTGAAACCAAAAAAGTAATGTTAAAAGCAAAAAAAGAATTTGAAACTTTGAGTAAACTTTTTTGAGTAAAGAAAATGTTTTTTAAGTAAAATATTTTACTTGAGTCCTGTCATTGTCATTTGCAGTCAAGCAGTTCTCCCTTTGCATGCATTTTCCCCGCCTTTGACTTAGATATTGTTTTTGTCTTTGCTGCTCTGTCTGTGTTTATTGCTTTTGGATGTATTTTTTGCTCTCAAGTTTTGGCACACTTGGAATGTGTGGGTGGGGTTTAGGAGAAGGGGTATAGCATACATGTCTATAGGTCAGTCGGGCTTTGGAATGACAGCTCCTCAAAATGTTTACCACGCCCACTCTGTGGATGAGGATTCGTGTGGTTTGCCAAATATCATTTCGGTGTCAAATGGGGGGGCGCTTGAGGGGGTTTAGAAAATGGGTGTTTATCTGTTCATCTTGAGAGTTAAAGTCCCCTATGTGTCAAATTTACACACAGTTAATGGGGTGGATAATGACTTTGATAAGACGCTGCGGCGTATAATTGTGACGGCAGCCTCGTCTGACGGCTGGTGTCCGACAGCGACAGAGATAATGATGACTATAGGCTATATAGTGATGGGAGAGGGGAGGAGAAAGTGAGAAAAAGTTACTCCGCCCAACAACTCAAACGTTTGACATGTCTTAAAGTGGTGTTAAATCCCCCTTTGACTCTCAGGGTCCAAACAGCATAATCCTCTCCATCCCGCCCTGTCAGGCTTTTTGGAAGAGTTGGCAGAAAAAAAGCTTCCATTGAGGGCAATCAAAAAACAAGTGTCTGGAGTTTGCTAAATAGCATTGTAACTCTGATTGGAACCAGGTGTTATGGTCAGCTGAGACCAAAATGTAGCTTTTTGGCCGTGCGCACCAGCGTCAGAAGAATTATGCTCATGTTGAAAATACCCTATACCAATGGCGAAATATGGTGGTGGATCTTTGATTTTATGGGGTTGTTTTGCATCTACTGACCCTGGGGCTCCTGTTAAGGTGAATGGATTGATGAACTCCAGAAAGTACCTCAACATTTTGGCCAACAACCTGCTTCCCTTTGCCAGGAAGCTGAATCTTGGCCGCAAATGGATCTTTCAGCAAGACAATTTCCCAACCATGCCTCAAAATCAACCAAGAAATAGTTAACTGACACACATACACACAAAGAAACACACACACATACACACACATACACGCACGCACACACACACACACACACAAACACACACACACAGACACACGAACGCACGCACACATGCGCACACACACACACACACACACACACACACACAGCGATACAAGTGAACTTCAAAGGAACAGACAGTTAAAAGCGTACTCTTAAGGGCCCACTTCACGGTCTCAGTACAGACTGTTGTTAATCTGATCAAGAACTAGAAGCATATGTGGCAAAAAGTTAAATGAACTTTCAGACCCCATGATCAGAAGATCTTGTCCTTCTCTGACTCTGTACAGCACGGTCCTTACCACCGGCGGGCGGAGATAAAAGAGACATAGAAGACACGCTGTTCTTGGAATGCACGCTTTGATTGACTTGGTTATGAAGAGCTGTCAGGTGCCAATCGACACCAGCACAGGCATACCCTGCCAGCCAATCGGGACCCCCTATGTATGAAACAAACATCCGGTGCGGGTCGTGTGACCCTCATCCGTGTGGCGAATCAATCCCTAGACAAAAGGTTTTCTCTCCGGATGCCAATGGTGGAGGGAAACGCAGTCGGGGCAGTCACGAGCACTGCCCTGTCACATCATGAATGATGGAACCATCCAGAATAATTCACACCCTTTTTCCTCTCTCAGGGGAATATGTCCTCCTTTTCTCTTCAATAACGGATAATAATAATAATGGATTGCATTTGTATAGCGCCACTCATGATACTAAAAGTGCTTCACGGGTGGGGAAACTCACCTCAACCCTCACCAACGTGAAACACCCACATGGGGGATGGTGATCTTTCTCTTTCTTGTACTCTCTTTGTCCCCCTCTCTGCCCTTAACAATGGCCAAATATCCGTGCTGGCCCTCACCCTTGCCACTCGGCCCACGATGCCCCTGTGCCCCGGCAGGCCTCCCTCATGTCTCACAGCGGAGGTGTGAGGGGGCGGAGGTAGGAGCGAGATAAGGCCTACACTGCTAGCCTACACAGTGTTAACATCAAACCCAATTAATGACAAAGAGGCTCTGTGTTTGACCTGCTGAACGTCACTCTTGGGGACAGCCAAGGCCTTGGCCTGGAGCTATAAGCACACACACACACACACACACACACAGATGCGCGTCAGTTGCCCAGGGCAGGGACAGACAGCGTGTACACAGCAGTGAGATAGAGACAGACTCTAATATGATCCCTAGCTTTATGGAGCTGAAGCCAGGCCTGCTGCTCACGGTTTGATTGATTTCCCTCCTAGTCTTTGTACCATGAGCAGGGGTCCAGCAAGTGTCTGAGGTTTATCCTTACACTGTGCCTTGTCAGCAGGCAATGGCACCTGTTACACACACGGAGAATGTGTGCACAGGTTGTACACCATGACACTGACACACTAAGACAAGCCTTCCCTTTCCTACACGCATACACATGCATGCTCACACACACAAACATGTGCACACACACACGCACACATGAATGCATAAACGCTCACACACACGCGCGCATCATTCACGTGTGGTTCTCTGTGGCTCAGTTGGTAGAGCACAGCGTTGGCAACGCTTAGGTTGTGGGTTCAATCCCCAGTGGGGCCACATATACTGAAAATGTATGCATTCACTACTGTAAGTCGCTTTGGATAAAAGCGTCTGCTAAATGGCGTATATACATCAACACACACACACACACACACTCACATGCTTACATACACACACACACACACACACACACACACACACACACACACACACACACACACACACACACACACACACAGACACAGACACACCACACACACACATTCACTCTCACACACACACACTGATGACAGGTGTGTTCACAAAGTCGAGACAGCAGCAGCTGAGACAGTAAGGTCATGATTTACAGCAGCCCACACACAGACAAACACCCAGGCTGGGCCAAAATCAGACACCTATTTATCATAAATGAGCTATTTCAGTACCAACCCCAGGCACGTGCTGTGTCACGTTAAAAAAGCACTTTAGGCCTGATGAGTGGCTATGGCTGTAAATGTGCTTGCCCCAAGTGCACATTGAACCCTATAGCCTACACATCACTAGTTTAGGTCTGGGGTATGTAACTAGCTAAGACTGGGACTCTGCAGTGAGCCTCCCACAACGGTTCCTTATGTTACCACAATATAAGCACCCCTTAACCCCACCCACAAGTTACCAGTTGTTGTCGGTGAGAAATACACCCCTCCTCCAATCGGCACTAGATTCTGTGAGATTCTGTGATAGACAGGGGCAAGTGCTCAGTGGGGATGGGGGAGCACAACTCTCACTGCTGTATGACAACTGTCCTCTCCACAGATGACCCACTGCAACATACTCCGGCCTTTTTAGCTTAATTTCTACAACATTTCTCTGTCTCTCCATCTGTCTGCCTCTCTCTCTCTTACACACACACACACACACACAAAAACACAAACACATACACATTCTAAAGGGAGTCAGTGCACAAACACATAGTCAAAGTGATAGAGAAACAGACGCAGAGTGAGAGAATGAGATGTAATAAAGTAAGAACAAGCAGACAGCACTAGAGAAAGAGAAAGAAGGGGAAAGTAAAGAGGCGCTCCTGGGCCCTGGGCCCTGCCCCCTCTGGGGTCTGTGGGGGGGAACTGCTGTAGCCGCAGGTCAGCTGACCCTCCAGGGAGAGATCAAACACCCGCAGCAGCCTGTTATTAGATCTTTTGGGGTTTCTATCAAGTGCTGGGCATGGGGAATTAGCCCTGATGAGAAACACATTCCATACACAGAACAGCTGGGAAGAAAACTGCGCACTCATGACTGCGGGTGTGTGTGTACCTGTGTGTGTCCGTGTGCGACTGTACTTTTACTGTGTACCACACAGTGTCAGACACCAGCAGGTAGGACTTCATGTTTTTTTTTATGAAACACTTTTCATTATTATTATTATTAGTAGTAGTAGTAGTAGTAATAGTATTAGTAGTAACAGTATAATATTATATGAATATAACGCTTTTCTTAAATCGTATTCTGTTCTACTGTTCTAATTGCATAATTTAGCCTACATTACAACAAATGTTATCCCCTACTGCACCCTTACAGTCCATTCCGAACACACAAATGCTTTAAAAGGCATAAACCTGTTCAACAACAGAAATAAAATGCACTAACAGGTTTGGAGGGGTCAAATTGTGTGGAGAGGTTAGAAATTCACTGAATTGCATTGCGTTTTTCGTCAAATCCAAAAACCTCTTCAAAAAACAGGTTAACGCCTTAACATGCTACAACAAGCCACAATTGTTGAAACAAGGATTAGGCTGAGCTTACAGTCGGCTAAGTGAGGGCTGAGCCTAAAAAAATGCCTGACCCCTTTATCATAACATTTCAAAAAGTGGTTATTTTAATTTGGAAATGGAAAGGCTGTTTCCGTGACAGAGTCATTTCCCGTTGAAGTGTTAGACGGGTGAGGAATTTAAAAGAGGGGTTATAGGATATAACTGAATATGAACATACTTCACAGCTAGAGTAGTGACCAACCAACCAACCTTTTCCAGTTATCAGTATTATAGCCTCCTGAGCTAGGCTTTTTAGTCTCCTTGCAGATATAACGCATGGCATGATAAGTCCGCCCACATTGCAGGGAGGAGCCCTGATGATCCCCATGCCAATGATTTAACATGACGAATCATGATCGAGAAAACATGGATGAACTTTCAGGAAGTGAGACACAGGAGGTTCTTACTGAGTGTTCCAACAGCCGGCCAATGAAAAGAAATCCTGAGGCAGCAATCGAAAGCTATCACATATTTAAGTGCTAACACACTTAATCGAGGGCTTACCATCTGAGGATGAGACTATCATTATCACAAAGCTTGGGTTTTCCAATGATATCTCAGATGTTCAGATTAAAAAAGATGAAAACATGTAAAAAAAATAAACAATATCTCAAAGAATTGAAAGAATTATACAAGCACACCTGCAAGCATGGGGCTGCGTTGGACAAGTTATTACCGCCATCTTTCCCGAAAGGTGTAAAGGTTTACAAAACTTTAGACACAGCTTTGCAAGAACTTGCATCTATACTGAACTTCTACAGACTTTGTGGTGCAGTGTACCAGCCTTGGTTTCCTATGGTAAAAGGACAGTTCTGTCTGAGGGTCAGGACGGTTCTGTTTGAGTCCAAGGGCTAATACTGTGTCATTACATTTCTGTTAGAATTTTGGTACAGAAGAAGTGACAGTCATGTGTCAGCTTTCCCTTTCTCTCTATGAAGGTCAGCCCTTATCTCAGGCAGCCTTGTTTATGGACCCTGAACAAATAAATGCTATATTTCTTTTCACGAAATAAATGTCTCAAATAAATGCTATATTTCTTTTCACTAAATAATTTTCAGCTTACAGCAACATAAAGAAGAAATATTCCAGAAGATATGTGGCACACATTAATTATTATTATTATAATTTATTTAATTTTATTTGGTTTCAGATTTTTCCCCCCTGTTATTTCTCCCAATTTGGTGGCCAATTGTACCCTCTATTTCTTCAATTCTCCCTCTCCCACGAGCCCACCACCAGCATCTACAGGACAAGCCACTACCCCGAGGCTGGCAATGAACTGCTTCCTCCGAGACAGCCTAAATGGGGCTCCCTGGCACAGCCGGGGATCGAACCGCGGCAGCAGTGGGCAACCTGCATTACCGTTACACCACCCGAGGCTCCTGCACATATGAATTATTATTCAATGGCACAGTCCAAACAAGCCAAGGCAACATGCCACACAGACACCCCTCCCGAAAAGCTTAATGGTACAGTCCAATTCAATGAGCGGGAAAGAGAAATGGGAAAGGAAAGTCATGGAAACTGGAATTTAACAGAGAAATTGCTTGGTCTTTCTCCATAGCACCACCCGCAAAGCCAGCAACTGTAATGGGGGGAAAAAATAGCGCTGGCAGCCAGCTGCACTTACTGGCTACTTCCAGTGAGGCGTTGTGGCTGACCGCCTCCCCAAGGTAGTTGCGGGCGACGCAGACATAGCTGCCCTCATCAGGTTTGCTCCGCCTCCCGTGGACGATGCGCAGGAAGAAGAGGGAGCCGCTGGGGAGGAGCATGCGGTGGGAGCGGGGATCCTCCCGGTCCGTCTCCACCCGCTCCCCGTCCTTGTACCACTCCACGGTGGGGGTGGGGCGCCCCTCCGCCTTGCAGTTGAGGGTGGCCGGCTCCCCCTTCGACAAGATCAGGTCAGAGGGGTGCTCCACGATCCGGGGCGGGGAGTCCTCCTGCCGCAGGCGCGACCCTGGGGGTGGGAGATGGGGGAGGGGTGTTAGATACTACGACTACAGTTCCAGACCTCAGGTGGGACACCTATGAGTAAAGTGCTCTACCTGGATTGTTCTAGGTAGAAGCAGCTGCTTTTGAGGCTCAGTGTGATTGGCTGCCCACTGTACTTCACCCTTTATCCCTCCACCCTCCACCCCGCATGCCCATGTCCCCCCCACCCAATCCGTCAGCTGGAGGAGCTTGTTTCAGAGCTGGCTTAAGGAGGACGTCAGGGGAACAAGGAGCAACACATAGACCAGATTAATCATCTGGAGACAAGCAGAACTCACCCTTGTGAGCTAAAGATTAATTAGACGCTATCTCACAAGTGCTAATACTCTGTCTCTCTCTCTCTCTCTCTCTTTCTCACATGCTTGCACAAACATCCACTCTTCCTAATTGTTAATTCAGCAACAATCTTCATCATTGGAATCATAACCTCTGTCACCTTGCCGCATGTTCTCCCAGCGACCGTGATTGAAAGTTGAATTGTACTAAAGAAACGATTTGGAGGCGATGGGGGAGGGAGGGGGAGCTAGCTACAAAGTGAGTGTGGAAGGGGGGGGGAATGTGTGTTTTTACAAGCATCTTGGGATCACCGTTTGCAGTTAAAATAACAAATTAGCACCTTAAAAAGATACCACTGGGAACCATCTTCCTTTTTAAATCCAGACTGTAAAAACAACAACAAGAATAAAATAAAAAAGAAAGAAAATACATTTCTCTTTCATTGCTCCTGGGAATTCCTGATAAATCTCATGTCAACAAAACAGATTTGTAACTTCACCATGAAACTCGGTTTTAATGTGTCTTCACTGTCTGCCTTTTATACCTCAGCGTTGTGGGTTCCCCATCCCAGATGCTGTCTTAAGCAGTCCAAATTATCCTCCCAGCTAACAATTTTTAGTTCCCAGAACATTCCCTGGATATGTTCCCAACATATAAATTTGTCCAGTTTCCTGGATTTCCCTTTCACATTATTGTGAAAGTCACAAGGAACATTGCATGACTGATACACATGATTGTGAACATAATTCAGTCTTGTTATTCCATGTTCATTTCAACAAATCAGGCATTTGAATAAGACTGTTTGTCATAACATTATCTCACAACAAATGGGAATCTAACTGGAATGATCCCAACGTTCTTGAAATGTTTCTCGTTAGCGTTAGCTGGGCTGGCTGAACCACGTCGAGCACAATGCGATGACATAAGATGTAAAAGTATTGAAGGTGGCAACATCACATTGGGTCTCATTCACTAATATGTTCGTAGAAACGTACATATGCATATTTTGTTCTTAGATAAAGTTCACGCAAAAGTACAGTTGGATTCATGAAATGTGAACATTAGTACATTTTATTCTTACCCATGCATATATATTGATGAATCCCAATCAATTTGGCATAACAGTTCGCAACGCTCCAGAAAGCCCATATAAGCCCATATATTCGTCATTTTTTTCAAAAATGTTTTACCATGTCTAAAGATGCGCTCTCTTCTCAAAGCGTGGCCTACTAGATCTTCCAGATTAGTCTGCATGAAAGGCATGCAGTCTAATTACTTAAAAGAAGCGGGGGGGTTTGCAATAAATGCACATACAAATCCAGGTAACTGCCAAAATAAAGGAAAAACCAACATAAATTGTCTTAATAGGGCATTGAGCCATCACAAAATGCCAGAACAGCTTCTATGTGCCTTGGTATAGATTATACAAGTGTCTGGAACTCTATTGAAGGGATCCAACACCATTCTTCCATGAGAAATTCCATAATTTGGTGTTTGGTGATAGTGGTGGAAATGCTGTCTCAGGTGCCGCTCTAGAATCCCCCAAAAGTGTTCAGTTGTGTTGAGATCTGTGGTGACTGAGACGGGAAGGGCTTATGGTTTACATAGTTTTCATGCTCAACAAACCATTCAGTGACCACTCGTGCCCAGTGGATGGGAGCATTGTCAACCACTTCCATCAGGATAGAAATGCTTCACCACGTGATGAAGGTGATCAGTCAGAATGGGTTTATATTTATTGTCCTTTAGCTTACCCTTTAAGGGATTGAGTGGACCTAATACCATGCCGAGAAAATGCACCCCACACGACAACAGAGCCGACAGTAATATTATTACAAAAATACCACTATTTTGTTCTCATATAAATAATGTAATTGATCACAATTGAGTTATAAGCAGGTTGTGTTGTTTTCTGTAAACAAATATATGACTGGTCTGGGGCAGTCGCAAATCTGAAAACATTTTTAGCTAAGAACAAATTGATGAATTCCATAATTTGTGTCAGATTTATCATACACACAGAATGAGACCCATTGTTTTTTTATGGTCTTCTCTGTCATTTTAACAGCAGTGATAATGGCTCTGGGGGCTTAGTCATTTTCCTGTAACTACGCGGTTTTAGGGTTGCACAATTGACAGAGAGCGGCAGCACAAAGCCAGTCTGTGTGTGAAGGTACACGTCCGTCTCTGTCATAAAAAATGAAAAAACTGAGGATTTCAGGGCTGCCGACTTTGAGAGGTGACAAAGTGTGAGATTTGACCCCTGCAGACTGGGGCGGGGGTGTCTTTGTTCTAACTGGTGGGGGGAAGAAAGTCACTTATTGTAAGCAGACTTACAACCTTTTCTCTCAAACAAGCCCAATTGTAGAGTATGTGTGTGTGTGGGGGGGGGGGTGGGTGGGGGTGTTACAAATACAATCCGTTGATACACAGGATTTGCCGTCAAGATATCGATGAAAATAATAAACTACAGGTCTGGCCTGAGAGTGTGTGAAACGGGGGAATTGCATGAGGCTCAAGCTCAGTGTGTGAGAGTTGGCAGCCCTGGATGACTGGAAGTGAAGAGAAATTTTGCAGAACTCCAGATTTAATCAACATTTGTCCTCAACTTTGCTTCACAAATTAATGCAATCATTAGCTTTAGATAATAACTAACACTTTAAATGTGGGTCAAAGTTAAAGACAACTAATTTCGGGCATTAGAGCTACCCGGAAAAAACCTACAGTCAGGGCTTAATGCCTTGTTGGTTGTTAAGTGGACTGCAGGGTTAATTTGAGAATTGTTTTTCCAGAGAACCCAAGGTGCCCTTGCTAACTGAATGATAATTCAAGTGTGGTTTTTTTACAGTGGACTGAGGTGCCACGGTCTGGTCATTAATTAACCCTCGTTTGTAACCTGCCTCCACTGAAACATGCCACAAGCCAGGCTAGCAATAACAAAGAACGGACACAGGATGAAGCCCCGTTTAAAATGAAGCAGTTAGAGCCCTTATTCTATACTCTTCCTATTTACATCTGAGCTGGAACAGCCTTAAGCAGCCTGAAGGAGCTCCCCCCGACGAGCCTAGGTCTGTACGGTGGGTCGGCGTTGCCCTTGTTTCGGCAGGCTGAGGTGGCGTGGTCTGGTCATTAATTAACCCTGGTTTTGAAACCAGCCCCCGGTAAAGCCTTTGATCCTGCCCCCCTGCCTGCTCCCTCGCTCGTCCGCTCGCCCGGGTCCTTTGCTCTTCACCTCGCCACAGATACTTTAGACTCACCAGATATTCAGCTCCATTTCCTTAACAGTGAGGTAGCTCTGTCTGCCCACCCCTGAAGCCAAAACATTCCAGTTTGGTGTATCTTCTATGAACTCCTGTTACCGACAGGAACCTGTAGTTAAGCAGCAGAGAGGATGGAAGGAACACAGGAGCTGAGTATCTGCTGAGTCTATGGAATCTGTGACTGTGCACTCCAACCGTGGGTGAGACCTTCCCCCTCGTCCCCGTCCAAGGCCACCTCCACCATGCTTTGGAAAACATTTTATTCATGCTGCCTTTGAAGTGTGTGAACGTTCCACTATCTGCTCAACCCCCCAAGCCCATTCAGTCATTTCCTCTTCAATATCTATCTGGCAAATTAAAGAGGGGCCTTTCAAATTCAGCTAACTGGGTAGAGCTGTAACCCCCCAGCCCCTCTCTGGAAAGCGCTTGTGTGACGGCATTATCCATTATGATACGTCTTCATCTTGGAAGATTAATTATGATGCTGCACGCGGGAGCGTGAGGCTTGTGTTCTGCTCTGCGCGGATGCTAACATCTCACACTGAGCTGCTGCTCGTGTCCGCCAAGGCTAATCCATCACTGTGCTGCATCGCTAACCCCGTTGCTACATCCTTCATACTAAAACACCTACAGCTACTGCGGTGTATATGTGTGTTTGTCCCTGGGGATGTCTTTGTGTTTGCCAACGTTTTACTACTGTACATCCAAAATTTATTCCACACAAGGTCTGAAGAAACTTTGTGTATGTGGACACTGCTGCCACTGCTAACCTTCACACTGTTACACCCTCCCTGTCACTAAGCAAACCTTCACACACCCCCCCACACACACACTGAGCTAAACACACTCACAATTTGCTTGCTGTAACACCCTTCCTCACACACACACACATACACACACACACTTCCACTAAGCTAACCTTCACAATTTGATCTCTGTAACACCCTTCATCACACACACACACACACACACACACACATACACACACACACACTTCCACTAAGCCAACCTCCACAATCCACTCTCTGTAACACCCTTCCTCAAACACACACACACACACACACACACACACACACACTTCACAACCTTCACAATCCACTCTCTGTAACACCCTTACTCAAACACACACATACACACACACATAGCTAACCTTGTGTCACATGGCACAGCTGGTGAAACACACGCTTGTCCTAAATCTGTGATAAATTTGAGGTAGGAAGATAACAAGAGACAGGATGTAAGCCAAAGGCTGATGATGTACTGCAAACCTTGACAAATAAACCCATATGAGAGCCACAGTGCTCCGGCTTTAACCCCAGCGTTTTATAGCCTGACTGAGGGAGCTTTAGAGACTGGAGACGAAAGGCTACCTGCATCTGTTTTCTGTTGAGTGAACTTGAGTGTGTGTGTGTGTGTGTGTCAGAAAGAGTGTAGAGAGCATGTGTATGTGCATGAAAGAGAGTGTGCGAGAGTGTGTGTGTGCATGCGTACGCGCATGCGTGCATGTGCCTGTGTGCGTGTGCGTGTGTGTGTGTACCCGCATCCTGCTCTAAGAATTTGAAAGAAGAGAAAATGACTAAAACAGATGAAGGCGAGCTAGAGAAACCGCTGCTGTCCAGTAATTACTTCCATTTGTGGAATTTTACCTGTTTAATGCCATTAAAAGCGAGACGGCATGATTTATTGGTTTTTAATATGAATTAAAGCACCATGGTGATTTATTGTGGTTTTAATGCGCCTGTGACTAGGGATATAATGTTTAATAATGTCTCCATGGCTAGGGATGTAATGTAGCAATACACTTACAAAACTGAAACATGATGACCTACCCCAGAAAGCCTGGCCCCCATTACTCTTCTGGGTGCAACGAGCTGTGGGACCAATACCACCCCCACACCAATACCCTCCCACACCCACACCCAATACCACCTCACACCAATACCCAATACCCCTACCTAATACACTATATATTGTAAGTCGCTCTGGATAAGAGCGTCTGCTAAATGCTTCAAATGTAAAAATGTAAATGTAAAATGTAACCTTCCACAGCAATACCACCCAACACCAATACCCTCCCACATCAATACCATCCCATACAAATACCACCCCATAGTTACATTCAGTTCAGAACATTCCTCCATTTCTGATGCGTTCATATCTCTGAGGCTCTACATACTCTTCAACCCCACATTAAGAGCAAAGCAAAGGAGGGAAATCCTCAGTAAACTCACAGGGAGATCAAACTAAGGAACCAACACTATGAGTGAAGCAAGCATGGACATATGCCAGCAGATGAGCAGTACAGTTTTTGTTCCCTGTAACACTACTGGGATTTTTCCAGATTTTTGACAGAGAAATAAATGACATTTCAAATCTTTTCTTTGTTTAGGGAGATCACTAATAATGTCAAGTCCATGACACACCTTCTTCAGAAATGTGTATGCCTGACTTCCCTTTCCTCATGCACCCCTATGCAGATCTTGCTTAATGTGCGTGTTGATCTGTTCTCAACTTGCCTGAACAAACATCCTCATTGGCTGTAGCTTTTCTGATACAGTACATTGTTGTTCCATGAGAGTACTCATACTCATGTAGGAAGAAGTTGCCCATCAGTTTTTCATTTCTCTATCTAACGGTTAAGGCTAGGATTTGGGTAGGGTTACCTGGTCCTGTATTGTGCTTAGGAGAAACTTCTGCTCGCGAGGAATCTTACTAGCGAACAGGCTCAGAGCATTAAATGCAATTATACTCAAAGTGATTTGATGTCTACTGAATCAGTTTCAACCAATGACAAGGCAGAAGTGAATGAGAACGTGAGTAATTTAAGACAAGATTGACACTTAAACTAATTGTAGGTGTAGGATTAACACTAGTGTGTAATACCTTCTCATTGACTTTGATAGACACCGAAATTGTACTGCACACCTGGAGGCAGATGGCTCTGTAGAAACCCTGGAAAGAAATTGCTCCTTGTATGCTTCAAAACACATAATGGGGGGAATAGGGCTGGCTCAGGCTGCTAAATATACTGTCTATGTATCAAACCCGCAGCCTCCCCACTGAGGGCTTCTGGGAAGTCTTCTTGCAGAGGGAGGGAATGGATCGATCAACGCTTCCAGTCATATCCATTCCCCTCTCTCTGACTCACCAGCACACAGAGGGTGTGCGTTCTCTCTCTTCCTGTCTGATGAGCTGGAGGGGTGCATGGTCATCTCACTGGGGGGGAGGGGGTCAATAAAGCGCAACCACATCCTCTCCTCCTCTCCTGGGACCGGGGAGGTTTCATCCTGAGCCCCACACGCACCATAATGCCCTCCTCAGTAGGACATCACAAGGGCACCCCCTCCCTCGTGTACCAGCGCGAGAATCGACTTTCCAACGTCCCTCGGCCCAGCTACGAACAGCAGCTCAGCTCAGCAGCTGTGCCTTCTCTGCGTCTGCAGCAGCTCTCACAGCTTCACCTTACACCCGCCCCCATACTCCCCGTCCTTACCACACTCCCTCTCACACAATTCAGTTCAATTCATTTCAATTCAATTCAATTCAAATTACAAGATGACTCTCATATTCCGTCTCACACTCACATCCTCTATCGCACTCACACTCCAGAGTTAGAATCAAAATAAGAAGGAGATTTTCCCTCAGTAAGGCCAGTTAACACGCAGGTCAGGCTGTCCAAACACAACTGAAAATAGTGACAATCACAGCAAGAGCACACCTCATCAACATCATGACCAATCAGTATCCATCAACTCTGCCCAGGTCTCCTTGGTGACACAGATTAATTTAGTATAAAGGCCAAGCAGCCTGTCCTGGTTCTGTAACTTAACCCTGTTGGGCACAGAGACGGCCAATAGTACCCAGGCCCAGCGGGGTCCTCTCTCAGAGTGGAGGGTTCCAGTCTGGCCTCAATCACAGGAATTAATTTAGGATCAGTTAACAGAGAGCCCTGAACATATCCACATGGAGGGGGTTTAAAAAAAATATGACCCAGCAGCTATCACAGTTTTAGCTACAAAAACCACAAACTTTATATGGAAACCTGCCTCTGACTCCTGGAGCATTTGGAGGGGGGGGAGGCCAAGAGAACACTACATCACAGCAGCCCGGGTCTGGCCTGTCCTGTTCTGTAATTCTTTTTGTTGTGTTCTCTCTCAGGAAAAGAGAAGAGGAGTGGACTGATATTTCCACGGTATCTCTCTGACACAGGTGGGTCTGTCTCCCTCTGACCGTCTTTACTGTGGAGGACAGGGCCTTATCTGCAAAGAGCCAGCAGCAGCCAACCTGCTTCGGCAGGCATGCACACACACAAAATACATACACACTCCCTCTCTCTCCCTCTCTCTCTCTCACACACACACACACAAGTAGACATGCGCACACACATACACACACAGATAAACAAAGACTCTGTGTCACACACATGCACACACTCTCTCTGTCTCTCGCTCTCATTCATGCACATATAGACACACACACAAGCAGGCACACAAAAGTTTGATGAAGCACTGTTTTGAAAGCGGCCATTTATCTATGTATTGTATCTGCCTGGGCTTTCAGCACCCAGACACGTTCAGTCCTTTTTGAATTTGTAGAGCGGAGCGTGTCGAGTGAACCAGATTGCTTCATGACTGAGCCAGCAGGAGAGGGGCTCAGACACCATAGAGGCTGGGGTGAGGGCCCTCTGTGTGTGGCTCTCAGCGCTGATAAGAGATACAGACGCTGCCCACGGATCACAGATCCCCACGCAGGCATGCTAAGCCCCACCAGGCCTGGGATGAATCGCTGATTACGGCAGAGCTGTGGAGGGGTGCCTGCAGGTAGGGGGGGCGGGGGTGAACTGTGCTCTGCTACACCATGTGGGGTCATGTGATCTGACATTCAGGTGAAAATCAGAATGCAAAATTCCTGTAGTGGGTTGTCTGTTATCCTGAAACTGTATCTAGAGTCATGTTGCAAATGGATGGCACCGTTCCATGGTGACACGACGCAAGCTACTCTCTACCTGTTGTTTCTTATCATGTTATCTGTTACACTGATTACACGCAATACATCAACCATTATCATGTACGATCAGCAGACCTTACTAGACATGAGGATGAACATATTTGATTCACGGAAGCCAGAATTACCGAAAGATCTTATGTGCGGCACACCTGCTCCACCTGGCAGCTGCCGACTGGGCCTGAGAAGGCGGTGGAGGCAAGGTAGCGTCCTGGACAGACTACACCGGCACGTCATGTCTCAGAGGGACATGAAAGATTGCTGAGACTTGGCTAGCCCCCAAGACTCCAGACAAGGCTGTCCAACCTGAGAGATTTTCCATGCTTCACATGGACGACTACCACTGGTAAGGATACGGGACAACTCTTGGTGCACAGATGTGGAAATCATCTCACAGGCTTGTTCGTCAGTGTTGGAGCACCTTTCCCAACCAAAAACCCTGGATTAACAGTGAAGTCTGCCTGGGACTGAGGGCGTGTTCAACAGCTTTCAAATCAGATGACAAGAACCAGAAAAATCAGGTATGACCAACAGAAGGCAATGAAATCTGGCAAAAGACAGTACAGGGACAAGCTGGAAAACCATTACAGCGGCCTTGACTCTCTGCATATGTGGCAGGGGCTACAAGCGATCACAGATTACAAATACAAAACCAGCAGGCTGGCCAACACTGCTGCTTCGCTCCCGGATGAACTTAACAACTTTTCTGCTCGTTTCGAGGCTCATAACGGGGAACCAGCTGCCAGAGCGCTCAGCTCGCCCAACGGCCCCATTCTACAGCTGACGTCGGACGATTTGAATAGTAACTTTTAAACGAGTTAAGACTCGCAAAGCTACGGGCCCAGATGGTGTTCCATCACGTGTGCTTAAGATGTCACTGTGTGAGGTTCCCCTGTGTTTTAAAAGATCCATCATTGTGCCTGTACCAATTAAATCCTCTTGTCCAAATGATTACCGACCTGTTGCCCTAACCGCTGTGGTAATGAAATGTCTAGAAAGACTGGTTATATCATTCATCAACTGTAATGTCCTTGTAACCCTTGACCCATTACAGTTTGCATATTGTTCTAATAGATCTCATTTGCCTTGCATACAGTCCTAGAACACATTGACAGTTGAGTAACACCTATGTCAGAATATTGTTCATTGACTATAGCTCAGCTTTCAATACTATTGTACCATCTAAACTACTGCTAAAGCTTGGAGCTCTTGGTCTGTCTGTTCCCATCTGCAACTGGTTACTTGACTTTCTGACAGGCAGGCCCCAGACAGTTATAATAGGAAACACTCATCTACTCTGGTTCTCAACACAGGTGCACCTCAAAGGTGCTGTCTCAGTCCTTTACTGTATAGCTTGTACACCCATGATTGTGCAGCCAAACACAATCATGGGTTACTCATAATGCAGTTAACTCACTTATAATGAGTAACTGCATTATCAAATGTGCAGATTACACCACAGTGATTGGGCTTACAAACAACAGCGATGAGAGTGCCTACAGGAGGGACGTGTATGAGCTAGCTGCATGGTGTCAGAATAACAATCTTACTCTCCATATCAGTAAAACCAGGAAATCATTGTTGACTTCAGGAGGAACCAAGGCCACCACACCCCTATTCTCATTGATGGGTCATCTATAGACATTGTTAACAGTTTTAATTTTCTTGGTGTTCAAATCAGACAACCTCACATGGGGCCTCAACACCAGCTGCATCATTTTTTCCTTGCCACTGTTGCCTTTAGGCTTGCTTTTGGTGGGGTCTAGGCCTGGGTTCTCCCTCTGTTAAGCGTTTTGTGACAATTCGATTGTGAAAAGCGCTATACAAATACATTTGATTTGATTTGATTTGATTCTTCAGATTCTTCAGATCTTCAGACTCCACTACCACTGAACACTGTCCATCTAGTCAATCTGTCGTCACCACTGTTTACTTGTTCTACACTGTATTAAAAAAACAAAAAAAAAAATTTTTAAAACCCACTAACCTTTTCTTTCCCAGTGTTACAGGTATGATATGCAGACGCCTGCAATGATGTCTATTGCTGTTTTACTGCACTGATCTTGTGCGCTAACTATGATTGTTCTTACCTTGTATTCATGCACATCTTGTAAGTCGCTCTGGATAAGAGCGTCTGCTAAATGCTTAAAATGTAAAATGTAATGTATATTTGATTTGATTGATAAAGAAAGCACTGAGACTGTACTCTCTGAGGCACCTCAGGAACTTTGGCATGGATAAAACACCTCTGGTCAACTTCTACCGCTGTGTCGAGAGAGCATCCTGACTGGGTGCAGCACAGTGTGGTATGGAAACCACACTACACACTAAATCCTCACAGAGAGTCGTGAGGGCGGCTGGGAAGATCAGTGGTGTAGAGCTTCTGTCCCTAGACAGCATCTACAACAGCCGCTGTCATAGAAAGGCTCAGAACATCACCAAGGACCCTAACCACCCAGCTCATGGACTGTTCTGCCTCCTATCGTCTGGCAAACGGTATCAAAGCATCAAAGCTCACTCTTCCCACCTCACAGACAGACAGTTTCTTTCCCCAGGCTGTGCGCATGCTGAATGGAAAAAAGACTTGAACTGACAGTGCTTAACGCACACTTACGCTTACATATATATACACACACACACACACATACGTATTGTGTACATAACGGTTTACTGCGTGTGTGTATTTTTTTGTCTGTGCTCCGGTGTGTTGATGTTTCTTTGTCCATGCTTGTGTACAAGAATCTCACTGTATTTTTCTTAATGCACATGGCAAATAATGTGAACTTGGACTTGACTTGGGGAGAGATGTCAGAAAGGTGTTTAGACCTGAGTGGAAACTATCCATTCACAGTGGTTGTGAGCTGACAGGACTTGTGAGCTGACAGGGGAGGGGAGAATAGGACAGAAAAAAGAGAAATGTGCCTGAAGACAGGAGAGATACCATGAGCAGTGTGTGCCCTGGGATTGACCTGTGTGATAGGAAACTGTAACAGTATCTAACAGATCCTCATCCCCCCTGGCCCCACCCAGGAATGCACAACGTCACCCTCTTTCCCCCTTCCATCTGATTTTGCCTTCTTTAATGTCACAGAGGATATCCATTACAGGCCTACAAGAGGATATTCAACATTGTGTGTGTGTGTGTGTGTGTGTGTCTGTGTGTCTATGTGTGTTTGCATGTATGTGATGTGGTGTGAAGTGTGTGCATGCATTTGTGTGTGTCTGTGTGTGCTTGTGTTGCATGTGTGTAAGGGATGCACAGTGCATGCATGTATAGGTGTGTGTGTGTGTGCATGCATTTGTGTTTGTATGTGTGTGAGGTGTGTGCATGCATGTGTGTACGCGTGTTTGTATGAGCATGACTGTACAGTGCATGCGAGTGCATATGTGCATACATGTGTGCATGTATGCGTGTGTGTGTCTGTATGTGTGTGCATGTTTGTGAGGGATCTAGACAACATTATTTTCTTTTTTCCTTGTCTCGGTTGGCTAAACAAAGTGCGATATAATTTCCAAGGCAATATAAACATGCCACTTAAAATGAAACGTCAATCAAAAACCAAGCCACCGCAGCAGCAGATAAAATTACACCGCCTTTTATTTCATTTTGTAAAGTAACCCACTTCAGATATCAAAGCATAACACACACACACACACACACACACACACACACAACTATGGAACGAGCCATTAAACCTGACCCAACATTAAAGCAGAAACAGCACTCCAAGTAAAGTACCTTTGTTTTTGGTTACAGTTTTGGACACGAGTCATGCACATAAAATCACACACTACAATACTTAATATTCTCCACTTTTCTTCCCCAATGGTGTAGTAGCATAGTATTGTATTCAGTGATGAATGCTTATAGATTCCATACATTACCCCATTCATTACTTCATTGAAACCATCTAAAGTGTCAGCAGTGATCAGGATAATCATGCAATCTACCAAAATACATGAATCAAACTCAAACTAAAACACCCTGCCTGTCATTTTGTGCCAGCAGAACAAACACACAATCAACAGTAAGTGACTGGCCTGACATCACGCATGGGCGTAACCAGATTCAAATGCACTGATTCATATCCTGGTGAAATAAAAGCTTCCTGGTAAAATAAGGACTTCCTGGTCAAAATAAAAGGCTAAATAAATGAATGCATACTGTACATTTTCGAATCAAACCCACAACCTAAGCGTTGTCACCATGCTATACCTGAGCCACACAGAACCATATTGTGGCTCTAATACTCACTACCATTGAGTATTGAGTATTCCCTGTATAAAATACAATGCTCTCCGTCTCTCCCATGTCCCGAGATGCAGAGCATCGTCTGCTTGTCTAGTGTGCCATTACCTCAAACGTGACTGTAATCTCACTTACAGGTCCTCAGGAACCAATAAGTAATGGGAGCAATATTTCACCACCACCACCCCCTCCACACTCCGTGGTTCAGCATACTGTCTGCTCAGCCTGCATTCTGTTACTTTGACTGGGCTGGTAATGGGACAGGCTGTAGCTTCGAGGGAGGGGAATCGGAGGGTCAAAAAACAAAACCCTTTTCATCCGTGATTTGTCACTTGCCTGCGTGATCCAGAGAGTTAAGCTCCAAGCACTTGGGAGTGATAGCATGAAGGCAGGGATTAAAAGAGTTCAATTTTAAGGCCTAAAAGGGATTTGTTTCTGGTTGTTGTTGACATTGTCACGCCGCTAATAAAATCACTGGTGTGAAGAGAGGGTTGAAGAATGTGAGACGTGCCGCGGAAGAGAAGTTTTTATTATCCTATACTGAATTGCAACAAAAAACCCCTGTGTTCCGCAGACGGAGTTAGAGAAGAAAGCCTGGAGTCTGTCTGCAGTCCAGACTGGAAGGAATATAAAAGGACAAGAAAGAGGGGGGGGACAGGAAGACAACAGGAAGAATGAATGAATATTGAATATTTCACTGGGACTCAGACTCAGTTAAGGACGAGGCAATGTTCAATAAACTATAAACAATTCTGTACTCCTTTATTCTAATGTATTCTTTATTCTTATTATCCCGCCATACTTCAAATGACAGGAAGCCTTTCAAAATGAGAGGCCTCCTGTCCACACGGTTAGTGTACACTGGCAAATATACAGAACGTTCGGCAAACTGTGATCCCACGGCCAGGCTGTGAAACCTATATTCACACGTTGTGGCAAAACAGCCCGGAATCTGGGGGGGGAAGGCCAATTAGGATGCCGCGGATGTCACTCTGCCATAGACCTGGGTGCCACGGAGCTATAATTAAAATGGCAACTTTGAAAAGTGGGCCGGACTGAACCGTGGGCGCGCTCTGTGAAGTGGAGATTTCAGCTGTCACGTCGGAGCTCAGGAGACCGAGAGAGATACTGCTGTTAACAGGACTGTTTTTCTTTTTTTCTTTCTCAGCCAATTTCTTAAATGAGTTTTGACAAAAGTGGATTCCGGGGAACTTCAAAGAGGCTTGGATCAGCAGGAGAGCAGCATTTCAGGGCAATTAAATGTGTTGGAACATTTATTTACAGTGAGATTTGAGGGGCCGGGGGATACAGTGTATGTATTATTCAACAGCTAATTGTTTTCTAATGCTTCGCAGTAAGTGCCTTTTATATCAGCAAAATTATGCAAACAGTGTTTAAAAAAACAATATATCGTTCATCATCACTTTAATCAAATCTGAAGATGTGTGGAAGGTGTTTTTGTTTATCAAAGGCCAGCAACTGTCTTTCCAACACAACCTTTCTTCACTCGGGGGAAACACCAGCACACTGCAGGGCCAAGGGTTACTCTTTACTGTTTCTGCAGTCTATAAAAGTACAGAGCAGCTTTAAGTTCCTTGCATTTTTCTCGGGCCGCATAAACTACAATTAGGGAGTCTCTTAACACAGTGATTCCCTCAGGTATGAGAGAGTGGAATGTTTGTGTGTGGTCTGCACTCACCTACGCTGTGCAAAACCCTCACCTTCACCTGGTGCTGCTTTATAGGTGCTGCTGGGGTCCTGCACCACCCAGGCAGGCACTGTCATTTAAACACACACTCTGACCCCCTCCAAAAAATATGGCTGCAACGCCCACATACACTGCATACCCCCCAAACACATCACCTCCTTAATGGCCCCTGAAAACTTTAGTCCCGTAATAAACTGCACCCCACACACGTCTGTCTGTGCGTGTGTGCGTGCGAGAAGTGCATGTGTTTCGGATCCTAACTTTTTGAACTGAGCCCTCCGCTCTCGCGCGCGGAAGGGGCAGCCAGATGTGAACGCTCTCTCACACCGCGAGTGGAGACGGACGGAGCGCAGCACAGCCTGGCCCTGCACGTCACGTCAACTCTATTTCTATCCACCGCTCTGCATCCACATCCCGTTAATCTATCCCCAAGCCTCACTTCCCCATTGCTTCCAGCCCCTCTGAGTTTGTAGCAAAGAGATCACTTCTATTAAACGCACTGATGAAATAGAGATGGATTGTCTTGGTTGTAGATTTAATTACACTGAGTGAGGCGTAACCAGGCCCACACACACCAATGCCTGATGTTCCAGGCAGGGTAACCAGGAGGACAGCCAACAGCCCCAATCTGTAAACGCTGTCGGAAAATAGCACAGAGGCTTAATGCTTTATAACGTAATGTAATGTAAATATTTTGGGGAAACTAATGAGGGGGCAAATGCCAGAAGGCATTAGATATATATTTTTAAAAAGCCATCTGCACAACTTTTTCTGGGGCCATTAAAAAGACATTTCCCGCGCAGCGTGATAGCAGGCCGCGAGAGGATGAAAAAAAACAAGTCCGTGGCATGAACATCGGCGCCCACGATTTGTCGACGCGAGGCGGGTCAGGAAAAAAGAACGCTGCCAGAATAACCGCTCTCCCAAAGGCCTCGCCCACCCGGGCAAACAGGCCGTGCACACAACACGACTCCGCTCACATTGCGCCTAATCTGTTTAGCACGCTCCTACATGAGGAGTCGGTGTCTGTCGCTGCGCAGGGGAACCAGACACCGTCTGTTCTGATGGGAGGATCCACAGAGCAGTTCTCAGGACCGCAGGCCCGGTGCAAGGCTGCTTGCCTTTCCCACACACAAGCATTCTGCTTACTGTCTGTGTCTCCCCATCTCTGCGCACATGTGACCCATCACCTACACCAACCTCCCCCGGTCATTTTCCCGCTCCTCTGCTCCTCTGCTCTCCAATGATTCAGAATATTACCTCTTCCTGATACTATATTTCATTCTTTCTCTCTCCCTCCCTTCTTTTTTCCAAAGTGGAATTCCAAAATGCTACACATCTGCCAAAGACCTTGACCTTTCAGACCCTCGGTGAAGAAGGAAAGCGTAGGGGAAAAAAGGGGAATGGGGGGGTTAAGAGGGAGGACAGGAATGATAAAACACTGCAGATCCCCCCCGTTTATCATCGCTGAGAATACGCCTTCCCCGACGCCCTCGTTACCTGGCGCTTTTGTGCCAAATTCACAGACATCGATTTGGTTTCCCCTCCGGGACACGCCCTCTCTGTCACCTGCCCGTCTCCTCACGCTTGGTGGATTTTATTTCCACACACAGCGGCTTTGTGTGACGGAGAGCAGGGCGTGTTTTACAGCTCGGTCTTCGGGAGAAGTGCAGGGGCGCTCGCTGCTAAAGGGATGCACCAATACCAGCATAGAGCTCAATCTTAATCTCTCCGGTGGTCTCTTGCACCTCTCCTGCTCTCTTTCTTTTCGTGTTCCTCAACTTTTCCTCTTTTGTCTCTCTCTCTCTCTCTTTCAATTTTAAATTTCAATGTCAATTTGCTGTACTGCCATGACAAACATACATTTGGTTGCCAAAGTATATAAGCATAAAACATAAATATCATGCAATATTTAAAAAATGAAAGGATAACCATGATCTCTCTCTCTCTATCACAGACACACACACCGCAGGTCCAGGGAACTCAAGTGTGACCCAGACAGACACCCCAAGACCGCAGGGTGAAGCAGGCTCAATCCGACGCTGGTCCCGAATCCCCACTCTGAGGGAGGCCACTGCAGGGGAGAGCGGATCAGACCGGCTCTCTGTACGAGGTCAAAGGTCATTTATCCATCATCGTCGGTCAGTTTAACTCTATATTTAACATACACAGTCCCACAGCAGAACACAATGACACGTGCCAGTCTGTAACAACAACACAAGCTATGGAGCAAACAGAATGGCTTAATTGTGGGTGCAAAAAAGGTGAAACAAAGTGTTCCCATACGTCTGTTTCACATTAATTACTCAATATCATCATCATCATCGTTGTCATGACAACCACCAGCACCATCTTCAAGACAACCACCACCATCATGATCATCATTAGCATTTGGTGTTTTAAGAGGTTCAGTGCACTGCTAAAGGTTTACACAAGTTAGAGTGTTCAAAGAAACAGAACTGTTATAAACAGGATCTGCCAGATCGAAAGTCAGCCAGAGAGTGTATGTGTGTATGTGCATGCAGGCCTTTGCAAGATTTTTCACATGTCCATTATTCCCTAAGAACCCAAGCCAACATATAAAAAATTGTCAGAGACTCCATAAACTCCCCCCACCCTGCCTCCACCGCCACCACATCAGCCGTTTCTGGCATGCGGTAAGGTCTCAATTTTAGATTGGGACAAATAGGATGGGGAGCCAGACAGATTGGGTCTGGAGTGGCATCTGAGATCTGTCAACACTGAGAGGGCTGGCGGACTGCCACGCGTCAAGGCCGTTACTCACACTACTAAAGTTAGGAGACACCAGGGCACGCTAAATGTAAACATATTTAAACAAATGTAAACATATTTCAATGTAGAGATGTGTTCCGATCCATTATCTATCCATTATTTAATTTTTTTACCTTTAACCAACTGTGAAGTCAATTCTCACTTGTGGTGGTGACCTGGGGAGTCAATGTGTGTAGGGACCAATGTGTATGCAGATTTTTGTTTCATTGATTAGAGCACAGTGAAGCATTCCATATAGTGTCACTCGAGAGCCCATCCATGAATTGAGCTAACATGTCAGATCACACTTTATTGGGCTGATTAAATAATTAAGAGCAGAAGTTGGCAGCAAGAGACACAGAGCTCCTGGCCCACCCCTGCACTAAATAGAGCAGCCGCCCAAAGCCCTTTTATATCGTCTCCCTGTCCCAGCTAACACATCTGATTGTTTAACATGGGGGAATGCGCCTCGCTTAATCATTAACAGAAGTCGTGACAGTAGAAAAGAACAGCGCTGTCACCCCCACCTCGCCCTGTTAGGGGGGGTTCCATACTTAAAGCCTTTACACACAGCACACACAGTGAGCACCTCAGCACCAGCTCCCCCCCGTCAGTACACACACACACACACACACACATCTCAGTCCAAGCACAGCCCCTGAATGAAACAGGCTTCTCAGAAGCCATAACTCAACACTCCGGTTCAAAACCACAGAGCACGTAGAGCACCCCATGGACTAACAGACGCCAAACAACGTCCCGTCTGCGTATGTGTGTGTATGTATATGTGTGGGTGGGATCCAGGCCTCCGATCCACAAACAAATGAATTCTCTGATGTTCATAATTCTTTCAGTAAGCGAAGCAGAGCAGACAGAGACTGCAAACCGCCGTCTCGGAACACATGCGCATGCAGATCAGACGTTACGTTACTTTACGAAAATCATACAGTATAAGTGCCCCTTTAAAGTCTACACCCCATCACAAAAATGGCACCTTTTGTTGCCTTACAGCCTGAAATTAGAACATATTAAATCAGACTTTTATTTACACATTTTACCCCAAAACTGAAAAAAGTTAAAGAAAATTATCCAATTTTGGAACATTAATAATAAAAAAAAAAAAATAGAATAACTTGGATTGATAAGTCTATATCCCACTGTGTTAGGACTTGGTAGAAGCACCCTTTGCTTGAATTACAGCCATGAGTCTGTTTGGATATGTCTCTTCCAGCTTTGAACACCTTGATTGGGCAACGTTCGCCCATTCTTCTTTACAGAACTTGTGGGTGGGGGTACCCCAGATTGCATTGGGACCGTCAATGGACTGCGCTCTTCAAGCCATTCCACAGGTTTTAAATAGGATTTAGGTCAGGACTCTGACTAAGCCACTAAAGGACATTCACCTTTGTTTTGTAGCCACTCCACTGTTGCTTTAGCTCTATGCGTTGGGTCATTGTCATGCTGAAAGGTGAACCTCCTTCCCAATTTCAACTTTCTTGCAGAGGGCAGCAAGTTTTCCTCAAGATATTTTCTGTATTTTGCTCCATCCATTTTTCCTTCTATCCTGACAAGTGCCCCAGTCCCTGCTGATGGGAAACACCCCCATAACAGAATGCTGCCACCACAATGCTTTACAGTAGGGATGGTGTTTTTTCTGTGATGTGCTGTATTGGGTTTTCGCCAAATGTAACAATTTTTGCATTTGGGCCAAAAAAATCTTGGTTTCATCTGACCTGAACACTTTTTGCCACATGGCTTCAGAATCTTCAGTGTTTTTTTGCATACCTCAAATGGGACTGAATGTGTTTGTTTTAACAGTGGCTTCCTTCTCGCCACCCTACCATACGGACCAGGATTGTAGAGAGCTTTTTGTATTGTTGACACATGCACACATTGACCACTCTTTGACAAGTCCTTCACAGTTGCCATTAGCCTCATGATGGCCTCTCTGATCAGTCTCCTTCTTACTTGGTCATCCAGCTTGGATGGAGGTCTGATCTAGTCATGGTCCTGGTAGTGCCATACACCTTCCACTTCTTCATTATGGTCTTGACCATGCTCCAAGGGATATTTAAGGCCTGTCAAATCTCTCTATATCCACTTCATGACATGTGCCTTTATCCCAGAGTTCTTTTGAAAGCTGCTTGTTGCTCATGGTAGATTCTTTACTCTGAAATGCACTACCCAGCAGTGAGCTTAGTCCTCTAGGAACAGCTGATTTTATTCTGAAGTAATCAGAATCACTACAATTGAACACAGGTGGAGGCCAATTAGCTTGGTTTTTGATCTGGAAGGTTATTGGTTACCCCTGAGCTGGTTTACAATTGGTATGATAAGTGGGGTGGGGTGGGGTGTATTTTTAATTAATGTTCAGAAACTTTTTTTGTTTCACTTGGACGTTGTCGGTTAAAATGAGATGTTTTCATTTCAAGGCAACAAAAGGTGACATTTTTTAGACTTAAAAGGGCACTATATATATATATATATATATATGAATACTTAAATAGATACATTATTGCATTGGTTGTGTGAGTAATTGTGATATATATTCCTCATGAACAAAGAGTGAAATGTGCCAGCGGTTTAAAAGGCATGCTACCATGGGTACAGCCAGGCCCTGAAGACCACTACTCTAAATATGTAGCAGATACTGTTCTTCCCACATGTCCTCCTGCACCTGCCTTCAGCGATTGAGCAGCAGGTACCCGTTCCCATGGTGATGGCCTGTGTGGTGTGTTTCAAATGAGCGACTAGGGGGACCGATCCAGGAACTGGGAGCCAAAGTGCACCCCGTTTCATCACCACAGTCCCGCCCTAACAAGCCCTCTAAATCAGTGATGGTGGACGGCCCAGCGATTCCTGTCATATTTTCCTGCTATCCCTGGGGGTCCCTGGCGCAAAGGCATCTGCCATCGATGAGCTCAGACCCCTGAAACACACCCCTCTATCACTGCTTTTTTCAGTTCAGGGTTCCACACAAAACACTAATAGCCAACAGAAAAAAAGCTCTTTATTTCTTTTGCCACATTACATCGTTAAGCGGCTATTTTTCATTGCCTGTTGCCAGTCCCTTGCTGCTCGTGAAAACCCACAATAAACATGACTTTTTATTTTATTTATTTATCTTTATTTAACCAGATACAGTAGGCCAATAAATAAAATAATAAGCAATAAAACTATTTAATATCCACAAACACCTTGTTGCGCTCACAGGCACAATTACTGCTGTTCATGGGACCTGATGTGCCAAATGTTGGTCAGGGCCCCCTGGCCCAGGTCCCAGAGAGCCACAGGGTCTGCTGGTTTTCATTGTTACTCGGCACTTAATTGATCAATTAAAGCAGTTGATTATTCAGTTAACTGACCTCACCTGGTTTTCTGGGTCTAAACTGGTTGTGGATTTTAACGTGAAAACAAAAACCAGCAGACTCTGTGGCCCTCTAGAACCAGGGTTGGCCACCCTTGATCTAGGGCAGAGGTGGGCAAGGAGGACTGCGTCTGTTTCTGGATTTCATGCCCTTCTGCTCTTAATATTTCAATTAGCTCAAAAGTGTGTGATTCTACATTTTAGCTAAATGTATTGAAAAAATCTTAATTGACAGCTGAAGACTCTTGCTGTATCCCCATGGAATGTTTTACAAACCAGCATTGGTGTGTACAGCTCTTTGAGCCAGGGTGGTTGGAGGAAACAAAACACACACTTGACTCTCCAGGGATGCAGGAGTTGCCCACCCCTGATCTAGGGTGTTAGAGCCAAGCTATGATTTTTTGTTTGTTTGTTTTGAAGATTTTCATCCCATTTTCTCCCAATTTGGTAGCTAATTACACCCACTATTTTCAAGTCAATCCCCCCCTAGTAATGTGAGTTCGCTGCTGTAGCCCTGTGACCGGTAGTGACGAAGGAAGGTGAAGTATCGTCTCCTCCGAGACAGCACTTGCCAGGCCGTTGACCGTAACCCGGTACTCCAGAACCACTCCTGTGCGCAGCGAACATCCTGTCGGCTTCCCTCCCCCCTCCCTGGGGCGGACCCGGGAATCTAACTCCAGTCGCCGTGGCCAGCATCGAACATTGTAACCACTGGACCTCACGGGAGGCCCCCAAGCTATGATTTTTAGATGCACGCTCACAATCATGACAAACATTCATCAAATTCTCAAGGTCAATTACAAAAGCTAAAGCTCAGGTCTAAAGCCATAGTGCGTGTCCTAGGCGCAGTGCACCTGAATTACAAGTTTGAAGGTTTCATCACACTTTTTCAAGTGATTGCCTGCTTCCCTGGCTTCCCACGCTCCCCTCCTCTCCAATCTCTCCTCTCTTCCCCTCTCCCCTACCTTCCATCTGAACTCAGCTTGACCGTGTTCCTCAGCAGTTTCAAACCCCAAGAACAAGAAGTGTAGAGGGAAGAGGCGTGTTTGCTAACTCCACACAATAATTTGAGTGGTCAGATTCACTCACTGCAAACGCCCACCAGAGGAGGCCCAGCCCTCCACATTACTATTGACAATTAACATATCTGCAAATTAACGCAGATTAAGTTTGCTCCTGGGCTCGTCAGAAGAAGAATGCTCTTGGGAAAGCCGTTCGTTAAGGAGTCTAATTATGATCCATCGCCCTTCTTTTTTCTTTTTCAAACAAACCGCTTTGAAAGGTTTATCTCTCTGGTCACACACAGGCAAGAGAGCAGGGGGACCCAGACCAGTCTGACAGGGATAATGTGCATATCTTTCTTTTCTTCACTAATGAGTCAGGGTGGCCTCAGTGTTCCTGATAAACTATAATCCCGGGTCTTAATTAGCCTAAGAGCCAGGATAATCCTGATGTGTATGTGTGTGTGAGGGCAGCTCATACAGGCTTAACAAGTTGTCACCTAGGTGAGCTAATCCCTCACACTGTTCATGATATACAACATGTCTACTGTACAAAATAGATCATAAATAGTGTGAGGAATTAGCTCAGCTGGGCATCAACACCCACGCCAGTTCACTTGTGATCAGTGGCATGTCCAGACTGTTTTGACTGGGGTGGCCCAAGTGGGGCACTGACTTATGTAGGGGTGGCACAAAGTACAAATGTGCACATCGGGCCGGGGGGCACGGAATAGCATTAATTTACCATTTTTGTCTCTACTACCCATATCTACTTTAATTACTAACATTACAGTGTCTTACATTTCTGTGTTTAATTTAAAAGATAAATAAACCTATACCAATCACAACAAAACACAGTGGCACCAACATAGCCAATCATAGTTTAGCATCTGGGGTGGCACCTGGGGTGGCCAATCAGATTCCAGGGGTAGCACGTGCCACCCTAGGCCACCCCCTAAACACGCCGCTGCTTGTGATTAGACCACTGTAAAACACACAGGGACCCTTCTGCTGCCATTTGTGAGCTTCTCAAGATATGTAGCCAAATCATCAGATAAAGTAATTGATTGGTCTAATTAAATAATTAAGAGGAGAAGTTGCCGTGAAATCCAGATTCCAAATCAATCCCAAAAATAACCACAAGTGTGAGTGATATAGCAGGAACTCTTATTTACACCATAAGGGGATTCTTGCAGCTAGCTGGAATGCAGCACTATCAGCCAAACCTTTATCTAAGCTAAAGGTAACACTATTGTCTGTATTGGTGCTATCACAAATGACTTCCTCCAGACCTCTGTATGAATGACTAGATAATTGAGAAGACAAACAGTGCTATGACCACTCCACAAAACATTTTTTCCAGTCCACAAACCCCTTTATAGACACGGTAATGCGTCACGGGTTTACTCAACGCGCTCGCTACTTGACGCCCAACGGCCTCTCTCCTTCTGTCTCACTGCACAGCTGCAAAGCAACACTTAAAGACAGGAAACAAATGAAAAAGTAACAGCCATAACAAACCAAATCCAGTTAACATTCTTCACAGCATTACAGAGCCAACCACTTCCAGCTCACGGACACCAGCAGATGTTGTTCTGCACGGGGATCACATGTTCAAGTCACGTGATCAGGGTGCGACATGACCAGGTCCCTGGTCCCCAATGGTTAAGCCCCAAAACCACACTGTAAAGGCTGCAGGACTGGAACACTGCTTAAGGAGATGAAGCATTGCTGGCATCATACCATACCCAATTGTGCATCATCGCCCCCTGGATAGGCCTGACCCCTGACCTTTGGCCTCTCCCCCCCACCAGAGGCTTGTTAAAGTGTTACTCTGCTTCCTTGCTTGAGGATCCTGGCCACACTTTTGCACAGGCCCAACAGGAAATCGGGTCACAGACAAGGAAGGCAATCAGGAAGCTTTTAGTGGACCTCTAAAGGACTCGAATGCACAGGGGTGCAGGCATTCATATGTGTGCACATGCTACTCTCTCTGATACACACACCCCCACCCACAAACATGCACACACAAATACACACATTCAGCCCACTCCTGATTTCCCCCAAAAAGAATAGGGATGAGATATTAGGCTAATGTGCTTTAGAAAATCAAGTAGCTAAATGCTTCCTAGCCACATACGGTATGCATAAGAAAGTGAACATCCGGGAACAGACACATGCGAGAATGCCTTTTCTAGAATCACTGCCAGCGTGAGAGAGAAAATGGACCAGTGAAGGAACGGCACAATTAATTGAGCATTTCACTTTAAACGAATAAAGTGATTTAAGCACACACCAAGGACCACAAAGTAGATACAATGATGAAAATAACAATGAACTGAAATAGCATCAGTGATCAAGCAGGGAATCACACACGCACTCACTCACAAGCACACATGTGCACACACACATTGCACTCCAACATACGTGCAAACACACAAACACGCATACACACTGCCCTGTAACTGTGTCCTGTCCGTGCGTCAGCTTTAGACTTTATTGCAGTACCATAGCAGGAAAGTGTATTAAATTCTGATATCTCCCCCTGCCCTGTCAGAGTCCCCTGACTTAACGGTTGTCAGGCAAAGGGGTTATGGGAAAACCGAGAACTGAGTCTCGCCTTGGTTTGCTGAGGGAAACATGAATATTAGGATAAAATTATGTGTTTATACAGCACATCAAACATCAGTGAAACCACAAGCCCATCTGCGCTGTATGTTCCATTATCACATCTTGTGGGCACTCTGCCATAAATATTTATTATCATATTTCACGAGGAGAAAAGGACAGCCTAACATTCTGTAGGGAGCTTTATTATTGCAGTGGGAAGTGTGTCAGTCTCGTTATCTGTAAAATGTACGCACTCTTACAAACACACACACACACAAGGGTTTCCCCTCTTCTTCCACACACATAATTATGTGTGACATCCCCATCTGGAATCAAGCCCAGGTCACCGCCATGTCTCACACACCCCTTTTGGGCCGGAGGCAGTCAGGACGCCAGCTACCACCTGGCCTAGCCCCGTCCCTTTTCTCCCCTCGTCCTGACCCAGCCAGGTGTCTTCCATCACTTCCTCCATCCGAGCTCCACGTTCAAATTCCACTACAGCCTCTTTATCCCTCCCCATCTACAAGAGTCATATTCCCCCCCTCCACCTCCAGCTGTCCCTGCTGTTCCCCCACCCGCCACAAAAGATCCTGCGCCAATTCAGGCCTCTGATCAGAGACGATCATTTACACACCTTCCTTCCTCTACTGCCTGGGTGAAGAGGACTCCCAAGGTCATTAGCACACCTCTAACACAAAAAATACACATTCAAAATGTGAATATTGACCGATTGACTGCAAACTCATTCCCTGAAGCAACCAGAGGAGGATGGGGTCTGAGTCAGAGTCTCAATCCGAGTCACTCTTGGGTCTGGTTCCTCCCAAGGCTTCTTCCCATTAGTTAAACCAAGGGAGTTTCCCTTGCCACTGTTGTCCTTGGCCTGCTTTGGGAATTTGGGGATTCAGGCCAGAGTCTGCTGTAAAGCGTATTATGACAAATGTTTTGAGAAATGCGCTATACAAATACATTTGATTTAATTTGATTTACTGCTTAGACTAAGAGGACTCTCCAAGACATTTACATAACATCTGGGCCTTTCCTTCTTTGTTATAGCTGGTAAGAGAGCCATGACTTCCCATGCTGAATAGTTTCAACGTGACTAGTTATGGAACTTTTTTTATCAAGAGGGTAAAAGTTCTTTATGAAACACATTAAGGTGTCGTGTAACTGAGATTAGCACTTTAGTGTCAATTGGTTTTTAACCAATGTGGCTATGTGCTATATGATTTTTTAGCTTTGGAGAAGTCATTATTGCATTTCAATGTTAGTAGTATCAGTAAAAATAATAAGTGAACAAAGAGAAGAGGATATATGTGCAAATGAATGTAAAATGTATTAAGTTGCAGGTATTATGGTCTCATATTTATATCGTGTTTGTGTGTGTGTGTGTGTGTGTGTGTGTGTGTGTGTGTGTGTGTGTGTGTATATATGATTTTGCAATACAGACATTGTGAGCATTGTGAGCACATTTTTTTTACATTTTTTAATTTGTTTTGATCAAGGGAGGGAAAGTCGAAGTGGCATGTTTCAAATACCTTCTACAGAAGACACGGCAGTCAAATCAATCAAGTGACACACCTGAAAACAATCTGTTTGGTAAACAGCGCTGTCTTTGAAGAGAAGGTATGCCAGCCACCCGGTAATCACGAGTAGGCCTACATTACCTTCAGTCTTCCTGTAATCTGGAAGCACGATAAGGAGCTAAAGCACACAACTCCAGCTCAAATACCAGCTAATTACTATTGATCACAGGCACTGACTCTCTCCCTGTCCTCACCCCCCTCCATATACATTACTGGACTGACACGCTAATAACACCCTCCACCTGACTGCCTGCATAGCCTACTGCTCTCTCTCTCTCGCTCGCTCTCTCTCTCTCTCTCACACACACACACACACACACACACACACACACACACACACAAACAAAACAAAATGGAAAAGATTGCCTTGTTGTCAATCCAAAGATTCATCCAATAATTATTGCACTGTTAATTCATCATGTTTATGAGTTACAAGAGAACCAATGCTGGGTTATAAGTAAACATCAATAATGTAATTTACACAATGATTATGACGGAAGTCAATTACATTTTATTTATGGTCGTTGTATAATTTATTGCAATAAGAAAAGTGGATATTGGGTCAAGTCAGGACACAGACCGGTTTGCTGCTCACAGAAATACAGAGGCAAAACTGATTTAATTTTACGACTGTGAGTACTTATTACCCCACCCACGCAAAATCACGCACACGAATTGCCATTCTTCCACGGAAATGTGTAATTGCAAATGTTGTCCGGCTGCAGTTCTTGATAATTAAAGCTTTAAAATAGGACAATTTAAACCATACTGTACTTTCATCAATCAACAAACCACCGTAACTAGCAATTACCCCCAAAAATGCCTTCGTAAGCAGAACCAGGCCGCAGTCACAGCAGGACGCTTCAAGACAGCACATGGTTCTCCACTTCACTTGGATTTGAGCTGTTTGCAAATTTGGCAGAATTTAGATCTATAATCCTATTAAGGGCAAGGCGTTTAATACAGATTAAGAACAGCCTTAGTCGTGGATTTTGAACTGCGAGAGAGGGACGGTCTTTCTCACAACTTTCTGAACAGTTCACAAATCCACACAGTGGAAAAGCGTTCATGTAGACCGTTTCAAACGAAACAGCGTTTTTACAGTAGTGCATGGCAGAAAATGTATTAGCCTAAAATGAACATTAGGGTGCCTTGTAAACATTAGGGTGTTTTGTAAACTAAGCACACACATGTGATAGTCAACTCATATTTAATCTTTGAAAATCTCAGATTTAACTGCTATTCTTCACCCTGGTTCGCTGTCTTCAAATATCTGTTAACCAAATTCGAGATCTGTTCTTACAGTAGCCATTCCAGCTAATAAACTATAGGCTACTTTGTTGCAAGGTCACGCCTATTTGGATTATATATGTATATATACATGATAATAGTATATATATATAGCCTATGTAATAATTACAAAAGCATCTAACCTTTCAGAATGATGTAGTGGTGAGCCATCTATATAGTGCGAAGCGAGCGCAGCACACATCGCTATTTTGAAAAAAGGCAGATGTTGCAGATTCCAAGATATGACCGGACAATAATTAGGTCATAGCTTCCAGACAGCCAGGGTTAACACCTCGCGACAAAACGGTATTTAATAACGAGACGTCGAATGTTTAAAATGTTTGAAATCACTGAAATCGTGTATTTTAACCTGACACAGTGCATTTTGGAAACTGTTAATAGTTAGTTGAAAACATAACAAATACCTGCAAGAAAAAATACATAAATCGAAGTTCTTTCATAAGAAAACAATATCCATGTCTACAGATGTTGCTTTTCCGCTACGTTTTACGAGGCTGCAACAGTTAAAGTTGAAGTCAGTTGATGGAAAACATGATCAATACCAGTTAATTTAGCAAGTTTCACGTGTACATCCGAATGGACTGCAGCTGTCCATTCAAAATAAGAATTTAAATGCTATGGCGGTATATTTACCTGAGCAAATCTGAAGAAATCCATATAAAAGGTATATTCCAAGAAAACTCGAAGACATCATTCCAATGGTTTGAAGAACGGAAACTACTTTTCCACAATCCACTTATTAATGCATGAAATTTGTGAGCTGATCTTGTACAATCCAAATAATAAATTTTAAAGCAGGGCTTGATTTTCCAAATCAGATGTTTCTTTTTTGATCACTTGTCCTCTGAATTACAATGTGAATGATTATATTCCCAATTTCATTTTTGAAAAATCCTCAAAACGGCATCATCCTCTTATTCGTGGGATAAACTTCTTAAACGTGCAGACGGAATATCTTCGCTTTTGTAACCTTTTGTTTAAAAAAACTACATGAGCTATTTACACATTGTGCTTCCTTAGCTTGATATTACAACAGTTCAGTAACGCTCGGTTTTGTAAAGCCTAGCAAAAACTTTTGCGCTTCTCGGATGTTGCCAATTTAGCGCATTTTGCACAGTTAGTCATGTTGTCTCTGCTCACGACTTGCTCGCTGCAGATTGACATCCACGGTCCCGAGGAGAGGGAGCGGAACAAGGCATACAAAAGCTCCCAATGAGTTAAACTCCGATTCGTGTAAAGGGGGTTCAAATGTTTAGTGAAAAAAATCCCTTCTAATTGCGCACGTCAACGCTCTCAGTCACATCTTTCATAAACCTCTCTCTCTCTCTCTCTCTCTCTCTCCCTCTCTCTCTCCCTCTCTCTCTCTCTCTCTCTGCGTTTATAGAAACCTTTCAGGTCTTCTATCCGCGGTACAGGAGTAGGCTATGCTGGAGACTTTGCTCAATGCTTTTGCTAAAGTGGATCACTCCTTCGCTCCACTTTTTTGTTAAAGTTTTGCCTCGGACTCAAATATTCCTTAACATTGGATTTCTCAACTTTAATGCATTGACTTCTCGTGCGAACTGTTTTAACCCCCGTACGTGCACACACGGACCCCGTGCCTACAGTCTGCGGGGATTGTAAACTAGGCGCCCTGCTCCCCATTCGGCGGAGCAGAATGATTTACGGAATGGTATGTGCCATTCTCCCCTCTCAGGCTTCAAACAATGGGGTTTTCCAAGAAGCAATTTAACCTCTTACGAGCTGGAATCTTTTTAAAACAGCTATAGGAAATATGAAGGATAGGAAATGAACAATGATCAGGGTTGTGGAGTTGTGTTTCGCATTGCTTATGTATATACAGTACCCTCAAATTATTCACGCCTTGAAAAAGATTAGTAAAGAAGGCTGTATACAATAAAACATACACGTAATTAGCTATATTGTATGCTCAAAGAATTGGGAAATTATAGTATTTTACACAAATACAATTTCTCTGAGAAAAACATTTTGTTTAAAAAGTTATTTGTCAAACAGATTTGTTTTTCTCAAACAGATGTCACAATTATTCACACCCATAATAATTATTTTAAATTAAATCTAACAAAAATGAACCTGCATTAAAATGCTACTTTTTAAAGATAATCTCAATCTTAGAGAACGGTGTTGTGGCCTCACATGGCTTCCTGTTTCATTGGGGTTTCATTTACCAGATTCCACTATTAGTATCAATAATTAAGAAGTTTTAAACCACTAGAACAGTGGTAAAGCTGCCTGGTAGAAGACACAAGTGCATCTTGTCTCCATGCATAGATGGCTTGGGAGGCAAAGAAAAATCCAAGGCCACAGTTCGAGATCTACAAATCTTAGTTGCATCTTGGGGAGGTACACAGAGTCTCCAAATCTGATGCCACTTCCATGACAATAGGCTTTTTGGAAGGGTTGCCAGAAAAAATCCTCCATTGATGGCAACCAACAAAAACAAGTGGCAGGAATTTGCTAAATAGCATTGGAACTCCGATTGGAACCAAGTGAGAACAAAATTGAGCTTTTTGGTCGTGCATGCCAGGGTTGGGTTAGGCATCAGAAGAATTATGCTCATGTTGAAAAGAGCATCATACCTCTGGTAAAATATGGTGATGGATCTTTGATGTTATGGGGTTGTCTTGCATCTACTGGTTCTGGGACTCCTGTGAGATCAATGGAATCATGAACTCCAGCAAGTACCAAGACATTCTGGCCAATGATCTGAAGGATCTTGAAAGATTCTGTATGGAGGAATGGTCAAAGACCCCCCAATATGTTCACCAATCTCATAAAGCACTATAGAAGACATATCAGTAGAGTTATCCTTGCGAGGGGAGGGTGAAAATGGGTGTGAATAATTGTGACATATCCCTTTGAGGAAAAATGCTACTTGTTAAACAAAATCTTTTTCTCTAAGCAATTGTATTAGTATAAAATACACACACACACACACACACACATTTTTATATGCCACACTCATCTTTATGTGTGTTTGTATATATACAAATAACTGCCAAAATAAAGAAAATACCAACATAGTGTCTTAATAGGGTGTTGGGTCTCCACGAGCCAGAACAGCTTCAATGCACATTGGCATAAATTCTACAAGTGTCTGGAACTCTATTGGATGGATGCAACACCATTCTTCTACAAGAAATTCCATCACTTGTCCTTACTTGATGATGTCTTTTCCTCACACTTCCATACCAACAGCACCTTGGCCACTGTTCCTCGTGAAACATCTGCAAGTTCAGCAGTCTTTGTCACTGAAGCTCCTGCCAAATGTGCCCCAACAATCACCCCTCTTTCAAAGTCTTCTTCTAGCCTTGGTAGCCAGAATAATGGGCAACTGGGCCTGAAAGTGAGTGAAAGGGCTTGTCCCAGTCAAAATTGAAATTCCTTTGCCAAGAGAGAGAGGAGAGGTAGAGTAAGAGAGGGAAAGGGGTGGAGGGGAGTCATTTAATTGAACTGAAATAAACTGAAATGAATTGAGAGAGACAAGAGGCTGAAAGGTGTGACATGTGAGGCGGGCAGTGCCGCTATCAGCTGGGACACGCAGAGGATGTAGCTAATCGTTTAGTGTGAAGATGCCTTGGCTCCGCTGTACACCCCAGTACAGTGAATCCCGGGTGTGTTCGGATCAGATGCGATACACCACTTTGACAAGTTAATTAAAATCACTTTAGCGGCAATTAGCCGGGAGCTGTTATTCCTCTCCTCGTAATCAAGGATGCAATCTGTTTAAGAAGATTTGCTAATCAACGCTCCACGTTCAAACTCGGTTGTCGCATTTCTGAGCTACACGGTTTCTATTACACAATCGCTACGGCGCGTGTGTCTAATCAAGCGCATACTGTCTTTGGATTAAAATAATTGTGTCCTCAGAGTAAAATGTTACATGAGGGAGCGTTTTGATGTCGTAGACAATGCACGGGTCTACAAATACGACCACACACACTGCTAGAGCTATCGCTCATCATCCTGAAATCACATCAATCACAGCAGTCTTCCACAGACTCGCCGAGTCGCTGGCCACTTTCCCTCTCGGTTGTAACCGCTTCTAGTGAATATCTACATTTGTACAGTTTTATACAAAAAGTTTAATGCTGAAAAATGGTCAAAGAGACATATTAGTTTGAAAATCGACGTGGTTAAGAACATGGGAAATAAAGGTAAATGCCTGTTATCGCAGGTTTTGGGATATCTGGGTTGTCTTGTAAATGTACTTGTACAATTCATAATCGACGCAAGCACCCCCTCTGCTGGTCAACTACAGCAAGTGGAAAGACGTTACACCTTTGTCATACATAAATTCCTCTCCTTACTTAAAGAATTGAGCAAGAGGGGGGAGTGAAGGAGAGAAAGGGAGGGTGAGAGAGAGAAAGAAGAGGTTGAGGAAAAGATGAATAAAATAAATATGATGATGATGAAGATGAGGGCATGTGTGTCTGTGTGTTTGGCTGGTTTCTATATATAAAACATAGGAACACTCGCTAGATTACTAGAAAATTTAAAATACATGTGAATGCATGCTGTTTTGCGATGATACATTACCTATGTTTTCAATGGATTGATTTCAGTTTGCTTTATTAGCATTATAGACATGCATTGTTGTTAGCAATATATGTATATGGCAAAAAGTTTACCTTCACATAAATTACTCCTGTCTGTTCAATCAATACAGGATTACTGAGGAAACCACATGAAAATCTCTTGAACAAAAGCATGACTGACCAATCCTGCCTCCACTATAGCATAATGCATTCTGATTGGGGGAAGCATGCTTTGGTCATGTTTGGAATGTCAGCATTGTTGACTCGGTGTTAAAATCGGTACAAGCCCCAACAGGACGGCTGAGGACTGTCATTCGGTTTTCACCGGTGACAAAGAAACCACTGATTTATAATGATCATTTACAGTTGAGAACAAATTCTGCTGCCACACCCTTCAAACAAAGGAGCCCTCCGCAGTGTGTGTTGGGTTTGTTTGAGATTTGTTTTATTTTCCACAAACAGGGTTTATTTGTAGTCCAGTCAAGGAGAACTTTGTCAAAGAACTCTGATGAACTGAGCAATAATTATTATGAAGTGAAACTCTATCAAGAATCAAGAAATGAGGCTCAAATCTGAAAGTTTTAATGTTGGTTCTGATCGTGCCTCGTAACGATTATAAACACAGTTATGAGCAGTGATCCATGTCAGTTTTGCTCCCCTGACATGCCCGAAGCTGCTTTGAGGAGAAAGTGCAAATGAACGTAACTTGTTTACTTTGGTAGAGACTCTCCATGCAGCTTCAGGAACTTTTCTGCTAAACCGATTAAAGTTGAGAAGCTAAAAAAAAAGAGGGATGGAAAAGATTGGTATAAAGTCTGTATTTATGAGCGTTCCACTGGCCTGCCTTGCAGTGCCTGGCCTGTTTCAAAGAGAGAAGGGGGGGGGGGCACACACACCCCCTCAGAGAGAGTTGCGCAACATCCTGACCCAAATCTGCCTCAGCAGGCCAGACGCCTCAATTACAGGGGCAATCTCCCCCCCCAGCCTGTGCCAATCACACCCTGCTGGTTGCGCTTACTTTCTTTCTTCCCCTCTTTCTATGTTCAACTATCACCCCCCCACCCCCGCCTTCACACTCTCTCTCTTGGAGTGACGGAAGCCATTCTCTGCATCCACTTCCTGCCACAAATCCTTTAATCACTCTGATTATGCCCCCTGATGAATGGGTTTACCAGCCAAACACACAGACGCACATGCCCTCATCTTCATCATCATCATATATATTTTATTCATCTTTTCCTCAATCTCTTCTTTCTCTCTCTCACCCTCCCTTTCCCTCCTTCACTCCCCCTCATTCTCCTCTTGCTCAATTATTTAAGTAAGAAGGAGAGGAATTTATGTAAATTGATGTGCTCTAGTTGTGCTGCATATACTGTATATATTGTTTTTTTGTTTCTGGGTACTTGACATATCCCTGTTTAGTTTTTTGATGTATTTTAATAAATTGGGTTTTTTATGCAAGTAAAAATAAACGTCTCTATTGCTCACTGTCTCTCTCTCTCTCTTCAAGACGACAGCTGGGGCCAAGGAGTCTTGTCATGTTTGGAAAGACTCCCAGACAGAAATTGAGTTTTTTTTACATTTACATTTTACATTTTAGGTATTTAGCAGATGCTCTTATCCAGAGCGACTCACACAGTTTACATTTCTTTACATATAATCCATTTAGACAGCTGGATATTTACTGAAGCAATTCAGGTTAAGTACCTTGCTCAAGAGTCCAATGGCAATGCTCCACCTGGGATTCAAACCAGCAATCTGAGTTACAAGCCCAGTTCCCTAATCATTACACTACACTGCTGCCCAATTCTACGAATACCACATCATTTTACACAAAGAAAGGAACAAATCCTTCCAGGTGCACAATGTTTTTAAGTATTCCCAGCTAATTATATTTTGATAAACTATCTACCCTGATGGGTAACCAGTCAGGTGATTTTTTGTAAAATAAAGATGAGGCCTCTGTCCCACCCTCTCTGTCTGTCTGCCTCTCTCTCTGTTGCCCTCCCTCTTTTTCTTGGATGAGGAACAAATACAGAAGTGGCTTAGTCAGGGGCTCTCACTCTCTCCCAGTTAAGTTCTAAAAGATCTCTCCCTCCCTCGCTCCCTCCATCCCTCATCTTCCCTGTTCCTAAATCTAAGACATCCCCATCCATGCTGATGGGAGAGATCACTCCTTTCTGTGTTAAAAAAAGAGACTGAAATGAGACGAGATATATGAAACCCAGCTAATTCCTCTCATACTGATCAAGCAGGGAAAACCATCGCACGTTCAATTGCTGAAATGTAGAGTACAGTACATACGCCACACATCTGGCACTGTTTACATTTTCACAGGGTGAGAAAATGGGGGGTGAAGCTGTGGGGGTACAGGGTGGGCTAAGAGATAAGGTAGAAGGGTGGAATGGTAGAGAGTGGGATAAAAAGACAGCTTTTGGTCAAGAGGGTAGGAAGTAAGGTAAGAAGACAAAGAATTGGATATGGAGTAGGCTACATGTAATGGAGAGGTAAATGTAAGTATTATTTTCTGGATGGAAAACGACTTACAAAGCGTTCTCTACAAATCACAGCGCCCCTGGCCCGGCTATGATGAGAGAAAGTGCGCATTTGATACCCGGAGAAACCACCGCACTGTATGGAGTTCACCTTCACGGTCTCAACGCTCGTAAGAAGCACCTTGGCCCCGCGAGTTATATAGCGTTTTATCACCGGCACGGCAGGGATGTCTCGTCCGTCCAAGAGACGAAATGACGTGAACTCGGCGGAAAGAAAGGATATTTCTTCGCTCATTTATTACTTTCCCACAAAGATGAACGTCCCAGATCGCGATCCAAGCAGGCCTATAAATCCAAACCGAGACGTTTTCCTTTCACGTCCCGCCAAACGATATTGTTGAACCACTTCCCACTCCTCGTTTTAAAGAGGGAGAGATGTGTTTTGGGAGACAGCTGAGAGGAGGAGCTGGGCGTGCTGAAGGAGCATCAGAGCGACTGTTCTCTCTCAGTGGACGCGCTTGATTGACCGAACAAGGACAGCGCCACGATCCGGTGCCAGAAAGAGAACACGCAGCGTGGTGGATGTGCCGACTGTGATCGATTAGCCATTTCTTGCTGACCCCAAGTATGTGCAACATGATTCCTCATCATTTATTCCAATAGATCCTGTACTCTGTATCTCGACAACAACGTTTTCAACATTTGAATAAACCTAATGAATATCAATCAACAACATAGGAAAGATTTACATATGCTTTATGGAGTGTGATATTTTCAAACACCGAATATGAAACCCATACTAATTATTTAACATACACTTAGACGTTTTGGGTTGTCACATTTTAATAAACTTAATGAATGATGAGACTACAAAATGAATAAACACAGGGCCAGGCTGCTTGAACGAATGTAGGAAAATATGGGAACCATTGCTTTGGAACAGTACTTTTTTTTTATTTTTATCTTTTCTCTGAAATATTTTGATATCAATAGGCCTGCTTTGGTATGCAGACTGAATTTAAGATTTGCATCTTACAGATGTACAGAGTAGCCTATATGCTTTGTATATGTGAGTAACTTGATTTTTTTAACATTGAAAACATTTTTGTTGAGATATCACATCTTTTTTAATCATAGCATGCATTAGGGGTGATTATATTAATATCATGTCTGTGTTAATAAGTGTAAAGACAATTAAGTCATGGCATTATTGTTTGGCACTGTATTCGTCAATTGAAATAAACATGCAGCCAAAGTTACCTAGCAAACCAGCTGTTTTAGCAGGTACTGACAATGTCGCTGTGAATGATAAGAAATACATTATTTTATTTTTATTGGCCATATAATTTATCTTCTAATCTCTAAAAGTAACACTTTTCATCTTTTTGTTTTATATTTTAAAACAAGCAAGCTACTTCTCAAAGAAAAGCAATATGGTATCTTTCAAGTTTCATGTTCTATTGGCTGAAATAGCATCACATGCACACATTCATGAATGTAGAAATATTGATGCCACCTGCTGCATGGCCTGCAATTTGCTACTATGAAGAAGTTATGTTATTTCTGCATTCAGCATTTCTGATGACATCATTGGCATGGAAATTAAAAAGGAGAAGCAGAAGATGAAGAAGCAGAAGAAGTGGCAGAAGAAGATATAAAAACACAAAATAAGCTGAGTTTGGGGCTTTATCATATAGTTGTGTGAAGTTGTATCTGAATTCTGTGTGTTTACATGAGGTCAGAGGGTACAGAGTTCATGATTGTAAGGACAGAGTATGAGGTCATTGTAGATATTTCTGTGATAGACCCTGAAAAGTGCCAAACTCTTGGTATATAGTGGATATAAAAAGTATTCACCTTCACAGTTTATTTTCATACTTCATGGAATTAAAATTGATTTAATTGGGATTTCTTGCCACTGATCAACACAAAATACTCTATAATGTCAAATAAAAAGAACAACTCGAAAGCTTGTTCTTAATTAATATTAGTTACAAATTAAAAAACAGACAATAATTGATTCCATAAGTGTTCACCCCCTTGACTTAATACTTGTTAGAAGCACCTTCAGCTACAATTACAGCTGTGAGTCTATAAGTTTCATTTTATTTTCTAACATGTATGTGCTTTGCCAGCTGTTGAAACCTGTGAGGATGACATGCTCCATCCAACTGGATATATCATCCCACCTTCCACTACGTTAGACCAACGTTGTCTTTAAAAAGGTTTGTGCCTCTCAGAAAAAAAGATAAATGTCAAATACCCCAAAACCTAAACTATTTGACAGAGACTAATAGGCTGCATGCAAACGGTAAGACCACCTCAGCCAGCCGAATAAACCGCACATCTCTAAATGTTTTTCAGTATTGCACAAAGACCTGGGTCAAATATGTATTTGAAATTCTCTTTCGATGCCAGTAAAACTATGCAAACCCAGATCCCTGAGAATCTTAATTGGAACATGCTATGAACCAAAATGTACAATAATATAGATGTTTATGTTATGTGTATTGTCTTCAGGGAGGATATGTTTCCACAGCCAGTACATTTCAAATACACAACCAAACAGTGATATATGCAGATACATAGCACTGGATGTCAGACAAAATTGTGTTCTGAATATTGATGAAAGCAGATGTTTCTTTTTAAATTGTCAGTCATCTGCAGGAATTGTACTGGCGCCTAAAGGAATAAAGTATTTAAAAGAATGTCTTGATCCAGGTCTGATTAGGTGGAGCGCCACCATGTAAGTCTCAGGGTGGGGAGAGAGCAGGCAGTACCTGTGTAGCCAAGCGAGTTATCGTCCTCGTGTTCCGAGGTGGGGGTGGGCGTGGCTCCCTCGCTGGCCCCGCCCTTTCCACCCGCATCTGACAGAAAGCAAAAGACAGACAGTAAGATCCCCGGACATACAACAACACTTTGGACAGGAGGAGGGTAGGTGGTGAGGGGGTGAGAAACAGGACAAGGGGGTGTGGGAAGGGAGAGTGGGGTAGGTGGAGAAAGATGGAGAAGACCGAGGGAAAATGGTGCCCATCCCAGCGGCTTTGGGGGTGATAAATGAAGCTGTACAACTCTGACCTTTACTGCAGGGAGATGATGGGAGTTTAATTTGGTACAAAGCAGTGAACTGGGTGACAGCAATGGCATATAATGAAACAGTAAATAACAAGACATCTCTCTGAGGGATCTGATTGGACATAAAGAGTGGCATCATCTGCTCTCTGTTCAGTAGATGCCCCATGAGATAAAAGCATTAAGCCATGTTTATTTCTTTATTTATCCTGTATTTATCCAGATGTCCCACTGAGTTGAAAAAAACCTCTTTTTTTCTGGCCAGTGAAATATGCAGAGGTACTGTGTGTAGGACAGTTGATCATTCCACGAGGCCTTGAAGCCCTGTTAGCAAACCTGTTTATGGACATCCTTAGGTCATGTAAATGGATTTAGGAGATTCAATTGCAGATTAAAGAAACACACGTAGCTGTTCGTGTCGTGCTCTGTGGTTGTCACACACATCACAGTTTAAGAGATTCTCATTGGAAATAAATCCTCTTATCAGTGACCTTTTTTTCTACAAAAACAAGATAACTGTCAGCGCGCTGCCAACGCTACAGGGGAAATGGATAACATATTTCACAACTTTTCCGTTACATCGTAGCAACGTTCTACAAACATTGCACCGGTGTCAAAACAAACTTTATAAGAACAATGGCCTTAAATAAAGGGTTAAGCGTTCAGACACATAGCAGTTAACTAAGGCTTTCTCCCATACAAAAAAAAACGACATCCGCCAGTACTTGACTATCCATCTGTCTATCTGTCCACCCATCCTTCTGTCATGCTTGCCGACGAATGCCACAAACTTTATCCCTGATATACAAGGTAGATAATTACCCTTTCAGTCCAAAATCTGGACTGCTGGATTCGTTTTTATGAAAATATACCGTAAGTAAGAACATCCATAGATTTGAAAGCACATAGAAACAATGGTCATATGAAATTCCCTAAAAGGAATGCTAAATAACGCCATTGCCATTTCAGTGTAAACAAGTTATTCTTTTCCTTGGACTAATTATACTATATCAATGCATTTTAATAATGCATTTTACTTATGTAGAGCAACCAATTTCAATAACCCAATGACACTTTACAGGACCAAAAAGGACAAACAGACAGAGGTACAATACTTAATAAAACACAAAACATTGGATAACGGTGGAAATTACATTACACAAAACAGGGGCAAACATAGGGCAAACATTGTGTATAATCGGGGGGGGTACTGTAATTAATGAATAGGAGGATTAACAAATAGTGAAGTGGGAAACAATGGGATATAAAGAATGCGCTGTGTAGAGTGAGGCCTCTTGCAGAACGATATAAGGAATGAAGCTCTTTGTCTGTCAGGCCTTGTCACGGGGGTGGGGTACATGTACAGTAATCTCACTCACTATGCTGCGGCACAACGGCCCATGACAAGAGCGAGCGCACCGCACAGAAAGAGGGACAGAAAAGCGGAGAAAAGTCTGAATGGATTTTTGGACCCTTTGGACTGCAAGCCAATCCATAAATAAAGACAGGCGCTTAGCCTCCGCCAGAATATCCTTCAGCGTCATGGCCAAATATCCATCAGTGTTTGTGGGCTGTGACTGCTGGATGGGATAAAGCTTTCATTCGGTCGAGGATTACTAACTACAATACATTCTTTTGGTATTTCTTGTGCTAGCCTTGGCAGTGAATGTACAGCAATACTGTGGGAGCAACGTCAGTAGTAGCAGTAGTGGTAGAAGAAATAGCAGTATGAGTAGTAGGAGCATTAGGAGGAGGAGGAGACTAAATAGTATGAATACGAGTAGTAGTAGTGGCAGTAGTAATAGTAGTAGTAGTAATAGTTGTAGTTGTAGTAATAGTAGTTTAATGAAGAGAAAGAGAAGTAGCAGTAGAAGAAATAGTATCAGTATGAGTAGTAGTAGTAGCAGTAGTAATGGTGATGGTAGTAGTAGTAGTAGTATTAATCATAGCAGTGCAAGTAATAGTAGTAGTAGCTGCAGCAGGAACAGGAGTGGTAGTAATAGTAAAAGTAAAAACCGTATTAGGAGTAGGAGTTGCAGTTCAGTAGTAAATTGGTGAAACACTGGTGAGCTGCGGGGTAGCTCCACAATACATAAAACATATTTTTTGCTTACCGTATATGATGAGGACTGACATTGGTTTACGGGGCTCTGAGTGAACACATCAGACTTGGATTCCCGGACATTGGCCCAGCTTCTCACATATGACTGCTTATTTATTATTCATTAAAAGAGTGATATCCTGAGCGATACTCATTTAAGGAGTGATACCCTGGAGGATAGAGCAGATTTTGAATGTGAAAAACTGCAGAAGGCATTCACAGTTCTCTCTAGACCCTCTGCCACATCCCGCCTCACCTCAGTGAGACAAATCATACACTTCAGTTCGAATGTGTGTGTCACGGAGAAGACAGATCCATGTGACGAGAGAGCCAATCTCTGGCTGTCAATAATCTATTAGTTTGTCCTGGAGGCTGGTGTTAAATGCAATGCATCTGGTGGAAGTATCATACAGTTTATACAGAATATATTCTGTATATTACTAACATCCATACAATTTCCTGTATGACATTGGTAATCATTGATACATTTGAGGAGTTACACAATACTGGTTCATATTAAAATATATGATTTTACATTCCTTAAAATGTTATTTTATATTTTTGTATGGACCAGACTCCCAGCAAACTTCTCCAACCTAGATTGCTAAAAGACGGTACCAGTGTCTCTTCATTGGTTTCACCTGCCACCTGTCTCCTGAGCTCATCGCCGACTCCCACCAATAGTGAATACAGCCCTGTCAAAACCATGCAATCAGAGATAACTGTCAAAGGTGACTAATTTGAGGATGCCATGAAATGTCACATTCACGCCCCCTGTCAAGCCCGCTGCTTTCGCCAGTATCTCATGTTATTGTGTGGTGGCCTGCAGTCGAGTTCCAAGAGCCCATCGACCAGACTTCCCTACCGCTCACAGCCAGGTGAGACAGCACAGCTAACCCACGGAGGGTCCCTCTCTGATTCGACCTCATGGAACCTGGCTTCTATCCATGAGCCAATGACAATATGTGGCTACCAATATGTGGCTACCATCTGGCCAATCGCAACCCACAAACCAATGTGATGTCAGCATTGCCTGTCTCCACCCATTGCATCACAGGATTCTGTCTCTGCTTTCACAGAGGGGGATCTCTGGTGATGGGCCTCGAGATCCGGAGCAGGATAATTATATGTTATCCTGCAGTAATATATTATATCTCATAAACCTGCTACAGTAGGTCTAATTCACCTTAATTTGCTCCTTTTATGATTAATGTCAGATGGATTTATACTGTGTTACAGGAATGCTGTGACTCATAAATCTGTTTAAAACGCATTTGAAGACGCTCAGCCTCTTATTGTCGAAGTTATAACTGTGTTTCGGGGAATGGATTAATGGCGTCAGCACTCATTATGGGATGATGTGTATAATGGTATAACTACTGGGGAACACTCTCTTCAGTCAACAGGTTCTGCTGTTTAATAAATATGTATAGGGTGATATCAGCTAAATTGGGCCATCAGGTAAAATAAGCCATTTAAGGTTTGAGCGTCTCAGCTCTTAAAATGTTAACAGACAATGACTGCAAATGATATTAAACTGTTGCCACAACTGTACTTGACATGTAACAATTGACTTGATTGGTCTATGGTTGCTATGGTGGTCGGGGCAATGCCTCACATCGAGACTGCCCAGGAGAACTTCAAGGTGAGTGGCCTGACATGAATGAAATGAAAATGTACTTGTCAATAATAAGGTTGATAAAAAACAAATGTACATCTATAAATGATTATGTATACTACATGCTCTGATGGCCTCCATCAGATATAATGCTGATAGTTTGTTAATAAACTTATTTATTAAAAAGCATTTTTTGTTAGTGGCTCAATTTACCTTAATGTGTTAAGGTAAATTGAGCCATGCATTTCAGCCAAAATGAGCCACCTTCTGAATTGAGTTTTAGCGGATATTTTGATGGTTCCTCTTATTAAAAGTAGACTATTCATATATTATTATATTATATTATTGTATATATTATATTACATGCCTCTTTTCACATTTTCCCTTCTAATTATGTATGTGTGTGTTAGCTCTGGTCCAGGGCGCATCGTGAGCTAGTTCTAACTAGCTAGCGCTCTGTCACACACACACACACACACACACACACACACACACACACACACACACACACACACACACACACACACACACTGTGATGATTGAGTGATTTACTGAAGCATCAGTCTTCTTTACAGTTGTTCCGAGAGTATTTTTAATTCCAGATATGCATGTATAAGCCTGCGTAGTTAGACACACACACACCACACACACACACACGCACACACACACACACACATGCACAGACACATTCATGTTCCAAAATGAGTTCCTAAAGTAATTGATACTTCATGAATTAATTTTAATGTTATTCTTTATGAATTCTTAATGCTTTAATGTTATTCTTCATGAGTTCATTTAATGTTATTTAAATGCAATGTTTTAGTGTGTTGAGATTAAAGATGATTCGATTATTTTATGAGAAATGACTAGTGAAATGATAAGTTTCGCTTTACAGTTTGAGTGGCTCATTTTAGCTGATCAGCCGGCCCATTTTACCTGAACACTGCTCATCTAAAAAAATGTGACAGCTGATGTTTTCAAAAGCTGTAGGGCCTGAACAATCATATTTTATTACATCAATTCAACACAAAAATATTAAAAACAGTCCTTATTAACCATAAAAACACAATTCAATGTCATACATTGCTTTTTTCTTAGTTTCCCAAGCGATTAACCAAAAAGTGCCCCAATTTAGCTGATATCACCCTATGTGTGTGTGTGTGTGTGTATATATATATATATATATATATATATATATATATATATATATATATATATATATATATATATATCTTTATCTAATCCTTTGGATATATGCTAAAAATGATAAACTACAGTCTCAGCCTGAGAATTCAAGCCATCTGCTTAAACTTAAAGTTCTCTCCATGATGTCAGCGAGCTGTAGTCCTTGCCTCTGCCTCTGTCTCTGGTGTTGGGCAGGAGCCCCGCTGTCTGACCAGAGAGAGGGTGTTGTCTGAGGTCGGGGGAAGAATAACAGCGCGGAGAGCGCACAGATGACACAGAGCACAGAGGACGTCCTCATTAAAAACGGTCTTTAAAATAAAGCAGACATCTCTATACTCCTGTCAAAATAATTGCGATGCAGAATAACTGTGTTCTTCTCTGACTCCTCTGTCACACGCGCTCTTTTCTCTCTCTCCAGCTTTTGATTTTCGGGGGGTGGGCGGGGCGGGTAATCCCGCAGATTGTTCCCGCAGGCAAACCGGCAGAGACGAGTACGCCGCCACCACCGCATTAAACATGAAACCGCGCCGCCCGTTTGGGAACAGCCACAAATTACGAGGAAGTATTTTGCACGCTGACACATCTTGAGAGAGGATTACGATAAAAAATCACCTGCTTTACAGTAAACGGCAGTTTAATTCCACTGCCGTTCAAGTCCAGTCATCCACACACGGAGGACCGCATCTGCGTGGAATGAGAAACAGGGTTTCTGTTCGCTGCGGTTTCCAGTCTTTTTCAACTGCACGGAAAGCAGCACTAATGCTGGTAATTTGGCCCTGGCTCCACATGTGTCCTGAGGTTCTCTGACGGTTTCTGATGCCACTGATCAATGCAAATTAAAACCAGGACTTTATCCAGAGCCTCGGGTTTCACTGAAGGAGAACCGGGGTTTGAATCTGTATACAACATGCCGTGTGGGATTTGAAATGAACCACATGCACGTGCACACACACACACACACACACACACACACACACACACACATACACAGACACACACACACACTCACACACACACACACACATATGCAAGTACACACACACGCACACACACACACACACACGCCACATTGCCATCCTCTCATCTCCCCCTTCCCTGAGCCAGCACATTTCTGGAGGTTTTAGTCTCTCGGGCATTGGGCTTTACTAGCTGCAGTGGTTACTGTGTGCATTTCAAGTGACAGCATTACCCACAGCCATGGCACTTATGCTGGATCTTTATTAAAACAGTATGCAAAACGCACACACACACACACACACACACACACACACACACACACACACACACACACACACACACAGGCAACACACACACACACATACAGGCAACACACACACACACACACACACACAGGCAACACACACACACACACAGGCAACACACACACAGACGACACATGCGGACACACAGGCAACACATACACACAAAACACAGGCAACACACACACACAGGCAACAACACACACACACACACAGACAACACACGCGCACACACAGGCAACACATACACGCACAAACACAGGCAAAACACACACACACACAGGCAACACATGCATGCTCACACACACACACACACACACACACAGGCAACACACACACACACACAAGCAACACATGCACACACACACACACACACACACACACACACAAGCAACACACTCATACAGATAGGCAGCACATGCACACACACACACACACACACACACACAGGCAGCACAGACACACGCACACCCACACACACACGCGAGAGAGAGACCCACTCTACATCATGGTGAAAGTGAATATTAGTAGTAGTAGTAGTACTATTGACAGACAGTCCAATACTGTGGAACAAAATTGGTTTTAATTATGATGTTATGCCGGGTTTTATGCACATGCTCAGTAAATATTTCTCAATCCAGAATTAATGATGAAACGTGAATTAAACTGTGATCTTTTTCTGCAGTAGATTACAATAAGGTTTTAAAAAAAATGAAACTGTCAATACTATTGGCAATAATGCATTTGGCAATTTGTGGCCATTGTGTTGTACAGCTCACAATAATACATTTAATTCTGCGTTAACGGTTTGTGGCAACATAACTAAAAATGTAATTGCTGCAATCGGGGAGAAATCACAATAGGGGAGCAGGCTGGGAAATTGGTCTAAAATACGTGCGACTCCCTTGGAAGACGGAGAGAGTTTGCAGGTATGCAGTTATTAAACGTAATCCTGAGCATCTACGGTTTATATGCTCCGAAAAGGAAACGTTTCCGTATACTCCACCAGAGGGTGCTGCAGCCTCACGTTGAGATTGACAGACCAGGCAGAGTGGCGTTACAGCGTAACTGCTCCTCAGATACAGAATTTCTATGGGATTAATTACTGTGTCCTTCGCCAAAGATACAACTTTCCTGACTGCTGCGATTAAACACACATACACTGCATGTGCGTGTGTGTTTATGTGTGTGTGGTTTGCTCTCTACACTTCCACACGCCTCTTTGCCCCTTGTGTCACCTGATGCATAAAATGTGCCTGCAGTGTCCAATTTCATTGTTTTGAGCACAGACACCGAGACCTGACACAGGGTCCACTCTCATTTCTACATGTGCCCCCCCCCCCCTGTTAGGACATGCTTCACCAGAATGACACAGTGCCTAAGATCAAAACAGGGCCCCAGGTGATATGAGAGCAGAATGGCTAAGATATGAGCACAGTGCTGCCCTGCAGGTCTTATATACTGTATATCAGCACATAGATGTATATATAGATGAGAAGTAACTGGTGGATGTCAACATATACGTCACAGGATATCAACACACGTATCACAGGATCTCAACACACATGTCACAGGATCTGTCACAGCCTTCCCAGCTAGCCAAACAACCCTTTTTATCAAATGTTAATGTTGTGGACAGTTGTGAAAATGTTGTATTCTCGTGATTTTGTCAGGTTGCAAACATGACACCGGCAGATTGGAGCAGAGGCACGAGGACAGGTTGAGTGGAGGAGAGGATGTAGGGACAGGTAGAGTGGAGGAGAGGATGTAAGGACAGGTAGAGTGGAGGAGGGACAGGGACAGGTAGAGTGGAGGAGAGGATGTAAGGACAGGTAGAGTGGAGGAGAGGATGTAGGGACAGGTAGAGTGGAGGAGAGGATGTAAGGACAGGTAGAGTGGAGGAGAGGATGTAAGGACAGGTAGAGTGGAGGAGAGGCACACTGGCAGTCGCTCCCCCATTTTAGGGCTTTATGCAAATCCACTGTTAAATTAAAAAATTGTAATCCCTTTAATCAGAAACAGGGGAATAACGCCAGCTGGTACAATTCCCTTTAAATTACACATCTTATTGAATTTCACACACGCTTCCAGTGTCTGTGGGCTGAGTCCAGGAACGATACGCAGAAAAGTGAAAGTGTGTGCTGTGGGGGGCTTAAAATTTGCATATGAGTCGAATGGTTTTCATTTTCATTTGGGGAGAAGGGGGGCACATCGCCATGCCGATGGGGGACGATGGGGAACAGAAAGAGTACAGATGGCTGGTCTCTCCTGAAGGTCCCTGTACACACGTGTAAACATCACACGGAGAAGAGAGGGGGGAAAAGGAAAAAGCGTCAGTAATCAGCCAAAGAATCCCATCCAGGGGCTCTCTCCTTCCCCTACATCTGTAGAGCAGGGCCCCCACATCCCCCAGCCCTCTGTGGAATGTGTACAAATTATCCAAGACATGAAGCCTCTTCCATCCACATGTTCAGGTACTTTACACAAGTACCCTCTGCTCCTCTGCTCCCACTTACAGCACTGTGTGCGTTTGTTGTTTTTTCTTTGGGATGGGGGTAATTAAGGGGGCTAAAGAAGACACAAAAGATGGGATAGGAATTCAGACAGATCCCCTCATTCACAAATGCACACTTATGGGAGGTTCTGGAGCAGCGCCTGAGAGAGTGTTTTCCACCACCATCAACAAAACACAAAATTATGGAATTTCTTATGGAAGAATGACGTTGCATCCCTCCAATAGAGTTCCAGACACTTGTAGAATTTATGCCAAGGCACATTAAACATGTTCTCGTGGCTCATGGTTGCCCAACGCCCTATTAAAATACTTTATATTGATGTTTCATTTATTTTGGCAGACACCTGTATGTTTGTGTGTGTAAGTGTGTGTGTGTGTGTGTGTGTGTGAGAGAAGAACACCTTTCCCCTAGAGTCCCTGTATTGGGACAAAATGAACACTCTGAAATGGATGAATTCACAGAGCTGCCACCTTTATTTTGCATTGAAAATCACACAATAATCTTTGGTGATTGTTCAATACAGTTTTCTGCTGTGAGGTCTCTGTGGTCTATTAACCTAGCCTAACTAATGTAACGTGTTCCGGTTCTAAACATGAACATGTATATATATATATATATACACTGTATATGTCACTTATATATGTCATTTATCATATGTCTTTTGCTTTTATCCAAAGCGACTTACAGTAGTGAATGCATACATTTTTCAGTACATGTGATCCCAGTGGGAATTGAACCTACAACCTAAGCGTTGCAAACACCATGCTCTACCTACAGAGCCACACAGAACCAGACATAGCACAGACATGCTCCTATGTGCATCAAACAAAATGAACTGTGGAGCCCCCATAGGTTATTGTGTGCTGAAAATGTACTGTATGTCACTTTCTTCAACTACTTCAACAACACCAATGAAATCTCCTATTTTAAATACTATAGATTGGGTATCTTTCCTGAATTGGGATGAAAATTGAAATTGAACATGTAAACTGATAAAAATGTATCGTCATCTCTATAATCGATTCAGGCATTAAGTGTTTTACTGCTATTTTCTTGGGAATATACATGAAATGTGCTGTTTGATACCATTGAAGAAAAGCACATTACACTGCCTGCTGGAAGTCATTATAGCCATGCAGAATGCTGGAGTGGTTCCAACATTTTGGGAAGAGTGGAATTGCTGTGAAGAAGAGACCCAGATAAAGATCCTGGAGGTCAGGCTCTAATGTAGTTTATTTCAGTGATAAACATGCTTAAACCTTGTGCTGGTTTAATTTCATGCCCATCTCTCTGCTGTCTCTCCTCTCTTTTATCTCTTCCCTCTACCCTATTTTATCTTACCAACTAGTAACCCTTACTTGTTGCCACAACAACCATTGTTTACTATCTGCACAACTACAAGCGAAGTTTGCGGCGTTGCCAATGACGCACGCATAAGAGCCACAACAAACTGTTTCAAAACTGTTACATCTTTTCTTAACAAAGCCGCCTCACGTTATCTCGGTGTACTGTTTTTTAAAGACAGGTACTTCTGTGTACTATTTTGTATGCTAAGCTGTGGAGACATGTATCATTCTTTTAACGACAATGCATTTGAAATCTTGAATTTAGTTACCACCACTCATTTTCTACCTCTAGTATTTCAATTTGCTGAGCCGAAGACTAACACGCACACACCGGTATACACATGCGTTCGCGCAGGCACAACCCCACAACCACCAATTTAATTTGATGCATGTGTGCACAGGCAGCTGATCCAGGGAGACAGCGCAATATGGATGGACTCACGAGGCCTGACCTCGTGGCATTTCAGAACCAAGGAAAGCTCCACACCTTAATCCTCCCTGGCGCCGTGACAGTGGCTTACGCGTTCTGCTTCCAAGCGAAAGGTTTAACGCATGGACTTATCGTATGCTCAGCAACTGGAACCACATCACTCCAAACCCGGTGTGAGATTCGCTATAGTGTAAGGTTGCCCTTTTAGATTGTTGGTAGGCATTACGAGCACGTTTGTATAATAACTTAGAATTTATTAAATGCGTTTGTCAACAATGTTATGAACATTTAATTGACGAGGTTTAAAATGACAAGAATCCATTTTTTTTGGTGGCCAAACTTTTTATACTTAGCTGTGCGATTGCTTAAGTGAGAGTCTAATTCAGCTGACTGACACATCTAATGAATCATTTTATTGAAGACTTGAGTAATGGTCCACTAGGAGAAACACAAGATCGGCATTCATAAAGCCAGGGCCCGGGAGCAAGTAACCTCATCTGTTTTACTTACTCAATTCACTGCCTTCAAACAATTCCCCCTTTCAGAAACAGGCTCGAACAGTTATGGGAAATCGTTTCTTCACACAAATGCCTCAACACAGCCCTACAGGGCAAAAATGTACGAGTGAATCAATTTTTAAAACATTAGAGCAAACACACCATCAAATGCGTTTCTCTATGATTGTACAAAAATGTACGTAATTACACTCAAAGACAAAAGGACACTATTGCAAATATGTCACCATTGCTCATATAAATGACTTCCACCTCTCTATTCCCCATGTCACAAAAAAGTCTACCTACTTTGAGGCCATCCCCGCACATTAACACTGATAACAGTTTATAAATCACCGGGTGCCGGCTCAACCATCTATCACGGTTGAATTTGAAGACGACCGCCCGCAGGCACTTAGGTCATCTTACCACTGGGGTCCCATCGTTCTCTAACATCGAGAACACCCCCCAATGGAGGCTATCTGCACCTTAGCAACACAGGGAAGTGGCAGCTCGTCAAAAGCTCCAGGCTTCTCTTTAACATAAGTTCTACTGCTTGAAGGACGAGTTTCTCGGCTCGTATTTCCCCTCTACCTCTTTCATTTCTACTTTCGCTATTTTTCCTAGTTTTAGGTCTCATGCAAGCTAATTATTCCTGTAGAGAATAGTCTCAGTCTGAGAGGGTAGGCCTATAAATCAAAATGACTAATGTTTAGCAGCGCCACGCCGAGCCGAGCAACAAGCAAACGAAATAAAATTATTCACATTCCTCCTGAATCCGTGCCGGAAGGCGCAGCCCCATCTAATTGGCCGGTTTCAGTTGACGCTTTAGACCTAGCTAAGCTTGTTAGCGGCACTGTCTCCGTGCCCTGGGTAATTGTCCGCGTCCCTAATTTCTCCCATTTTTTCATTTTGATCGGCGTGGCGAACAGTCACTAACGAAACACGGTTATTTGTTTCCCGTCCCCCAGACTCTCTTTAAAGTGGCTTATTTTCCATGCGCGCTCATGTTTTTCATTATATTTAATGTATTTATGCCTTGAATATGGAATATGGACCATGGAGATTAGAACGCTAGAATTGTCTATTTCTTATCCAGTTAATATGTGGTTGGCTGATTGGCACAGTGGATTGGGAATTTGCCCTTGCCTTTTGGCCAAAAAGTTGCTGGCTCGGATCTTCGGTGGAGCAGTAAGGTTGTGCTTTTGAAAAAGGTGTTTACGGTCGCCTGAACTGCCTCAGTTAATACATAGCTGTGTAAACCACTAGCTATTCAAATCACCCTGGATCACCCTGAAGTGAATACAAAATAGTAAGAGATTACTTATTATCTGGCAAATACGGTTACTTATGTATTTAGAAAATGAATCTATTTACCTCGCTTGATTTGAAATATTAAAACAAAGGGAAAGTGTTTGGTTGAATCACATGTACATCTTGTATTTTCTACAATATTGATAGGCCTGTGGCTACATGTAGGAATTTAAGAGCTGGTTTGACCAATCACCTCTACACCCCTCCCTAAAAAATGTATTATTTCTTACTTGAAGGGGTTTATCCTCCTAAAGTGGCATTACACATCACCAGGCTGAGCGAATGGTTTTAGCCTACAATTCCTCAACAGTGAAGTTTCAGTAAATGACTGGAAGGCAATAATGTACTCCATTCTTCTCTTCTCTCTCTCTCTCTCTCTCTCTCTCTCTCTCTCTCTCTCTCTCTCTCTCTACCTGCTCTCACTGGGGTCATCCTCATCCCTTCTTCCACTCTATCCTGTTCTCCCCCTCTTCCTCCCCCTACTATCTCCTGACTCCCTCTCTTCCCCTCCGTCCATCACTGTCATAGTGGATTTCACAATTCCCCCCCCAAAAAACACACACGCAAACACATTAGGGCACTCATTATACAACCAAGACAAAACTTCAGAGCTCAAAACTTTAAAGCAGATACAACGATCTTTACTTTGAGCTTTTATATACATTTTATTTCTCTCTCTTTCTTACACCTTTCTCAGTCTTTCTCTCTTCTCCCTCTCTCCTCCCCCGTTCTTTGCCTTTCTCAAACCGCACAATCCATCTTTGAAAGACTGTAAGGTGCCTTTGAGTTCTCTCCACGCATCATCCCCCTGACTGGCTTTCATTTCACTCGTTCAGCAGGGCAGTGATGAATGCACATACATATCATTACCCCCTGCCTCCCCGTCAGC